>CM075883.1:2575641-3775641 GCA_038021265.1 Cyprinella venusta
TCTAGACCCTTCCAGAGCCGAGATATCAGACGTCAAAGTTTTGACCTGAAAAAAAAACATAAGGGGTAACACTGTCGTTTTTGGCCGAAATTTTGACCCCCTCCGATCTTCTTGAAACTCTGGATTCTGACAGAGGGCCACGAGACTTCGACCAGCGCGCAAAAATGGAGGCTCTAGACCCTTCCAGAGCCGAGATATCAGACGTCAAAGTTTTGACCTGAAAAAAAAACATAAGGGGTAACACTGTCGTTTTTGGCCAAAATTTTGACCCCCTCCGATCTTCTTGAAACTCTGGATTCTGACAGAGGGCCACGAGACTTCGACCAGCGCGCAAAAATGGAGGCTCTAGACCCTTCCAGAGCCGAGATATCAGACGTCAAAGTTTTGACCTGAAAAAAAAACATAAGGGGTAACACTGTCGTTTTTGGCCGAAATTTTGACCCCCTCCGATCTTCTTGAAACTCTGGATTCTGACAGAGGGCCACGAGACTTCGACCAGCGTGCAAAAATGGAGGCTCCAGACCCTTCCAGAGCCGAGATATCGGATGTCAAAGTTTTGACCTGAAAAAAAAAACATAAGGGGTAACACTGTCGTTTTTGGCCGAAATTTTGACCCCCTCCGATCTTCTTGAAACTCTTGATTCTGACAGAGGACCACGAGACTTCGACCAGCGCGCAAAAATGGAGGCTCTAGACCCTTCCAGAGCCGAGATATCAGACGTCAAAGTTTTGACCCGAAAAAAAAACATAAGGGGTAACACTGTCGTTTTTGGCCGAAATTTTGACCCCCTCTTATCTTCTTGAAACTCTGGATTCTGACAGAGGGCCACGAGACTTCGACCAGCGCGCAAAAATTGAGGCTCTAGACCCTTCCAGAGCCGAGATATCGGATGTCAAAGTTTTGACCCAAAAAAAAAAAACATAAGGGGTAACACTGTCGTTTTTGGCTGAAATTTTGACCCCCTCCGATCTTCTTGAAACTCTGGATTCTGACAGAGGGCCACGAGACTTCGACCAGCGCGCAAAAATGGAGGCTCTAGACCCTTCCAGAGCCGAGATATCGGATGTCAAAGTTTTGACCTGAAAAAAAAAACATAAGGGGTAACACTGTCGTTTTTGGCCGAAATTTTGACCCCCTCCGATCTTCTTGAAACTCTGGATTCTGACAGAGGGCCACGAGACTTCGACCAGCGCGCAAAAATGGAGGCTCTAGACCCTTCCAGAGCCGAGATATCGGATGTCAAAGTTTTGACCTGAAAAAAAAAACATAAGGGGTAACACTGTCGTTTTTGGCCGAAATTTTGACCCCCTCCGATCTTCTTGAAACTCTGGATTCTGACAGAGGGCCACGAGACTTCGACCAGCGCGCAAAAATGGAGGCTCTAGACCCTTCCAGAGCCGAGATGTCGGATGTCAAAGTTTTGACCCGGAAAAAAAACATAAGGGGTAACACTGTCGTTTTTGGCCGAAATTTTGACCCCCTCCGATCTTCTTGAAACTCTGGATTCTGACAGAGGGCCACGAGACATGGACCTGGGT
Organism: Cyprinella venusta; assembly: GCA_038021265.1. Lineage (NCBI taxonomy): Eukaryota > Metazoa > Chordata > Actinopteri > Cypriniformes > Leuciscidae > Cyprinella > Cyprinella venusta. The sequence continues at coordinate 2,577,181 of CM075883.1, forward strand.
GCAAAAATTGAGGCTGTAGACCCTTCCAGAGCTGAAATATTGAAACACAAAATTTTGACCAGGAAAAAAAAATGACAGTGTTACCCCTTACATTTTTTTTCGGGGGGTGAAAAATTAATTTTCTCCAATCTTCTCAAAACTCTGGATTTTGATAGCGGGCCACGAGATATGGACATGGGTGCAAAAATTGAGGCTGTATACCCTTCCAGAGCTGAAATATTGAAACAAAAAATTTTGACCAGGAAAAAAAATTGACAGTGTTACCCCTTACATTTTTTTGGGGGGGTGAAAAATTTATTTTCTCCAAACTTCTCAAAACTCTGGATTCTGATAGAGGGCCACGAGACATGGACCTGGGTGCAAAAATTGAGGCTGTAGACCCTTCTAGAGCTGAAATATTGAAACACAAAATTTTGACCAGGAAAAAAATGACAGTGTTACCCCTTACATTTTTTTTTTTTCGGGGGGTGAAAAATTAATTTTCTCCAATCTTCTCAAAACTCTGGATTCTGATACAGGGCCACAAGACATGGACCTGGGTGCAAAAATTGAGGCTGTAGACCCTTCCAGAGCTGAGATATTGAAACTCAAAATTTTGACCAGAAAAAAAAAATGACAGTGTTACCCCTTACATTTTTTTTGGGGGGTGAAAAATTAATTTTCTCCAATCTTCTCAAAACTCTGGATTCTGATAGAGGGCCACGAGACATGGACCTGGGTGCAAAACTTGAGGCTGTAGACCCTTCTAGAGCTGAAATATTGAAACACAAAATTTTGACCAGGAAAAAAATGACAGTGTTACCCCTTACATTTTTTTTCGGGGGTTGAAAAATTAATTTTCTCCAATCTTCTCAAAACTCTGGATTCTGATAGAGGGCCACGAGACATGGACCTGGGTGCAAAACTTGAGGCTGTAGACCCTTCCAGAGCTGAAATATTGAAACTTAAAATATTGACCAGAAAAAAAAATGACAGTGTTACCCCTTACATTTTTTTTCAGGGGGTAAGAAATTAATTTTCTCCAATCTTCTCAAAAGTCTGGATTCTGATAGAGGGCCACGAGACATGGACCTGGGTGCAAAAATTCAGGCTGTAGACCCTTCCAGAGCTGAAATATTGAAACTCAAAATTTTGACCAGGAAAAAAAATGACAGTATTACCCCTTACATTTTTTTTCGGGGGGTGAAAAATTAATTTTCTCCAATCCTCTCAAAACTCTGGATTCTGATAGAGGGCCACGGGACATGGACCTGGGTGCAAAAATTGAGGCTGTAGACCCTTCCAGAGCTGAGATATTGAAACTCAAAATTTTGACCAGAAAAAAAAAATGACAGTGTTACCCCTTACATTTTTTTCGGGGGGTGAAAAATTAATTTTCTCCAATCTTCTCAAAACTCTGGATTCTGATAGAGGGCCACGAGACATGGACCTGGGTGCAAAACTTGAGGCTGTAGACCCTTCTAGAGCTGAAATATTGAAACACAAAATTTTGACCAGGAAAAAAATGACAGTGTTACCCCTTACATTTTTTTTCGGGGGTTGAAAAATTAATTTTCTCCAATCTTCTCAAAACTCTGGATTCTGATAGAGGGCCACGAGACATGGACCTGGGTGCAAAACTTGAGGCTGTAGACCCTTCCAGAGCTGAAATATTGAAACTCAAAATATTGACCAGAAAAAAAAATGACAGTGTTACCCCTTACATTTTTTTTCAGGGGGTAAGAAATTAATTTTCTCCAATCTTCTCAAAAGTCTGGATTCTGATAGAGGGCCACGAGACATGGACCTGGGTGCAAAAATTGAGGCTGTATACCCTTCCAGAGCTGAGATATTGAAACACAAAATTTTGACCAGAAAAAAAATGACAGTGTTACCCCTTATGTTTTTTGTTTTTTTTTTTGGCAAAAAATTAAGTTTCCCCAATTCTCTGTTGTTTGTTTTATTTTTGTACATTATATTTGATGTTACAGATATGTGATGTACACTGTTGTGTAAATGTTCAAGAAAATGCAATACAAATAATATTACAAACCAAATCAAATGTTTAATATATGCCTATATCGCGGGCTTGGAGCCAGAGGGGCGTAAGTGGCTTTCAACAAACTTTACACGAGAGACAAAAAAAAATTTGACCACTCTTCAATCCCCTGTATTATTAACCTTAAACCACAAACATTGCAACCACAGGCATACTGACATGAATAAGTATTTAAGTAAAAAAAATGATGGCATAATAACACAATGAACATGCTCTAAAACATTTTCAAATAAAAAAAAATCAAATATGTCAGATACGCCTTTTTGTTGCTTTATTCAATACAGTTTGATCTCAGATAGGTATTTTTGGCACCATTGGATAGAGCTCAACAGGTTGGAATTCATTAACACACACATAATTTCTGAACATTAAATCTCAGAGTTTATTCACCCTGTTACGTGCCCAAAGAACTGGTTAAGATAAGATGGCTTCTGTAACCATTCCAGCAGCTCTTCAAAAAGCCAAGTTTTAGATCAGTTCAGTCACTGCTCTCTGCAGTCTGCTCCTGCTGTTGGTCTGCTTTGTAGGTAACGGTCATAGTCATTTGATGCATGTGGCTCTTTTTGTCTTGGTTTCTTGTATGTTAACTGAAGTTCTCTACAGGCTCCTTGGGTAGATGGAGATTTGGTGCAGAAGCTGAAGGTTTGAAGTTCAAGGTCTTCAGAGCTCAAATTCATGTTCAGACCTTACCTATATTGACCTTGATCCAAACAGAGAAACCTATTTCCAATCCAGGACAAAGAGGTGAGTTGTGAATGACCCTTGGTTGAAGCTATCATCTTCAAATGCAACATATGTGATTTTGTTTGTGTCTTTGCAGGTAGTTTCAGAGGTGTCTCCATGAATCCCAAATTTGTGGCTTTTGATCAAACGGTAAGACCAGATGTTTCACCATTTCAGCAAATGAAATGCAGCTTCTTCTAAGATGCAGAAATTTCAACTTGAATGACTGCTTTTAAATGTTTATTATTCCTTTCTTTATTGCAGTACGATCTGGTCGTGGTGGAGGAGAGTTCGCTTCGGTGTAAGACTTTGAATGGAGCCAATGCAGCTTTTTGCACTTTTCTCTTTAATTTGTTTTATTGGACCAAGATAATAACCTGGATCGGTCAGTGGACAAACGTTTCCTCAACGGGGCTGATGTTGCAGCTTTCTCACAAGTTAAATCCAGAGGCTCAGATTGGTTTGTACACACTAAAACAGTGGTTCTCAACTCCTGTCCTCATGACCCACTGCTCTGCATATTGTGCATGTGACAAAGTTGATATTCTCCACTGTTTGGATTTTCTCTTGCAGGTGTAATGGTGACTTAATTGACCCAAAGACTTGATTTTAAACCTGGGTCTATGCTTAATGGAAAGGTAAGTGAAATGTCATCCCTTATCGCTGAAGCTTTCAAATGGTTCCCTTTCCTAACCTTGATCATTCAACAGATCTATGTGACTTGAGATTCTGGTCTACAGAATTCTTACCAGTGAGATTTGACATGTGGCTATTTTCCTATTTTTCAGGTGTCTCTGTGGTGTTCCAGTTGTCGGTGAGTGTCTGTCTCCAGCAGGTCAGATTCTGGTGTACAGCATTCTTCCCAGTGCGAATTGACATGTGTCTCTGCAGTTCTCTCTAGCTGTGGCTCTGTGACGTTCCAGTTGTTGATGAGTGTCTGACTCCAGCAGTGCAGATTCTGGTCTACAGCATTCTTTGCAGTGAGAATATAGTTGCTGCTAGTGTGCTGTTTGACTTGTGGCTATTCTGTTTTTCAGGTGTCTGCAGTTTTCTCCAGCAATGGCTGTTCATGGGGAGTGAAAAGTTCTGATGGTTTCAGGATCTTGGAGTCAGGAAGACATCTGAGTGGTGATATGTTATCTTTGTAAAAATAAAGTTTAAAAAATCTGTAAAAATTAAAGTATTTTTTTTGTGTTGTCTTGTCTAGTTTTTAATTTATTGTATTTTATTTTTTTTTTCCAATTTTTAGACACAAGACACAAGACACAAAGACACAAGACACATTGTAGATTTTACTATAGATGTAGATCTTATTATGTATATAGACTTTATTATAGATGTAGATATTGTAGATCTCATTATGTATATAGACTTTATTATAGATGTAGATATTGTAGATTCTATTATAGGTGTAGATATTATCCAGAGCTGAGATATTGAAACTCAAAATTTTGTCCAGAAAAAAAAAACGACAGTGTTACCCCTTACATTTTTTTTCGGGGGGTGAAAAATTAAGTTTCTCCAATCTTCTCAAAACTCTGGATTCTGATAGAGGGCCACGAGACATGGACCTGGGTGCAAAAATTGAGGCTGTAGACCCTTCCAGAGCTGAAATATTGAAACACAAAATTTTGACCAGGAAAAAAAGGACAGTGTTACCCCTTACATTTTTTTTCGGGGGGTGAAAAATTAAGTTTCTCCAATCTTCTCAAAACTCTGGATTCTGATAGAGGGCCACGAGACATGGACCTGGGTGCAAAAATTGAGGCTGTAGACCCTTCCAGAGCTGAGATATTGAAACTCAAAATTTTGACCAGAAAAAAAAAATAACAGTATTACCCCTTACATTTTTTTCGGGGGGTGAAAAATTAATTTTCTCCAATCTTCTCAAAACTCTGGATTCTGATAGGGGGCCTCGAGACATTGACCTGGGTGCAAAAATTGAGACTGTAGACCCTTCCAGAGCTGAAATATTGAAACACAAAATTTTGACCAGGAAAAAAAAATGACAGTGTTACCCCTTACATTTTTTTTCGGGGGGTGAAAAATTAATTTTCTCCAATCTTCTTAACACTCTGGATTCTGATAGAGGGCCACGAGACATGGACCTGGGTGCAAAAATTGAGACTGTAGACCCTTCCAGAGCTGAAATATTGAAACACAAAATTTTGACCAGGAAAAAAAAATGACAGTGTTACCCCTTACATTTTTTTTTTCGGGGGGTGAAAAATTAATTTTCTCCAATCTTCTCAAAACTCTAGATTCTGATAGAGGGCCACGAGACATGGACCTGGGTGCAAAAATTGAGGCTGTAGACCCTTCCAGAGCTGAAATATTGAAACACAAAATTTTGACCAGGAAAAAAAAATGACACTGTTACCCCTTACATTTCTTTCGGGGGGTGAAATATTAATTTTCTCCAATCTTCTCTAAACTCTGGATTCTGACAGAGGGCCACGAGACATGGACCTGGGTGCAAAAATTGAGGCTGTAGACTCTTCCAGAGCTGAAATATTGAAAATCAAAATTTTGACCAAGAAAAAAATGACAGTGTTACCCCTTACATTTTTTTTTCGGGAAGTGAAAAATTAATTTTCTCCAATCTTCTCAAAACTCTGGATTCTGATAGAGGGCCACGAGACATGGACCTGGGTGCAAAAATTGAGGCTGTAGACTCTTCCAGAGCTGAAATATTGAAAATCAAAATTTTGACCAGGAAAAAAAAATGACAGTGTTACCCCTTACATTTTTTTTCGGGGGGTGAAAAATTAATTTTCTCCAATCTTCTCAAAACTCTGGATTCTGATAGAGGGCCACGAGACATGGACCTGGGTGCAAAAATTGAGGCTGTATACCCTTCCAGAGCTGAAATATTGAAACACAAATTTTTGACCAGGAAAAAAAATGACAGTGTTACCCCTTACAATTTTTTTTTCGGGGGGTGAAAAATTAATTTTCTCCAATCTTCTCAAAACTCTGGATTCTGATAGAGGGCCACGAGACATGGACCTGGGTGCAAAAATTGAGGCTGTAGACCCTTCCAGAGCTGAGATATTGAAACTCAAAATTTTGACCAGAAAAAAAAAATTACAGTGTTACCCCTTACATTTTTTTTCGGGGGGTGAAAAATTAATTTTCTCCAATCTTCTTGAAACTCTGGATTCTGACAGAGGGCCACGAGACTTCGACCAGCGCGCAAAAATGGAGGCTCTAGACCCTTCCAGAGCCGAGATATCGGATGTCAAAGTTTTGACCCGAAAAAAAAACATAAGGGGTAACACTGTCGTTTTTGGCCGAAATTTTGACCCCCTCCGATCTTCTTGAAACTCTGGATTCTGACAGAGGGCCACGAGACTTCGACCAGCGCGCAAAAATGGAGGCTCTAGACCCTTCCAGAGCCGAGATATCGGATGTCAAAGTTTTGACATGAAAAAAAAAAACATAAGGGGTAACACTGTCGTTTTTGGCCGAAATTTTGACCCCCTCTGATTTTCTTGAAACTCTGGATTCTGACAGAGGGCCACGAGACTTCGACCAGCGCGCAAAAATGGAGGCTCTAGACCCTTCCAGAGCCGAGATATCGGACGTCAAAGTTTTGACCCGAAAAAAAAACATAAGGGGTAACACTGTCATTTTTGGCCGAAATTTTGACCCCCTCCGATCTTCTTGAAACTCTGGATTCTGACAGAGGGCCACGAGACTTCGACCAGTGCGCAAAAATGGAGGCTCTAGACCCTTCCAGAGCCGAGATATCGGATGTCAAAGTTTTGACCTGAAAAAAAAGAACATAAGGGGTAACACTGTCGTTTTTGGCCGAAATTTTGACCCCCTCCGATCTTCTTGAAACTCTGGATTCTAACAGAGGGCCACGAGACTTCGACCAGCGCGCAAAAATGGAGGCTCTAGACCCTTCCAGAGCCGAGATATCGGATGTCAAAGTTTTGACCCGAAAAAAAACATAAGGGGTAACACTGTCGTTTTTGGCCGAAATTTTGACCCCCTCCGATCTTCTTAAAACTCTGGATTCTGACAGAGGGCCAGGAGACTTCGACCAGCGCGCAAAAATGGAGGCTCTAGACCCTTCCAGAGCCGAGATATCGGATGTCAAAGTTTTGACCTGAAAAAAAAAAACATAAGGGGTAACACTGTCATTTTTGGCCGAAATTTTGACTCTCTCCGATCTTCTTGAAACTCTGGATTCTGACAGAGGGCCACGAGACTTCGACCAGCGCGCAAAAATGGAGGCTCTAGACCCTTCCAGAGCCGAGATATCGGATGTCAAAATTTTGACCTGAAAAAAAAACATAAGGGGTAACACTGTCGTTTTTGGCAGAAATTTTGACCCCCTCCGATCTTCTTGAAACTCTGGATTCTGACAGAGGACCACGAGACTTCGACCAGCGCGCAAAAATGGAGGCTCTAGACCCTTCCAGAGCAGAGATATCGGATGTCAAAGTTTTGACCTGAAAAAAAAAAAACATAAGGGGTAACACTTTCGTTTTTGGCCGAAATTTTGACCCCCTCCAATCTTCTTGAAACTCTGGATTCTGACAGAGGGCCACAAGACTTCGACCAGCGCGCAAAAATGGAGGCTCTAGACCATTCCAGAGCCGAGATATCGGACGTCAAAGTTTTGACCCGAAAAAAAAAAAACATAAGGGGTAACACTGTTGTTTTTGGCTGAAATTTTGACCCCCTCCGATCTTCTTGAAACTCTGGATTCTGACAGAGGACCACGAGACTTCGACCAGCGCGCAAAAATGGAGGCTCTAGACCCTTCCAGAGCCGAGATATCAGACGTCAAAGTTTTGACCCGAAAAAAAACATAAGGGGTAACACTGTCGTTTTTGGCAGAAATTTTGACCCCCTCCGATCTTCTTGAAACTCTGGATTCTGACAGAGGGCCACGAGACTTCGACCAGCGCGCAAAAATGGAGGCTCTAGACCCTTCCAGAGCCGAGATATCGAAGGTCAAAATTTGGACCTGAAAAAAAACATAAGGGGTAACACTGTCATTTTTTTTTTGGCCGAAATTTTGACCCCCTCCGATTTTTTTGAAACTCTGGATTCTGACAGAGGGCCACGAGACTTCGACCAGCGCACAAAAATGGAGGCTCTAGACCCTTCCAGAGCCGAGATATCGAAGGTCAAAATTTGGACCTGAAAAAAAAACATAAGGGGTAACACTGTCTTTTTTTTTTTTTGGCCGAAATTTTGGCCCCCTCCGATTTTCTTGAAACTCTGGATTCTGACAGAGGGCCACGAGACTTCGACCAGCGCGCAAAAATGGAGGCTCTAGACCCTTCCAGAGCCGAGATATCGAAGGTCAAAATTTGGACCTGAAAAAAAAATATAAGGGGTAACACTGTAATTTTTTTTTTTGGCCGAAATTTTGACCCCCTCCGATTTTCTTGAAACTCTGGATTCTGACAGAGGGCCACGAGACTTCGACCAGCGCGCAAAAATGGAGGCTCTAGACCCTTCCAGAGCCGAGATATCGAAGGTCAAAATTTGGACGTGAAAAAAAAAAACATAAGGGGTAACACTGTCATTTTTTTATTTTGGCCGAAATTTTGACCCCCTCCGATTTTCTTGAAACTCTGGATTCTGACAGAGGGCCACGAGACTTCGACCAGCGCGCAAAAATGGAGGCTCTAGACCCTTCCAGAGCCGAGATATCGAAGGTCAAAATTTGGACCTGAAAAAAAAAACATAAGGGGTAACACTGTCATTTTTTTTTTTTTGGCCGAAATTTTGACCCCCTCCGATTTTCTTGAAACTCTGGATTCTGACAGAGGGCCACGAGACTTCGACCAGCGCGCAAAAATGGAGGCTCTAGACCCTTCCAGAGCCGAGATATCGAAGGTCAAAATTTGGATCTGAAAATAAAACATAAGGGGTAACACTGTCAATTTTTTTTTTGGCCGAAATTTTGACCCCCTCCGATTTTCTTGAAACTCTGGATTCTGACAGAGGGCCACGAGACTTCGACCAGCGCGCAAAAATGGAGGCTCTAGACCCTTCCAGAGCCGAGATATCGAAGGTCAAAATTTGGACCTGAAAAAAAAACATAAGGGGTAACACTGTCATTTTTTTTTTGACCGAAATTTTGACCCCGCCCGATTTTCTTGAAACTCTGGATTCTGACAGAGGGCCACGAGACTTCGACCAGCGCGCAAAAATGGAGGCTCTAGACCCTTCCAGAGCCGAGATATCGAAGGTCAAAATTTGGACCTGAAAAAAAAGCATAAGGGGTAACACTGTCATTTTTTTTTTTTTTGGCCGAAATTTTGACCCCCTCCGATTTTCTTGAAACTCTGGATTCTGACAGAGGGCCACGAGACTTCGACCAGCGCGCAAAAATGGAGGCTCTAGACCCTTCCAGAGCCGAGATATCGAAGGTCAAAATTTGGACCTGAAAAAAAAAACATAAGGGGTAACACTGTCATTTTTTTTTTTGACCGAAATTTTGACCCCCTCCGATTTTCTTGAAACTCTGGATTCTGACAGAGGGCCACGAGACTTCGACCAGCGCGCAAAAATGGAGGCTCTAGACCCTTCCAGAGCCGAGATATTGAAGGTCAAAATTTGGACCTGAAAAAAAAAAACATAAGGGGTAACACTGTCATTTTTTTTTGGCCGAAATTTTGACCCCCTCCGATTTTCTTGAAACTCTGGATTCTGACAGAGGGCCACGAGACTTCGACCAGCGCGCAAAAATGGAGGCTCTAGACTCTTCCAGAGCCGAGATATCGAAGGTCAAAATTTGGACCTGAAAAAAAAATAAGGGGTAACACTGTCATTTTTTTTTATTGGCCGAAATTTTGACCCCCTCCGATTTTCTTGAAACTCTGGATTCTGACAGAGGGCCACGAGACTTCGACCAGCGCGCAAAAATGGAGGCTCTAGACCCTTCCAGAGCCGAGATATCGAAGGTCAAAATTTGGACCTGAAAAAAAAACATAAAGGGTAACACTGTCATTTTTTTTTTTTTGGCCGAAATTTTGACCCCTCCGATTTTCTTGAAACTCTGGATTCTGACAGAGGGCCACGAGACTTCGACCAGCGCGCAAAAATGGAGGCTCTAGACCCTTCCAGAGCTGAGATATCGAAGGTCAAAATTTGGACCTGAAAAAAAAAAAAAACATAAGGGGTAACACTGTCATTTTTTTTTTGGCCAAAATTTTGACCCCCTCCGATTTTCTTGAAACTCTGGATTCTGACAGAGGGCCACGAGACTTCGACCAGCGCGCAAAAATGGAGGCTCTAGACCCTTCCAGAGCCGAGATATCGAAGGTCAAAATTTGGACCTGAAAAAAAAAAACATAAGGGGTAACACTGTCTTTTTTTTTTGGCCGAAATTTTGACCCCCTCCGATTTTCTTGAAACTCTGGATTCTGACAGAGGGCCACGAGACTTCGACCAGCGCGCAAAAATGGAGGCTCTAGACCCTTCCAGAGCCGAGATATCGAAGGTCAAAATTTGGACCTGAAAAAAAAACATAAGGGGTAACACTGTCATTTTTTTTTTTGGCCGAAATTTTGACCCCCTCCGATTTTCTTGAAACTCTGGATTCTGACAGAGGGCCATGAGACTTCGACCAGCGCGCAAAAATGGAGGCTCTAGACCCTTCCAGAGCCGAGATATCGAAGGTCAAAATTTGGACCTGAAAAAAAAACATAAGGGGTAACACTGTCATTTTTTTTTTTTTTGGCCGAAATTTTGACCCCCTCCGATTTTCTTGAAACTCTGGATTCTGACAGAGGGCCAAAAGACTTCGACCAGCGCGCAAAAATGGAGGCTCTAGACCCTTCCAGAGCCGAGATATCGAAGGTCAAAATTTGGACCTGAAAAAAAACATAAGGGGTAACACTGTCATTTTTTTTTTTGGCCGAAATTTTGACCCCCTCCGATTTTCTTGAAACTCTGGATTCTGACAGAGGGCCACGAGACTTCGACCAGCGCGCAAAAATGGAGGCTCTAGACCCTTCCAGAGCCGAGATATCGAAGGTCAAAATTTGGACCTGAAAAAAAAACATAAGGAGTAACACTGTCTTTTTTTTTTTTTGGCCGAAATTTTGACCCCCTCCGATTTTCTTGAAACTCTGGATTCTGACAGAGGGCCACGAGACTTCGACCAGCGCGCAAAAATGGAGGCTCTAGACCCTTCCAGAGCCGAGATATCGAAGGTCAAAATTTGGACCTGAAAAAAAAAACATAAGGGGTAACACTGTCTTTTTTTTGGCCGAAATTTTGACCCCCTCCGATTTTCTTGAAACTCTGGATTCTGACAGAGGGCCACGAGACTTCGACCAGCGCGCAAAAATGGAGGCTCTAGACCCTTCCAGAGCCGAGATATCGAAGGTCAAAATTTGGACCTGAAAAAAAAACATAAAGGGTAACACTGTCATTTTTTTTTTTTGGCCGAAATTTTGACCCCTCCGATTTTCTTGAAACTCTGGATTCTGACAGAGGGCCACGAGACTTCGACCAGCGCGCAAAAATGGAGGCTCTAGACCCTTCCAGAGCTGAGATATCGAAGGTCAAAATTTGGACCTGAAAAAAAAAAAAACATAAGGGGTAACACTGTCATTTTTTTTTTGGCCAAAATTTTGACCCCCTCCGATTTTCTTGAAACTCTGGATTCTGACAGAGGGCCACGAGACTTCGACCAGCGCGCAAAAATGGAGGCTCTAGACCCTTCCAGAGCCGAGATATCGAAGGTCAAAATTTGGACCTGAAAAAAAAACATAAGGGGTAACACTGTCATTTTTTTTTTGGCCGAAATTTTGACCCCCTCCGATTTTCTTGAAACTCTGGATTCTGACAGAGGGCCATGAGACTTCGACCAGCGCGCAAAAATGGAGGCTCTAGACCCTTCCAGAGCCGAGATATCGAAGGTCAAAATTTGGACCTGAAAAAAAAACATAAGGGGTAACACTGTCATTTTTTTTTTTTTGGCCGAAATTTTGACCCCCTCCGATTTTCTTGAAACTCTGGATTCTGACAGAGGGCCAAAAGACTTCGACCAGCGCGCAAAAATGGAGGCTCTAGACCCTTCCAGAGCCGAGATATCGAAGGTCAAAATTTGGACCTGAAAAAAAACATAAGGGGTAACACTGTCATTTTTTTTTTTGGCCGAAATTTTGACCCCCTCCGATTTTCTTGAAACTCTGGATTCTGACAGAGGGCCACGAGACTTCGACCAGCGCGCAAAAATGGAGGCTCTAGACCCTTCCAGAGCCGAGATATCGAAGGTCAAAATTTGGACCTGAAAAAAAAACATAAGGGGTAACACTGTCTTTTTTTTTTTTTGGCCGAAATTTTGACCCCCTCCGATTTTCTTGAAACTCTGGATTCTGACAGAGGGCCACGAGACTTCGACCAGCGCGCAAAAATGGAGGCTCTAGACCCTTCCAGAGCCGAGATATCGAAGGTCAAAATTTGGACCTGAAAAAAAAAACATAAGGGGTAACACTGTCTTTTTTTTTGGCCGAAATTTTGACCCCCTCCGATTTTCTTGAAACTCTGGATTCTGACAGAGGGCCACGAGACTTCGACCAGCGCGCAAAAATGGAGGCTCTAGACCCTTCCAGAGCCGAGATATCGAAGGTCAAAATTTGGACCTGAAAAAAAACATAAGGGGTAACACTGTCATTTTTTTTTTTGGCCGAAATTTTGACCCCCTCCGATTTTCTTGAAACTCTGGATTCTGACAGAGGGCCATGAGACTTCGTCCAGCGCGCAAAAATGGAGGCTCTAGACCCTTCCAGAGCCGAGATATCGGACGTCAAAGTTTTGACCTGAAAAAAAAAAAAAACATAAGGGGTAACACTGTCATTTTTTTTTTTGGCCGAAATTTTGACCCCCTCCGATTTTCTTGAAACTCTGGATTCTGACAGAGGGCCACGAGACTTCGACCAGCGCGCAAAAACGGAGGCACTAGACCCTTCCAGAGCCGAGATATCGGATGTCAAAGTTTTGACCCGAAAAAAAAAACATAAGAGGTAACACTGTCGTTTTTGGCCGAAATTTTGACCCCCTCCGATCTTCTTAAAACTCTGGATTCTGACAGAGGGCCAGGAGACTTCGACCAGCGCGCAAAAATGGAGGCTCTAGACCCTTCCAGAGCCGAGATATCGGATGTCAAAGTTTTGACCTGAAAAAAAAAAACATAAGGGGTAACACTGTCATTTTTGGCCGAAATTTTGACTCTCTCCGATCTTCTTGAAACTCTGGATTCTGACAGAGGGCCACGAGACTTCGACCAGCGCGCAAAAATGGAGGCTCTAGACCCTTCCAGAGCCGAGATATCGGATGTCAAAATTTTGACCTGAAAAAAAAACATAAGGGGTAACACTGTCGTTTTTGGCAGAAATTTTGACCCCCTCCGATCTTCTTGAAACTCTGGATTCTGACAGAGGACCACGAGACTTCGACCAGCGCGCAAAAATGGAGGCTCTAGACCCTTCCAGAGCAGAGATATCGGATGTCAAAGTTTTGACCTGAAAAAAAAAAAACATAAGGGGTAACACTTTCGTTTTTGGCCGAAATTTTGACCCCCTCCAATCTTCTTGAAACTCTGGATTCTGACAGAGGGCCACAAGACTTCGACCAGCGCGCAAAAATGGAGGCTCTAGACCATTCCAGAGCCGAGATATCGGACGTCAAAGTTTTGACCCGAAAAAAAAAAAACATAAGGGGTAACACTGTTGTTTTTGGCTGAAATTTTGACCCCCTCCGATCTTCTTGAAACTCTGGATTCTGACAGAGGACCACGAGACTTCGACCAGCGCGCAAAAATGGAGGCTCTAGACCCTTCCAGAGCCGAGATATCAGACGTCAAAGTTTTGACCCGAAAAAAAACATAAGGGGTAACACTGTCGTTTTTGGCAGAAATTTTGACCCCCTCCGATCTTCTTGAAACTCTGGATTCTGACAGAGGGCCACGAGACTTCGACCAGCGCGCAAAAATGGAGGCTCTAGACCCTTCCAGAGCCGAGATATCGAAGGTCAAAATTTGGACCTGAAAAAAAACATAAGGGGTAACACTGTCATTTTTTTTTTTGGCCGAAATTTTGACCCCCTCCGATTTTTTTGAAACTCTGGATTCTGACAGAGGGCCACGAGACTTCGACCAGCGCACAAAAATGGAGGCTCTAGACCCTTCCAGAGCCGAGATATCGAAGGTCAAAATTTGGACCTGAAAAAAAAATATAAGGGGTAACACTGTAATTTTTTTTTTTGGCCGAAATTTTGACCCCCTCCGATTTTCTTGAAACTCTGGATTCTGACAGAGGGCCACGAGACTTCGACCAGCGCGCAAAAATGGAGGCTCTAGACCCTTCCAGAGCCGAGATATCGAAGGTCAAAATTTGGACCTGAAAAAAAAAACATAAGGGGTAACACTGTCATTTTTTTTTTTTTGGCCGAAATTTTGACCCCCTCCGATTTTCTTGAAACTCTGGATTCTGACAGAGGGCCACGAGACTTCGACCAGCGCGCAAAAATGGAGGCTCTAGACCCTTCCAGAGCCGAGATATCGAAGGTCAAAATTTGGATCTGAAAATAAAACATAAGGGGTAACACTGTCAATTTTTTTTTTGGCCGAAATTTTGACCCCCTCCGATTTTCTTGAAACTCTGGATTCTGACAGAGGGCCACGAGACTTCGACCAGCGCGCAAAAATGGAGGCTCTAGACCCTTCCAGAGCCGAGATATCGAAGGTCAAAATTTGGACCTGAAAAAAAAACATAAGGGGTAACACTGTCATTTTTTTTTGACCGAAATTTTGACCCCGTCCGATTTTCTTGAAACTCTGGATTCTGACAGAGGGCCACGAGACTTCGACCAGCGCGCAAAAATGGAGGCTCTAGACCCTTCCAGAGCCGAGATATCGAAGGTCAAAATTTGGACCTGAAAAAAAAGCATAAGGGGTAACACTGTCATTTTTTTTTTTTTTGGCCGAAATTTTGACCCCCTCCGATTTTCTTGAAACTCTGGATTCTGACAGAGGGCCACGAGACTTCGACCAGCGCGCAAAAATGGAGGCTCTAGACCCTTCCAGAGCCGAGATATCGAAGGTCAAAATTTGGACCTGAAAAAAAAAACATAAGGGGTAACACTGTCATTTTTTTTTTTTGACCGAAATTTTGACCCCCTCCGATTTTCTTGAAACTCTGGATTCTGACAGAGGGCCACGAGACTTCGACCAGCGCGCAAAAATGGAGGCTCTAGACCCTTCCAGAGCCGAGATATTGAAGGTCAAAATTTGGACCTGAAAAAAAAAACATAAGGGGTAACACTGTCATTTTTTTTTGGCCGAAATTTTGACCCCCTCCGATTTTCTTGAAACTCTGGATTCTGACAGAGGGCCACGAGACTTCGACCAGCGCGCAAAAATGGAGGCTCTAGACTCTTCCAGAGCCGAGATATCGAAGGTCAAAATTTGGACCTGAAAAAAAAATAAGGGGTAACACTGTCATTTTTTTTTTATTGGCCGAAATTTTGACCCCCTCCGATTTTCTTGAAACTCTGGATTCTGACAGAGGGCCACGAGACTTCGACCAGCGCGCAAAAATGGAGGCTCTAGACCCTTCCAGAGCCGAGATATCGAAGGTCAAAATTTGGACCTGAAAAAAAAACATAAAGGGTAACACTGTCATTTTTTTTTTTTTGGCCGAAATTTTGACCCCTCCGATTTTCTTGAAACTCTGGATTCTGACAGAGGGCCACGAGACTTCGACCAGCGCGCAAAAATGGAGGCTCTAGACCCTTCCAGAGCTGAGATATCGAAGGTCAAAATTTGGACCTGAAAAAAAAAAAAACATAAGGGGTAACACTGTCATTTTTTTTTTGGCCAAAATTTTGACCCCCTCCGATTTTCTTGAAACTCTGGATTCTGACAGAGGGCCACGAGACTTCGACCAGCGCGCAAAAATGGAGGCTCTAGACCCTTCCAGAGCCGAGATATCGAAGGTCAAAATTTGGACCTGAAAAAAAAAAACATAAGGGGTAACACTGTCTTTTTTTTTTGGCCGAAATTTTGACCCCCTCCGATTTTCTTGAAACTCTGGATTCTGACAGAGGGCCACGAGACTTCGACCAGCGCGCAAAAATGGAGGCTCTAGACCCTTCCAGAGCCGAGATATCGAAGGTCAAAATTTGGACCTGAAAAAAAAACATAAGGGGTAACACTGTCATTTTTTTTTTTGGCCGAAATTTTGACCCCCTCCGATTTTCTTGAAACTCTGGATTCTGACAGAGGGCCATGAGACTTCGACCAGCGCGCAAAAATGGAGGCTCTAGACCCTTCCAGAGCCGAGATATCGAAGGTCAAAATTTGGACCTGAAAAAAAAACATAAGGGGTAACACTGTCATTTTTTTTTTTTGGCCGAAATTTTGACCCCCTCCGATTTTCTTGAAACTCTGGATTCTGACAGAGGGCCAAAAGACTTCGACCAGCGCGCAAAAATGGAGGCTCTAGACCCTTCCAGAGCCGAGATATCGAAGGTCAAAATTTGGACCTGAAAAAAAACATAAGGGGTAACACTGTCATTTTTTTTTTTGGCCGAAATTTTGACCCCCTCCGATTTTCTTGAAACTCTGGATTCTGACAGAGGGCCACGAGACTTCGACCAGCGCGCAAAAATGGAGGCTCTAGACCCTTCCAGAGCCGAGATATCGAAGGTCAAAATTTGGACCTGAAAAAAAAACATAAGGGGTAACACTGTCTTTTTTTTTTTTGGCCGAAATTTTGACCCCCTCCGATTTTCTTGAAACTCTGGATTCTGACAGAGGGCCACGAGACTTCGACCAGCGCGCAAAAATGGAGGCTCTAGACCCTTCCAGAGCCGAGATATCGAAGGTCAAAATTTGGACCTGAAAAAAAAAACATAAGGGGTAACACTGTCTTTTTTTTTGGCCGAAATTTTGACCCCCTCCGATTTTCTTGAAACTCTGGATTCTGACAGAGGGCCACGAGACTTCGACCAGCGCGCAAAAATGGAGGCTCTAGACCCTTCCAGAGCCGAGATATCGAAGGTCAAAATTTGGACCTGAAAAAAAAACATAAAGGGTAACACTGTCATTTTTTTTTTTTTGGCCGAAATTTTGACCCCTCCGATTTTCTTGAAACTCTGGATTCTGACAGAGGGCCACGAGACTTCGACCAGCGCGCAAAAATGGAGGCTCTAGACCCTTCCAGAGCTGAGATATCGAAGGTCAAAATTTGGACCTGAAAAAAAAAAAAACATAAGGGGTAACACTGTCATTTTTTTTTTGGCCAAAATTTTGACCCCCTCCGATTTTCTTGAAACTCTGGATTCTGACAGAGGGCCACGAGACTTCGACCAGCGCGCAAAAATGGAGGCTCTAGACCCTTCCAGAGCCGAGATATCGAAGGTCAAAATTTGGACCTGAAAAAAAAACATAAGGGGTAACACTGTCATTTTTTTTTTGGCCGAAATTTTGACCCCCTCCGATTTTCTTGAAACTCTGGATTCTGACAGAGGGCCATGAGACTTCGACCAGCGCGCAAAAATGGAGGCTCTAGACCCTTCCAGAGCCGAGATATCGAAGGTCAAAATTTGGACCTGAAAAAAAAACATAACGGGTAACACTGTCATTTTTTTTTTTTTGGCCGAAATTTTGACCCCCTCCGATTTTCTTGAAACTCTGGATTCTGACAGAGGGCCAAAAGACTTCGACCAGCGCGCAAAAATGGAGGCTCTAGACCCTTCCAGAGCCGAGATATCGAAGGTCAAAATTTGGACCTGAAAAAAAATATAAGGGGTAACACTGTCATTTTTTTTTTTGGCCGAAATTTTGACCCCCTCCGATTTTCTTGAAACTCTGGATTCTGACAGAGGGCCACGAGACTTCGACCAGCGCGCAAAAATGGAGGCTCTAGACCCTTCCAGAGCCGAGATATCGAAGGTCAAAATTTGGACCTGAAAAAAAAACATAAGGGGTAACACTGTCTTTTTTTTTTTTTTGGCCGAAATTTTGACCCCCTCCGATTTTCTTGAAACTCTGGATTCTGACAGAGGGCCACGAGACTTCGACCAGCGCGCAAAAATGGAGGCTCTAGACCCTTCCAGAGCCGAGATATCGAAGGTCAAAATTTGGACCTGAAAAAAAAAACATAAGGGGTAACACTGTCTTTTTTTTTGGCCGAAATTTTGACCCCCTCCGATTTTCTTGAAACTCTGGATTCTGACAGAGGGCCACGAGACTTCGACCAGCGCGCAAAAATGGAGGCTCTAGACCCTTCCAGAGCCGAGATATCGAAGGTCAAAATTTGGACCTGAAAAAAAACATAAGGGGTAACACTGTCATTTTTTTTTTGGCCGAAATTTTGACCCCCTCCGATTTTCTTGAAACTCTGGATTCTGACAGAGGGCCACGAGACTTCGACCAGCGCGCAAAAATGGAGGCTCTAGACCCTTCCAGAGCCGAGATATCGAAGGTCAAAATTTGGACCTGAAAAAAAAACATAAGGGGTAACACTGTCTTTTTTTTTTTTTGGCCGAAATTTTGACCCCCTCCGATTTTCTTGAAACTCTGGATTCTGACAGAGGGCCACGAGACTTCGACCAGCGCGCAAAAATGGAGGCTCTAGACCCTTCCAGAGCCGAGATATCGAAGGTCAAAATTTGGACGTGAAAAAAAAAAAACATAAGGGGTAACACTGTCATTTTTTTTTTTTGGCCGAAATTTTGACCCCCTCCGATTTTCTTGAAACTCTGGATTCTGACAGAGGGCCACGAGACTTCGACCAGCGCGCAAAAATGGAGGCTCTAGACCCTTCCAGAGCCGAGATATCGAAGGTCAAAATTTGGACGTGAAAAAAAAAAACATAAGGGGTAACACTGTCATTTTTTTTTTTGGCCGAAATTTTGACCCCCTCCGATTTTCTTGAAACTCTGGATTCTGACAGAGGGCCACGAGACTTCGACCAGCGCGCAAAAATGGAGGCTCTAGACCCTTCCAGAGCCGTGATATCGAAGGTCAAAATTTGGACCTGAAAAAAAAACCTAAGGGGTAACACTGTCATTTTTTTTTTTTGGCCGAAATTTTGACCCCCTCCGATTTTCTTGAAACTCTGGATTCTGACAGAGGGCCACGAGACTTCGACGAGCGCGCAAAAATGGAGGCTCTAGACCCTTCCAGAGCCGAGATATCGAAGGTCAAAATTTGGACCTGAAAAAAAAACATAAGGGGTAACACAGTCATTTTTTTTTTGGCCGAAATTTTGACCCCCTCCGATTTTCTTGAAACTCTGGATTCTGACAGAGGGCAACGAGACTTCGACCAGCGCGCAAAAATGGAGGCTCTAGACCCTTCCAGAGCCGAGATATCGAAGGTCAAAATTTGGACCTGAAAAAAAAACATAAGGGGTAACACTGTAATTTTTTTTTTGGCCGAAATTTTGACCCCCTCCGATTTTCTTGAAACTCTGGATTCTGACAGAGGGCCACGAGACTTCGACCAGCGCGCAAAAATGGAGGCTCTAGACCCTTCCAGAGCCGAGATATCGAAGGTCAAAATTTGGACCTGAAAAAAAAACATAAGGGGTAACACTGTCATTTTTTTTTTGGCCGAAATTTTGACCCCCTCCGATTTTCTTGAAACTCTGGATTCTGACAGAGGGCCACGAGACTTCGACCAGCGCGCAAAAATGGAGGCTCTAGACCCTTCCAGAGCCGAGATATCGAAGGTCAAAATTTGGACCTGAAAAAAAAAAACATAAGGGGTAACACTGTCAATTTTTTTTTTTTGGCCGAAATTTTGACCCCCTCCGATTTTCTTGAAACTCTGGATTCTGACAGAGGGCCATGAGACTTCGACCAGCGCGCAAAAATGGAGGCTCTAGACCCTTCCAGAGCCGAGATATCGAAGGTCAAAATTTGGACCTGAAAAAAAAACATAAGGGGTAACACTGTCAATTTTTTTTTGGCCGAAATTTTGACCCCCTCCGATTTTCTTGAAACTCTGGATTCTGACAGAGGGCCACGAGACTTCGACCAGCGCGCAAAAATGGAGGCTCTAGACCCTTCCAGAGCCGAGATATCGAAGGTCAAAATTTGGACCTGAAAAAAAAAACATAAGGGTTAACACTGTCATTTTTTTTTTGGCCGAAATTTTGACCCCCTCCGATTTTCTTGAAACTCTGGATTCTGACAGAGGGCCACGAGACTTCGACCAGCGCGCAAAAATGGAGGCTCTAGACCCTTCCAGAGCCGAGATATCGAAGGTCAAAATTTGGACCTGAAAAAAAAAAACATAAGGGGTAACACTGTCTTTTTTTTTTTTGGCCGAAATTTTGACCCCCTCCGATTTTCTTGAAACTCTGGATTCTGACAGAGGGCCATGAGACTTCGACCAGCGCGCAAAAATGGAGGCTCTAGACCCTTCCAGAGCCGAGATATCGAAGGTCAAAATTTGGACCTGAAAAAAAAACATAAGGGGTAACACTGTCAATTTTTTTTTTTTGGCCGAAATTTTGACCCCCTCCGATTTTCTTGAAACTCTGGATTCTGACAGGGCCACGAGACTTCGACCAGCGCGCAAAAATGGAGGCTCTAGACCCTTCCAGAGCCGAGATATCGAAGGTCAAAATTTGGACCTGAAAAAAAACATAAGGGGTAACACTGTCAATTTTTTTTGGCCGAAATTTTGACCCCCTCCGATTTTCTTGAAACTCTGGATTCTGACAGAGGGCCACGAGACTTCGACCAGCGCGCAAAAATGGAGGCTCTAGACCCTTCCAGACCCGAGATATCGAAGGTCAAAATTTGGACCTGAAAAAAAAACATAAGGGGTAACACTGTCATTTTTTTTTTTGGCCGAAATTTTGACCCCCTCCGATTTTCTTGAAACTCTGGATTCTGACAGAGGGCCACGAGACTTCGACCAGCGCGCAAAAATGGAGGCTCTAGACCCTTCCAGAGCCGAGATATCGAAGGTCAAAATTTGGACCTGAAAAAAAAGCATAAGGGGTAACACTGTCATTTTTTTTTTTTGGCCGAAATTTTGACCCCCTCCGATTTTCTTGAAACTCTGGATTCTGACAGAGGGCCACGAGACTTCGACCAGCGCGCAAAAATGGAGGCTCTAGACCCTTCCAGAGCCGAGATATCGAAGGTCAAAATTTGGACCTGAAAAAAAAACATAAGGGGTAACACTGTCATTTTTTTTTTTTTGGCCGAAATTTTGACCCCCTCCGATTTTCTTGAAACTCGGGATTCTGACAGAGGGCCACGAGACTTCGACCAGCGCGCAAAAATGGAGGCTCTAGACTCTTCCAGAGCCGAGATATCGAAGGTCAAAATTTGGACCTGAAAAAAAAAACATAAGGGGTAACACTGTCATTTTTTTTTTTTGGCCGAAATTTTGACCCCCTCCGATTTTCTTGAAACTCTGGATTCTGACAGAGGGCCACGAGACTTCGACCAGCGCGCAAAAATGGAGGCTCTAGACCCTTCCAGAGCCGAGATATCGAAGGTCAAAATTTGGACCTGAAAAAAAAACATAAGGGGTAACACTGTCATTTTTTTTTTGGCCGAAATTTTGACCCCCTCCGATTTTCTTGAAACTCTGGATTCTGACAGAGGGCCACGAGACTTCGACCAGCGCGCAAAAATGGAGGCTCTAGACCCTTCCAGAGCCGAGATATCGAAGGTCAAAATTTGGACCTGAAAAAAAAACATAAGGGGTAACACTGTCATTTTTTTTTTTGGCCGAAATTTTGACCCCCTCCGATTTTCTTGAAACTCTGGATTCTGACAGAGGGCCACGAGACTTCGACCAGCGCGCAAAAATGGAGGCTCTAGACCCTTCCAGAGCCGAGATATCGAAGGTCAAAATTTGGACCTGAAAAAAAAACATAAGGGGTAACACTGTCATTTTTTTTTTTGGCCGAAATTTTGACCCCCTCCGATTTTCTTGAAACTCTGGATTCTGACAGAGGGCCACAAGACTTCGACCAGCGCGCAAAAATGGAGGCTCTAGACCCTTCCAGAGCCGAGATATCGAAGGTCAAAATTTGGACCTGAAAAAAAACATAAGGGGTAACACTGTCATTTTTTTTTTTGGCCGAAATTTTGACCCCCTCCGATTTTCTTGAAACTCTGGATTCTGACAGAGGGCCACGAGACTTCGACCAGCGCACAAAAATGGAGGCTCTAGACCCTTCCAGAGCCGAGATATCGAAGGTCAAAATTTGGACCTGAAAAAAAAACATAAGGGGTAACACTGTCTTTTTTTTTTTTGGCCGAAATTTTGACCCCCTCCGATTTTCTTGAAACTCTGGATTCTGACAGAGGGCCACGAGACTTCGACCAGCGCGCAAAAATGGAGGCTCTAGACCCTTCCAGAGCCGAGATATCGAAGGTCAAAATTTGGACCTGAAAAAAAAAACATAAGGGGTAACACTGTCATTTTTTTTTTTTGGCCGAAATTTGGACCCCCTCCGATTTTCTTGAAACTCTGGATTCTGACAGAGGGCCACGAGACTTCGACCAGCGCGCAAAAATGGAGGCTCTAGACCCTTCCAGAGCCGAGATATCGAAGGTCAAAATTTGGACCTGAAAAAAAAAACATAAGGGGTAACACTGTCTTTTTTTTTTGGCCGAAATTTTGACCCCCTCCGATTTTCTTGAAACTCTGGATTCTGACAGAGGGCCACGAGACTTCGACCAGCGCGCAAAAATGGAGGCTCTAGACCCTTCCAGAGCCGAGATATCGAAGGTCAAAATTTGGACCTGAAAAAATAACATAAGGGGTAACACTGTCATTTTTTTTTTTGGCCGAAATTTTGACCCCCTCCGATTTTCTTGAAACTCTGGATTCTGACAGAGGGCCACGAGACTTCGACCAGCGCGCAAAAATGGAGGCTCTAGACCCTTCCAGAGCCGAGATATCGAAGGTCAAAATTTGGACGTGAAAAAAAAAAACATAAGGGGTAACACTGTCATTTTTTTTTTGGGCCGAAATTTTGACCCCCTCCGATTTTCTTGAAACTCTGGATTCTGACAGAGGGCCACGAGACTTCGACCAGCGCGCAAAAATGGAGGCTCTAGACCCTTCCAGAGCCGTGATATCGAAGGTCAAAATTTGGACCTGAAAAAAAAACATAAGGGGTAACACTGTCATTTTTTTTTTTGGCCTAAATTTTGACCCCCTCCGATTTTCTTGAAACTCTGGATTCTGACAGAGGGCCACGAGACTTCGACCAGCGCGCAAAAATGGAGGCTCTAGACCCTTCCAGAGCCGAGATATCGAAGGTCAAAATTTGGACCTGAAAAAAAAACCTAAGGGGTAACACTGTCATTTTTTTTTTTTGGCCGAAATTTTGACCCCCTCCGATTTTCTTGAAACTCTGGATTCTGACAGAGGGCCACGAGACTTCGACGAGCGCGCAAAAATGGAGGCTCTAGACCCTTCCAGAGCCGAGATATCGAAGGTCAAAATTTGGACCTGAAAAAAAAACATAAGGGGTAACACAGTCATTTTTTTTTTGGCCGAAATTTTGACCCCCTCCGATTTTCTTGAAACTCTGGATTCTGACAGAGGGCAACGAGACTTCGACCAGCGCGCAAAAATGGAGGCTCTAGACCCTTCCAGAGCCGAGATATCGAAGGTCAAAATTTGGACCTGAAAAAAAAACATAAGGGGTAACACTGTAATTTTTTTTTTTGGCCAAAATTTTGACCCCCTCCGATTTTCTTGAAACTCTGGATTCTGACAGAGGGCCACGAGACTTCGACCAGCGCGCAAAAATGGAGGCTCTAGACCCTTCCAGAGCCGAGATATCGAAGGTCAAAATTTGGACCTGAAAAAAAAACATAAGGGGTAACACTGTCATTTTTTTTTTGGCCGAAATTTTGACCCCCTCCGATTTTCTTGAAACTCTGGATTCTGACAGAGGGCCACGAGACTTCGACCAGCGCGCAAAAATGGAGGCTCTAGACCCTTCCAGAGCCGAGATATCGAAGGTCAAAATTTGGACCTGAAAAAAAAAAACATAAGGGGTAACACTGTCAATTTTTTTTTTTTGGCCGAAATTTTGACCCCCTCCGATTTTCTTGAAACTCTGGATTCTGACAGAGGGCCATGAGACTTCGACCAGCGCGCAAAAATGGAGGCTCTAGACCCTTCCAGAGCCGAGATATCGAAGGTCAAAATTTGGACCTGAAAAAAAAACATAAGGGGTAACACTGTCAATTTTTTTTTGGCCGAAATTTTGACCCCCTCCGATTTTCTTGAAACTCTGGATTCTGACAGAGGGCCACGAGACTTCGACCAGCGCGCAAAAATGGAGGCTCTAGACCCTTCCAGAGCCGAGATATCGAAGGTCAAAATTTGGACCTGAAAAAAAAACATAAGGGTTAACACTGTCATTTTTTTTTTGGCCGAAATTTTGACCCCCTCCGATTTTCTTGAAACTCTGGATTCTGACAGAGGGCCACGAGACTTCGACCAGCGCGCAAAAATGGAGGCTCTAGACCCTTCCAGAGCCGAGATATCGAAGGTCAAAATTTGGACCTGAAAAAAAAAAACATAAGGGGTAACACTGTCTTTTTTTTTTTTGGCCGAAATTTTGACCCCCTCCGATTTTCTTGAAACTCTGGATTCTGACAGAGGGCCATGAGACTTCGACCAGCGCGCAAAAATGGAGGCTCTAGACCCTTCCAGAGCCGAGATATCGAAGGTCAAAATTTGGACCTGAAAAAAAAACATAAGGGGTAACACTGTCAATTTTTTTTTTTTGGCCGAAATTTTGACCCCCTCCGATTTTCTTGAAACTCTGGATTCTGACAGGGCCACGAGACTTCGACCAGCGCGCAAAAATGGAGGCTCTAGACCCTTCCAGAGCCGAGATATCGAAGGTCAAAATTTGGACCTGAAAAAAAACATAAGGGGTAACACTGTCAATTTTTTTTGGCCGAAATTTTGACCCCCTCCGATTTTCTTGAAACTCTGGATTCTGACAGAGGGCCACGAGACTTCGACCAGCGCGCAAAAATGGAGGCTCTAGACCCTTCCAGACCCGAGATATCGAAGGTCAAAATTTGGACCTGAAAAAAAAACATAAGGGGTAACACTGTCATTTTTTTTTTTGGCCGAAATTTTGACCCCCTCCGATTTTCTTGAAACTCTGGATTCTGACAGAGGGCCACGAGACTTCGACCAGCGCGCAAAAATGGAGGCTCTAGACCCTTCCAGAGCCGAGATATCGAAGGTCAAAATTTGGACCTGAAAAAAAAGCATAAGGGGTAACACTGTCATTTTTTTTTTTTGGCCGAAATTTTGACCCCCTCCGATTTTCTTGAAACTCTGGATTCTGACAGAGGGCCACGAGACTTCGACCAGCGCGCAAAAATGGAGGCTCTAGACCCTTCCAGAGCCGAGATATCGAAGGTCAAAATTTGGACCTGAAAAAAAAACATAAGGGGTAACACTGTCATTTTTTTTTTTTGGCCGAAATTTTGACCCCCTCCGATTTTCTTGAAACTCGGGATTCTGACAGAGGGCCACGAGACTTCGACCAGCGCGCAAAAATGGAGGCTCTAGACTCTTCCAGAGCCGAGATATCGAAGGTCAAAATTTGGACCTGAAAAAAAAACATAAGGGGTAACACTGTCATTTTTTTTTTTTGGCCGAAATTTTGACCCCCTCCGATTTTCTTGAAACTCTGGATTCTGACAGAGGGCCACGAGACTTCGACCAGCGCGCAAAAATGGAGGCTCTAGACCCTTCCAGAGCCGAGATATCGAAGGTCAAAATTTGGACCTGAAAAAAAAACATAAGGGGTAACACTGTCATTTTTTTTTTGGCCGAAATTTTGACCCCCTCCGATTTTCTTGAAACTCTGGATTCTGACAGAGGGCCACGAGACTTCGACCAGCGCGCAAAAATGGAGGCTCTAGACCCTTCCAGAGCCGAGATATCGAAGGTCAAAATTTGGACCTGAAAAAAAAACATAAGGGGTAACACTGTCATTTTTTTTTTTGGCCGAAATTTTGACCCCCTCCGATTTTCTTGAAACTCTGGATTCTGACAGAGGGCCACGAGACTTCGACCAGCGCGCAAAAATGGAGGCTCTAGACCCTTCCAGAGCCGAGATATCGAAGGTCAAAATTTGGACCTGAAAAAAAAACATAAGGGGTAACACTGTCATTTTTTTTTTTGGCCGAAATTTTGACCCCCTCCGATTTTCTTGAAACTCTGGATTCTGACAGAGGGCCACAAGACTTCGACCAGCGCGCAAAAATGGAGGCTCTAGACCCTTCCAGAGCCGAGATATCGAAGGTCAAAATTTGGACCTGAAAAAAAACATAAGGGGTAACACTGTCTTTTTTTTTTTTGGCCGAAATTTTGACCCCCTCCGATTTTCTTGAAACTCTGGATTCTGACAGAGGGCCACGAGACTTCGACCAGCGCGCAAAAATGGAGGCTCTAGACCCTTCCAGAGCCGAGATATCGAAGGTCAAAATTTGGACCTGAAAAAAAAAACATAAGGGGTAACACTGTCATTTTTTTTTTTTGGCCGAAATTTGGACCCCCTCCGATTTTCTTGAAACTCTGGATTCTGACAGAGGGCCACGAGACTTCGACCAGCGCGCAAAAATGGAGGCTCTAGACCCTTCCAGAGCCGAGATATCGAAGGTCAAAATTTGGACCTGAAAAAAAAAACATAAGGGGTAACACTGTCTTTTTTTTTTGGCCGAAATTTTGACCCCCTCCGATTTTCTTGAAACTCTGGATTCTGACAGAGGGCCACGAGACTTCGACCAGCGCGCAAAAATGGAGGCTCTAGACCCTTCCAGAGCCGAGATATCGAAGGTCAAAATTTTGACCTGAAAAAAAAACATAAGGGGTAACACTGTCATTTTTTTTTTTGGCCGAAATTTTGACCCCCTCCGATTTTCTTGAAACTCTGGATTCTGACAGAGGGCCACGAGACTTCGACCAGCGCGCAAAAATGGAGGCTCTAGACCCTTCCAGAGCCGAGATATCGAAGGTCAAAATTTGGACCTGAAAAAAAAACATAAGGGGTAACACTGTCATTTTTTTTTTTTGGCCGAAATTTTGACCCCCTCCGATTTTCTTGAAACACTGGATTCTGACAGAGGGCCACAAGACTTCGACCAGCGCGCAAAAATGGAGGCTCTAGACCCTTCCAGAGCCGAGATATCGAAGGTCAAAATTTGGACCTGAAAAAAAACATAAGGGGTAACACTGTCATTTTTTTTTTTGGCCGAAATTTTGACCCCCTCCGATTTTCTTGAAACTCTGGATTCTGACAGAGGGCCACGAGACTTCGACCAGCGCGCAAAAATGGAGGCTCTAGACCCTTCCAGAGCCGAGATATCGAAGGTCAAAATTTGGACCTGAAAAAAAAACATAAGGGGTAACACTGTCTTTTTTTTTTTTGGCCGAAATTTTGACCCCCTCCGATTTTCTTGAAACTCTGGATTCTGACAGAGGGCCACGAGACTTCGACCAGCGCGCAAAAATGGAGGCTCTAGACCCTTCCAGAGCCGAGATATCGAAGGTCAAAATTTGGACCTGAAAAAAAAAAACATAAGGGGTAACACTGTCTTTTTTTTTTGGCCGAAATTTTGACCCCCTCCGATTTTCTTGAAACTCTGGATTCTGACAGAGGGCCACGAGACTTCGACCAGCGCGCAAAAATGGAGGCTCTAGACCCTTCCAGAGCCGAGATATCGAAGGTCAAGATTTGGACCTGAAAAAAAAAAACATAAGGGGTAACACTGTCATTTTTTTTTTTTTGGCCGTAATTTTGACCCCCTCCGATTTTCTTGAAACTCGGGATTCTGACAGAGGGCCACGAGACTTCGACCAGCGCGCAAAAATGGAGGCTCTAGACTCTTCCAGAGCCGAGATATCGAAGGTCAAAATTTGGACCTGAAAAAAAAAACATAAGGGGTAACACTGTCATTTTTTTTTTTTTGGCCGAAATTTTGACCCCCTCCGATTTTCTTGAAACTCTGGATTCTGACAGAGGGCCACGAGACTTCGACCAGCGCGCAAAAATGGAGGCTCTAGACCCTTCCAGAGCCGAGATATCGAAGGTCAAAATTTGGACCTGAAAAAAAACATAAGGGGTAACACTGTCATTTTTTTTTTTGGCCGAAATTTTGACCCCCTCCGATTTTCTTGAAACTCTGGATTCTGACAGAGGGCCACGAGACTTCGACCAGCGCGCAAAAATGGAGGCTCTAGACCCTTCCAGAGCCGAGATATCGAAGGTCAAAATTTGGACCTGAAAAAAAAACATAAGGGGTAACACTGTCATTTTTTTTTTTTTGGCCGAAATTTTGACCCCCTCCGATTTTCTTGAAACTCTGGATTCTGACAGAGGGCCACAAGACTTCGACCAGCGCGCAAAAATGGAGGCTCTAGACCCTTCCAGAGCCGAGATATCGAAGGTCAAAATTTGGACCTGAAAAAAAACATAAGGGGTAACACTGTCATTTTTTTTTTTGGCCGAAATTTTGACCCCCTCCGGTTTTCTTGAAACTCTGGATTCTGACAGAGGGCCACGAGACTTCGACCAGCGCGCAAAAATGGAGGCTCTAGACCCTTCCAGAGCCGAGATATCGAAGGTCAAAATTTGGACCTGAAAAAAAAACATAAGGGGTAACACTGTCTTTTTTTTTGGCCGAAATTTTGACCCCCTCTGATTTTCTTGAAACTCTGGATTCTGACAGAGGGCCACAAGACTTCGACCAGCGCGCAAAAATGGAGGCTCTAGACCCTTCCAGAGCTGAGATATCGAAGGTCAAAATTTGGACCTGAAAAAAAAACATAAGGGGTAACACTGTAATTTTTTTTTTTTTGGCCGAAATTTTGACCCCCTCCGATTTTCTTGAAACTCTGGATTCTGACAGAGGGCCACGAGACTTCGACCAGCGCGCAAAAATGGAGGCTCTAGACCCTTCCAGAGCCGAGATATCGAAGGTCAAAATTTGGACGTGAAAAAAAAAACATAAGGGGTAACACTGTCATTTTTTTTTTTTTGGCCGAAATTTTGACCCCCTCCGATTTTCTTGAAACTCTGGATTCTGACAGAGGGCCACGAGACTTCGACCAGCGCAAAAAAATGGAGGCTCTAGACCCTTCCAGAGCCGAGATATCGAAGGTCAAAATTTGGACCTGAAAAAAAAAACATAAGGGGTAACACTGTCATTTTTTTTTTTGGCCGAAATTTTGACCCCCTCCGATTTTCTTGAAACTCTGGATTCTGACAGAGGGCCACAAGACTTCGACCAGCGCGCAAAAATGGAGGCTCTAGACCCTTCCAGAGCCGAGATATCGAAGGTCAAAATTTGGACCTGAAAAAAAAACATAAGGGGTAACACTGTCATTTTTTTTTTTGGCCGAAATTTTGACCCCCTCCGATTTTCTTGAAACTCTGGATTCTGACAGAGGGCCACGAGACTTCGACCAGCGCGCAAAAATGGAGGCTCTAGACCCTTCCAGAGCCGTGATATCGAAGGTCAATATTTGGACCTGAAAAAAAAAACATTAGGGGTAACACTGTCATTTTTTTTTTTTTTGGCCGAAATTTTGACCCCCTCCGATTTTCTTGAAACTCTGGATTCTGACAGAGGGCCACGAGACTTCGACCAGCGCGCAAAAATGGAGGCTCTAGACCCTTCCAGAGCCGAGATATCGAAGGTCAAAATTTGGACCTGAAAAAAAAACATAAGGGGTAACACTGTCTTTTTTTTTTGCCGAAATTTTGACCCCCTCCGATTTTCTTGAAACTCTGGATTCTGACAGAGGGCCACGAGACTTCGACCAGCGCGCAAAAATGGAGGCTCTAGACCCTTCCAGAGCCGAGATATCGAAGGTCAAAATTTGGACCTGAAAAAAAAAACATAAGGGGTAACACTGTCTTTTTTTTTTGGCCGAAATTTTGACCCCCTCCGATTTTCTTGAAACTCTGGATTCTGACAGAGGGCCACAAGACTTCGACCAGCGCGCAAAAATGGAGGCTCTAGACCCTTCCAGAGCTGAGATATCGAAGGTCAAAATTTGGACCTGAAAAAAAAACATAAGGGGTAACACTGTAATTTTTTTTTTTTGGCCGAAATTTTGACCCCCTCCGATTTTCTTGAAACTCTGGATTCTGACAGAGGGCCACGAGACTTCGACCAGCGCACAAAAATGGAGGCTCTAGACCCTTCCAGAGCCGAGATATCGAAGGTCAAAATTTGGACCTGAAAAAAAAAAAACATAAGGGGTAACACTGTCATTTTTTTTTTTTTGGCCGAAATTTTGACCCCCTCCGATTTTCTTGAAACTCTGGATTCTGACAGAGGGCCACGAGACTTCGACCAGCGTGCAAAAATGGAGGCTCTAGACCCTTCCAGAGCCGAGATATCGAAGGTCAAAATTTGGACCTGAAAAAAAAAACATAAGGGGTAACACTGTCATTTTTTTTTTTTGGCCAAAATTTTGACCCCCTCCGATTTTCTTGAAACTCTGGATTCTGACAGAGGGCCACGAGACTTCGACCAGCGCGCAAAAATGGAGGCTCTAGACCCTTCCAGAGCCGAGATATCGAAGGTCAAAATTTGGACCTGAAAAAAAAACATAAGAGGTAACACTGTCAATTTTTTTTTTTTGGCCGAAATTTTGACCCCCTCCGATTTTCTTGAAACTCTGGATTCTGACAGAGGGCCACGAGACTTCGACCAGCGCGCAAAAATGGAGGCTCTAGATCCTTCCAGAGCCGAGATATCGAAGGTCAAAATTTGGACCTGAAAAAAAAACATAAACACTTTTTTTTTGGGCCGAAATTTTGACCCCCTCCGATTTTCTTGAAACTCTGGATTCTGACAGAGGGCCACGAGACTTCGACGAGCGCGCAAAAATGGAGGCTCTAGACTCTTCCAGAGCCGAGATATCGAAGGTCAAAATTTGGACCTGAAAAAAAAACATAAGGGGTAACACTGTCATTTTTTTTTTTTGGCCGAAATTTTGACCCCCTCCGATTTTCTTGAAACTCTGGATTCTGACAGAGGGCCACGAGACTTCGACCAGCGCGCAAAAATGGAGGCTCTAGACCCTTCCAGAGCCGAGATATCGAAGGTCAAAATTTGGACGTGAAAAAAAAAACATAAGGGGTAACACTGTCATTTTTTTTTTTTTAGCCGAAATTTTGACCCCCTCCGATTTTCTTGAAACTCTGGATTCTGACAGAGGGCCACGAGACTTCGACGAGCGCGCAAAAATGGAGGCTCTAGACCCTTCCAGAGCCGAGATATCGAAGGTCAAAATTTGGACCTGAAAAAAAAACATAAGGGGTAACACTGTCATTTTTTTTTTTGGCCGAAATTTTGACCCCCTCCGATTTTCTTGAAACTCTGGATTCTGACAGAGGGCCACGAGACTTCGACCAGCGCGCAAAAATGGAGGCTCTAGACCCTTCCAGAGCCGAGATATCGAAGGTCAAAATTTGGACCTGAAAAAAAAACATAAGGGGTAACACTGTCATTTTTTTTTTGGCCGAAATTTTGACCCTCTCCGATTTTCTTGAAACTCTGGATTCTGACAGAGGGCCACGAGACTTCGACCAGCGCGCAAAAATGGAGGCTCTAGACCCTTCCAGAGCCGAGATATCGAAGGTCAAAATTTGGACCTGAAAAAAAAACATAAGGGGTAACACTGTCAATTTTTTTTTGGCCGAAATTTTGACCCCCTCCGATTTTCTTGAAACTCTGGATTCTGACAGAGGGCCACGAGACTTCGACCAGCGCGCAAAAATGGGGGCTCTAGACCCTTCCAGAGCCGAGATATCGAAGGTCAAAATTTGGACCTGAAAAAAAAACATAAGGGGTAACACTGTCATTTTTTTTTTTTGGCCGAAATTTTGACCCCCTCCGATTTTCTTGAAACTCTGGATTCTGACAGAGGGCCACGAGACTTCGACCAGCGCGCAAAAATGGAGGCTCTAGACCCTTCCAGAGCCGAGATATCGAAGGTCAAAATTTGGACCTGAAAAAAAAAACATAAGGGGTAACACTGTCATTTTTTTTTTTGGCCGAAATTTTGACCCCCTCCGATTTTCTTGAAACTCGGGATTCTGACAGAGGGCCACGAGACTTCGACCAGCGCGCAAAAATGGAGGCTCTAGACTCTTCCAGAGCCGAGATATCGAAGGTCAAAATTTGGACCTGAAAAAAAAAAACATAAGGGGTAACACTGTCATTTTTTTTTTTTTGGCCGAAATTTTGACCCCCTCCGATTTTCTTGAAACTCTGGATTCTGACAGAGGGCCACGAGACTTCGACCAGCGCGCAAAAATGGAGGCTCTAGATCCTTCCAGAGCCGAGATATCGAAGGTCAAAATTTGGACCTGAAAAAAAAACATAAACACTTTTTTTTTGGGCCGAAATTTTGACCCCCTCCGATTTTCTTGAAACTCTGGATTCTGACAGAGGGCCACGAGACTTCGACGAGCGCGCAAAAATGGAGGCTCTAGACTCTTCCAGAGCCGAGATATCGAAGGTCAAAATTTGGACCTGAAAAAAAAACATAAGGGGTAACACTGTAATTTTTTTTTTTGGCCGAAATTTTGACCCCCTCCGATTTTCTTGAAACTCTGGATTCTGACAGAGGGCCACGAGACTTCGACCAGCGCGCAAAAATGGAGGCTCTAGACCCTTCCAGAGCCGAGATATCGAAGGTCAAAATTTGGACGTGAAAAAAAAAACATAAGGGGTAACACTGTCATTTTTTTTTTTTTAGCCGAAATTTTGACCCCCTCCGATTTTCTTGAAACTCTGGATTCTGACAGAGGGCCACGAGACTTCGACGAGCGCGCAAAAATGGAGGCTCTAGACCCTTCCAGAGCCGAGATATCGAAGGTCAAAATTTGGACCTGAAAAAAAAACATAAGGGGTAACACTGTCATTTTTTTTTTTGGCCGAAATTTTGACCCCCTCCGATTTTCTTGAAACTCTGGATTCTGACAGAGGGCCACGAGACTTCGACCAGCGCGCAAAAATGGAGGCTCTAGACCCTTCCAGAGCCGAGATATCGAAGGTCAAAATTTGGACCTGAAAAAAAAACATAAGGGGTAACACTGTCATTTTTTTTTTGGCCGAAATTTTGACCCCCTCCGATTTTCTTGAAACTCTGGATTCTGACAGAGGGCCACGAGACTTCGACCAGCGCGCAAAAATGGAGGCTCTAGACCCTTCCAGAGCCGAGATATCGAAGGTCAAAATTTGGACCTGAAAAAAAAAAACATAAGGGGTAACACTGTCATTTTTTTTTTTTTTTGCCGAAATTTTGACCCCCTCCGATTTTCTTGAAACTCTGGATTCTGACAGAGGGCCACGAGACTTCGACCAGCGCGCAAAAATGGAGGCTCTAGGCCCTTCCAGAGCCGAGATATCGAAGGTCAAAATTTGGACCTGAAAAAAAAAAAACATAAGGGGTAACACTGTCATTTTTTTTTTGGCCGAAATTTTGACCCCCTCCGATTTTCTTGAAACTCTGGATTCTGACAGAGGGCCACGAGACTTCGACCAGCGCGCAAAAATGGAGGCTCTAGACCCTTCCAGAGCCGAGATATCGAAGGTCAAAATTTGGACCTGAAAAAAAAACATAAGGGGTAACACTGTAATTTTTTTTTTTGGCCGAAATTTTGACCCCCTCCGATTTTCTTGAAACTCTGGATTCTGACAGAGGGCCACGAGACTTCGACCAGCGCGCAAAAATGGAGGCTCTAGACCCTTCCAGAGCCGAGATATCGAAGGTCAAAATTTGGACCTGAAAAAAAAACATAAGGGGTAACACTGTCAATTTTTTTTTTGGCCGAAATTTTGACCCCCTCCGATTTTCTTGAAACTCTGGATTCTGACAGAGGGCCACGAGACTTCGACCAGCGCGCAAAAATGGAGGCTCTAGACCCTTCCAGAGCCGAGATATCGAAGGTCAAAATTTGGACCTGAAAAAAAAACATAAGGGGTAACACTGTCATTTTTTTTTTTGGCCGAAATTTTGACCCCCTCCGATTTTCTTGAAACTCTGGATTCTGACAGAGGGCCACGAGACTTCGACCAGCGCGCAAAAATGGGGGCTCTAGACCCTTCCAGAGCCGAGATATCGAAGGTCAAAATTTGGACCTGAAAAAAAAACATAAGGGGTAACACTGTCATTTTTTTTTTTTTGGCCGAAATTTTGACCCCCTCCGATTTTCTTGAAACTCTGGATTCTGACAGAGGGCCACGAGACTTCGACCAGCGCGCAAAAATGGAGGCTCTAGACCCTTCCAGAGCCGAGATATCGAAGGTCAAAATTTGGACCTGAAAAAAAAAACATAAGGGGTAACACTGTCATTTTTTTTTTTGGCCGAAATTTTGACCCCCTCCGATTTTCTTGAAACTCGGGATTCTGACAGAGGGCCACGAGACTTCGACCAGCGCGCAAAAATGGAGGCTCTAGACTCTTCCAGAGCCGAGATATCGAAGGTCAAAATTTGGACCTGAAAAAAAAAACATAAGGGGTAACACTGTCATTTTTTTTTTTTTGGGCGAAATTTTGACCCCCTCCGATTTTCTTGAAACTCTGGATTCTGACAGAGGGCCACGAGACTTCGACCAGCGCGCAAAAATGGAGGCTCTAGACCCTTCCAGAGCCGAGATATCGAAGGTCAAAATTTGGACGTGAAAAAAAAAACATAAGGGGTAACACTGTCATTTTTTTTTGGCCGAAATTTTGACCCCCTCCGATTTTCTTGAAACTCTGGATTCTGACAGAGGGCCATGAGACTTCGACCAGCGCGCAAAAATGGAGGCTCTAGACCCTTCCAGAGCCGAGATATCGAAGGTCAAAATTTGGACCTGAAAAAAAAACATAAGGGGTAACAATGTCATTTTTTTTTTTGGCCGAAATTTTGACCCCCTCCGATTTTCTTGAAACTCTGGATTCTGACAGAGGGCCACGAGACTTCGACCAGCGCGCAAAAATGGAGGCTCTAGACCCTTCCAGAGCCGAGATATCGAAGGTCAAAATTTGGACCTGAAAAAAAAAACATAAGGGGTAACACTGTCATTTTTTTTTTTTTGGCCGAAATTTTGACCCCCTCCGATTTTCTTGAAACTCTGGATTCTGACAGAGGGCCACGAGACTTCGACCAGCGCGCAAAAATGGAGGCTCTAGACCCTTCCAGAGCCGAGATATCGAAGGTCAAAATTTGGACGTGAAAAAAAAAACATAAGGGGTAACACTGTCATTTTTTTTTTTAGCCGAAATTTTGACCCCCTCCGATTTTCTTGAAACTCTGGATTCTGACAGAGGGCCACGAGACTTCGACCAGCGCGCAAAAATGGAGGCTCTAGACCCTTCCAGAGCCGAGATATCGAAGGTCAAAATTTGGACCTGAAAAAAAAACATAAGGGGTAACACTGTCATTTTTTTTTTGGCCGAAATTTTGACCCCCTCCGATTTTCTTGAAACTCTGGATTCTGACAGAGGGCCACGAGACTTCGACCAGCGCGCAAAAATGGAGGCTCTAGACCCTTCCAGAGCCGAGATATCGAAGGTCAAAATTTGGACCTGAAAAAAAAAACATAAGGGGTAACACTGTCATTTTT
This sequence comes from Cyprinella venusta, assembly GCA_038021265.1. Lineage (NCBI taxonomy): Eukaryota > Metazoa > Chordata > Actinopteri > Cypriniformes > Leuciscidae > Cyprinella > Cyprinella venusta. The sequence continues at coordinate 2,612,588 of CM075883.1, forward strand.
TTTTTTTGGCCGAAATTTTGACCCCCTCCGATTTTCTTGAAACTCTGGATTCTGACAGAGGGCCACGAGACTTCGACCAGCGCGCAAAAATGGAGGCTCTAGACCCTTCCAGAGCCGAGATATCGAAGGTCAAAATTTGGACGTGAAAAAAAAAACATAAGGGGTAACACTGTCATTTTTTTTTTTTTAGCCGAAATTTTGACCCCCTCCGATTTTCTTGAAACTCTGGATTCTGACAGAGGGCCACGAGACTTCGACGAGCGCGCAAAAATGGAGGCTCTAGACCCTTCCAGAGCCGAGATATCGAAGGTCAAAATTTGGACCTGAAAAAAAAACATAAGGGGTAACACTGTCATTTTTTTTTTTTTGGCCGAAATTTTGACCCCCTCCGATTTTCTTGAAACTCTGGATTCTGACAGAGGGCCACGAGACTTCGACCAGCGCGCAAAAATGGGGGCTCTAGACCCTTCCAGAGCCGAGATATCGAAGGTCAAAATTTGGACCTGAAAAAAAAACATAAGGGGTAACACTGTCATTTTTTTTTTTTGGCCGAAATTTTGACCCCCTCCGATTTTCTTGAAACTCTGGATTCTGACAGAGGGCCACGAGACTTCGAACAGCGCGCAAAAATGGAGGCTCTAGACCCTTCCAGAGCCGAGATATCGAAGGTCAAAATTTGGACCTGAAAAAAAAACATAAGGGGTAACACTGTCATTTTTTTTTTTTTTGCCGAAATTTTGACCCCCTCCGATTTTCTTGAAACTCTGGATTCTGACAGAGGGCCACGAGACTTCGACCAGCGCGCAAAAATGGAGGCTCTAGACCCTTCCAGAGCCGAGATATCGAAGGTCAAAATTTGGACCTGAAAAAAAAAACATAAGGGGTAACACTGTCATTTTTTTTTTGGCCGAAATTTTGACCCCCTCCGATTTTCTTGAAACTCTGGATTCTGACAGAGGGCCACGAGACTTCGACCAGCGCGCAAAAATGGAGGCTCTAGACCCTTCCAGAGCCGAGATATCGAAGGTCAAAATTTGGACCTGAAAAAAAAAACATAAGGGGTAACACTGTCAATTTTTTTTTTTGGCCGAAATTTTGACCCCCTCCGATTTTCTTGAAACTCTGGATTCTGACAGAGGGCCATGAGACTTCGACCAGCGCGCAAAAATTGAGGCTCTAGAGTCTTCCAGAGCCGAGATATCGAAGGTCAAAATTTGGACATGAAAAAAAAAAACATAAGGGGTAACACTGTCATTTTTTTTTTGGCCGAAATTTTGACCCCCTCCGATTTTCTTGAAACTCTGGATTCTGACAGAGGGCCACGAGACTTCGACCAGCGCGCAAAAATGGAGGCTCTAGACCCTTCCAGAGCCGAGATATCGAAGGTCAAAATTTGGACCTGAAAAAAAAACATAAGGGGTAACACTGTCTTTTTTTTTTGGCCGAAATAATGACCCCCTCCGATTTTCTTGAAACTCTGGATTCTGACAGAGGGCCACGAGACTTCGACCAGCGCGCAAAAATGGAGGCTCTAGGCCCTTCCAGAGCCGAGATATCGAAGGTCAAAATTTGGACCTGAAAAAAAAAAACATAAGGGGTAACACTGTCATTTTTTTTTTTGGCCGAAATTTTGACCACCTCCGATTTTCTTGAAACTCTGGATTCTGACAGAGGGCCACGAGACTTCGACCAGCGCGCAAAAATGGAGGCTCTAGACCCTTCCAGAGCCGAGATATCGAAGGTCAAAATTTGGACCTGAAAAAAAAACATAAGGGGTAACACTGTCATTTTTTTTTTTGGCCGAAATTTTGACCCCCTCCGATTTTCTTGAAACTCTGGATTCTGACAGAGGGCCACGAGACTTCGACCAGCGCGCAAAAATGGAGGCTCTAGACCCTTCCAGAGCCGAGATATCGAAGGTCAAAATTTGGACCTGAAAAAAAAACATAAGGGGTAACACTGTCAATTTTTTTTTTGGCCGAAATTTTGACCCCCTCCGATTTTCTTGAAACTCTGGATTCTGACAGAGGGCCACGAGACTTCGACCAGCGCGCAAAAATGGAGGCTCTAGACCCTTCCAGAGCCGAGATATCGAAGGTCAAAATTTGGACCTGAAAAAAAAACATAAGGGGTAACACTGTCATTTTTTTTTTTTTGGCCGAAATTTTGACCCCTCCGATTTTCTTGAAACTCTGGATTCTGACAGAGGGCCACGAGACTTCGACGAGCGCGCAAAAATGGAGGCTCTAGACCCTTCCAGAGCCGAGATATCGAAGGTCAAAATTTGGACCTGAAAAAAAAACATAAGGGGTAACACTGTCATTTTTTTTTTTGGCCGAAATTTTGACCCCCTCCGATTTTCTTGAAACTCTGGATTCTGACAGAGGGCCACGAGACTTCGACCAGCGCGCAAAAATGGAGGCTCTAGACCCTTCCAGAGCCGAGATATCGAAGGTCAAAATTTGGACATGAAAAAAAAAAACATAAGGGGTAACACTGTCATTTTTTTTTTGGCCGAAATTTTGACCCCCTCCGATTTTCTTGAAACTCTGGATTCTGACAGAGGGCCACGAGACTTCGACCAGCGCGCAAAAATGGAGGCTCTACACCCTTCCAGAGCCGAGATATCGAAGGTCAAAATTTGGACCTGAAAAAAAAGCATAAGGGGTAACACTGTCTTTTTTTTTTGGCCGAAATAATGACCCCCTCCGATTTTCTTGAAACTCTGGATTCTGACAGAGGGCCACGAGACTTCGACCAGCGCGCAAAAATGGAGGCTCTAGGCCCTTCCAGAGCCGAGATATCGAAGGTCAAAATTTGGACCTGAAAAAAAAAAACATAAGGGGTAACACTGTCATTTTTTTTTTTGGCCGAAATTTTGACCCCCTCCGATTTTCTTGAAACTCTGGATTCTGACAGAGGGCCACGAGACTTCGACCAGCGCGCAAAAATGGAGGCTCTAGACCCTTCCAGAGCCGAGATATCGAAGGTCAAAATTTGGACCTGAAAAAAAAACATAAGGGGTAACACTGTCATTTTTTTTTTTGGCCGAAATTTTGACCCCCTCCGATTTTCTTGAAACTCTGGATTCTGACAGAGGGCCACGAGACTTCGACCAGCGCGCAAAAATGGAGGCTCTAGACCCTTCCAGAGCCGAGATATCGAAGGTCAAAATTTGGACCTGAAAAAAAAACATAAGGGGTAACACTGTCAATTTTTTTTTTGGCCGAAATTTTGACCCCCTCCGATTTTCTTGAAACTCTGGATTCTGACAGAGGGCCACGAGACTTCGACCAGCGCGCAAAAATGGAGGCTCTAGACCCTTCCAGAGCCGAGATATCGAAGGTCAAAATTTGGACCTGAAAAAAAAAACATAAGGGGTAACACTGTCATTTTTTTTTTTTTGGCCGAAATTTTGACCCCCTCCGATTTTCTTGAAACTCTGGATTCTGACAGAGGGCCACAAGACTTCGACCAGCGCGCAAAAATGGAGGCTCTAGACCCTTCCAGAGCCGAGATATCGAAGGTCAAAATTTGGACCTGAAAAAAAACATAAGGGGTAACACTGTCATTGTTTTTTTGGCCGAAATTTTGACCCCCTCCGATTTTCTTGAAACTCTGGATTCTGACAGAGGGCCACGAGACTTCGACCAGCGCACAAAAATGGAGGCTCTAGACCCTTCCAGAGCCGAGATATCGAAGGTCAAAATTTGGACCTGAAAAAAAAACATAAGGGGTAACACTGTCTTTTTTTTTTTTGGCCGAAATTTTGACCCCCTCCGATTTTCTTGAAACTCTGGATTCTGACAGAGGGCCACGAGACTTCGACCAGCGCGCAAAAATGGAGGCTCTAGACCCTTCCAGAGCCGAGATATCGAAGGTCAAAATTTGGACCTGAAAAAAAAAAACATAAGGGGTAACACTGTCTTTTTTTTTGGCCGAAATTTTGACCCCCTCCGATTTTCTTGAAACTCTGGATTCTGACAGAGGGCCACGAGACTTCGACCAGCGCGCAAAAATGGAGGCTCTAGACCCTTCCAGAGCCGAGATATCGAAGGTCAAAATTTGGACCTGAAAAAAAAACATAAGGGGTAACACTGTAATTTTTTTTTTTTGGCCGAAATTTTGACCCCCTCCGATTTTCTTGAAACTCTGGATTCTGACAGAGGGCCACGAGACTTCGACCAGCGCGCAAAAATGGAGGCTCTAGACCCTTCCAGAGCCGAGATATCGAAGGTCAAAATTTGGACGTGAAAAAAAAAACATAAGGGGTAACACTGTCATTTTTTTTTTTGGCAGAAATTTTGACCCCTCCGATTTTCTTGAAACTCTGGATTCTGACAGAGGGCCACGAGACTTCGACCAGCGCGCAAAAATGGAGGCTCTAGACCCTTCCAGAGCCGAGATATCGAAGGTCAAAATTTGGACCTGAAAAAAAAACATAAGGGGTAACACTGTCAATTTTTTTTTTGGCCGAAATTTTGACCCCCTCCGATTTTCTTGAAACTCTGGATTCTGACAGAGGGCCACGAGACTTCGACCAGCGCGCAAAAATGGAGGCTCTAGACCCTTCCAGAGCCGAGATATCGAAGGTCAAAATTTGGACCTGAAAAAAAAAACATAAGGGGTAACACTGTCATTTTTTTTTTTGGCCGAAATTTTGACCCCCTCCGATTTTCTTGAAACTCTGGATTCTGACAGAGGGCCACAAGACTTCGACCAGCGCGCAAAAATGGAGGCTCTAGACCCTTCCAGAGCCGAGATATCGAAGGTCAAAATTTGGACCTGAAAAAAAAGCATAAGGGGTAACACTGTCATTTTTTTTTTTTGGCCGAAATTTTGACCCCCTCCGATTTTCTTGAAACTCTGGATTCTGACAGAGGGCCACGAGACTTCGACCAGCGCGCAAAAATGGAGGCTCTACACCCTTCCAGAGCCGAGATATCGAAGGTCAAAATTTGGACCTGAAAAAAAAAACATAAGGGGTAACACTGTCATTTTTTTTTTTGACCGAAATTTTGACCCCCTCCGATTTTCTTGAAACTCTGGATTCTGACAGAGGGCCACGAGACTTCGACCAGCGCGCAAAAATGGAGGCTCTAGACCCTTCCAGAGCCGAGATATTGAAGGTCAAAATTTGGACCTGAAAAAAAAAAAACATAAGGGGTAACACTGTCATTTTTTTTTTGGCCGAAATTTTGACCCCCTCCGATTTTCTTGAAACTCTGGATTCTGACAGAGGGCCACGAGACTTCGACCAGCGCGCAAAAATGGAGGCTCTAGACTCTTCCAGAGCCGAGATATCGAAGGTCAAAATTTGGACCTGAAAAAAAAATAAGGGGTAACACTGTCATTTTTTTTTTTTGGCCGAAATTTTGACCCCCTCCGATTTTCTTGAAACTCTGGATTCTGACAGAGGGCCACGTGACTTCGACCAGCGCGCAAAAATGGAGGCTCTAGACCCTTCCAGAGCCGAGATATCGAAGGTCAAAATTTGGACCTGAAAAAAAAAAACATAAGGGGTAACACTGTCTTTTTTTTTTATTGGCCGAAATTTTGACCCCCTCCGATTTTCTTGAAACTCTGGATTCTGACAGAGGGCCACGAGACTTCGACCAGCGCGCAAAAATGGAGGCTCTAAACCCTTCCAGAGCCGAGATATCGAAGGTCAAAATTTGGACCTGAAAAAAAAAACATAAGGGGTAACACTGTCATTTTTTTTTTTTTTGGCCGTAATTTTGACCCCCTCCGATTTTCTTGAAACTCGGGATTCTGACAGAGGGCCACGAGACTTCGACCAGCGCGCAAAAATGGAGGCTCTAGACTCTTCCAGAGCCGAGATATCGAAGGTCAAAATTTGGACCTGAAAAAAAAAACATAAGGGGTAACACTGTCATTTTTTTTTTTTTGGCCGAAATTTTGACCCCCTCCGATTTTCTTGAAACTCTGGATTCTGACAGAGGGCCACAAGACTTCGACCAGCGCGCAAAAATGGAGGCTCTAGACCCTTCCAGAGCCGAGATATCGAAGGTCAAAATTTGGACCTGAAAAAAAAACATAAGGGGTAACACTGTCTTTTTTTTTTTTGGCCGAAATTTTGACCCCCTCCGATTTTCTTGAAACTCTGGATTCTGACAGAGGGCCACGAGACTTCGACCAGCGCGCAAAAATGGAGGCTCTAGACCCTTCCAGAGCCGAGATATCGAAGGTCAAAATTTGGACCTGAAAAAAAAAACATAAGGGGTAACACTGTCTTTTCTTTTTGGCCGAAATTTTGACCCCCTCCGATTTTCTTGAAACTCTGGATTCTGACAGAGGGCCACAAGACTTCGACCAGCGCGCAAAAATGGAGGCTCTAGACCCTTCCAGAGCCGAGATATCGAAGGTCAAAATTTGCACCTGAAAAAAAAACATAAGGGGTAACACTGTAATTTTTTTTTTTTGGCCGAAATTTTGACCCCCTCCGATTTTCTTGAAACTCTGGATTCTGACAGAGGGCCACGAGACTTCGACCAGCGCACAAAAATGGAGGCTCTAGACCCTTCCAGAGCCGAGATATCGAAGGTCAAAATTTGGACGTGAAAAAAAAAACATAAGGGGTAACACTGTCATTTTTTTTTTGGCCGAAATTTTGACCCCCTCCGATTTTCTTGAAACTCTGGATTCTGACAGAGGGCCACGAGAATTCGACCAGCGCGCAAAAATGGAGGCTCTAGACCCTTCCAGAGCCGAGATATCGAAGGTCAAAATTTGGACCTGAAAAAAAAAACATAAGGGGTAACACTGTCATTTTTTTTTTTTTGGCCGAAATTTTGACCCCCTCCGATTTTCTTGAAACTCTGGATTCTGACAGAGGGCCACGAGACTTCGACCAGCGCGCAAAAATAAAGGCTCTAGACCCTTCCAGAGCAGAGATATCGAAGGTCAAAATTTGGACCTGAAAAAAAAAACATAAGGGGTAACACTGTCATTTTTTTTTTTTTGGCCGAAATTTTGACCCCCTCCGATTTTCTTGAAACTCTGGATTCTGACAGAGGGCCACGAGACTTCGACCAGCGCGCAAAAATGGAGGCTCTAGACCCTTCCAGAGCCGAGATATCGAAGGTCAAAATTTGGACCTGAAAAAAAAACATAAGGGGTAACACTGTCATTTTTTTTTTTGGCCGAAATTTTGACCCCCTCCGATTTTCTTGAAACTCTGGATTCTGACAGAGGGCCACGAGACTTCGACCAGCGCGCAAAAATGGAGGCTCTAGACCCTTCCAGAGCCGAGATATCGAAGGTCAAAATTTGGACCTGAAAAAAAAAAAAAACATAAGGGGTAACACTGTCATTTTTTTTTTTTTGGCCGAAATTTTGACCCCCTCCGATTTTCTTGAAACTCGGGATTCTGACAGAGGGCCACGAGACTTCGACCAGCGCGCAAAAATGGAGGCTCTAGACTCTTCCAGAGCCGAGATATCGAAGGTCAAAATTTGGACCTGAAAAAAAAAAACATAAGGGGTAACACTGTCATTTTTTTTTTTTGGCCGAAATTTTGACCCCCTCCGATTTTCTTGAAACTCTGGATTCTGACAGAGGGCCACGAGACTTCGACCAGCGCGCAAAAATGGAGGCTCTAGACCCTTCCAGAGCCGAGATATCGAAGGTCAAAATTTGGACCTGAAAAAAAAACATAAGGGGTAACACTGTCATTTTTTTTTTTGGCCGAAATTTTGACCCCCTCCGATTTTCTTGAAACTCTGGATTCTGACAGAGGGCCACGAGACTTCGACCAGCGCGCAAAAATGGAGGCTCTAGACCCTTCCAGAGCCGAGATATCGAAGGTCAAAATTTGGACCTGAAAAAAAAAACATAAGGGTTGGTAACACTGTCATTTTTTTTTTTGGCCGAAATTTTGACCCCCTCCGATTTTCTTGAAACTCTGGATTCTGACAGAGGGCCACGAGACTTCGACCAGCGCGCAAAAATGGAGGCTCTAGACCCTTCCAGAGCCGAGATATCGAAGGTCAAAATTTGGACCTGAAAAAAAAACATAAGGGGTAACACTGTCATTTTTTTTTTTTTTGGCCGAAATTTTGACCCCCTCCGATTTTCTTGAAACTCTGGATTCTGAAAGAGGGCCAAAAGACTTCGACCAGCGCGCAAAAATGGAGGCTCTAGACCCTTCCAGAGCCGAGATATCGAAGGTCAAAATTTGGACCTGAAAAAAAACATAAGGGGTAACACTGTCATTTTTTTTTTTGGCCGAAATTTTGACCCCCTCCGATTTTCTTGAAACTCTGGATTCTGACAGAGGGCCACGAGACTTCGACCAGCGCGCAAAAATGGAGGCTCTAGACCCTTCCAGAGCCGAGATATCCAAGGTCAAAATTTGGACCTGAAAAAAAAACATAAGGGGTAACACTGTCATTTTTTTTTTTTTGGCCGAAATTTTGACCCCCTCCGATTTTCTTGAAACTCTGGATTCTGACAGAGGGCCACGAGACTTCGACCAGCGCGCAAAAATGGAGGCTCTAGACCCTTCCAGAGCCGAGATATCGAAGGTCAAAATTTGGACGTGAAAAAAAAAACATAAGGGGTAACACTGTCATTTTTTTTTTTTGGCCGAAATTTTGACCCCCTCCGATTTTCTTGAAACTCTGGATTCTGACAGAGGGCCACGAGACTTCGACCAGCGCGCAAAAATGGAGGCTCTAGACCCTTCCAGAGCCGAGATATCGAAGGTCAAAATTTGGACGTGAAAAAAAAAAACATAAGGGGTAACACTGTCATTTTTTTTTTTTTTGGCCGAAATTTTGACCCCCTCCGATTTTCTTGAAACTCTGGATTCTGACAGAGGGCCACGAGACTTCGACCAGCGCGCAAAAATGGAGGCTCTAGACCCTTCCAGAGCCGAGATATCGAAGGTCAAAATTTGGACCTGAAAAAAAAAACATAAGGGGTAACACTGTCATTTTTTTTTTGGCCGAAATTTTGACCCCCTCCGATTTTCTTGAAACTCTGGATTCTGACAGAGGGCCACGAGACTTCGACCAGCGCGCAAAAATGGAGGCTCTAGACCCTTCCAGAGCCGAGATATCGAAGGTCAAAATTTGGACCTGAAAAAAAAACATAAGGGGTAACACTGTCAATTTTTTTTTTGGCCGAAATTTTGACCCCCTCCGATTTTCTTGAAACTCTGGATTCTGACAGAGGGCCACGAGACTTCGACCAGCGCGCAAAAATGGAGGCTCTAGACCCTTCCAGAGCCGAGATATCGAAGGTCAAAATTTGGACCTGAAAAAAAAACATAAGGGGTAACACTGTCATTTTTTTTTTTGGCCGAAATTTTGACCCCCTCCGATTTTCTTGAAACTCTGGATTCTGACAGAGGGCCACGAGACTTCGACCAGCGCGCAAAAATGGAGGCTCTAGACCCTTCCAGAGCCGAGATATCGAAGGTCAAAATTTGGACCTGAAAAAAAAACATAAGGGGTAACACTGTCATTTTTTTTTTTTTGGCCGAAATTTTGACCCCCTCCGATTTTCTTGAAACTCTGGATTCTGACAGAGGGCCAAAAGACTTCGACCAGCGCGCAAAAATGGAGGCTCTAGACCCTTCCAGAGCCGAGATATCGAAGGTCAAAATTTGGACCTGAAAAAAAACATAAGGGGTAACACTGTCATTTTTTTTTTGGCCGAAATTTTGACCCCCTCCGATTTTCTTGAAACTCTGGATTCTGACAGAGGGCCACGAGACTTCGACCAGCGCGCAAAAATGGAGGCTCTAGACCCTTCCAGAGCCGAGATATCGAAGGTCAAAATTTGGACCTGAAAAAAAAACATAAGGGGTAACACTGTCTTTTTTTTTTTGGCCGAAATTTTGACCCCCTCCGATTTTCTTGAAACTCTGGATTCTGACAGAGGGCCACGAGACTTCGACCAGCGCACAAAAATGGAGGCTCTAGACCCTTCCAGAGCCGAGATATCGAAGGTCAAAATTTGGACCTGAAAAAAAAACATAAGGGGTAACACTGTCTTTTTTTTTTGGCCGAAATTTTGACCCCCTCCGATTTTCTTGAAACTCTGGATTCTGACAGAGGGCCATGAGACTTCGACCAGCGCGCAAAAATGGAGGCTCTAGACCCTTCCAGAGCCGAGATATCGAAGGTCAAAATTTGGACATGAAAAAAAAAAAACATAAGGGGTAACACTGTCATTTTTTTTTTGGCCGAAATTTTGACCCCCTCCGATTTTCTTGAAACTCTGGATTCTGACAGAGGGCCACGAGACTTCGACCAGCACGCAAAAATGGAGGCTCTAGACCCTTCCAGAGCCGAGATATCGAAGGTCAAAATTTGGACCTGAAAAAAAAACATAAGGGGTAACACTGTCTTTTTTTTTTGGCCGAAATAATGACCCCCTCCGATTTTCTTGAAACTCTGGATTCTGACAGAGGGCCACGAGACTTCGACCAGCGCGCAAAAATGGAGGCTCTAGGCCCTTCCAGAGCCGAGATATCGAAGGTCAAAATTTGGACCTGAAAAAAAAAAACATAAGGGGTAACACTGTCATTTTTTTTTTTGGCCGAAATTTTGACCCCCTCCGATTTTCTTGAAACTCTGGATTCTGACAGAGGGCCACGAGACTTCGACCAGCGCGCAAAAATGGAGGCTCTAGACCCTTCCAGAGCCGAGATATCGAAGGTCAAAATTTGGACCTGAAAAAAAAACATAAGGGGTAACACTGTCATTTTTTTTTTTTGGCCGAAATTTTGACCCCCTCCGATTTTCTTGAAACTCTGGATTCTGACAGAGGGCCACGAGACTTCGACCAGCGCGCAAAAATGGAGGCTCTAGACCCTTCCAGAGCCGAGATATCGAAGGTCAAAATTTGGACCTGAAAAAAAAACATAAGGGGTAACACTGTCAATTTTTTTTTTGGCCGAAATTTTGACCCCCTCCGATTTTCTTGAAACTCTGGATTCTGACAGAGGGCCACGAGACTTCGACCAGCGCGCAAAAATGGAGGCTCTAGACCCTTCCAGAGCCGAGATATCGAAGGTCAAAATTTGGACCTGAAAAAAAAACATAAGGGGTAACACTGTCATTTTTTTTTTTTTGGCCGAAATTTTGACCCCCTCCGATTTTCTTGAAACTCTGGATTCTGACAGAGGGCCACGAGACTTCGACGAGCGCGCAAAAATGGAGGCTCTAGACCCTTCCAGAGCCGATATATCGAAGGTCAAAATTTGGACCTGAAAAAAAAACATAAGGGGTAACACTGTCATTTTTTTTTTTGGCCGAAATTTTGACCCCCTCCGATTTTCTTGAAACTCTGGATTCTGACAGAGGGCCACGAGACTTCGACCAGCGCGCAAAAATGGAGGCTCTAGACCCTTCCAGAGCCGAGATATCGAAGGTCAAAATTTGGATATGAAAAAAAAAAACATAAGGGGTAACACTGTCATTTTTTTTTTGGCCGAAATTTTGACCCCCTCCGATTTTCTTGAAACTCTGGATTCTGACAGAGGGCCACGAGACTTCGACCAGCGCGCAAAAATGGAGGCTCTAGACCCTTCCAGAGCCGAGATATTGAAGGTCAAAATTTGGACCTGAAAAAAAAACATAAGGGGTAACACTGTCATTTTTTTTTTTGGCCGAAATTTTGACCCCCTCCGATTTTCTTGAAACTCGGGATTCTGACAGAGGGCCACGAGACTTCGACCAGCGCGCAAAAATGGAGGCTCTAGACTCTTCCAGAGCCGAGATATCGAAGGTCAAAATTTGGACCTGAAAAAAAAAACATAAGGGGTAACACTGTCATTTTTTTTTTTTTTTGGCCGAAATTTTGACCCCCTCCGATTTTCTTGAAACTCTGGATTCTGACAGAGGGCCACGAGACTTCGACCAGCGCGCAAAAATGGAGGCTCTAGACCCTTCCAGAGCCGAGATATCGAAGGTCAAAATTTGGACCTGAAAAAAAAACATAAGGGGTAACACTGTCATTTTTTTTTTGGCCGAAATTTTGACCCCCTCCGATTTTCTTGAAACTCTGGATTCTGACAGAGGGCCACGAGACTTCGACCAGCGCGCAAAAATGGAGGCTCTAGACCCTTCCAGAGCCGAGATATCGAAGGTCAAAATTTGGACCTGAAAAAAAAACATAAGGGGTAACACTGTCATTTTTTTTTTTTTTGGCCGAAATTTTGACCCCCTCCGATTTTCTTGAAACTCTGGATTCTGACAGAGGGCCACAAGACTTCGACCAGCGCGCAAAAATGGAGGCTCTAGACCCTTCCAGAGCCGAGATATCGAAGGTCAAAATTTGGACCTGAAAAAAAACATAAGGGGTAACACTGTCATTTTTTTTTTGGCCGAAATTTTGACCCCCTCCGATTTTCTTGAAACTCTGGATTCTGACAGAGGGCCACGAGACTTCGACCAGCGCACAAAAATGGAGGCTCTAGACCCTTCCAGAGCCGAGATATCGAAGGTCAAAATTTGGACCTGAAAAAAAAACATAAGGGGTAACACTGTCTTTTTTTTTTTTTGGCCGAAATTTTGACCCCCTCCGATTTTCTTGAAACTCTGGATTCTGACAGAGGGCCACGAGACTTCGACCAGCGCGCAAAAATGGAGGCTCTAGACCCTTCCAGAGCCGAGATATCGAAGGTCAAAATTTGGACCTGAAAAAAAAAACATAAGGGGTAACACTGTCTTTTTTTTTGGCCGAAATTTTGACCCCCTCCGATTTTCTTGAAACTCTGGATTCTGACAGAGGGCCACGAGACTTCGACCAGCGCGCAAAAATGGAGGCTCTAGACCCTTCCAGAGCCGAGATATCGAAGGTCAAAATTTGGACCTGAAAAAAAAAAACATAAGGGGTAACACTGTCATTTTTTTTTTTTGGCCGAAATTTTGACCCCCTCCGATTTTCTTGAAACTCTGGATTCTGACAGAGGGCCACGAGACTTCGACCAGCGCGCAAAAATGGAGGCTCTAGACCCTTCCAGAGCCGAGATATCGAAGGTCAAAATTTGGACCTGAAAAAAAAACATAAGGGGTAACACTGTCATTTTTTTTTTTGGCCGAAATTTTGACCCCCTCCGATTTTCTTGAAACTCTGGATTCTGACAGAGGGCCACGAGACTTCGATCAGCGCGCAAAAATGGAGGCTCTAGACCCTTCCAGAGCCGAGATATCGAAGGTCAAAATTTGGACCTGAAAAAAAAACATAAGGGTTGGTAACACTGTCATTTTTTTTTTTGGCCGAAATTTTGACCCCCTCCGATTTTCTTGAAACTCTGGATTCTGACAGAGGGCCACGAGACTTCGACCAGCGCGCAAAAATGGAGGCTCTAGACCCTTCCAGAGCCGAGATATCGAAGGTCAAAATTTGGACCTGAAAAAAAAACATAAGGGGTAACACTGTCATTTTTTTTTTTTTGGCCGAAATTTTGACCCCCTCCGATTTTCTTGAAACTCTGGATTCTGAAAGAGGGCCAAAAGACTTCGACCAGCGCGCAAAAATGGAGGCTCTAGACCCTTCCAGAGCCGAGATATCGAAGGTCAAAATTTGGACCTGAAAAAAAACATAAGGGGTAACACTGTCATTTTTTTTTTTGGCCGAAATTTTGACCCCCTCCGATTTTCTTGAAACTCTGGATTCTGACAGAGGGCCACGAGACTTCGACCAGCGCGCAAAAATGGAGGCTCTAGACCCTTCCAGAGCCGAGATATCCAAGGTCAAAATTTGGACCTGAAAAAAAAACATAAGGGGTAACACTGTCATTTTTTTTTTTTTTGGCCGAAATTTTGACCCCCTCCGATTTTCTTGAAACTCTGGATTCTGACAGAGGGCCACGAGACTTCGACCAGCGCGCAAAAATGGAGGCTCTAGACCCTTCCAGAGCCGAGATATCGAAGGTCAAAATTTGGACGTGAAAAAAAAAACATAAGGGGTAACACTGTCATTTTTTTTTTTTGGCCGAAATTTTGACCCCCTCCGATTTTCTTGAAACTCTGGATTCTGACAGAGGGCCACGAGACTTCGACCAGCGCGCAAAAATGGAGGCTCTAGACCCTTCCAGAGCCGAGATATCGAAGGTCAAAATTTGGACGTGAAAAAAAAAAACATAAGGGGTAACACTGTCATTTTTTTTTTTTTTGGCCGAAATTTTGACCCCCTCCGATTTTCTTGAAACTCTGGATTCTGACAGAGGGCCACGAGACTTCGACCAGCGCGCAAAAATGGAGGCTCTAGACCCTTCCAGAGCCGAGATATCGAAGGTCAAAATTTGGACCTGAAAAAAAAAACATAAGGGGTAACACTGTCATTTTTTTTTTGGCCGAAATTTTGACCCCCTCCGATTTTCTTGAAACTCTGGATTCTGACAGAGGGCCACGAGACTTCGACCAGCGCGCAAAAATGGAGGCTCTAGACCCTTCCAGAGCCGAGATATCGAAGGTCAAAATTTGGACCTGAAAAAAAAACATAAGGGGTAACACTGTCAATTTTTTTTTTGGCCGAAATTTTGACCCCCTCCGATTTTCTTGAAACTCTGGATTCTGACAGAGGGCCACGAGACTTCGACCAGCGCGCAAAAATGGAGGCTCTAGACCCTTCCAGAGCCGAGATATCGAAGGTCAAAATTTGGACCTGAAAAAAAAACATAAGGGGTAACACTGTCATTTTTTTTTTTGGCCGAAATTTTGACCCCCTCCGATTTTCTTGAAACTCTGGATTCTGACAGAGGGCCACGAGACTTCGACCAGCGCGCAAAAATGGAGGCTCTAGACCCTTCCAGAGCCGAGATATCGAAGGTCAAAATTTGGACCTGAAAAAAAAACATAAGGGGTAACACTGTCATTTTTTTTTTTTTGGCCGAAATTTTGACCCCCTCCGATTTTCTTGAAACTCTGGATTCTGACAGAGGGCCAAAAGACTTCGACCAGCGCGCAAAAATGGAGGCTCTAGACCCTTCCAGAGCCGAGATATCGAAGGTCAAAATTTGGACCTGAAAAAAAACATAAGGGGTAACACTGTCATTTTTTTTTTGGCCGAAATTTTGACCCCCTCCGATTTTCTTGAAACTCTGGATTCTGACAGAGGGCCACGAGACTTCGACCAGCGCGCAAAAATGGAGGCTCTAGACCCTTCCAGAGCCGAGATATCGAAGGTCAAAATTTGGACCTGAAAAAAAAACATAAGGGGTAACACTGTCTTTTTTTTTTTTTGGCCGAAATTTTGACCCCCTCCGATTTTCTTGAAACTCTGGATTCTGACAGAGGGCCACGAGACTTCGACCAGCGCACAAAAATGGAGGCTCTAGACCCTTCCAGAGCCGAGATATCGAAGGTCAAAATTTGGACCTGAAAAAAAAACATAAGGGGTAACACTGTCTTTTTTTTTTGGCCGAAATTTTGACCCCCTCCGATTTTCTTGAAACTCTGGATTCTGACAGAGGGCCATGAGACTTCGACCAGCGCGCAAAAATGGAGGCTCTAGACCCTTCCAGAGCCGAGATATCGAAGGTCAAAATTTGGACATGAAAAAAAAAACATAAGGGGTAACACTGTCATTTTTTTTTTGGCCGAAATTTTGACCCCCTCCGATTTTCTTGAAACTCTGGATTCTGACAGAGGGCCACGAGACTTCGACCAGCACGCAAAAATGGAGGCTCTAGACCCTTCCAGAGCCGAGATATCGAAGGTCAAAATTTGGACCTGAAAAAAAAACATAAGGGGTAACACTGTCTTTTTTTTTTTGGCCGAAATAATGACCCCCTCCGATTTTCTTGAAACTCTGGATTCTGACAGAGGGCCACGAGACTTCGACCAGCGCGCAAAAATGGAGGCTCTAGGCCCTTCCAGAGCCGAGATATCGAAGGTCAAAATTTGGACCTGAAAAAAAAAAACATAAGGGGTAACACTGTCATTTTTTTTTTTGGCCGAAATTTTGACCCCCTCCGATTTTCTTGAAACTCTGGATTCTGACAGAGGGCCACGAGACTTCGACCAGCGCGCAAAAATGGAGGCTCTAGACCCTTCCAGAGCCGAGATATCGAAGGTCAAAATTTGGACCTGAAAAAAAAACATAAGGGGTAACACTGTCATTTTTTTTTTTGGCCGAAATTTTGACCCCCTCCGATTTTCTTGAAACTCTGGATTCTGACAGAGGGCCACGAGACTTCGACCAGCGCGCAAAAATGGAGGCTCTAGACCCTTCCAGAGCCGAGATATCGAAGGTCAAAATTTGGACCTGAAAAAAAAACATAAGGGGTAACACTGTCAATTTTTTTTTTGGCCGAAATTTTGACCCCCTCCGATTTTCTTGAAACTCTGGATTCTGACAGAGGGCCACGAGACTTCGACCAGCGCGCAAAAATGGAGGCTCTAGACCCTTCCAGAGCCGAGATATCGAAGGTCAAAATTTGGACCTGAAAAAAAAACATAAGGGGTAACACTGTCATTTTTTTTTTTTGGCCGAAATTTTGACCCCCTCCGATTTTCTTGAAACTCTGGATTCTGACAGAGGGCCACGAGACTTCGACGAGCGCGCAAAAATGGAGGCTCTAGACCCTTCCAGAGCCGATATATCGAAGGTCAAAATTTGGACCTGAAAAAAAAACATAAGGGGTAACACTGTCATTTTTTTTTTTGGCCGAAATTTTGACCCCCTCCGATTTTCTTGAAACTCTGGATTCTGACAGAGGGCCACGAGACTTCGACCAGCGCGCAAAAATGGAGGCTCTAGACCCTTCCAGAGCCGAGATATCGAAGGTCAAAATTTGGACATGAAAAAAAAAAACATAAGGGGTAACACTGTCATTTTTTTTTTGGCCGAAATTTTGACCCCCTCCGATTTTCTTGAAACTCTGGATTCTGACAGAGGGCCACGAGACTTCGACCAGCGCGCAAAAATGGAGGCTCTAGACCCTTCCAGAGCCGAGATATTGAAGGTCAAAATTTGGACCTGAAAAAAAAACATAAGGGGTAACACTGTCATTTTTTTTTTTGGCCGAAATTTTGACCCCCTCCGATTTTCTTGAAACTCGGGATTCTGACAGAGGGCCACGAGACTTCGACCAGCGCGCAAAAATGGAGGCTCTAGACTCTTCCAGAGCCGAGATATCGAAGGTCAAAATTTGGACCTGAAAAAAAAAACATAAGGGGTAACACTGTCATTTTTTTTTTTTTTGGCCGAAATTTTGACCCCCTCCGATTTTCTTGAAACTCTGGATTCTGACAGAGGGCCACGAGACTTCGACCAGCGCGCAAAAATGGAGGCTCTAGACCCTTCCAGAGCCGAGATATCGAAGGTCAAAATTTGGACCTGAAAAAAAAACATAAGGGGTAACACTGTCATTTTTTTTTTGGCCGAAATTTTGACCCCCTCCGATTTTCTTGAAACTCTGGATTCTGACAGAGGGCCACAAGACTTCGACCAGCGCGCAAAAATGGAGGCTCTAGACCCTTCCAGAGCCGAGATATCGAAGGTCAAAATTTGGACCTGAAAAAAAACATAAGGGGTAACACTGTCATTTTTTTTTGGCCGAAATTTTGACCCCCTCCGATTTTCTTGAAACTCTGGATTCTGACAGAGGGCCACGAGACTTCGACCAGCGCACAAAAATGGAGGCTCTAGACCCTTCCAGAGCCGAGATATCGAAGGTCAAAATTTGGACCTGAAAAAAAAACATAAGGGGTAACACTGTCTTTTTTTTTTTTTGGCCGAAATTTTGACCCCCTCCGATTTTCTTGAAACTCTGGATTCTGACAGAGGGCCACGAGACTTCGACCAGCGCGCAAAAATGGAGGCTCTAGACCCTTCCAGAGCCGAGATATCGAAGGTCAAAATTTGGACCTGAAAAAAAAAACATAAGGGGTAACACTGTCTTTTTTTTTGGCCGAAATTTTGACCCCCTCCGATTTTCTTGAAACTCTGGATTCTGACAGAGGGCCACGAGACTTCGACCAGCGCGCAAAAATGGAGGCTCTAGACCCTTCCAGAGCCGAGATATCGAAGGTCAAAATTTGGACCTGAAAAAAAAACATAAGGGGTAACACTGTAATTTTTTTTTTTGGCAGAAATTTTGACCCCCTCCGATTTTCTTGAAACTCTGGATTCTGACAGAGGGCCACGAGACTTCGACCAGCGCGCAAAAATGGAGGCTCTAGACCCTTCCAGAGCCGAGATATCGAAGGTCAAAATTTGGACCTGAAAAAAAAACATAAGGGGTAACACTGTCAATTTTTTTTTTGGCCGAAATTTTGACCCCCTCCGATTTTCTTGAAACTCTGGATTCTGACAGAGGGCCACAAGACTTCGACCAGCGCGCAAAAATGGAGGCTCTAGACCCTTCCAGAGCCGAGATATCGAAGGTCAAAATTTGGACCTGAAAAAAAAGCATAAGGGGTAACACTGTCATTTTTTTTTTTTTGGCCGAAATTTTGACCCCCTCCGATTTTCTTGAAACTCTGGATTCTGACAGAGGGCCACGAGACTTCGACCAGCGCGCAAAAATGGAGGCTCTACACCCTTCCAGAGCCGAGATATCGAAGGTCAAAATTTGGACCTGAAAAAAAAAACATAAGGGGTAACACTGTCATTTTTTTTTTTGACCGAAATTTTGACCCCCTCCGATTTTCTTGAAACTCTGGATTCTGACAGAGGGCCACGAGACTTCGACCAGCGCGCAAAAATGGAGGCTCTAGACCCTTCCAGAGCCGAGATATTGAAGGTCAAAATTTGGACCTGAAAAAAAAAAACATAAGGGGTAACACTGTCATTTTTTTTTTGGCCGAAATTTTGACCCCCTCCGATTTTCTTGAAACTCTGGATTCTGACAGAGGGCCACGAGACTTCGACCAGCGCGCAAAAATGGAGGCTCTAGACTCTTCCAGAGCCGAGATATCGAAGGTCAAAATTTGGACCTGAAAAAAAAATAAGGGGTAACACTGTCATTTTTTTTTTTGACCGAAATTTTGACCCCCTCCGATTTTCTTGAAACTCTGGATTCTGACAGAGGGCCACGAGACTTCGACCAGCGCGCAAAAATGGAGGCTCTAGACCCTTCCAGAGCCGAGATATCGAAGGTCAAAATTTGGACCTGAAAAAAAAAAACATAAGGGGTAACACTGTCTTTTTTTTTTATTGGCCGAAATTTTGACCCCCTCCGATTTTCTTGAAACTCTGGATTCTGACAGAGGGCCACGAGACTTCGACCAGCGCGCAAAAATGGAGGCTCTAAACCCTTCCAGAGCCGAGATATCGAAGGTCAAAATTTGGACCTGAAAAAAAAAAACATAAGGGGTAACACTGTCATTTTTTTTTTTTTTGGCCGTAATTTTGACCCCCTCCGATTTTCTTGAAACTCGGGATTCTGACAGAGGGCCACGAGACTTCGACCAGCGCGCAAAAATGGAGGCTCTAGACTCTTCCAGAGCCGAGATATCGAAGGTCAAAATTTGGACCTGAAAAAAAAAACATAAGGGGTAACACTGTCATTTTTTTTTTTTTGGCCGAAATTTTGACCCCCTCCGATTTTCTTGAAACTCTGGATTCTGACAGAGGGCCACAAGACTTCGACCAGCGCGCAAAAATGGAGGCTCTAGACCCTTCCAGAGCCGAGATATCGAAGGTCAAAATTTGGACCTGAAAAAAAAACATAAGGGGTAACACTGTCTTTTTTTTTTTTTGGCCGAAATTTTGACCCCCTCCGATTTTCTTGAAACTCTGGATTCTGACAGAGGGCCACGAGACTTCGACCAGCGCGCAAAAATGGAGGCTCTAGACCCTTCCAGAGCCGAGATATCGAAGGTCAAAATTTGGACCTGAAAAAAAAAACATAAGGGGTAACACTGTCTTTTCTTTTTGGCCGAAATTTTGACCCCCTCCGATTTTCTTGAAACTCTGGATTCTGACAGAGGGCCACAAGACTTCGACCAGCGCGCAAAAATGGAGGCTCTAGACCCTTCCAGAGCCGAGATATCGAAGGTCAAAATTTGCACCTGAAAAAAAAACATAAGGGGTAACACTGTAATTTTTTTTTTTTGGCCGAAATTTTGACCCCCTCCGATTTTCTTGAAACTCTGGATTCTGACAGAGGGCCACGAGACTTCGACCAGCGCACAAAAATGGAGGCTCTAGACCCTTCCAGAGCCGAGATATCGAAGGTCAAAATTTGGACGTGAAAAAAAAAACATAAGGGGTAACACTGTCATTTTTTTTTTGGCCGAAATTTTGACCCCCTCCGATTTTCTTGAAACTCTGGATTCTGACAGAGGGCCACGAGAATTCGACCAGCGCGCAAAAATGGAGGCTCTAGACCCTTCCAGAGCCGAGATATCGAAGGTCAAAATTTGGACCTGAAAAAAAAAACATAAGGGGTAACACTGTCATTTTTTTTTTTTGGCCGAAATTTTGACCCCCTCCGATTTTCTTGAAACTCTGGATTCTGACAGAGGGCCACGAGACTTCGACCAGCGCGCAAAAATAAAGGCTCTAGACCCTTCCAGAGCCGAGATATCGAAGGTCAAAATTTGGACCTGAAAAAAAAAACATAAGGGGTAACACTGTCATTTTTTTTTTTTTGGCCGAAATTTTGACCCCCTCCGATTTTCTTGAAACTCTGGATTCTGACAGAGGGCCACGAGACTTCGACCAGCGCGCAAAAATGGAGGCTCTAGACCCTTCCAGAGCCGAGATATCGAAGGTCAAAATTTGGACCTGAAAAAAAAACATAAGGGGTAACACTGTCATTTTTTTTTTGGCCGAAATTTTGACCCCCTCCGATTTTCTTGAAACTCTGGATTCTGACAGAGGGCCACGAGACTTCGACCAGCGCGCAAAAATGGAGGCTCTAGACCCTTCCAGAGCCGAGATATCGAAGGTCAAAATTTGGACCTGAAAAAAAAAAAACATAAGGGGTAACACTGTCATTTTTTTTTTTTTGGCCGAAATTTTGACCCCCTCCGATTTTCTTGAAACTCGGGATTCTGACAGAGGGCCACGAGACTTCGACCAGCGCGCAAAAATGGAGGCTCTAGACTCTTCCAGAGCCGAGATATCGAAGGTCAAAATTTGGACCTGAAAAAAAAAAACATAAGGGGTAACACTGTCATTTTTTTTTTTTGGCCGAAATTTTGACCCCCTCCGATTTTCTTGAAACTCTGGATTCTGACAGAGGGCCACGAGACTTCGACCAGCGCGCAAAAATGGAGGCTCTAGACCCTTCCAGAGCCGAGATATCGAAGGTCAAAATTTGGACCTGAAAAAAAAACATAAGGGGTAACACTGTCATTTTTTTTTTTGGCCGAAATTTTGACCCCCTCCGATTTTCTTGAAACTCTGGATTCTGACAGAGGGCCACGAGACTTCGACCAGCGCGCAAAAATGGAGGCTCTAGACCCTTCCAGAGCCGAGATATCGAAGGTCAAAATTTGGACCTGAAAAAAAAACATAAGGGTTGGTAACACTGTCATTTTTTTTTTTGGCCGAAATTTTGACCCCCTCCGATTTTCTTGAAACTCTGGATTCTGACAGAGGGCCACGAGACTTCGACCAGCGCGCAAAAATGGAGGCTCTAGACCCTTCCAGAGCCGAGATATCGAAGGTCAAAATTTGGACCTGAAAAAAAAACATAAGGGGTAACACTGTCATTTTTTTTTTTTTGGCCGAAATTTTGACCCCCTCCGATTTTCTTGAAACTCTGGATTCTGAAAGAGGGCCAAAAGACTTCGACCAGCGCGCAAAAATGGAGGCTCTAGACCCTTCCAGAGCCGAGATATCGAAGGTCAAAATTTGGACCTGAAAAAAAACATAAGGGGTAACACTGTCATTTTTTTTTTTGGCCGAAATTTTGACCCCCTCCGATTTTCTTGAAACTCTGGATTCTGACAGAGGGCCACGAGACTTCGACCAGCGCGCAAAAATGGAGGCTCTAGACCCTTCCAGAGCCGAGATATCCAAGGTCAAAATTTGGACCTGAAAAAAAAACATAAGGGGTAACACTGTCATTTTTTTTTTTTTGGCCGAAATTTTGACCCCCTCCGATTTTCTTGAAACTCTGGATTCTGACAGAGGGCCACGAGACTTCGACCAGCGCGCAAAAATGGAGGCTCTAGACCCTTCCAGAGCCGAGATATCGAAGGTCAAAATTTGGACGTGAAAAAAAAAACATAAGGGGTAACACTGTCATTTTTTTTTTTTGGCCGAAATTTTGACCCCCTCCGATTTTCTTGAAACTCTGGATTCTGACAGAGGGCCACGAGACTTCGACCAGCGCGCAAAAATGGAGGCTCTAGACCCTTCCAGAGCCGAGATATCGAAGGTCAAAATTTGGACGTGAAAAAAAAAAACATAAGGGGTAACACTGTCATTTTTTTTTTTTTTGGCCGAAATTTTGACCCCCTCCGATTTTCTTGAAACTCTGGATTCTGACAGAGGGCCACGAGACTTCGACCAGCGCGCAAAAATGGAGGCTCTAGACCCTTCCAGAGCCGAGATATCGAAGGTCAAAATTTGGACCTGAAAAAAAAAACATAAGGGGTAACACTGTCATTTTTTTTTTGGCCGAAATTTTGACCCCCTCCGATTTTCTTGAAACTCTGGATTCTGACAGAGGGCCACGAGACTTCGACCAGCGCGCAAAAATGGAGGCTCTAGACCCTTCCAGAGCCGAGATATCGAAGGTCAAAATTTGGACCTGAAAAAAAAACATAAGGGGTAACACTGTCAATTTTTTTTTTGGCCGAAATTTTGACCCCCTCCGATTTTCTTGAAACTCTGGATTCTGACAGAGGGCCACGAGACTTCGACCAGCGCGCAAAAATGGAGGCTCTAGACCCTTCCAGAGCCGAGATATCGAAGGTCAAAATTTGGACCTGAAAAAAAAACATAAGGGGTAACACTGTCATTTTTTTTTTTGGCCGAAATTTTGACCCCCTCCGATTTTCTTGAAACTCTGGATTCTGACAGAGGGCCACGAGACTTCGACCAGCGCGCAAAAATGGAGGCTCTAGACCCTTCCAGAGCCGAGATATCGAAGGTCAAAATTTGGACCTGAAAAAAAAACATAAGGGGTAACACTGTCATTTTTTTTTTTTTGGCCGAAATTTTGACCCCCTCCGATTTTCTTGAAACTCTGGATTCTGACAGAGGGCCAAAAGACTTCGACCAGCGCGCAAAAATGGAGGCTCTAGACCCTTCCAGAGCCGAGATATCGAAGGTCAAAATTTGGACCTGAAAAAAAACATAAGGGGTAACACTGTCATTTTTTTTTTGGCCGAAATTTTGACCCCCTCCGATTTTCTTGAAACTCTGGATTCTGACAGAGGGCCACGAGACTTCGACCAGCGCGCAAAAATGGAGGCTCTAGACCCTTCCAGAGCCGAGATATCGAAGGTCAAAATTTGGACCTGAAAAAAAAACATAAGGGGTAACACTGTCTTTTTTTTTTTTTGGCCGAAATTTTGACCCCCTCCGATTTTCTTGAAACTCTGGATTCTGACAGAGGGCCACGAGACTTCGACCAGCGCACAAAAATGGAGGCTCTAGACCCTTCCAGAGCCGAGATATCGAAGGTCAAAATTTGGACCTGAAAAAAAAACATAAGGGGTAACACTGTCTTTTTTTTTTGGCCGAAATTTTGACCCCCTCCGATTTTCTTGAAACTCTGGATTCTGACAGAGGGCCATGAGACTTCGACCAGCGCGCAAAAATGGAGGCTCTAGACCCTTCCAGAGCCGAGATATCGAAGGTCAAAATTTGGACATGAAAAAAAAAAACATAAGGGGTAACACTGTCATTTTTTTTTTGGCCGAAATTTTGACCCCCTCCGATTTTCTTGAAACTCTGGATTCTGACAGAGGGCCACGAGACTTCGACCAGCACGCAAAAATGGAGGCTCTAGACCCTTCCAGAGCCGAGATATCGAAGGTCAAAATTTGGACCTGAAAAAAAAACATAAGGGGTAACACTGTCTTTTTTTTTTTGGCCGAAATAATGACCCCCTCCGATTTTCTTGAAACTCTGGATTCTGACAGAGGGCCACGAGACTTCGACCAGCGCGCAAAAATGGAGGCTCTAGGCCCTTCCAGAGCCGAGATATCGAAGGTCAAAATTTGGACCTGAAAAAAAAAAACATAAGGGGTAACACTGTCATTTTTTTTTTTGGCCGAAATTTTGACCCCCTCCGATTTTCTTGAAACTCTGGATTCTGACAGAGGGCCACGAGACTTCGACCAGCGCGCAAAAATGGAGGCTCTAGACCCTTCCAGAGCCGAGATATCGAAGGTCAAAATTTGGACCTGAAAAAAAAACATAAGGGGTAACACTGTCATTTTTTTTTTTGGCCGAAATTTTGACCCCCTCCGATTTTCTTGAAACTCTGGATTCTGACAGAGGGCCACGAGACTTCGACCAGCGCGCAAAAATGGAGGCTCTAGACCCTTCCAGAGCCGAGATATCGAAGGTCAAAATTTGGACCTGAAAAAAAAACATAAGGGGTAACACTGTCAATTTTTTTTTTGGCCGAAATTTTGACCCCCTCCGATTTTCTTGAAACTCTGGATTCTGACAGAGGGCCACGAGACTTCGACCAGCGCGCAAAAATGGAGGCTCTAGACCCTTCCAGAGCCGAGATATCGAAGGTCAAAATTTGGACCTGAAAAAAAAACATAAGGGGTAACACTGTCATTTTTTTTTTTTGGCCGAAATTTTGACCCCCTCCGATTTTCTTGAAACTCTGGATTCTGACAGAGGGCCACGAGACTTCGACGAGCGCGCAAAAATGGAGGCTCTAGACCCTTCCAGAGCCGATATATCGAAGGTCAAAATTTGGACCTGAAAAAAAAACATAAGGGGTAACACTGTCATTTTTTTTTTTGGCCGAAATTTTGACCCCCTCCGATTTTCTTGAAACTCTGGATTCTGACAGAGGGCCACGAGACTTCGACCAGCGCGCAAAAATGGAGGCTCTAGACCCTTCCAGAGCCGAGATATCGAAGGTCAAAATTTGGACATGAAAAAAAAAAACATAAGGGGTAACACTGTCATTTTTTTTTTGGCCGAAATTTTGACCCCCTCCGATTTTCTTGAAACTCTGGATTCTGACAGAGGGCCACGAGACTTCGACCAGCGCGCAAAAATGGAGGCTCTAGACCCTTCCAGAGCCGAGATATTGAAGGTCAAAATTTGGACCTGAAAAAAAAACATAAGGGGTAACACTGTCATTTTTTTTTTTGGCCGAAATTTTGACCCCCTCCGATTTTCTTGAAACTCGGGATTCTGACAGAGGGCCACGAGACTTCGACCAGCGCGCAAAAATGGAGGCTCTAGACTCTTCCAGAGCCGAGATATCGAAGGTCAAAATTTGGACCTGAAAAAAAAAACATAAGGGGTAACACTGTCATTTTTTTTTTTTTGGCCGAAATTTTGACCCCCTCCGATTTTCTTGAAACTCTGGATTCTGACAGAGGGCCACGAGACTTCGACCAGCGCGCAAAAATGGAGGCTCTAGACCCTTCCAGAGCCGAGATATCGAAGGTCAAAATTTGGACCTGAAAAAAAAACATAAGGGGTAACACTGTCATTTTTTTTTTGGCCGAAATTTTGACCCCCTCCGATTTTCTTGAAACTCTGGATTCTGACAGAGGGCCACAAGACTTCGACCAGCGCGCAAAAATGGAGGCTCTAGACCCTTCCAGAGCCGAGATATCGAAGGTCAAAATTTGGACCTGAAAAAAAACATAAGGGGTAACACTGTCATTTTTTTTTTGGCCGAAATTTTGACCCCCTCCGATTTTCTTGAAACTCTGGATTCTGACAGAGGGCCACGAGACTTCGACCAGCGCACAAAAATGGAGGCTCTAGACCCTTCCAGAGCCGAGATATCGAAGGTCAAAATTTGGACCTGAAAAAAAACATAAGGGGTAACACTGTCTTTTTTTTTTTTTGGCCGAAATTTTGACCCCCTCCGATTTTCTTGAAACTCTGGATTCTGACAGAGGGCCACGAGACTTCGACCAGCGCGCAAAAATGGAGGCTCTAGACCCTTCCAGAGCCGAGATATCGAAGGTCAAAATTTGGACCTGAAAAAAAAAACATAAGGGGTAACACTGTCTTTTTTTTTGGCCGAAATTTTGACCCCCTCCGATTTTCTTGAAACTCTGGATTCTGACAGAGGGCCACGAGACTTCGACCAGCGCGCAAAAATGGAGGCTCTAGACCCTTCCAGAGCCGAGATATCGAAGGTCAAAATTTGGACCTGAAAAAAAAACATAAGGGGTAACACTGTAATTTTTTTTTTTGGCAGAAATTTTGACCCCCTCCGATTTTCTTGAAACTCTGGATTCTGACAGAGGGCCACGAGACTTCGACCAGCGCGCAAAAATGGAGGCTCTAGACCCTTCCAGAGCCGAGATATCGAAGGTCAAAATTTGGACCTGAAAAAAAAACATAAGGGGTAACACTGTCAATTTTTTTTTTGGCCGAAATTTTGACCCCCTCCGATTTTCTTGAAACTCTGGATTCTGACAGAGGGCCACGAGACTTCGACCAGCGCGCAAAAATGGAGGCTCTAGACCCTTCCAGAGCCGAGATATCGAAGGTCAAAATTTGGACCTGAAAAAAAAACATAAGGGGTAACACTGTCATTTTTTTTTTTGCCCGAAATTTTGACCCCCTCCGATTTTCTTGAAACTCTGGATTCTGACAGAGGGCCACAAGACTTCGACCAGCGCGCAAAAATGGAGGCTCTAGACCCTTCCAGAGCCGAGATATCGAAGGTCAAAATTTGGACCTGAAAAAAAAGCATAAGGGGTAACACTGTCATTTTTTTTTTTTGGCCGAAATTTTGACCCCCTCCGATTTTCTTGAAACTCTGGATTCTGACAGAGGGCCACGAGACTTCGACCAGCGCGCAAAAATGGAGGCTCTACACCCTTCCAGAGCCGAGATATCGAAGGTCAAAATTTGGACCTGAAAAAAAAAACATAAGGGGTAACACTGTCATTTTTTTTTTTGACCGAAATTTTGACCCCCTCCGATTTTCTTGAAACTCTGGATTCTGACAGAGGGCCACGAGACTTCGACCAGCGCGCAAAAATGGAGGCTCTAGACCCTTCCAGAGCCGAGATATTGAAGGTCAAAATTTGGACCTGAAAAAAAAAAACATAAGGGGTAACACTGTCATTTTTTTTTTGGCCGAAATTTTGACCCCCTCCGATTTTCTTGAAACTCTGGATTCTGACAGAGGGCCACGAGACTTCGACCAGCGCGCAAAAATGGAGGCTCTAGACTCTTCCAGAGCCGAGATATCGAAGGTCAAAATTTGGACCTGAAAAAAAAATAAGGGGTAACACTGTCATTTTTTTTTTTTGGCCGAAATTTTGACCCCCTCCGATTTTCTTGAAACTCTGGATTCTGACAGAGGGCCACGTGACTTCGACCAGCGCGCAAAAATGGAGGCTCTAGACCCTTCCAGAGCCGAGATATCGAAGGTCAAAATTTGGACCTGAAAAAAAAAAACATAAGGGGTAACACTGTCTTTTTTTTTTATTGGCCGAAATTTTGACCCCCTCCGATTTTCTTGAAACTCTGGATTCTGACAGAGGGCCACGAGACTTCGACCAGCGCGCAAAAATGGAGGCTCTAAACCCTTCCAGAGCCGAGATATCGAAGGTCAAAATTTGGACCTGAAAAAAAAAAACATAAGGGGTAACACTGTCATTTTTTTTTTTTTTGGCCGTAATTTTGACCCCCTCCGATTTTCTTGAAACTCGGGATTCTGACAGAGGGCCACGAGACTTCGACCAGCGCGCAAAAATGGAGGCTCTAGACTCTTCCAGAGCCGAGATATCGAAGGTCAAAATTTGGACCTGAAAAAAAAAACATAAGGGGTAACACTGTCATTTTTTTTTTTTTGGCCGAAATTTTGACCCCCTCCGATTTTCTTGAAACTCTGGATTCTGACAGAGGGCCACAAGACTTCGACCAGCGCGCAAAAATGGAGGCTCTAGACCCTTCCAGAGCCGAGATATCGAAGGTCAAAATTTGGACCTGAAAAAAAAACATAAGGGGTAACACTGTCTTTTTTTTTTTTTGGCCGAAATTTTGACCCCCTCCGATTTTCTTGAAACTCTGGATTCTGACAGAGGGCCACGAGACTTCGACCAGCGCGCAAAAATGGAGGCTCTAGACCCTTCCAGAGCCGAGATATCGAAGGTCAAAATTTGGACCTGAAAAAAAAAACATAAGGGGTAACACTGTCTTTTCTTTTTGGCCGAAATTTTGACCCCCTCCGATTTTCTTGAAACTCTGGATTCTGACAGAGGGCCACAAGACTTCGACCAGCGCGCAAAAATGGAGGCTCTAGACCCTTCCAGAGCCGAGATATCGAAGGTCAAAATTTGCACCTGAAAAAAAAACATAAGGGGTAACACTGTAATTTTTTTTTTTTGGCCGAAATTTTGACCCCCTCCGATTTTCTTGAAACTCTGGATTCTGACAGAGGGCCACGAGACTTCGACCAGCGCACAAAAATGGAGGCTCTAGACCCTTCCAGAGCCGAGATATCGAAGGTCAAAATTTGGACGTGAAAAAAAAAACATAAGGGGTAACACTGTCATTTTTTTTTTGGCCGAAATTTTGACCCCCTCCGATTTTCTTGAAACTCTGGATTCTGACAGAGGGCCACGAGAATTCGACCAGCGCGCAAAAATGGAGGCTCTAGACCCTTCCAGAGCCGAGATATCGAAGGTCAAAATTTGGACCTGAAAAAAAAAACATAAGGGGTAACACTGTCATTTTTTTTTTTTGGCCGAAATTTTGACCCCCTCCGATTTTCTTGAAACTCTGGATTCTGACAGAGGGCCACGAGACTTCGACCAGCGCGCAAAAATAAAGGCTGTAGACCCTTCCAGAGCCGAGATATCGAAGGTCAAAATTTGGACCTGAAAAAAAAAACATAAGGGGTAACACTGTCATTTTTTTTTTTTTGGCCGAAATTTTGACCCCCTCCGATTTTCTTGAAACTCTGGATTCTGACAGAGGGCCACGAGACTTCGACCAGCGCGCAAAAATGGAGGCTCTAGACCCTTCCAGAGCCGAGATATCGAAGGTCAAAATTTGGACCTGAAAAAAAAACATAAGGGGTAACACTGTCATTTTTTTTTTGGCCGAAATTTTGACCCCCTCCGATTTTCTTGAAACTCTGGATTCTGACAGAGGGCCACGAGACTTCGACCAGCGCGCAAAAATGGAGGCTCTAGACCCTTCCAGAGCCGAGATATCGAAGGTCAAAATTTGGACCTGAAAAAAAAAAACATAAGGGGTAACACTGTCATTTTTTTTTTTTTGGCCGAAATTTTGACCCCCTCCGATTTTCTTGAAACTCGGGATTCTGACAGAGGGCCACGAGACTTCGACCAGCGCGCAAAAATGGAGGCTCTAGACTCTTCCAGAGCCGAGATATCGAAGGTCAAAATTTGGACCTGAAAAAAAAAAACATAAGGGGTAACACTGTCATTTTTTTTTTTTGGCCGAAATTTTGACCCCCTCCGATTTTCTTGAAACTCTGGATTCTGACAGAGGGCCACGAGACTTCGACCAGCGCGCAAAAATGGAGGCTCTAGACCCTTCCAGAGCCGAGATATCAAAGGTCAAAATTTGGACCTGAAAAAAAAACATAAGGGGTAACACTGTCATTTTTTTTTTTGGCCGAAATTTTGACCCCCTCCGATTTTCTTGAAACTCTGGATTCTGACAGAGGGCCACGAGACTTCGACCAGCGCGCAAAAATGGAGGCTCTAGACCCTTCCAGAGCCGAGATATCGAAGGTCAAAATTTGGACCTGAAAAAAAAACATAAGGGTTGGTAACACTGTCATTTTTTTTTTTGGCCGAAATTTTGACCCCCTCCGATTTTCTTGAAACTCTGGATTCTGACAGAGGGCCACGAGACTTCGACCAGCGCGCAAAAATGGAGGCTCTAGACCCTTCCAGAGCCGAGATATCGAAGGTCAAAATTTGGACCTGAAAAAAAAACATAAGGGGTAACACTGTCATTTTTTTTTTTTTGGCCGAAATTTTGACCCCCTCCGATTTTCTTGAAACTCTGGATTCTGAAAGAGGGCCAAAAGACTTCGACCAGCGCGCAAAAATGGAGGCTCTAGACCCTTCCAGAGCCGAGATATCGAAGGTCAAAATTTGGACCTGAAAAAAAACATAAGGGGTAACACTGTCATTTTTTTTTTTGGCCGAAATTTTGACCCCCTCCGATTTTCTTGAAACTCTGGATTCTGACAGAGGGCCACGAGACTTCGACCAGCGCGCAAAAATGGAGGCTCTAGACCCTTCCAGAGCCGAGATATCGAAGGTCAAAATTTGGACCTGAAAAAAAAACATAAGGGGTAACACTGTCTTTTTTTTTTTTTGGCCGAAATTTTGACCCCCTCCGATTTTCTTGAAACTCTGGATTCTGACAGAGGGCCACGAGACTTCGACCAGCGCACAAAAATGGAGGCTCTAGACCCTTCCAGAGCCGAGATATCGAAGGTCAAAATTTGGACCTGAAAAAAAAACATAAGGGGTAACACTGTCTTTTTTTTTTGGCCGAAATTTTGACCCCCTCCGATTTTCTTGAAACTCTGGATTCTGACAGAGGGCCATGAGACTTCGACCAGCGCGCAAAAATGGAGGCTCTAGACCCTTCCAGAGCCGAGATATCGAAGGTCAAAATTTGGACATGAAAAAAAAAAACATAAGGGGTAACACTGTCATTTTTTTTTTGGCCGAAATTTTGACCCCCTCCGATTTTCTTGAAACTCTGGATTCTGACAGAGGGCCACGAGACTTCGACCAGCACGCAAAAATGGAGGCTCTAGACCCTTCCAGAGCCGAGATATCGAAGGTCAAAATTTGGACCTGAAAAAAAAACATAAGGGGTAACACTGTCTTTTTTTTTTTGGCCGAAATAATGACCCCCTCCGATTTTCTTGAAACTCTGGATTCTGACAGAGGGCCACGAGACTTCGACCAGCGCGCAAAAATGGAGGCTCTAGGCCCTTCCAGAGCCGAGATATCGAAGGTCAAAATTTGGACCTGAAAAAAAAAAACATAAGGGGTAACACTGTCATTTTTTTTTTTGGCCGAAATTTTGACCCCCTCCGATTTTCTTGAAACTCTGGATTCTGACAGAGGGCCACGAGACTTCGACCAGCGCGCAAAAATGGAGGCTCTAGACCCTTCCAGAGCCGAGATATCGAAGGTCAAAATTTGGACCTGAAAAAAAAACATAAGGGGTAACACTGTCATTTTTTTTTTTGGCCGAAATTTTGACCCCCTCCGATTTTCTTGAAACTCTGGATTCTGACAGAGGGCCACGAGACTTCGACCAGCGCGCAAAAATGGAGGCTCTAGACCCTTCCAGAGCCGAGATATCGAAGGTCAAAATTTGGACCTGAAAAAAAAACATAAGGGGTAACACTGTCAATTTTTTTTTTGGCCGAAATTTTGACCCCCTCCGATTTTCTTGAAACTCTGGATTCTGACAGAGGGCCACGAGACTTCGACCAGCGCGCAAAAATGGAGGCTCTAGACCCTTCCAGAGCCGAGATATCGAAGGTCAAAATTTGGACCTGAAAAAAAAAACATAAGGGGTAACACTGTCATTTTTTTTTTTTTGGCCGAAATTTTGACCCCCTCCGATTTTCTTGAAACTCTGGATTCTGACAGAGGGCCACGAGACTTCGACGAGCGCGCAAAAATGGAGGCTCTAGACCCTTCCAGAGCCGATATATCGAAGGTCAAAATTTGGACCTGAAAAAAAAACATAAGGGGTAACACTGTCATTTTTTTTTTTGGCCGAAATTTTGACCCCCTCCGATTTTCTTGAAACTCTGGATTCTGACAGAGGGCCACGAGACTTCGACCAGCGCGCAAAAATGGAGGCTCTAGACCCTTCCAGAGCCGAGATATCGAAGGTCAAAATTTGGACATGAAAAAAAAAAACATAAGGGGTAACACTGTCATTTTTTTTTTGGCCGAAATTTTGACCCCCTCCGATTTTCTTGAAACTCTGGATTCTGACAGAGGGCCACGAGACTTCGACCAGCGCGCAAAAATGGAGGCTCTAGACCCTTCCAGAGCCGAGATATTGAAGGTCAAAATTTGGACCTGAAAAAAAAAACATAAGGGGTAACACTGTCATTTTTTTTTTTGGCCGAAATTTTGACCCCCTCCGATTTTCTTGAAACTCGGGATTCTGACAGAGGGCCACGAGACTTCGACCAGCGCGCAAAAATGGAGGCTCTAGACTCTTCCAGAGCCGAGATATCGAAGGTCAAAATTTGGACCTGAAAAAAAAAACATAAGGGGTAACACTGTCATTTTTTTTTTTTTTGGCCGAAATTTTGACCCCCTCCGATTTTCTTGAAACTCTGGATTCTGACAGAGGGCCACGAGACTTCGACCAGCGCGCAAAAATGGAGGCTCTAGACCCTTCCAGAGCCGAGATATCGAAGGTCAAAATTTGGACCTGAAAAAAAAACATAAGGGGTAACACTGTCATTTTTTTTTTGGCCGAAATTTTGACCCCCTCCGATTTTCTTGAAACTCTGGATTCTGACAGAGGGCCACAAGACTTCGACCAGCGCGCAAAAATGGAGGCTCTAGACCCTTCCAGAGCCGAGATATCGAAGGTCAAAATTTGGACCTGAAAAAAAACATAAGGGGTAACACTGTCATTTTTTTTTTGGCCGAAATTTTGACCCCCTCCGATTTTCTTGAAACTCTGGATTCTGACAGAGGGCCACGAGACTTCGACCAGCGCACAAAAATGGAGGCTCTAGACCCTTCCAGAGCCGAGATATCGAAGGTCAAAATTTGGACCTGAAAAAAAAACATAAGGGGTAACACTGTCTTTTTTTTTTTTTGGCCGAAATTTTGACCCCCTCCGATTTTCTTGAAACTCTGGATTCTGACAGAGGGCCACGAGACTTCGACCAGCGCGCAAAAATGGAGGCTCTAGACCCTTCCAGAGCCGAGATATCGAAGGTCAAAATTTGGACCTGAAAAAAAAACATAAGGGGTAACACTGTAATTTTTTTTTTTGGCAGAAATTTTGACCCCCTCCGATTTTCTTGAAACTCTGGATTCTGACAGAGGGCCACGAGACTTCGACCAGCGCGCAAAAATGGAGGCTCTAGACCCTTCCAGAGCCGAGATATCGAAGGTCAAAATTTGGACCTGAAAAAAAAACATAAGGGGTAACACTGTCAATTTTTTTTTTGGCCGAAATTTTGACCCCCTCCGATTTTCTTGAAACTCTGGATTCTGACAGAGGGCCACGAGACTTCGACCAGCGCGCAAAAATGGAGGCTCTAGACCCTTCCAGAGCCGAGATATCGAAGGTCAAAATTTGGACCTGAAAAAAAAAACATAAGGGGTAACACTGTCATTTTTTTTTTTGCCCGAAATTTTGACCCCCTCCGATTTTCTTGAAACTCTGGATTCTGACAGAGGGCCACAAGACTTCGACCAGCGCGCAAAAATGGAGGCTCTAGACCCTTCCAGAGCCGAGATATCGAAGGTCAAAATTTGGACCTGAAAAAAAAGCATAAGGGGTAACACTGTCATTTTTTTTTTTTGGCCGAAATTTTGACCCCCTCCGATTTTCTTGAAACTCTGGATTCTGACAGAGGGCCACGAGACTTCGACCAGCGCGCAAAAATGGAGGCTCTACACCCTTCCAGAGCCGAGATATCGAAGGTCAAAATTTGGACCTGAAAAAAAAAACATAAGGGGTAACACTGTCATTTTTTTTTTTGACCGAAATTTTGACCCCCTCCGATTTTCTTGAAACTCTGGATTCTGACAGAGGGCCACGAGACTTCGACCAGCGCGCAAAAATGGAGGCTCTAGACCCTTCCAGAGCCGAGATATTGAAGGTCAAAATTTGGACCTGAAAAAAAAAAAACATAAGGGGTAACACTGTCATTTTTTTTTTGGCCGAAATTTTGACCCCCTCCGATTTTCTTGAAACTCTGGATTCTGACAGAGGGCCACGTGACTTCGACCAGCGCGCAAAAATGGAGGCTCTAGACCCTTCCAGAGCCGAGATATCGAAGGTCAAAATTTGGACCTGAAAAAAAAAAACATAAGGGGTAACACTGTCTTTTTTTTTTATTGGCCGAAATTTTGACCCCCTCCGATTTTCTTGAAACTCTGGATTCTGACAGAGGGCCACGAGACTTCGACCAGCGCGCAAAAATGGAGGCTCTAAACCCTTCCAGAGCCGAGATATCGAAGGTCAAAATTTGGACCTGAAAAAAAAAAACATAAGGGGTAACACTGTCATTTTTTTTTTTTTTGGCCGTAATTTTGACCCCCTCCGATTTTCTTGAAACTCGGGATTCTGACAGAGGGCCACGAGACTTCGACCAGCGCGCAAAAATGGAGGCTCTAGACTCTTCCAGAGCCGAGATATCGAAGGTCAAAATTTGGACCTGAAAAAAAAAACATAAGGGGTAACACTGTCATTTTTTTTTTTTTGGCCGAAATTTTGACCCCCTCCGATTTTCTTGAAACTCTGGATTCTGACAGAGGGCCACAAGACTTCGACCAGCGCGCAAAAATGGAGGCTCTAGACCCTTCCAGAGCCGAGATATCGAAGGTCAAAATTTGGACCTGAAAAAAAAACATAAGGGGTAACACTGTCTTTTTTTTTTTTTGGCCGAAATTTTGACCCCCTCCGATTTTCTTGAAACTCTGGATTCTGACAGAGGGCCACGAGACTTCGACCAGCGCGCAAAAATGGAGGCTCTAGACCCTTCCAGAGCCGAGATATCGAAGGTCAAAATTTGGACCTGAAAAAAAAAACATAAGGGGTAACACTGTCTTTTCTTTTTGGCCGAAATTTTGACCCCCTCCGATTTTCTTGAAACTCTGGATTCTGACAGAGGGCCACAAGACTTCGACCAGCGCGCAAAAATGGAGGCTCTAGACCCTTCCAGAGCCGAGATATCGAAGGTCAAAATTTGCACCTGAAAAAAAAACATAAGGGGTAACACTGTAATTTTTTTTTTTTGGCCGAAATTTTGACCCCCTCCGATTTTCTTGAAACTCTGGATTCTGACAGAGGGCCACGAGACTTCGACCAGCGCACAAAAATGGAGGCTCTAGACCCTTCCAGAGCCGAGATATCGAAGGTCAAAATTTGGACGTGAAAAAAAAAACATAAGGGGTAACACTGTCATTTTTTTTTTGGCCGAAATTTTGACCCCCTCCGATTTTCTTGAAACTCTGGATTCTGACAGAGGGCCACGAGAATTCGACCAGCGCGCAAAAATGGAGGCTCTAGACCCTTCCAGAGCCGAGATATCGAAGGTCAAAATTTGGACCTGAAAAAAAAAACATAAGGGGTAACACTGTCATTTTTTTTTTTTGGCCGAAATTTTGACCCCCTCCGATTTTCTTGAAACTCTGGATTCTGACAGAGGGCCACGAGACTTCGACCAGCGCGCAAAAATAAAGGCTGTAGACCCTTCCAGAGCCGAGATATCGAAGGTCAAAATTTGGACCTGAAAAAAAAAACATAAGGGGTAACACTGTCATTTTTTTTTTTTTGGCCGAAATTTTGACCCCCTCCGATTTTCTTGAAACTCTGGATTCTGACAGAGGGCCACGAGACTTCGACCAGCGCGCAAAAATGGAGGCTCTAGACCCTTCCAGAGCCGAGATATCGAAGGTCAAAATTTGGACCTGAAAAAAAAACATAAGGGGTAACACTGTCATTTTTTTTTTGGCCGAAATTTTGACCCCCTCCGATTTTCTTGAAACTCTGGATTCTGACAGAGGGCCACGAGACTTCGACCAGCGCGCAAAAATGGAGGCTCTAGACCCTTCCAGAGCCGAGATATCGAAGGTCAAAATTTGGACCTGAAAAAAAAAAAACATAAGGGGTAACACTGTCATTTTTTTTTTTTTGGCCGAAATTTTGACCCCCTCCGATTTTCTTGAAACTCGGGATTCTGACAGAGGGCCACGAGACTTCGACCAGCGCGCAAAAATGGAGGCTCTAGACTCTTCCAGAGCCGAGATATCGAAGGTCAAAATTTGGACCTGAAAAAAAAAAACATAAGGGGTAACACTGTCATTTTTTTTTTTTGGCCGAAATTTTGACCCCCTCCGATTTTCTTGAAACTCTGGATTCTGACAGAGGGCCACGAGACTTCGACCAGCGCGCAAAAATGGAGGCTCTAGACCCTTCCAGAGCCGAGATATCGAAGGTCAAAATTTGGACCTGAAAAAAAAACATAAGGGGTAACACTGTCATTTTTTTTTTTGGCCGAAATTTTGACCCCCTCCGATTTTCTTGAAACTCTGGATTCTGACAGAGGGCCACGAGACTTCGACCAGCGCGCAAAAATGGAGGCTCTAGACCCTTCCAGAGCCGAGATATCGAAGGTCAAAATTTGGACCTGAAAAAAAAACATAAGGGTTGGTAACACTGTCATTTTTTTTTTTGGCCGAAATTTTGACCCCCTCCGATTTTCTTGAAACTCTGGATTCTGACAGAGGGCCACGAGACTTCGACCAGCGCGCAAAAATGGAGGCTCTAGACCCTTCCAGAGCCGAGATATCGAAGGTCAAAATTTGGACCTGAAAAAAAAACATAAGGGGTAACACTGTCATTTTTTTTTTTTTGGCCGAAATTTTGACCCCCTCCGATTTTCTTGAAACTCTGGATTCTGAAAGAGGGCCAAAAGACTTCGACCAGCGCGCAAAAATGGAGGCTCTAGACCCTTCCAGAGCCGAGATATCGAAGGTCAAAATTTGGACCTGAAAAAAAACATAAGGGGTAACACTGTCATTTTTTTTTTTGGCCGAAATTTTGACCCCCTCCGATTTTCTTGAAACTCTGGATTCTGACAGAGGGCCACGAGACTTCGACCAGCGCGCAAAAATGGAGGCTCTAGACCCTTCCAGAGCCGAGATATCCAAGGTCAAAATTTGGACCTGAAAAAAAAACATAAGGGGTAACACTGTCATTTTTTTTTTTTTTGGCCGAAATTTTGACCCCCTCCGATTTTCTTGAAACTCTGGATTCTGACAGAGGGCCACGAGACTTCGACCAGCGCGCAAAAATGGAGGCTCTAGACCCTTCCAGAGCCGAGATATCGAAGGTCAAAATTTGGACGTGAAAAAAAAAACATAAGGGGTAACACTGTCATTTTTTTTTTTTGGCCGAAATTTTGACCCCCTCCGATTTTCTTGAAACTCTGGATTCTGACAGAGGGCCACGAGACTTCGACCAGCGCGCAAAAATGGAGGCTCTAGACCCTTCCAGAGCCGAGATATCGAAGGTCAAAATTTGGACGTGAAAAAAAAAAACATAAGGGGTAACACTGTCATTTTTTTTTTTTTTGGCCGAAATTTTGACCCCCTCCGATTTTCTTGAAACTCTGGATTCTGACAGAGGGCCACGAGACTTCGACCAGCGCGCAAAAATGGAGGCTCTAGACCCTTCCAGAGCCGAGATATCGAAGGTCAAAATTTGGACCTGAAAAAAAAAACATAAGGGGTAACACTGTCATTTTTTTTTTGGCCGAAATTTTGACCCCCTCCGATTTTCTTGAAACTCTGGATTCTGACAGAGGGCCACGAGACTTCGACCAGCGCGCAAAAATGGAGGCTCTAGACCCTTCCAGAGCCGAGATATCGAAGGTCAAAATTTGGACCTGAAAAAAAAACATAAGGGGTAACACTGACAATTTTTTTTTTGGCCGAAATTTTGACCCCCTCCGATTTTCTTGAAACTCTGGATTCTGACAGAGGGCCACGAGACTTCGACCAGCGCGCAAAAATGGAGGCTCTAGACCCTTCCAGAGCCGAGATATCGAAGGTCAAAATTTGGACCTGAAAAAAAAACATAAGGGGTAACACTGTCATTTTTTTTTTGGCCGAAATTTTGACCCCCTCCGATTTTCTTGAAACTCTGGATTCTGACAGAGGGCCACGAGACTTCGACCAGCGCGCAAAAATGGAGGCTCTAGACCCTTCCAGAGCCGAGATATCGAAGGTCAAAATTTGGACCTGAAAAAAAAACATAAGGGGTAACACTGTCATTTTTTTTTTTTTTGGCCGAAATTTTGACCCCCTCCGATTTTCTTGAAACTCTGGATTCTGACAGAGGGCCAAAAGACTTCGACCAGCGCGCAAAAATGGAGGCTCTAGACCCTTCCAGAGCCGAGATATCGAAGGTCAAAATTTGGACCTGAAAAAAAACATAAGGGGTAACACTGTCATTTTTTTTTTTGGCCGAAATTTTGACCCCCTCCGATTTTCTTGAAACTCTGGATTCTGACAGAGGGCCACGAGACTTCGACCAGCGCGCAAAAATGGAGGCTCTAGACCCTTCCAGAGCCGAGATATCGAAGGTCAAAATTTGGACCTGAAAAAAAAACATAAGGGGTAACACTGTCTTTTTTTTTTTGGCCGAAATTTTGACCCCCTCCGATTTTCTTGAAACTCTGGATTCTGACAGAGGGCCACGAGACTTCGACCAGCGCACAAAAATGGAGGCTCTAGACCCTTCCAGAGCCGAGATATCGAAGGTCAAAATTTGGACCTGAAAAAAAAACATAAGGGGTAACACTGTCTTTTTTTTTTGGCCGAAATTTTGACCCCCTCCGATTTTCTTGAAACTCTGGATTCTGACAGAGGGCCATGAGACTTCGACCAGCGCGCAAAAATGGAGGCTCTAGACCCTTCCAGAGCCGAGATATCGAAGGTCAAAATTTGGACATGAAAAAAAAAAACATAAGGGGTAACACTGTCATTTTTTTTTTGGCCGAAATTTTGACCCCCTCCGATTTTCTTGAAACTCTGGATTCTGACAGAGGGCCACGAGACTTCGACCAGCACGCAAAAATGGAGGCTCTAGACCCTTCCAGAGCCGAGATATCGAAGGTCAAAATTTGGACCTGAAAAAAAAACATAAGGGGTAACACTGTCTTTTTTTTTTGGCCGAAATAATGACCCCCTCCGATTTTCTTGAAACTCTGGATTCTGACACAGGGCCACGAGACTTCGACCAGCGCGCAAAAATGGAGGCTCTAGGCCCTTCCAGAGCCGAGATATCGAAGGTCAAAATTTGGACCTGAAAAAAAAAAACATAAGGGGTAACACTGTCATTTTTTTTTTTGGCCGAAATTTTGACCCCCTCCGATTTTCTTGAAACTCTGGATTCTGACAGAGGGCCACGAGACTTCGACCAGCGCGCAAAAATGGAGGCTCTAGACCCTTCCAGAGCCGAGATATCGAAGGTCAAAATTTGGACCTGAAAAAAAAACATAAGGGGTAACACTGTCATTTTTTTTTTTGGCCGAAATTTTGACCCCCTCCGATTTTCTTGAAACTCTGGATTCTGACAGAGGGCCACGAGACTTCGACCAGCGCGCAAAAATGGAGGCTCTAGACCCTTCCAGAGCCGAGATATCGAAGGTCAAAATTTGGACCTGAAAAAAAAACATAAGGGGTAACACTGTCAATTTTTTTTTTGGCCGAAATTTTGACCCCCTCCGATTTTCTTGAAACTCTGGATTCTGACAGAGGGCCACGAGACTTCGACCAGCGCGCAAAAATGGAGGCTCTAGACCCTTCCAGAGCCGAGATATCGAAGGTCAAAATTTGGACCTGAAAAAAAAACATAAGGGGTAACACTGTCATTTTTTTTTTTTGGCCGAAATTTTGACCCCCTCCGATTTTCTTGAAACTCTGGATTCTGACAGAGGGCCACGAGACTTCGACGAGCGCGCAAAAATGGAGGCTCTAGACCCTTCCAGAGCCGATATATCGAAGGTCAAAATTTGGACCTGAAAAAAAAACATAAGGGGTAACACTGTCATTTTTTTTTTTGGCCGAAATTTTGACCCCCTCCGATTTTCTTGAAACTCTGGATTCTGACAGAGGGCCACGAGACTTCGACCAGCGCGCAAAAATGGAGGCTCTAGACCCTTCCAGAGCCGAGATATCGAAGGTCAAAATTTGGACATGAAAAAAAAAAAAACATAAGGGGTAACACTGTCATTTTTTTTTTGGCCGAAATTTTGACCCCCTCCGATTTTCTTGAAACTCTGGATTCTGACAGAGGGCCACGAGACTTCGACCAGCGCGCAAAAATGGAGGCTCTAGACCCTTCCAGAGCCGAGATATTGAAGGTCAAAATTTGGACCTGAAAAAAAAACATAAGGGGTAACACTGTCATTTTTTTTTTTGGCCGAAATTTTGACCCCCTCCGATTTTCTTGAAACTCGGGATTCTGACAGAGGGCCACGAGACTTCGACCAGCGCGCAAAAATGGAGGCTCTAGACTCTTCCAGAGCCGAGATATCGAAGGTCAAAATTTGGACCTGAAAAAAAAAACATAAGGGGTAACACTGTCATTTTTTTTTTTTTTGGCCGAAATTTTGACCCCCTCCGATTTTCTTGAAACTCTGGATTCTGACAGAGGGCCACGAGACTTCGACCAGCGCGCAAAAATGGAGGCTCTAGACCCTTCCAGAGCCGAGATATCGAAGGTCAAAATTTGGACCTGAAAAAAAAACATAAGGGGTAACACTGTCATTTTTTTTTTGGCCGAAATTTTGACCCCCTCCGATTTTCTTGAAACTCTGGATTCTGACAGAGGGCCACGAGACTTCGACCAGCGCGCAAAAATGGAGGCTCTAGACCCTTCCAGAGCCGAGATATCGAAGGTCAAAATTTGGACCTGAAAAAAAAACATAAGGGGTAACACTGTCATTTTTTTTTTTTTTGGCCGAAATTTTGACCCCCTCCGATTTTCTTGAAACTCTGGATTCTGACAGAGGGCCACAAGACTTCGACCAGCGCGCAAAAATGGAGGCTCTAGACCCTTCCAGAGCCGAGATATCGAAGGTCAAAATTTGGACCTGAAAAAAAACATAAGGGGTAACACTGTCATTTTTTTTTTGGCCGAAATTTTGACCCCCTCCGATTTTCTTGAAACTCTGGATTCTGACAGAGGGCCACGAGACTTCGACCAGCGCACAAAAATGGAGGCTCTAGACCCTTCCAGAGCCGAGATATCGAAGGTCAAAATTTGGACCTGAAAAAAAAACATAAGGGGTAACACTGTCTTTTTTTTTTTTTGGCCGAAATTTTGACCCCCTCCGATTTTCTTGAAACTCTGGATTCTGACAGAGGGCCACGAGACTTCGACCAGCGCGCAAAAATGGAGGCTCTAGACCCTTCCAGAGCCGAGATATCGAAGGTCAAAATTTGGACCTGAAAAAAAAAACATAAGGGGTAACACTGTCTTTTTTTTTGGCCGAAATTTTGACCCCCTCCGATTTTCTTGAAACTCTGGATTCTGACAGAGGGCCACGAGACTTCGACCAGCGCGCAAAAATGGAGGCTCTAGACCCTTCCAGAGCCGAGATATCGAAGGTCAAAATTTGGACCTGAAAAAAAAAAACATAAGGGGTAACACTGTCATTTTTTTTTTTTGGCCGAAATTTTGACCCCCTCCGATTTTCTTGAAACTCTGGATTCTGACAGAGGGCCACGAGACTTCGACCAGCGCGCAAAAATGGAGGCTCTAGACCCTTCCAGAGCCGAGATATCGAAGGTCAAAATTTGGACCTGAAAAAAAAACATAAGGGGTAACACTGTCATTTTTTTTTTTTGGCCGAAATTTTGACCCCCTCCGATTTTCTTGAAACTCTGGATTCTGACAGAGGGCCACGAGACTTCGACCAGCGCGCAAAAATGGAGGCTCTAGACCCTTCCAGAGCCGAGATATCGAAGGTCAAAATTTGGACCTGAAAAAAAAACATAAGGGTTGGTAACACTGTCATTTTTTTTTTTGGCCGAAATTTTGACCCCCTCCGATTTTCTTGAAACTCTGGATTCTGACAGAGGGCCACGAGACTTCGACCAGCGCGCAAAAATGGAGGCTCTAGACCCTTCCAGAGCCGAGATATCGAAGGTCAAAATTTGGACCTGAAAAAAAAACATAAGGGGTAACACTGTCATTTTTTTTTTTTTGGCCGAAATTTTGACCCCCTCCGATTTTCTTGAAACTCTGGATTCTGAAAGAGGGCCAAAAGACTTCGACCAGCGCGCAAAAATGGAGGCTCTAGACCCTTCCAGAGCCGAGATATCGAAGGTCAAAATTTGGACCTGAAAAAAAACATAAGGGGTAACACTGTCATTTTTTTTTTTGGCCGAAATTTTGACCCCCTCCGATTTTCTTGAAACTCTGGATTCTGACAGAGGGCCACGAGACTTCGACCAGCGCGCAAAAATGGAGGCTCTAGACCCTTCCAGAGCCGAGATATCCAAGGTCAAAATTTGGACCTGAAAAAAAAACATAAGGGGTAACACTGTCATTTTTTTTTTTTTTGGCCGAAATTTTGACCCCTCCGATTTTCTTGAAACTCTGGATTCTGACAGAGGGCCACGAGACTTCGACCAGCGCGCAAAAATGGAGGCTCTAGACCCTTCCAGAGCCGAGATATCGAAGGTCAAAATTTGGACGTGAAAAAAAAAACATAAGGGGTAACACTGTCATTTTTTTTTTTTGGCCGAAATTTTGACCCCCTCCGATTTTCTTGAAACTCTGGATTCTGACAGAGGGCCACGAGACTTCGACCAGCGCGCAAAAATGGAGGCTCTAGACCCTTCCAGAGCCGAGATATCGAAGGTCAAAATTTGGACGTGAAAAAAAAAAACATAAGGGGTAACACTGTCATTTTTTTTTTTTGGCCGAAATTTTGACCCCCTCCGATTTTCTTGAAACTCTGGATTCTGACAGAGGGCCACGAGACTTCGACCAGCGCGCAAAAATGGAGGCTCTAGACCCTTCCAGAGCCGAGATATCGAAGGTCAAAATTTGGACCTGAAAAAAAAAACATAAGGGGTAACACTGTCATTTTTTTTTTGGCCGAAATTTTGACCCCCTCCGATTTTCTTGAAACTCTGGATTCTGACAGAGGGCCACGAGACTTCGACCAGCGCGCAAAAATGGAGGCTCTAGACCCTTCCAGAGCCGAGATATCGAAGGTCAAAATTTGGACCTGAAAAAAAAACATAAGGGGTAACACTGTCAATTTTTTTTTTGGCCGAAATTTTGACCCCCTCCGATTTTCTTGAAACTCTGGATTCTGACAGAGGGCCACGAGACTTCGACCAGCGCGCAAAAATGGAGGCTCTAGACCCTTCCAGAGCCGAGATATCGAAGGTCAAAATTTGGACCTGAAAAAAAAACATAAGGGGTAACACTGTCATTTTTTTTTTTGGCCGAAATTTTGACCCCCTCCGATTTTCTTGAAACTCTGGATTCTGACAGAGGGCCACGAGACTTCGACCAGCGCGCAAAAATGGAGGCTCTAGACCCTTCCAGAGCCGAGATATCGAAGGTCAAAATTTGGACCTGAAAAAAAAACATAAGGGGTAACACTGTCATTTTTTTTTTTTTGGCCGAAATTTTGACCCCCTCCGATTTTCTTGAAACTCTGGATTCTGACAGAGGGCCAAAAGACTTCGACCAGCGCGCAAAAATGGAGGCTCTAGACCCTTCCAGAGCCGAGATATCGAAGGTCAAAATTTGGACCTGAAAAAAAACATAAGGGGTAACACTGTCATTTTTTTTTTGGCCGAAATTTTGACCCCCTCCGATTTTCTTGAAACTCTGGATTCTGACAGAGGGCCACGAGACTTCGACCAGCGCGCAAAAATGGAGGCTCTAGACCCTTCCAGAGCCGAGATATCGAAGGTCAAAATTTGGACCTGAAAAAAAAACATAAGGGGTAACACTGTCTTTTTTTTTTTTTGGCCGAAATTTTGACCCCCTCCGATTTTCTTGAAACTCTGGATTCTGACAGAGGGCCACGAGACTTCGACCAGCGCACAAAAATGGAGGCTCTAGACCCTTCCAGAGCCGAGATATCGAAGGTCAAAATTTGGACCTGAAAAAAAAACATAAGGGGTAACACTGTCTTTTTTTTTTGGCCGAAATTTTGACCCCCTCCGATTTTCTTGAAACTCTGGATTCTGACAGAGGGCCATGAGACTTCGACCAGCGCGCAAAAATGGAGGCTCTAGACCCTTCCAGAGCCGAGATATCGAAGGTCAAAATTTGGACATGAAAAAAAAAAACATAAGGGGTAACACTGTCATTTTTTTTTTGGCCGA
Organism: Cyprinella venusta; assembly: GCA_038021265.1. NCBI lineage: Eukaryota > Metazoa > Chordata > Actinopteri > Cypriniformes > Leuciscidae > Cyprinella > Cyprinella venusta. The sequence goes on from CM075883.1 coordinate 2,656,792, forward strand.
AATTTTGACCCCCTCCGATTTTCTTGAAACTCTGGATTCTGACAGAGGGCCACGAGACTTCGACCAGCACGCAAAAATGGAGGCTCTAGACCCTTCCAGAGCCGAGATATCGAAGGTCAAAATTTGGACCTGAAAAAAAAACATAAGGGGTAACACTGTCTTTTTTTTTTTGGCCGAAATAATGACCCCCTCCGATTTTCTTGAAACTCTGGATTCTGACAGAGGGCCACGAGACTTCGACCAGCGCGCAAAAATGGAGGCTCTAGGCCCTTCCAGAGCCGAGATATCGAAGGTCAAAATTTGGACCTGAAAAAAAAAAACATAAGGGGTAACACTGTCATTTTTTTTTTTTGGCCGAAATTTTGACCCCCTCCGATTTTCTTGAAACTCTGGATTCTGACAGAGGGCCACGAGACTTCGACCAGCGCGCAAAAATGGAGGCTCTAGACCCTTCCAGAGCCGAGATATCGAAGGTCAAAATTTGGACCTGAAAAAAAAACATAAGGGGTAACACTGTCATTTTTTTTTTTGGCCGAAATTTTGACCCCCTCCGATTTTCTTGAAACTCTGGATTCTGACAGAGGGCCACGAGACTTCGACCAGCGCGCAAAAATGGAGGCTCTAGACCCTTCCAGAGCCGAGATATCGAAGGTCAAAATTTGGACCTGAAAAAAAAACATAAGGGGTAACACTGTCAATTTTTTTTTTGGCCGAAATTTTGACCCCCTCCGATTTTCTTGAAACTCTGGATTCTGACAGAGGGCCACGAGACTTCGACCAGCGCGCAAAAATGGAGGCTCTAGACCCTTCCAGAGCCGAGATATCGAAGGTCAAAATTTGGACCTGAAAAAAAAACATAAGGGGTAACACTGTCATTTTTTTTTTTTTGGCCGAAATTTTGACCCCCTCCGATTTTCTTGAAACTCTGGATTCTGACAGAGGGCCACGAGACTTCGACGAGCGCGCAAAAATGGAGGCTCTAGACCCTTCCAGAGCCGATATATCGAAGGTCAAAATTTGGACCTGAAAAAAAAACATAAGGGGTAACACTGTCATTTTTTTTTTTGGCCGAAATTTTGACCCCCTCCGATTTTCTTGAAACTCTGGATTCTGACAGAGGGCCACGAGACTTCGACCAGCGCGCAAAAATGGAGGCTCTAGACCCTTCCAGAGCCGAGATATCGAAGGTCAAAATTTGGACATGAAAAAAAAAAACATAAGGGGTAACACTGTCATTTTTTTTTTGGCCGAAATTTTGACCCCCTCCGATTTTCTTGAAACTCTGGATTCTGACAGAGGGCCACGAGACTTCGACCAGCGCGCAAAAATGGAGGCTCTAGACCCTTCCAGAGCCGAGATATTGAAGGTCAAAATTTGGACCTGAAAAAAAAACATAAGGGGTAACACTGTCATTTTTTTTTTTTTGGCCGAAATTTTGACCCCCTCCGATTTTCTTGAAACTCGGGATTCTGACAGAGGGCCACGAGACTTCGACCAGCGCGCAAAAATGGAGGCTCTAGACTCTTCCAGAGCCGAGATATCGAAGGTCAAAATTTGGACCTGAAAAAAAAAACATAAGGGGTAACACTGTCATTTTTTTTTTTTTGGCCGAAATTTTGACCCCCTCCGATTTTCTTGAAACTCTGGATTCTGACAGAGGGCCACGAGACTTCGACCAGCGCGCAAAAATGGAGGCTCTAGACCCTTCCAGAGCCGAGATATCGAAGGTCAAAATTTGGACCTGAAAAAAAAACATAAGGGGTAACACTGTCATTTTTTTTTTGGCCGAAATTTTGACCCCCTCCGATTTTCTTGAAACTCTGGATTCTGACAGAGGGCCACAAGACTTCGACCAGCGCGCAAAAATGGAGGCTCTAGACCCTTCCAGAGCCGAGATATCGAAGGTCAAAATTTGGACCTGAAAAAAAACATAAGGGGTAACACTGTCATTTTTTTTTTGGCCGAAATTTTGACCCCCTCCGATTTTCTTGAAACTCTGGATTCTGACAGAGGGCCACGAGACTTCGACCAGCGCACAAAAATGGAGGCTCTAGACCCTTCCAGAGCCGAGATATCGAAGGTCAAAATTTGGACCTGAAAAAAAAACATAAGGGGTAACACTGTCTTTTTTTTTTTTTGGCCGAAATTTTGACCCCCTCCGATTTTCTTGAAACTCTGGATTCTGACAGAGGGCCACGAGACTTCGACCAGCGCGCAAAAATGGAGGCTCTAGACCCTTCCAGAGCCGAGATATCGAAGGTCAAAATTTGGACCTGAAAAAAAAAACATAAGGGGTAACACTGTCTTTTTTTTTGGCCGAAATTTTGACCCCCTCCGATTTTCTTGAAACTCTGGATTCTGACAGAGGGCCACGAGACTTCGACCAGCGCGCAAAAATGGAGGCTCTAGACCCTTCCAGAGCCGAGATATCGAAGGTCAAAATTTGGACCTGAAAAAAAAACATAAGGGGTAACACTGTAATTTTTTTTTTTTGGCCGAAATTTTGACCCCCTCCGATTTTCTTGAAACTCTGGATTCTGACAGAGGGCCACGAGACTTCGACCAGCGCGCAAAAATGGAGGCTCTAGACCCTTCCAGAGCCGAGATATCGAAGGTCAAAATTTGGACCTGAAAAAAAAACATAAGGGGTAACACTGTCAATTTTTTTTTTGGCCGAAATTTTGACCCCCTCCGATTTTCTTGAAACTCTGGATTCTGACAGAGGGCCACGAGACTTCGACCAGCGCGCAAAAATGGAGGCTCTAGACCCTTCCAGAGCCGAGATATCGAAGGTCAAAATTTGGACCTGAAAAAAAAACATAAGGGGTAACACTGTCATTTTTTTTTTTGGCCGAAATTTTGACCCCCTCCGATTTTCTTGAAACTCTGGATTCTGACAGAGGGCCACGAGACTTCGACCAGCGCGCAAAAATGGAGGCTCTAGACCCTTCCAGAGCCGAGATATCGAAGGTCAAAATTTGGACCTGAAAAAAAAACATAAGGGGTAACACTGTCATTTTTTTTTTTTTTGGCCGAAATTTTGACCCCCTCCGATTTTCTTGAAACTCTGGATTCTGACAGAGGGCCAAAAGACTTCGACCAGCGCGCAAAAATGGAGGCTCTAGACCCTTCCAGAGCCGAGATATCGAAGGTCAAAATTTGGACCTGAAAAAAAACATAAGGGGTAACACTGTCATTTTTTTTTTGGCCGAAATTTTGACCCCCTCCGATTTTCTTGAAACTCTGGATTCTGACAGAGGGCCACGAGACTTCGACCAGCGCGCAAAAATGGAGGCTCTAGACCCTTCCAGAGCCGAGATATCGAAGGTCAAAATTTGGACCTGAAAAAAAAACATAAGGGGTAACACTGTCTTTTTTTTTTTTTGGCCGAAATTTTGACCCCCTCCGATTTTCTTGAAACTCTGGATTCTGACAGAGGGCCACGAGACTTCGACCAGCGCACAAAAATGGAGGCTCTAGACCCTTCCAGAGCCGAGATATCGAAGGTCAAAATTTGGACCTGAAAAAAAAACATAAGGGGTAACACTGTCTTTTTTTTTTGGCCGAAATTTTGACCCCCTCCGATTTTCTTGAAACTCTGGATTCTGACAGAGGGCCATGAGACTTCGACCAGCGCGCAAAAATGGAGGCTCTAGACCCTTCCAGAGCCGAGATATCGAAGGTCAAAATTTGGACATGAAAAAAAAAAACATAAGGGGTAACACTGTCATTTTTTTTTTGGCCGAAATTTTGACCCCCTCCGATTTTCTTGAAACTCTGGATTCTGACAGAGGGCCACGAGACTTCGACCAGCACGCAAAAATGGAGGCTCTAGACCCTTCCAGAGCCGAGATATCGAAGGTCAAAATTTGGACCTGAAAAAAAAACATAAGGGGTAACACTGTCTTTTTTTTTTTGGCCGAAATAATGACCCCCTCCGATTTTCTTGAAACTCTGGATTCTGACAGAGGGCCACGAGACTTCGACCAGCGCGCAAAAATGGAGGCTCTAGGCCCTTCCAGAGCCGAGATATCGAAGGTCAAAATTTGGACCTGAAAAAAAAAAACATAAGGGGTAACACTGTCATTTTTTTTTTTTGGCCGAAATTTTGACCCCCTCCGATTTTCTTGAAACTCTGGATTCTGACAGAGGGCCACGAGACTTCGACCAGCGCGCAAAAATGGAGGCTCTAGACCCTTCCAGAGCCGAGATATCGAAGGTCAAAATTTGGACCTGAAAAAAAAACATAAGGGGTAACACTGTCATTTTTTTTTTTGGCCGAAATTTTGACCCCCTCCGATTTTCTTGAAACTCTGGATTCTGACAGAGGGCCACGAGACTTCGACCAGCGCGCAAAAATGGAGGCTCTAGACCCTTCCAGAGCCGAGATATCGAAGGTCAAAATTTGGACCTGAAAAAAAAACATAAGGGGTAACACTGTCAATTTTTTTTTTGGCCGAAATTTTGACCCCCTCCGATTTTCTTGAAACTCTGGATTCTGACAGAGGGCCACGAGACTTCGACCAGCGCGCAAAAATGGAGGCTCTAGACCCTTCCAGAGCCGAGATATCGAAGGTCAAAATTTGGACCTGAAAAAAAAACATAAGGGGTAACACTGTCATTTTTTTTTTTTGGCCGAAATTTTGACCCCCTCCGATTTTCTTGAAACTCTGGATTCTGACAGAGGGCCACGAGACTTCGACGAGCGCGCAAAAATGGAGGCTCTAGACCCTTCCAGAGCCGATATATCGAAGGTCAAAATTTGGACCTGAAAAAAAAACATAAGGGGTAACACTGTCATTTTTTTTTTTGGCCGAAATTTTGACCCCCTCCGATTTTCTTGAAACTCTGGATTCTGACAGAGGGCCACGAGACTTCGACCAGCGCGCAAAAATGGAGGCTCTAGACCCTTCCAGAGCCGAGATATCGAAGGTCAAAATTTGGACATGAAAAAAAAAAACATAAGGGGTAACACTGTCATTTTTTTTTTGGCCGAAATTTTGACCCCCTCCGATTTTCTTGAAACTCTGGATTCTGACAGAGGGCCACGAGACTTCGACCAGCGCGCAAAAATGGAGGCTCTAGACCCTTCCAGAGCCGAGATATTGAAGGTCAAAATTTGGACCTGAAAAAAAAACATAAGGGGTAACACTGTCATTTTTTTTTTTTGGCCGAAATTTTGACCCCCTCCGATTTTCTTGAAACTCGGGATTCTGACAGAGGGCCACGAGACTTCGACCAGCGCGCAAAAATGGAGGCTCTAGACTCTTCCAGAGCCGAGATATCGAAGGTCAAAATTTGGACCTGAAAAAAAAAACATAAGGGGTAACACTGTCATTTTTTTTTTTTTTGGCCGAAATTTTGACCCCCTCCGATTTTCTTGAAACTCTGGATTCTGACAGAGGGCCACGAGACTTCGACCAGCGCGCAAAAATGGAGGCTCTAGACCCTTCCAGAGCCGAGATATCGAAGGTCAAAATTTGGACCTGAAAAAAAAACATAAGGGGTAACACTGTCATTTTTTTTTTGGCCGAAATTTTGACCCCCTCCGATTTTCTTGAAACTCTGGATTCTGACAGAGGGCCACAAGACTTCGACCAGCGCGCAAAAATGGAGGCTCTAGACCCTTCCAGAGCCGAGATATCGAAGGTCAAAATTTGGACCTGAAAAAAAACATAAGGGGTAACACTGTCATTTTTTTTTTGGCCGAAATTTTGACCCCCTCCGATTTTCTTGAAACTCTGGATTCTGACAGAGGGCCACGAGACTTCGACCAGCGCACAAAAATGGAGGCTCTAGACCCTTCCAGAGCCGAGATATCGAAGGTCAAAATTTGGACCTGAAAAAAAAACATAAGGGGTAACACTGTCTTTTTTTTTTTTGGCCGAAATTTTGACCCCCTCCGATTTTCTTGAAACTCTGGATTCTGACAGAGGGCCACGAGACTTCGACCAGCGCGCAAAAATGGAGGCTCTAGACCCTTCCAGAGCCGAGATATCGAAGGTCAAAATTTGGACCTGAAAAAAAAAACATAAGGGGTAACACTGTCTTTTTTTTTGGCCGAAATTTTGACCCCCTCCGATTTTCTTGAAACTCTGGATTCTGACAGAGGGCCACGAGACTTCGACCAGCGCGCAAAAATGGAGGCTCTAGACCCTTCCAGAGCCGAGATATCGAAGGTCAAAATTTGGACCTGAAAAAAAAACATAAGGGGTAACACTGTAATTTTTTTTTTTTGGCCGAAATTTTGACCCCCTCCGATTTTCTTGAAACTCTGGATTCTGACAGAGGGCCACGAGACTTCGACCAGCGCGCAAAAATGGAGGCTCTAGACCCTTCCAGAGCCGAGATATCGAAGGTCAAAATTTGGACCTGAAAAAAAAAACATAAGGGGTAACACTGTCATTTTTTTTTTTGGCCGAAATTTTGACCCCCTCCGATTTTCTTGAAACTCTGGATTCTGACAGAGGGCCACAAGACTTCGACCAGCGCGCAAAAATGGAGGCTCTAGACCCTTCCAGAGCCGAGATATCGAAGGTCAAAATTTGGACCTGAAAAAAAAGCATAAGGGGTAACACTGTCTTTTTTTTTTTTTGGCCGAAATTTTGACCCCCTCCGATTTTCTTGAATCTCTGGATTCTGACAGAGGGCCACGAGACTTCGACCAGCGCGCAAAAATGGAGGCTCTAGACCCTTCCAGAGCCGAGATATCAAAGGTCAAAATTTGGACCTGAAAAAAAAAACATAAGGGGTAACACTGTCATTTTTTTTTTTGACCGAAATTTTGACCCCCTCCGATTTTCTTGAAACTCTGGATTCTGACAGAGGGCCACGAGACTTCGACCAGCGCGCAAAAATGGAGGCTCTAGACCCTTCCAGAGCCGAGATATTGAAGGTCAAAATTTGGACCTGAAAAAAAAAAAAACATAAGGGGTAACACTGTCATTTTTTTTTGGCCGAAATTTTGACCCCCTCCGATTTTCTTGAAACTCTGGATTCTGACAGAGGGCCACGAGACTTCGACCAGCGCGCAAAAATGGAGGCTCTAGACTCTTCCAAAGCCGAGATATCGAAGGTCAAAATTTGGACCTGAAAAAAAAATAAGGGGTAACACTGTCATTTTTTTTTTTTGGCCGAAATTTTGACCCCCTCCGATTTTCTTGAAACTCTGGATTCTGACAGAGGGCCACGTGACTTCGACCAGCGCGCAAAAATGGAGGCTCTAGACCCTTCCAGAGCCGAGATATCGAAGGTCAAAATTTGGACCTGAATAAAAAAAACATAAGGGGTAACACTGTCTTTTTTTTTATTGGCCGAAATTTTGACCCCCTCCGATTTTCTTGAAACTCTGGATTCTGACAGAGGGCCACGAGACTTCGACCAGCGCGCAAAAATGGAGGCTCTAGACCCTTCCAGAGCCGAGATATCGAAGGTCAAAATTTGGACCTAAAAAAAAAAACATAAGGGGTAACACTGTCATTTTTTTTTTTTTGGCCGTAATTTTGACCCCCTCCGATTTTCTTGAAACTCGGGATTCTGACAGAGGGCCACGAGACTTCGACCAGCGCGCAAAAATGGAGGCTCTAGACTCTTCCAGAGCCGAGATATCGAAGGTCAAAATTTGGACCTGAAAAAAAAAACATAAGGGGTAACACTGTCATTTTTTTTTTTTTGGCCGAAATTTTGACCCCCTCCGATTTTCTTGAAACTCTGGATTCTGACAGAGGGCCACAAGACTTCGACCAGCGCGCAAAAATGGAGGCTCTAGACCCTTCCAGAGCCGAGATATCGAAGGTCAAAATTTGGACCTGAAAAAAAAACATAAGGGGTAACACTGTCTTTTTTTTTTTTTTGGCCGAAATTTTGACCCCCTCCGATTTTCTTGAAACTCTGGATTCTGACAGAGGGCCACGAGACTTCGACCAGCGCGCAAAAATGGAGGCTCTAGACCCTTCCAGAGCCGAGATATCGAAGGTCAAAATTTGGACCTGAAAAAAAAAACATAAGGGGTAACACTGTCTTTTCTTTTTGGCCGAAATTTTGACCCCCTCCGATTTTCTTGAAACTCTGGATTCTGACAGAGGGCCACAAGACTTCGACCAGCGCGCAAAAATGGAGGCTCTAGACCCTTCCAGAGCCGAGATATCGAAGGTGAAAATTTGCACCTGAAAAAAAAAACATAAGGGGTAACACTGTAATTTTTTTTTTTTGGCCGAAATTTTGACCCCCTCCGATTTTCTTGAAACTCTGGATTCTGACAGAGGGCCACGAGACTTCGACCAGCGCACAAAAATGGAGGCTCTAGACCCTTCCAGAGCCGAGATATCGAAGGTCAAAATTTGGACGTGAAAAAAAAAACATAAGGGGTAACACTGTCATTTTTTTTTGGCCGAAATTTTGACCCCCTCCGATTTTCTTGAAACTCTGGATTCTGACAGAGGGCCACGAGAATTCGACCAGCGCGCAAAAATGGAGGCTCTAGACCCTTCCAGAGCCGAGATATCGAAGGTCAAAATTTGGACCTGAAAAAAAAAACATAAGGGGTAACACTGTCATTTTTTTTTTTGGCCGAAATTTTGACCCCTCCGATTTTCTTGAAACTCTGGATTCTGACAGAGGGCCACGAGACTTCGACCAGCGCGCAAAAATAAAGGCTCTAGACCCTTCCAGAGCCGAGATATCGAAGGTCAAAATTTGGACCTGAAAAAAAACATAAGGGGTAACACTGTCATTTTTTTTTTTTGGCCGAAATTTTGACCCCCTCCGATTTTCTTGAAACTCTGGATTCTGACAGAGGGCCACGAGACTTCGACCAGCGCGCAAAAATGGAGGCTCTAGACCCTTCCAGAGCCGAGATATCGAAGGTCAAAATTTGGACCTGAAAAAAAAACATAAGGGGTAACACTGTCATTTTTTTTTTGGCCGAAATTTTGACCCCCTCCGATTTTCTTGAAACTCTGGATTCTGACAGAGGGCCACGAGACTTCGACCAGCGCGCAAAAATGGAGGCTCTAGACCCTTCCAGAGCCGAGATATCGAAGGTCAAAATTTGGACCTGAAAAAAAAAAAACATAAGGGGTAACACTGTCATTTTTTTTTTTTGGCCGAAATTTTGACCCCCTCCGATTTTCTTGAAACTCTGGATTCTGAAAGAGGGCCAAAAGACTTCGACCAGCGCGCAAAAATGGAGGCTCTAGACCCTTCCAGAGCCGAGATATCGAAGGTCAAAATTTGGACCTGAAAAAAAACATAAGGGGTAACACTGTCATTTTTTTTTTTGGCCGAAATTTTGACCCCCTCCGATTTTCTTGAAACTCTGGATTCTGACAGAGGGCCACGAGACTTCGACCAGCGCGCAAAAATGGAGGCTCTAGACCCTTCCAGAGCCGAGATATCCAAGGTCAAAATTTGGACCTGAAAAAAAAACATAAGGGGTAACACTGTCTTTTTTTTTTTGGCCGAAATTTTGACCCCCTCCGATTTTCTTGAAACTCTGGATTCTGACAGAGGGCCACGAGACTTCGACCAGCGCGCAAAAATGGAGGCTCTAGACCCTTCCAGAGCCGAGATATCGAAGGTCAAAATTTGGACGTGAAAAAAAAAACATAAGGGGTAACACTGTCATTTTTTTTTTTTGGCCGAAATTTTGACCCCCTCCGATTTTCTTGAAACTCTGGATTCTGACAGAGGGCCACGAGACTTCGACCAGCGCGCAAAAATGGAGGCTCTAGACCCTTCCAGAGCCGAGATATCGAAGGTCAAAATTTGGACGTGAAAAAAAAAAACATAAGGGGTAACACTGTCATTTTTTTTTTTTGGCCGAAATTTTGACCCCCTCCGATTTTCTTGAAACTCTGGATTCTGACAGAGGGCCACGAGACTTCGACCAGCGCGCAAAAATGGAGGCTCTAGACCCTTCCAGAGCCGAGATATCGAAGGTCAAAATTTGGACCTGAAAAAAAAACATAAGGGGTAACACTGTCAATTTTTTTTTTGGCCGAAATTTTGACCCCCTCCGATTTTCTTGAAACTCTGGATTCTGACAGAGGGCCACGAGACTTCGACCAGCGCGCAAAAATGGAGGCTCTAGACCCTTCCAGAGCCGAGATATCGAAGGTCAAAATTTGGACCTGAAAAAAAAACATAAGGGGTAACACTGTCATTTTTTTTTTTGGCCGAAATTTTGACCCCCTCCGATTTTCTTGAAACTCTGGATTCTGACAGAGGGCCACGAGACTTCGACCAGCGCGCAAAAATGGAGGCTCTAGACCCTTCCAGAGCCGAGATATCGAAGGTCAAAATTTGGACCTGAAAAAAAAACATAAGGGGTAACACTGTCATTTTTTTTTTTTTTGGCCGAAATTTTGACCCCCTCCGATTTTCTTGAAACTCTGGATTCTGACAGAGGGCCAAATGACTTCGACCAGCGCGCAAAAATGGAGGCTCTAGACCCTTCCAGAGCCGAGATATCAAAGGTCAAAATTTGGACCTGAAAAAAAACATAAGGGGTAACACTGTCATTTTTTTTTTGGCCGAAATTTTGACCCCCTCCGATTTTCTTGAAACTCTGGATTCTGACAGAGGGCCACGAGACTTCGACCAGCGCGCAAAAATGGAGGCTCTAGACCCTTCCAGAGCCGAGATATCGAAGGTCAAAATTTGGACCTGAAAAAAAAACATAAGGGGTAACACTGTCTTTTTTTTTTTTGGCCGAAATTTTGACCCCCTCCGATTTTCTTGAAACTCTGGATTCTGACAGAGGGCCACGAGACTTCGACCAGCGCGCAAAAATGGAGGCTCTAGACCCTTCCAGAGCCGAGATATCGAAGGTCAAAATTTGGACCTGAAAAAAAAACATAAGGGGTAACACTGTAATTTTTTTTTTTTGGCCGAAATTTTGACCCCCTCCGATTTTCTTGAAACTCTGGATTCTGACAGAGGGCCACGAGACTTCGACCAGCGCGCAAAAATGGAGGCTCTAAACCCTTCCAGAGCCGAGATATCGAAGGTCAAAATTTGGACATGAAAAAAAAAAACATAAGGGGTAACACTGTCATTTTTTTTTTGGCCGAAATTTTGACCCCCTCCGATTTTCTTGAAACTCTGGATTCTGACAGAGGGCCACGAGACTTCGACCAGCGCGCAAAAATGGAGGCTCTAGACCCTTCCAGAGCCGAGATATCGAAGGTCAAAATTTGGACCTGAAAAAAAAAACATAAGGGGTAACACTGTCATTTTTTTTTGGCCGAAATTTTGACCCCCTCCGATTTTCTTGAAACTCTGGATTCTGACAGAGGGCCACGAGACTTCGACCAGCGCGCAAAAATGGAGGCTCTAGACCCTTCCAGAGCCGAGATATCGAAGGTCAAAATTTGGACCTGAAAAAAAAACATAAGGGGTAACACTGTCATTTTTTTTTTGGCCGAAATTTTGACCCCCTCCGATTTTCTTGAAACTCTGGATTCTGACAGAGGGCCACGAGACTTCGACCAGCGCGCAAAAATGGAGGCTCTAGACCCTTCCAGAGCCGAGATATCGAAGGTCAAAATTTGGACCTGAAAAAAAAAAAACATAAGGGGTAACACTGTCATTTTTTTTTTTTTGGCCGAAATTTTGACCCCCTCCGATTTTCTTGAAACTCGGGATTCTGACAGAGGGCCACGAGACTTCGACCAGCGCGCAAAAATGGAGGCTCTAGACTCTTCCAGAGCCGAGATATCGAAGGTCAAAATTTGGACCTGAAAAAAAAAAACATAAGGGGTAACACTGTCATTTTTTTTTTTTGGCCGAAATTTTGACCCCCTCCGATTTTCTTGAAACTCTGGATTCTGACAGAGGGCCACGAGACTTCGACCAGCGCGCAAAAATGGAGGCTCTAGACCCTTCCAGAGCCGAGATATCGAAGGTCAAAATTTGGTCCTGAAAAAAAAACATAAGGGGTAACACTGTCATTTTTTTTTTTGGCCGAAATTTTGACCCCCTCCGATTTTCTTGAAACTCTGGATTCTGACAGAGGGCCACGAGACTTCGACCAGCGCGCAAAAATGGAGGCTCTAGACCCTTCCAGAGCCGAGATATCGAAGGTCAAAATTTGGACCTGAAAAAAAAACATAAGGGTTGGTAACACTGTCATTTTTTTTTTGGCCGAAATTTTGACCCCCTCCGATTTTCTTGAAACTCTGGATTCTGACAGAGGGCCACGAGACTTCGACCAGCGCGCAAAAATGGAGGCTCTAGACCCTTCCAGAGCCGAGATATCGAAGGTCAAAATTTGGACCTGAAAAAAAAACATAAGGGGTAACACTGTCATTTTTTTTTTTTTGGCCGAAATTTTGACCCCCTCCGATTTTCTTGAAACTCTGGATTCTGAAAGAGGGCCAAAAGACTTCGACCAGCGCGCAAAAATGGAGGCTCTAGACCCTTCCAGAGCCGAGATATCGAAGGTCAAAATTTGGACCTGAAAAAAAACATAAGGGGTAACACTGTCATTTTTTTTTTTGGCCGAAATTTTGACCCCCTCCGATTTTCTTGAAACTCTGGATTCTGACAGAGGGCCACGAGACTTCGACCAGCGCGCAAAAATGGAGGCTCTAGACCCTTCCAGAGCCGAGATATCCAAGGTCAAAATTTGGACCTGAAAAAAAAACATAAGGGGTAACACTGTCTTTTTTTTTTTGGCCGAAATTTTGACCCCCTCCGATTTTCTTGAAACTCTGGATTCTGACAGAGGGCCACGAGACTTCGACCAGCGCGCAAAAATGGAGGCTCTAGACCCTTCCAGAGCCGAGATATCGAAGGTCAAAATTTGGACGTGAAAAAAAAAACATAAGGGGTAACACTGTCATTTTTTTTTTTTGGCCGAAATTTTGACCCCCTCCGATTTTCTTGAAACTCTGGATTCTGACAGAGGGCCACGAGACTTCGACCAGCGCGCAAAAATGGAGGCTCTAGACCCTTCCAGAGCCGAGATATCGAAGGTCAAAATTTGGACGTGAAAAAAAAAACATAAGGGGTAACACTGTCATTTTTTTTTTTTGGCCGAAATTTTGACCCCCTCCGATTTTCTTGAAACTCTGGATTCTGACAGAGGGCCACGAGACTTCGACCAGCGCGCAAAAATGGAGGCTCTAGACCCTTCCAGAGCCGAGATATCGAAGGTCAAAATTTGGACCTGAAAAAAAAACATAAGGGGTAACACTGTCAATTTTTTTTTTGGCCGAAATTTTGACCCCCTCCGATTTTCTTGAAACTCTGGATTCTGACAGAGGGCCACGAGACTTCGACCAGCGCGCAAAAATGGAGGCTCTAGACCCTTCCAGAGCCGAGATATCGAAGGTCAAAATTTGGACCTGAAAAAAAAACATAAGGGGTAACACTGTCATTTTTTTTTTTGGCCGAAATTTTGACCCCCTCCGATTTTCTTGAAACTCTGGATTCTGACAGAGGGCCACGAGACTTCGACCAGCGCGCAAAAATGGAGGCTCTAGACCCTTCCAGAGCCGAGATATCGAAGGTCAAAATTTGGACCTGAAAAAAAAACATAAGGGGTAACACTGTCATTTTTTTTTTTTTTGGCCGAAATTTTGACCCCCTCCGATTTTCTTGAAACTCTGGATTCTGACAGAGGGCCAAATGACTTCGACCAGCGCGCAAAAATGGAGGCTCTAGACCCTTCCAGAGCCGAGATATCAAAGGTCAAAATTTGGACCTGAAAAAAAACATAAGGGGTAACACTGTCATTTTTTTTTTGGCCGAAATTTTGACCCCCTCCGATTTTCTTGAAACTCTGGATTCTGACAGAGGGCCACGAGACTTCGACCAGCGCGCAAAAATGGAGGCTCTAGACCCTTCCAGAGCCGAGATATCGAAGGTCAAAATTTGGACCTGAAAAAAAAACATAAGGGGTAACACTGTCTTTTTTTTTTTTGGCCGAAATTTTGACCCCCTCCGATTTTCTTGAAACTCTGGATTCTGACAGAGGGCCACGAGACTTCGACCAGCGCACAAAAATGGAGGCTCTAGACCCTTCCAGAGCCGAGATATCGAAGGTCAAAATTTGGACCTGAAAAAAAAAACATAAGGGGTAACACTGTCTTTTTTTTTTTGGCCGAAATTTTGACCCCCTCCGATTTTCTTGAAACTCTGGATTCTGACAGAGGGCCACGAGACTTCGACCAGCGCGCAAAAATGGAGGCTCTAGACCCTTCCAGAGCCGAGATATCGAAGGTCAAAATTTGGACCTGAAAAAAAAACATAAGGGGTAACACTGTAATTTTTTTTTTTGGCCGAAATTTTGACCCCCTCCGATTTTCTTGAAACTCTGGATTCTGACAGAGGGCCACGAGACTTCGACCAGCGCGCAAAAATGGAGGCTCTAAACCCTTCCAGAGCCGAGATATCGAAGGTCAAAATTTGGACCTGAAAAAAAAAACATAAGGGGTAACACTGTCATTTTTTTTTGGCCGAAATTTTGACCCCCTCCGATTTTCTTGAAACTCTGGATTCTGACAGAGGGCCACGAGACTTCGACCAGCGCGCAAAAATGGAGGCTCTAGACCCTTCCAGAGCCGAGATATCGAAGGTCAAAATTTGGACCTGAAAAAAAAACATAAGGGGTAACACTGTCATTTTTTTTTTTTGGCCGAAATTTTTACCCCCTCCGATTTTCTTGAAACTCTGGATTCTGACAGAGGGCCACGAGACTTCGACCAGCGTGCAAAAATGGAGGCTCTAGACCCTTCCAGAGCCGTGATATCGAAGGTCAAAATTTGGACCTGAAAAAAAAACATAAGGGGTAACACTGTCATTTTTTTTTTTTGGCCGAAATTTTGACCCCCTCCGATTTTCTTGAAACTCTGGATTTTGACAGAGGGCCACGAGACTTCGACCAGCGCGCAAAAATGGAGGCTCTAGACCCTTCCAGAGCCGAGATATCGAAGGTCAAAATTTGGACCTGAAAAAAAAACATAAGGGGTAACACTGTCATTTTTTTTTTTTTTTGGCCGAAATTTTGACCCCCTCCGATTTTCTTGAAACTCTGGATTCTGACAGAGGACCACGAGACTTCGACGAGCGCGCAAAAATGGAGGCTCTAGACCCTTCCAGAGCCGAGATATCGAAGGTCAAAATTTGGACCTGAAAAAAAAACATAAGGGGTAACACTGTCATTTTTTTTTTGGCCGAAATTTTGACCCCCTCCGATTTTCTTGAAACTCTGGATTCTGACAGAGGGCCAAGAGACTTCGACCAGCGCGCAAAAATGGAGGCTCTAGACCCTTCCAGAGCCGAGATATCGAAGGTCAAAATTTGGACCTGAAAAAAAACATAAGGGGTAACACTGTAATTTTTTTTTTGGCCGAAATTTTGACCCCCTCCGATTTTCTTGAAACTCTGGATTCTGACAGAGGGCCACGAGACTTCGACCAGCGCGCAAAAATGGAGGCTCTAGACCCTTCCAGAGCCGAGATATCGAAGGTCAAAATTTGGACCTGAAAAAAAAAACATAAGGGGTAACACTGTCTTTTTTTTTTTGGCCGAAATTTTGACCCCCTCCGATTTTCTTGAAACTCTGGATTCTGACAGAGGGCCACGAGACTTCGACCAGCGCACAAAAATGGAGGCTCTAGACCCTTCCAGAGCCGAGATATCGAAGGTCAAAATTTGGACCTGAAAAAAAAAACATAAGGGGTAACACTGTCTTTTTTTTTTGGCCGAAATTTTGCCCCCCTCCGATTTTCTTGAAACTCTGGATTCTGACAGAGGGCCACGAGACTTCGACCAGCGCGCAAAAATGGAGGCTCTAGACCCTTCCAGAGCCGAGATATCGAAGGTCAAAATTTGGACCTGAAAAAAAAACATAAAGGGTAACACTGTAATTTTTTTTTTTTGGCCGAAATTTTGACCCCCTCCGATTTTCTTGAAACTCTGGATTCTGACAGAGGGCCACGAGACTTCGACCAGCGCGCAAAAATGGAGGCTCTAAACCCTTCCAGAGCCGAGATATCGAAGGTCAAAATTTGGACGTGAAAAAAAAAACATAAGGGGTAACACTGTCATTTTTTTTTTTTGGCCGAAATTTTGACCCCCTCCGATTTTCTTGAAACTCTGGATTCTGACAGAGGGCCACGAGACTTCGACCAGCGCGCAAAAATGGAGGCTCTAGACCCTTCCAGAGCCGAGATATCGAAGGTCAAAATTTGGACGTGAAAAAAAAAAACATAAGGGGTAACACTGTCATTTTTTTTTTTTTTGGCCGAAATTTTGACCCCCTCCGATTTTCTTGAAACTCTGGATTCTGACAGAGGGCCACGAGACTTCGACCAGCGCGCAAAAATGGAGGCTCTAGACCCTTCCAGAGCCGAGATATCGAAGGTCAAAATTTGGACCTGAAAAAAAAAACATAAGGGGTAACACTGTCATTTTTTTTTGGCCGAAATTTTGACCCCCTCCGATTTTCTTGAAACTCTGGATTCTGACAGAGGGCCACGAGACTTCGACCAGCGCGCAAAAATGGAGGCTCTAGACCCTTCCAGAGCCGAGATATCGAAGGTCAAAATTTGGACCTGAAAAAAAAACATAAGGGGTAACACTGTCATTTTTTTTTTTTGGCCGAAATTTTTACCCCCTCCGATTTTCTTGAAACTCTGGATTCTGACAGAGGGCCACGAGACTTCGACCAGCGTGCAAAAATGGAGGCTCTAGACCCTTCCAGAGCCGTGATATCGAAGGTCAAAATTTGGACCTGAAAAAAAAACATAAGGGGTAACACTGTCATTTTTTTTTTTTGGCCGAAATTTTGACCCCCTCCGATTTTCTTGAAACTCTGGATTCTGACAGAGGGCCACGAGACTTCGACCAGCGCGCAAAAATGGAGGCTCTAGACCCTTCCAGAGCCGAGATATCGAAGGTCAAAATTTGGACCTGAAAAAAAACATAAGGGGTAACACTGTCATTTTTTTTTTTTTGGCCGAAATTTTGACCCCCTCCGATTTTCTTGAAACTCTGGATTCTGACAGAGGACCACGAGACTTCGACGAGCGCGCAAAAATGGAGGCTCTAGACCCTTCCAGAGCCGAGATATCGAAGGTCAAAATTTGGACCTGAAAAAAAAACATAAGGGGTAACACTGTCATTTTTTTTTTGGCCGAAATTTTGACCCCCTCCGATTTTCTTGAAACTCTGGATTCTGACAGAGGGCCAAGAGACTTCGACCAGCGCGCAAAAATGGAGGCTCTAGACCCTTCCAGAGCCGAGATATCGAAGGTCAAAATTTGGACCTGAAAAAAAACATAAGGGGTAACACTGTAATTTTTTTTTTGGCCGAAATTTTGACCCCCTCCGATTTTCTTGAAACTCTGGATTCTGACAGAGGGCCACAAGACTTCGACCAGCGCGCAAAAATGGAGGCTCTAGACCCTTCCAGAGCCGAGATATCGAAGGTCAAAATTTGGACCTGAAAAAAAAAACATAAGGGGTAACACTGTCAATTTTTTTTTTTTGGCCGAAATTTTGACCCCCTCCGATTTTCTTGAAACTCTGGATTCTCACAGAGGGCCATGAGACTTCGACCAGCGCGCAAAAATGGAGGCTCTAGACCCTTCCAGAGCTGAGATATCGAAGGTCAAAATTTGGACCTGAAAAAAAAAACATAAGGGGTAACACTGTCAATTTTTTTTTGGCCGAAATTTTGACCCCCTCCGATTTTCTTGAAACTCTGGATTCTGACAGAGGGCCACGAGACTTCGACCAGCGCGCAAAAATGGAGGCTCTAGACCCTTCCAGAGCCGAGATATCGAAGGTCAAAATTTGGACCTGAAAAAAAAAACATAAGGGTTAACACTGTCATTTTTTTTTTGGCCGAAATTTTGACCCCCTCCGATTTTCTTGAAACTCTGGATTCTGACAGAGGGCCACGAGACTTCGACCAGCGCGCAAAAATGGAGGCTCTAGACCCTTCCAGAGCCGAGATATCGAAGGTCAAAATTTGGACCTGAAAAAAAAACATAAGGGGTAACACTGTCATTTTTTTTGGCCGAAATTTTGACCCCCTCCGATTTTCTTGAAACTCTGGATTCTGACAGAGGGCCACGAGACTTCGACCAGCGCGCAAAAATGGAGGCTCTAGACCCTTCCAGAGCCGAGATATCGAAGGTCAAAATTTGGACCTGAAAAAAAAAACATAAGGGGTAACACTGTCAATTTTTTTTGGCCGAAATTTTGACCCCCTCCGATTTTCTTGAAACTCGGGATTCTGACAGAGGGCCACGAGACTTCGACCAGCGCGCAAAAATGGAGGCTCTAGACTCTTCCAGAGCCGAGATATCGAAGGTCAAAATTTGGACCTGAAAAAAAAAACCATAAGGGGTAACACTGTCATTTTTTTTTTTGGCCGAAATTTTGACCCCCTCCGATTTTCTTGAAACTCTGGATTCTGACAGAGGGCCACGAGACTTCGACCAGCGCGCAAAAATGGAGGCTCTAGACCCTTCCAGAGCCGAGATATCGAAGGTCAAAATTTGGACCTGAAAAAAAAAAACATAAGGGGTAACACTGTCTTTTTTTTTTGGCCGAAATTTTGACCCCCTCCGATTTTCTTGAAACTCTGGATTCTGACAGAGGGCCACGAGACTTCGACCAGCGCGCAAAAATGGAGGCTCTAGGCCCTTCCAGAGCCGAGATATCGAAGGTCAAAATTTGGACCTGAAAAAAAAACATAAGGGGTAAAACTGTCATTTTTTTTTTGGCCGAAATTTTGACCCCCTCCGATTTTCTTGAAACTCTGGATTCTGACAGAGGGCCACGAGACTTCGACCAGCGCGCAAAAATGGAGGCTCTAGACCCTTCCAGAGCCGAGATATCGAAGGTCAAAATTTGGACCTGAAAAAAAAACATAAGGGGTAACACTGTCATTTTTTTTTTTGGCCGAAATTTTGACCCCCTCCGATTTTCTTGAAACTCTGGATTCTGACAGAGGGCCACGAGACTTCGACCAGCGCGCAAAAATGGAGGCTCTAGACCCTTCCAGAGCCGAGATATCAAAGGTCAAAATTTGGACCTGAAAAAAAAACATAAGGGTTGGTAACACTGTCATTTTTTTTTTTGGCCGAAATTTTGACCCCCTCCGATTTTCTTGAAACTCTGGATTCTGACAGAGGGCCACGAGACTTCGACCAGCGCGCAAAAATGGAGGCTCTAGACCCTTCCAGAGCCGAGATATCGAAGGTCAAAATTTGGACCTGAAAAAAAAACATAAGGGGTAACACTGTCTTTTTTTTTTTTTGGCCGAAATTTTGACCCCCTCCGATTTTCTTGAAACTCTGGATTCTGACAGAGGGCCACGAGACTTCGACCAGCGCGCAAAAATGGAGGCTCTAGACCCTTCCAGAGCCGAGATATCGAAGGTCAAAATTTGGACCTGAAAAAAAAAACATAAGGGGTAACACTGTCTTTTTTTTTTGCCGAAATTTTGACCCCCTCCGATTTTCTTGAAACTCTGGATTCTGACAGAGGGCCACGAGACTTCGACCAGCGCGCAAAAATGGAGGCTCTAGACCCTTCCAGAGCCGAGATATCGAAGGTCAAAATTTGGACCTGAAAAAAAAACATAAGGGGTAACACTGTAATTTTTTTTTTTGGCCGAAATTTTGACCCCCTCCGATTTTCTTGAAACTCTGGATTCTGACAGAGGGCCACGAGACTTCGACCAGCGCGCAAAAATGGAGGCTCTAGACCCTTCCAGAGCCGAGATATCGAAGGTCAAAATTTGGACGTGAAAAAAAAAAACATAAGGGGTAACACTGTCATTTTTTTTTTTTGGCCGAAATTTTGACCCCCTCCGATTTTCTTGAAACTCTGGATTCTGACAGAGGGCCACGAGACTTCGACCAGCGCGCAAAAATGGAGGCTCTAGACCCTTCCAGAGCCGAGATATCGAAGGTCAAAATTTGGACCTGAAAAAAAAAAACATAAGGGGTAACACTGTCATTTTTTTTTGGCCGAAATTTTGACCCCCTCCGATTTTCTTGAAACTCTGGATTCTGACAGAGGGCCACGAGACTTCGACCAGCGCGCAAAAAAGTGGAGGCTCTAGACCCTTCCAGAGCCGAGATATCGAAGGTCAAAATTTGGACCTGAAAAAAAAAACATAAGGGGTAACACTGTCATTTTTTTTTTTTGGCCGAAATTTTGACCCCCTCCGATTTTCTTGAAACTCTGGATTCTGACAGAGGGCCACGAGACTTCGACCAGCGCGCAAAAATGGAGGCTCTAGACCCTTCCAGAGCCGAGATATCGAAGGTCAAAATTTGGACCTGAAAAAAAAAAAACATAAGGGGTAGTACTGTCTTTTTTTTTGGCCGAAATTTTGACCCCCTCCGATTTTCTTGAAACTCTGGATTCTGACAGAGGGCCACGAGACTTCGACCAGCGCGCAAAAATGGAGGCTCTAGACCCTTCCAGAGCCGAGATATCGAAGGTCAAAATTTGGACCTGAAAAAAAAACATAAGGGGTAACACTGTCATTTTTTTTTTTTTGGCCGAAATTTTGACCCCCTCCGATTTTCTTGAAACTCTGGATTCTGACAGAGGGCCACGAGACTTCGACCAGCGCGCAAAAATGGAGGCTCTAGACTCTTCCAGAGCCGAGATATCGAAGGTCAAAATTTGGACCTGAAAAAAAAAACATAAGGGGTAACACTGTCATTTTTTTTTTTTTGGCCGAAATTTTGACCCCCTCCGATTTTCTTGAAACTCTGGATTCTGACAGAGAGCCACAAGACTTCGACCAGCGCGCAAAAATGGAGGCTCTAGACCCTTCCAGAGCCGAGATATCGAAGGTCAAAATTTGGACCTGAAAAAAAAACATAAGGGGTAACACTGTCTTTTTTTTTTTTTTGGCCGAAATTTTGACCCCCTCCGATTTTCTTGAAACTCTGGATTCTGACAGAGGGCCACGAGACTTCGACCAGCGCGCAAAAATGGAGGCTCTAGACCCTTCCAGAGCCGAGATATCGAAGGTCAAAATTTGGACCTGAAAAAAAAAACATAAGGGGTAACACTGTCTTTTCTTTTTGGCCGAAATTTTGACCCCCTCCGATTTTCTTGAAACTCTGGATTCTGACAGAGGGCCACAAGACTTCGACCAGCGCGCAAAAATGGAGGCTCTAGACCCTTCCAGAGCCGAGATATCGAAGGTCAAAATTTGCACCTGAAAAAAAAACATAAGGGGTAACACTGTAATTTTTTTTTTTTGGCCGAAATTTTGACCCCCTCCGATTTTCTTGAAACTCTGGATTCTGACAGAGGGCCACGAGACTTCGACCAGCGCACAAAAATGGAGGCTCTAGACCCTTCCAGAGCCGAGATATCGAAGGTCAAAATTTGGACGTGAAAAAAAAAACATAAGGGGTAACACTGTCATTTTTTTTTTGGCCGAAATTTTGACCCCCTCCGATTTTCTTGAAACTCTGGATTCTGACAGAGGGCCACGAGAATTCGACCAGCGCGCAAAAATGGAGGCTCTAGACCCTTCCAGAGCCGAGATATCGAAGGTCAAAATTTGGACCTGAAAAAAAAAACATAAGGGGTAACACTGTCATTTTTTTTTTTGGCCGAAATTTTGACCCCTCCGATTTTCTTGAAACTCTGGATTCTGACAGAGGGCCACGAGACTTCGACCAGCGCGCAAAAATGGAGGCTCTAGACCCTTCCAGAGCCGAGATATCGAAGGTCAAAATTTGGACCTGAAAAAAAAAACATAAGGGGTAACACTGTCATTTTTTTTTTTTGGCCGAAATTTTGACCCCCTCCGATTTTCTTGAAACTCTGGATTCTGACAGAGGGCCACGAGACTTCGACCAGCGCGCAAAAATGGAGGCTCTAGACCCTTCCAGAGCCGAGATATCGAAGGTCAAAATTTGGACCTGAAAAAAAAACATAAGGGGTAACACTGTCATTTTTTTTTTGGCCGAAATTTTGACCCCCTCCGATTTTCTTGAAACTCTGGATTCTGACAGAGGGCCACGAGACTTCGACCAGCGCGCAAAAATGGAGGCTCTAGACCCTTCCAGAGCCGAGATATCGAAGGTCAAAATTTGGACCTGAAAAAAAAAAAACATAAGGGGTAACACTGTCATTTTTTTTTTTTTGGCCGAAATTTTGACCCCCTCCGATTTTCTTGAAACTCGGGATTCTGACAGAGGGCCACGAGACTTCGACCAGCGCGCAAAAATGGAGGCTCTAGACTCTTCCAGAGCCGAGATATCGAAGGTCAAAATTTGGACCTGAAAAAAAAAAAACATAAGGGGTAACACTGTCATTTTTTTTTTTTGGCCGAAATTTTGACCCCCTCCGATTTTCTTGAAACTCTGGATTCTGACAGAGGGCCACGAGACTTCGACCAGCGCGCAAAAATGGAGGCTCTAGACCCTTCCAGAGCCGAGATATCGAAGGTCAAAATTTGGACCTGAAAAAAAAACATAAGGGGTAACACTGTCATTTTTTTTTTTGGCCGAAATTTTGACCCCCTCCGATTTTCTTGAAACTCTGGATTCTGACAGAGGGCCACGAGACTTCGACCAGCGCGCAAAAATGGAGGCTCTAGACCCTTCCAGAGCCGAGATATCGAAGGTCAAAATTTGGACTTGAAAAAAAAACATAAGGGTTGGTAACACTGTCATTTTTTTTTTTGGCCGAAATTTTGACCCCCTCCGATTTTCTTGAAACTCTGGATTCTGACAGAGGGCCACGAGACTTCGACCAGCGCGCAAAAATGGAGGCTCTAGACCCTTCCAGAGCCGAGATATCGAAGGTCAAAATTTGGACCTGAAAAAAAAACATAAGGGGTAACACTGTCATTTTTTTTTTTTTGGCCGAAATTTTGACCCCCTCCGATTTTCTTGAAACTCTGGATTCTGAAAGAGGGCCAAAAGACTTCGACCAGCGCGCAAAAATGGAGGCTCTAGACCCTTCCAGAGCCGAGATATCGAAGGTCAAAATTTGGACCTGAAAAAATACATAAGGGGTAACACTGTCATTTTTTTTTTTGGCCGAAATTTTGACCCCCTCCGATTTTCTTGAAACTCTGGATTCTGACAGAGGGCCACGAGACTTCGACCAGCGCGCAAAAATGGAGGCTCTAGACCCTTCCAGAGCCGAGATATCCAAGGTCAAAATTTGGACCTGAAAAAAAAACATAAGGGGTAACACTGTCTTTTTTTTTTTGGCCGAAATTTTGACCCCCTCCGATTTTCTTGAAACTCTGGATTCTGACAGAGGGCCACGAGACTTCGACCAGCGCGCAAAAATGGAGGCTCTAGACCCTTCCAGAGCCGAGATATCGAAGGTCAAAATTTGGACCTGAAAAAAAAACATAAGGGGTAACACTGTCATTTTTTTTTTTTTTGGCCGAAATTTTGACCCCCTCCGATTTTCTTGAAACTCTGGATTCTGACAGAGGGCCACGAGACTTCGACCAGCGCGCAAAAATGGAGGCTCTAGACCCTTCCAGAGCCGAGATATCGAAGGTCAAAATTTGGACCTGAAAAAAAAAACATAAGGGGTAACACTGTCATTTTTTTTTTTTGGCCGAAATTTTGACCCCCTCCGATTTTCTTGAAACTCTGGATTCTGACAGAGGGCCACGAGACTTCGACCAGCGCGCAAAAATGGAGGCTCTAGACCCTTCCAGAGCCGAGATATCGAAGGTCAAAATTTGGACCTGAAAAAAAAAAAACATAAGGGGTAACACTGTCATTTTTTTTTTTTTTGGCCGAAATTTTGACCCCCTCCGATTTTCTTGAAACTCGGGATTCTGACAGAGGGCCACGAGACTTCGACCAGCGCGCAAAAATGGAGGCTCTAGACTCTTCCAGAGCCGAGATATCGAAGGTCAAAATTTGGACCTGAAAAAAAAAAAACATAAGGGGTAACACTGTCATTTTTTTTTTTTGGCCGAAATTTTGACCCCCTCCGATTTTCTTGAAACTCTGGATTCTGACAGAGGGCCACGAGACTTCGACCAGCGCGCAAAAATGGAGGCTCTAGACCCTTCCAGAGCCGAGATATCGAAGGTCAAAATTTGGACCTGAAAAAAAAACATAAGGGGTAACACTGTCATTTTTTTTTTTGGCCGAAATTTTGACCCCCTCCGATTTTCTTGAAACTCTGGATTCTGACAGAGGGCCACGAGACTTCGACCAGCGCGCAAAAATGGAGGCTCTAGACCCTTCCAGAGCCGAGATATCGAAGGTCAAAATTTGGACCTGAAAAAAAAACATAAGGGTTGGTAACACTGTCTTTTTTTTTTTTGGCCGAAATTTTGACCCCCTCCGATTTTCTTGAAACTCTGGATTCTGACAGAGGGCCACGAGACTTCGACCAGCGCGCAAAAATGGAGGCTCTAGACCCTTCCAGAGCCGAGATATCGAAGGTCAAAATTTGGACCTGAAAAAAAAACATAAGGGGTAACACTGTCATTTTTTTTTTTTGGCCGAAATTTTGACCCCCTCCGATTTTCTTGAAACTCTGGATTCTGAAAGAGGGCCAAAAGACTTCGACCAGCGCGCAAAAATGGAGGCTCTAGACCCTTCCAGAGCCGAGATATCGAAGGTCAAAATTTGGACCTGAAAAAAAACATAAGGGGTAACACTGTCATTTTTTTTTTTGGCCGAAATTTTGACCCCCTCCGATTTTCTTGAAACTCTGGATTCTGACAGAGGGCCACGAGACTTCGACCAGCGCGCAAAAATGGAGGCTCTAGACCCTTCCAGAGCCGAGATATCCAAGGTCAAAATTTGGACCTGAAAAAAAAACATAAGGGGTAACACTGTCTTTTTTTTTTTGGCCGAAATTTTGACCCCCTCCGATTTTCTTGAAACTCTGGATTCTGACAGAGGGCCACGAGACTTCGACCAGCGCGCAAAAATGGAGGCTCTAGACCCTTCCAGAGCCGAGATATCGAAGGTCAAAATTTGGACGTGAAAAAAAAAACATAAGGGGTAACACTGTCATTTTTTTTTTTGGCCGAAATTTTGACCCCCTCCGATTTTCTTGAAACTCTGGATTCTGACAAAGGGCCACGAGACTTCGACCAGCGCGCAAAAATGGAGGCTCTAGACCCTTCCAGAGCCGAGATATCGAAGGTCAAAATTTGGACCTGAAAAAAAAAACATAAGGGGTAACACTGTCATTTTTTTTTTTTTGGCCGAAATTTTGACCCCCTCCGATTTTCTTGAAACTCTGGATTCTGACAGAGGGCCACGAGACTTCGACCAGCGCGCAAAAATGGAGGCTCTAGACCCTTCCAGAGCCGAGATATCGAAGGTCAAAATTTGGACCTGAAAAAAAAAAAACATAAGGGGTAGTACTGTCTTTTTTTTTGGCCGAAATTTTGACCCCCTCCGATTTTCTTGAAACTCTGGATTCTGACAGAGGGCCACGAGACTTCGACCAGCGCGCAAAAATGGAGGCTCTAGACCCTTCCAGAGCCGAGATATCGAAGGTCAAAATTTGGACCTGAAAAAAAAAACATAAGGGGTAACACTGTCATTTTTTTTTTTTTGGCCGAAATTTTGACCCCCTCCGATTTTCTTGAAACTCTGGATTCTGACAGAGGGCCACGAGACTTCGACCAGCGCGCAAAAATGGAGGCTCTAGACTCTTCCAGAGCCGAGATATCGAAGGTCAAAATTTGGACCTGAAAAAAAAAACATAAGGGGTAACACTGTCATTTTTTTTTTTTTGGCCGAAATTTTGACCCCCTCCGATTTTCTTGAAACTCTGGATTCTGACAGAGGGCCACAAGACTTCGACCAGCGCGCAAAAATGGAGGCTCTAGACCCTTCCAGAGCCGAGATATCGAAGGTCAAAATTTGGACCTGAAAAAAAAACATAAGGGGTAACACTGTCTTTTTTTTTTTTTTGGCCGAAATTTTGACCCCCTCCGATTTTCTTGAAACTCTGGATTCTGACAGAGGGCCACGAGACTTCGACCAGCGCGCAAAAATGGAGGCTCTAGACCCTTCCAGAGCCGAGATATCGAAGGTCAAAATTTGGACCTGAAAAAAAAAACATAAGGGGTAACACTGTCTTTTCTTTTTGGCCGAAATTTTGACCCCCTCCGATTTTCTTGAAACTCTGGATTCTGACAGAGGGCCACAAGACTTCGACCAGCGCGCAAAAATGGAGGCTCTAGACCCTTCCAGAGCCGAGATATCGAAGGTCAAAATTTGCACCTGAAAAAAAAACATAAGGGGTAACACTGTAATTTTTTTTTTTTGGCCGAAATTTTGACCCCCTCCGATTTTCTTGAAACTCTGGATTCTGACAGAGGGCCACGAGACTTCGACCAGCGCACAAAAATGGAGGCTCTAGACCCTTCCAGAGCCGAGATATCGAAGGTCAAAATTTGGACGTGAAAAAAAAAACATAAGGGGTAACACTGTCATTTTTTTTTTGGCCGAAATTTTGACCCCCTCCGATTTTCTTGAAACTCTGGATTCTGACAGAGGGCCACGAGAATTCGACCAGCGCGCAAAAATGGAGGCTCTAGACCCTTCCAGAGCCGAGATATCGAAGGTCAAAATTTGGACCTGAAAAAAAAAACATAAGGGGTAACACTGTCATTTTTTTTTTTGGCCGAAATTTTGACCCCTCCGATTTTCTTGAAACTCTGGATTCTGACAGAGGGCCACGAGACTTCGACCAGCGCGCAAAAATAAAGGCTCTAGACCCTTCCAGAGCCGAGATATCGAAGGTCAAAATTTGGACCTGAAAAAAAAAACATAAGGGGTAACACTGTCATTTTTTTTTTTTGGCCGAAATTTTGACCCCCTCCGATTTTCTTGAAACTCTGGATTCTGACAGAGGGCCACGAGACTTCGACCAGCGCGCAAAAATGGAGGCTCTAGACCCTTCCAGAGCCGAGATATCGAAGGTCAAAATTTGGACCTGAAAAAAAAAACATAAGGGGTAACACTGTCATTTTTTTTTTGGCCGAAATTTTGACCCCCTCCGATTTTCTTGAAACTCTGGATTCTGACAGAGGGCCACGAGACTTCGACCAGCGCGCAAAAATGGAGGCTCTAGACCCTTCCAGAGCCGAGATATCGAAGGTCAAAATTTGGACCTGAAAAAAAAAAAACATAAGGGGTAACACTGTCATTTTTTTTTTTTGGCCGAAATTTTGACCCCCTCCGATTTTCTTGAAACTCGGGATTCTGACAGAGGGCCACGAGACTTCGACCAGCGCGCAAAAATGGAGGCTCTAGACTCTTCCAGAGCCGAGATATCGAAGGTCAAAATTTGGACCTGAAAAAAAAAAACATAAGGGGTAACACTGTCATTTTTTTTTTTGGCCGAAATTTTGACCCCCTCCGATTTTCTTGAAACTCTGGATTCTGACAGAGGGCCACGAGACTTCGACCAGCGCGCAAAAATGGAGGCTCTAGACCCTTCCAGAGCCGAGATATCGAAGGTCAAAATTTGGACCTGAAAAAAAAACATAAGGGGTAACACTGTCATTTTTTTTTTGGCCGAAATTTTGACCCCCTCCGATTTTCTTGAAACTCTGGATTCTGACAGAGGGCCACGAGACTTCGACCAGCGCGCAAAAATGGAGGCTCTAGACCCTTCCAGAGCCGAGATATCGAAGGTCAAAATTTGGACTTGAAAAAAAAACATAAGGGTTGGTAACACTGTCATTTTTTTTTTTGGCCGAAATTTTGACCCCCTCCGATTTTCTTGAAACTCTGGATTCTGACAGAGGGCCACGAGACTTCGACCAGCGCGCAAAAATGGAGGCTCTAGACCCTTCCAGAGCCGAGATATCGAAGGTCAAAATTTGGACCTGAAAAAAAAACATAAGGGGTAACACTGTCATTTTTTTTTTTTTGGCCGAAATTTTGACCCCCTCCGATTTTCTTGAAACTCTGGATTCTGAAAGAGGGCCAAAAGACTTCGACCAGCGCGCAAAAATGGAGGCTCTAGACCCTTCCAGAGCCGAGATATCGAAGGTCAAAATTTGGACCTGAAAAAAAACATAAGGGGTAACACTGTCATTTTTTTTTTTTTGGCCGAAATTTTGACCCCCTCCGATTTTCTTGAAACTCTGGATTCTGACAGAGGGCCACGAGACTTCGACCAGCGCGCAAAAATGGAGGCTCTAGACCCTTCCAGAGCCGAGATATCCAAGGTCAAAATTTGGACCTGAAAAAAAAACATAAGGGGTAACACTGTCTTTTTTTTTTTGGCCGAAATTTTGACCCCCTCCGATTTTCTTGAAACTCTGGATTCTGACAGAGGGCCACGAGACTTCGACCAGCGCGCAAAAATGGAGGCTCTAGACCCTTCCAGAGCCGAGATATCGAAGGTCAAAATTTGGACCTGAAAAAAAAACATAAGGGGTAACACTGTCATTTTTTTTTTTTTGGCCGAAATTTTGACCCCCTCCGATTTTCTTGAAACTCTGGATTCTGACAGAGGGCCACGAGACTTCGACCAGCGCGCAAAAATGGAGGCTCTAGACCCTTCCAGAGCCGAGATATCGAAGGTCAAAATTTGGACGTGAAAAAAAAAACATAAGGGGTAACACTGTCATTTTTTTTTTTTGGCCGAAATTTTGACCCCCTCCGATTTTCTTGAAACTCTGGATTCTGACAGAGGGCCACGAGACTTCGACCAGCGCGCAAAAATGGAGGCTCTAGACCCTTCCAGAGCCGAGATATCGAAGGTCAAAATTTGGACCTGAAAAAAAAAAAACATAAGGGGTAACACTGTCATTTTTTTTTTTTGGCCGAAATTTTGACCCCCTCCGATTTTCTTGAAACTCGGGATTCTGACAGAGGGCCACGAGACTTCGACCAGCGCGCAAAAATGGAGGCTCTAGACTCTTCCAG
Source organism: Cyprinella venusta (assembly GCA_038021265.1). Classification (NCBI taxonomy): domain Eukaryota; kingdom Metazoa; phylum Chordata; class Actinopteri; order Cypriniformes; family Leuciscidae; genus Cyprinella; species Cyprinella venusta. The sequence goes on from CM075883.1 coordinate 2,685,684, forward strand.
AGCCGAGATATCGAAGGTCAAAATTTGGACCTGAAAAAAAAAAACATAAGGGGTAACACTGTCATTTTTTTTTTTTGGCCGAAATTTTGACCCCCTCCGATTTTCTTGAAACTCTGGATTCTGACAGAGGGCCACGAGACTTCGACCAGCGCGCAAAAATGGAGGCTCTAGACCCTTCCAGAGCCGAGATATCGAAGGTCAAAATTTGGACCTGAAAAAAAAACATAAGGGGTAACACTGTCATTTTTTTTTTTGGCCGAAATTTTGACCCCCTCCGATTTTCTTGAAACTCTGGATTCTGACAGAGGGCCACGAGACTTCGACCAGCGCGCAAAAATGGAGGCTCTAGACCCTTCCAGAGCCGAGATATCGAAGGTCAAAATTTGGACCTGAAAAAAAAACATAAGGGTTGGTAACACTGTCATTTTTTTTTTTGGCCGAAATTTTGACCCCCTCCGATTTTCTTGAAACTCTGGATTCTGACAGAGGGCCACGAGACTTCGACCAGCGCGCAAAAATGGAGGCTCTAGACCCTTCCAGAGCCGAGATATCGAAGGTCAAAATTTGGACCTGAAAAAAAAACATAAGGGGTAACACTGTCATTTTTTTTTTTTTGGCCGAAATTTTGACCCCCTCCGATTTTCTTGAAACTCTGGATTCTGAAAGAGGGCCAAAAGACTTCGACCAGCGCGCAAAAATGGAGGCTCTAGACCCTTCCAGAGCCGAGATATCGAAGGTCAAAATTTGGACCTGAAAAAAAACATAAGGGGTAACACTGTCATTTTTTTTTTTGGCCGAAATTTTGACCCCCTCCGATTTTCTTGAAACTCTGGATTCTGACAGAGGGCCATGAGACTTCGACCAGCGCGCAAAAATGGAGGCTCTAGACCCTTCCAGAGCCGAGATATCCAAGGTCAAAATTTGGACCTGAAAAAAAAACATAAGGGGTAACACTGTCTTTTTTTTTTTGGCCGAAATTTTGACCCCCTCCGATTTTCTTGAAACTCTGGATTCTGACAGAGGGCCACGAGACTTCGACCAGCGCGCAAAAATGGAGGCTCTAGACCCTTCCAGAGCCGAGATATCGAAGGTCAAAATTTGGACGTGAAAAAAAAAACATAAGGGGTAACACTGTCATTTTTTTTTTTTGGCCGAAATTTTGACCCCCTCCGATTTTCTTGAAACTCTGGATTCTGACAGAGGGCCACGAGACTTCGACCAGCGCGCAAAAATGGAGGCTCTAGACCCTTCCAGAGCCGAGATATCGAAGGTCAAAATTTGGACGTGAAAAAAAAAAACATAAGGGGTAACACTGTCATTTTTTTTTTTTTGGCCGAAATTTTGACCCCCTCCGATTTTCTTGAAACTCTGGATTCTGACAGAGGGCCACGAGACTTCGACCAGCGCGCAAAAATGGAGGCTCTAGACCCTTCCAGAGCAGAGATATCGAAGGTCAAAATTTGGACCTGAAAAAAAAACATAAGGGGTAACACTGTCATTTTTTTTTTTGGCCGAAATTTTGACCCCCTCCGATTTTCTTGAAACTCTGGATTCTGACAGAGGGCCACGAGACTTCGACCAGCGCGCAAAAATGGAGGCTCTAGACCCTTCCAGAGCCGAGATATCGAAGGTCAAAATTTGGACCTGAAAAAAAAACATAAGGGGTAACACTGTCATTTTTTTTTTTTTTGGCCGAAATTTTGACCCCCTCCGATTTTCTTGAAACTCTGGATTCTGACAGAGGGCCAAAAGACTTCGACCAGCGCGCAAAAATGGAGGCTCTAGACCCTTCCAGAGCCGAGATATCAAAGGTCAAAATTTGGACCTGAAAAAAAACATAAGGGGTAACACTGTCATTTTTTTTTTGGCCGAAATTTTGACCCCCTCCGATTTTCTTGAAACTCTGGATTCTGACAGAGGGCCACGAGACTTCGACCAGCGCGCAAAAATGGAGGCTCTAGACCCTTCCAGAGCCGAGATATCGAAGGTCAAAATTTGGACCTGAAAAAAAAACATAAGGGGTAACACTGTCTTTTTTTTTTTTGGCCGAAATTTTGACCCCCTCCGATTTTCTTGAAACTCTGGATTCTGACAGAGGGCCACGAGACTTCGACCAGCGCACAAAAATGGAGGCTCTAGACCCTTCCAGAGCCGAGATATCGAAGGTCAAAATTTGGACCTGAAAAAAAAACATAAGGGGTAACACTGTCTTTTTTTTTTTGGCCGAAATTTTGACCCCCTCCGATTTTCTTGAAACTCTGGATTCTGACAGAGGGCCACGAGACTTCGACCAGCGCGCAAAAATGGAGGCTCTAGACCCTTCCAGAGCCGAGATATCGAAGGTCAAAATTTGGACCTGAAAAAAAAACATAAGGGGTAACACTGTAATTTTTTTTTTTTGGCCGAAATTTTGACCCCCTCCGATTTTCTTGAAACTCTGGATTCTGACAGAGGGCCACGAGACTTCGACCAGCGCGCAAAAATGGAGGCTCTAAACCCTTCCAGAGCCGAGATATCGAAGGTCAAAATTTGGACGTGAAAAAAAAAACATAAGGGGTAACACTGTCATTTTTTTTTTTGGCCGAAATTTTGACCCCCTCCGATTTTCTTGAAACTCTGGATTCTGACAGAGGGCCACGAGACTTCGACCAGCGCGCAAAAATGGAGGCTCTAGACCCTTCCAGAGCCGAGATATCGAAGGTCAAAATTTGGACGTGAAAAAAAAAAACATAAGGGGTAACACTGTCATTTTTTTTTTTTTGGCCGAAATTTTGACCCCCTCCGATTTTCTTGAAACTCTGGATTCTGACAGAGGGCCACGAGACTTCGACCAGCGCGCAAAAATGGAGGCTCTAGACCCTTCCAGAGCCGAGATATCGAAGGTCAAAATTTGGACCTGAAAAAAAAAAACATAAGGGGTAACACTGTCATTTTTTTTTGGCCGAAATTTTGACCCCCTCCGATTTTCTTGAAACTCTGGATTCTGACAGAGGGCCACGAGACTTCGACCAGCGCGCAAAAATGGAGGCTCTAGACCCTTCCAGAGCCGAGATATCGAAGGTCAAAATTTGGACCTGAAAAAAAAACATAAGGGGTAACACTGTCATTTTTTTTTTTTGGCCGAAATTTTTACCCCCTCCGATTTTCTTGAAACTCTGGATTCTGACAGAGGGCCACGAGACTTCGACCAGCGTGCAAAAATGGAGGCTCTAGACCCTTCCAGAGCCGTGATATCGAAGGTCAAAATTTGGACCTGAAAAAAAAACATAAGGGGTAACACTGTCATTTTTTTTTTTTGGCCGAAATTTTGACCCCCTCCGATTTTCTTGAAACTCTGGATTCTGACAGAGGGCCACGAGACTTCGACCAGCGCGCAAAAATGGAGGCTCTAGACCCTTCCAGAGCCGAGATATCGAAGGTCAAAATTTGGACCTGAAAAAAAAACATAAGGGGTAACACTGTCATTTTTTTTTTTTTTTGGCCGAAATTTTGACCCCCTCCGATTTTCTTGAAACTCTGGATTCTGACAGAGGACCACGAGACTTCGACGAGCGCGCAAAAATGGAGGCTCTAGACCCTTCCAGAGCCGAGATATCGAAGGTCAAAATTTGGACCTGAAAAAAAAACATAAGGGGTAACACTGTCATTTTTTTTTTGGCCGAAATTTTGACCCCCTCCGATTTTCTTGAAACTCTGGATTCTGACAGAGGGCCAAGAGACTTCGACCAGCGCGCAAAAATGGAGGCTCTAGACCCTTCCAGAGCCGAGATATCGAAGGTCAAAATTTGGACCTGAAAAAAAACATAAGGGGTAACACTGTAATTTTTTTTTTGGCCGAAATTTTGACCCCCTCCGATTTTCTTGAAACTCTTGATTCTGACAGAGGGCCACAAGACTTCGACCAGCGCGCAAAAATGGAGGCTCTAGACCCTTCCAGAGCCGAGATATCGAAGGTCAAAATTTGGACCTGAAAAAAAACATAAGGGGTAACACTGTCATTTTTTTTTTGGCCGAAATTTTGACCCCCTCCGATTTTCTTGAAACTCTGGATTCTGACAGAGGGCCACGAGACTTCGACCAGCGCGCAAAAATGGAGGCTCTAGACCCTTCCAGAGCCGAGATATCGAAGGTCAAAATTTGGACCTGAAAAAAAAACATAAGGGGTAACACTGTCTTTTTTTTTTTGGCCGAAATTTTGACCCCCTCCGATTTTCTTGAAACTCTGGATTCTGACAGAGGGCCACGAGACTTCGACCAGCGCGCAAAAATGGAGGCTCTAGACCCTTCCAGAGCCGAGATATCGAAGGTCAAAATTTGGACGTGAAAAAAAAAACATAAGGGGTAACACTGTCATTTTTTTTTTTTGGCCGAAATTTTGACCCCCTCCGATTTTCTTGAAACTCTGGATTCTGACAGAGGGCCACGAGACTTCGACCAGCGCGCAAAAATGGAGGCTCTAGACCCTTCCAGAGCCGAGATATCGAAGGTCAAAATTTGGACGTGAAAAAAAAAAACATAAGGGGTAACACTGTCATTTTTTTTTTTTTGGCCGAAATTTTGACCCCCTCCGATTTTCTTGAAACTCTGGATTCTGACAGAGGGCCACGAGACTTCGACCAGCGCGCAAAAATGGAGGCTCTAGACCCTTCCAGAGCAGAGATATCGAAGGTCAAAATTTGGACCTGAAAAAAAAACATAAGGGGTAACACTGTCATTTTTTTTTTTGGCCGAAATTTTGACCCCCTCCGATTTTCTTGAAACTCTGGATTCTGACAGAGGGCCACGAGACTTCGACCAGCGCGCAAAAATGGAGGCTCTAGACCCTTCCAGAGCCGAGATATCGAAGGTCAAAATTTGGACCTGAAAAAAAAACATAAGGGGTAACACTGTCATTTTTTTTTTTTTTGGCCGAAATTTTGACCCCCTCCGATTTTCTTGAAACTCTGGATTCTGACAGAGGGCCAAAAGACTTCGACCAGCGCGCAAAAATGGAGGCTCTAGACCCTTCCAGAGCCGAGATATCAAAGGTCAAAATTTGGACCTGAAAAAAAACATAAGGGGTAACACTGTCATTTTTTTTTTGGCCGAAATTTTGACCCCCTCCGATTTTCTTGAAACTCTGGATTCTGACAGAGGGCCACGAGACTTCGACCAGCGCGCAAAAATGGAGGCTCTAGACCCTTCCAGAGCCGAGATATCGAAGGTCAAAATTTGGACCTGAAAAAAAAACATAAGGGGTAACACTGTCTTTTTTTTTTTTTGGCCGAAATTTTGACCCCCTCCGATTTTCTTGAAACTCTGGATTCTGACAGAGGGCCACGAGACTTCGACCAGCGCACAAAAATGGAGGCTCTAGACCCTTCCAGAGCCGAGATATCGAAGGTCAAAATTTGGACCTGAAAAAAAAACATAAGGGGTAACACTGTCTTTTTTTTTTGGCCGAAATTTTGACCCCCTCCGATTTTCTTGAAACTCTGGATTCTGACAGAGGGCCACGAGACTTCGACCAGCGCGCAAAAATGGAGGCTCTAGACCCTTCCAGAGCCGAGATATCGAAGGTCAAAATTTGGACCTGAAAAAAAAACATAAGGGGTAACACTGTAATTTTTTTTTTTTGGCCGAAATTTTGACCCCCTCCGATTTTCTTGAAACTCTGGATTCTGACAGAGGGCCACGAGACTTCGACCAGCGCGCAAAAATGGAGGCTCTAAACCCTTCCAGAGCCGAGATATCGAAGGTCAAAATTTGGACGTGAAAAAAAAAACATAAGGGGTAACACTGTCATTTTTTTTTTTGGCCGAAATTTTGACCCCCTCCGATTTTCTTGAAACTCTGGATTCTGACAGAGGGCCACGAGACTTCGACCAGCGCGCAAAAATGGAGGCTCTAGACCCTTCCAGAGCCGAGATATCGAAGGTCAAAATTTGGACGTGAAAAAAAAAAACATAAGGGGTAACACTGTCATTTTTTTTTTTTTGGCCGAAATTTTGACCCCCTCCGATTTTCTTGAAACTCTGGATTCTGACAGAGGGCCACGAGACTTCGACCAGCGCGCAAAAATGGAGGCTCTAGACCCTTCCAGAGCCGAGATATCGAAGGTCAAAATTTGGACCTGAAAAAAAAAAACATAAGGGGTAACACTGTCATTTTTTTTTGGCCGAAATTTTGACCCCCTCCGATTTTCTTGAAACTCTGGATTCTGACAGAGGGCCACGAGACTTCGACCAGCGCGCAAAAATGGAGGCTCTAGACCCTTCCAGAGCCGAGATATCGAAGGTCAAAATTTGGACCTGAAAAAAAAACATAAGGGGTAACACTGTCATTTTTTTTTTTTGGCCGAAATTTTTACCCCCTCCGATTTTCTTGAAACTCTGGATTCTGACAGAGGGCCACGAGACTTCGACCAGCGTGCAAAAATGGAGGCTCTAGACCCTTCCAGAGCCGTGATATCGAAGGTCAAAATTTGGACCTGAAAAAAAAACATAAGGGGTAACACTGTCATTTTTTTTTTTTGGCCGAAATTTTGACCCCCTCCGATTTTCTTGAAACTCTGGATTCTGACAGAGGGCCACGAGACTTCGACCAGCGCGCAAAAATGGAGGCTCTAGACCCTTCCAGAGCCGAGATATCGAAGGTCAAAATTTGGACCTGAAAAAAAAACATAAGGGGTAACACTGTCATTTTTTTTTTTTTTGGCCGAAATTTTGACCCCCTCCGATTTTCTTGAAACTCTGGATTCTGACAGAGGACCACGAGACTTCGACGAGCGCGCAAAAATGGAGGCTCTAGACCCTTCCAGAGCCGAGATATCGAAGGTCAAAATTTGGACCTGAAAAAAAAACATAAGGGGTAACACTGTCATTTTTTTTTTGGCCGAAATTTTGACCCCCTCCGATTTTCTTGAAACTCTGGATTCTGACAGAGGGCCAAGAGACTTCGACCAGCGCGCAAAAATGGAGGCTCTAGACCCTTCCAGAGCCGAGATATCGAAGGTCAAAATTTGGACCTGAAAAAAAACATAAGGGGTAACACTGTAATTTTTTTTTTGGCCGAAATTTTGACCCCCTCCGATTTTCTTGAAACTCTTGATTCTGACAGAGGGCCACAAGACTTCGACCAGCGCGCAAAAATGGAGGCTCTAGACCCTTCCAGAGCCGAGATATCGAAGGTCAAAATTTGGACCTGAAAAAAAACATAAGGGGTAACACTGTCATTTTTTTTTTGGCCGAAATTTTGACCCCCTCCGATTTTCTTGAAACTCTGGATTCTGACAGAGGGCCACGAGACTTCGACCAGCGCGCAAAAATGGAGGCTCTAGACCCTTCCAGAGCCGAGATATCGAAGGTCAAAATTTGGACCTGAAAAAAAAACATAAGGGGTAATACTGTCTTTTTTTTTTTTTGGCCGAAATTTTGACCCCCTCCGATTTTCTTGAAACTCTGGATTCTGACAGAGGGCCACGAGACTTCGACCAGCGCACAAAAATGGAGGCTCTAGACCCTTCCAGAGCCGAGATATCGAAGGTCAAAATTTGGACCTGAAAAAAAAAACATAAGGGGTAACACTGTCTTTTTTTTTTGGCCGAAATTTTGCCCCCCTCCGATTTTCTTGAAACTCTGGATTCTGACAGAGGGCCACGAGACTTCGACCAGCGCGCAAAAATGGAGGCTCTAGACCCTTCCAGAGCCGAGATATCGAAGGTCAAAATTTGGACCTGAAAAAAAAACATAAGGGGTAACACTGTAATTTTTTTTTTTTGGCCGAAATTTTGACCCCCTCCGATTTTCTTGAAACTCTGGATTCTGACAGAGGGCCACGAGACTTCGACCAGCGCGCAAAAATGGAGGCTCTAAACCCTTCCAGAGCCGAGATATCGAAGGTCAAAATTTGGACGTGAAAAAAAAAACATAAGGGGTAACACTGTCATTTTTTTTTTTTGGCCGAAATTTTGACCCCCTCCGATTTTCTTGAAACTCTGGATTCTGACAGAGGGCCACGAGACTTCGACCAGCGCGCAAAAATGGAGGCTCTAGACCCTTCCAGAGCCGAGATATCGAAGGTCAAAATTTGGACGTGAAAAAAAAAAACATAAGGGGTAACACTGTCATTTTTTTTTTTTTTGGCCGAAATTTTGACCCCCTCCGATTTTCTTGAAACTCTGGATTCTGACAGAGGGCCACGAGACTTCGACCAGCGCGCAAAAATGGAGGCTCTAGACCCTTCCAGAGCCGAGATATCGAAGGTCAAAATTTGGACCTGAAAAAAAAAACATAAGGGGTAACACTGTCATTTTTTTTTGGCCGAAATTTTGACCCCCTCCGATTTTCTTGAAACTCTGGATTCTGACAGAGGGCCACGAGACTTCGACCAGCGCGCAAAAATGGAGGCTCTAGACCCTTCCAGAGCCGAGATATCGAAGGTCAAAATTTGGACCTGAAAAAAAAACATAAGGGGTAACACTGTCATTTTTTTTTTTTGGCCGAAATTTTTACCCCCTCCGATTTTCTTGAAACTCTGGATTCTGACAGAGGGCCACGAGACTTCGACCAGCGTGCAAAAATGGAGGCTCTAGACCCTTCCAGAGCCGTGATATCGAAGGTCAAAATTTGGACCTGAAAAAAAAACATAAGGGGTAACACTGTCATTTTTTTTTTTTGGCCGAAATTTTGACCCCCTCCGATTTTCTTGAAACTCTGGATTCTGACAGAGGGCCACGAGACTTCGACCAGCGCGCAAAAATGGAGGCTCTAGACCCTTCCAGAGCCGAGATATCGAAGGTCAAAATTTGGACCTGAAAAAAAAACATAAGGGGTAACGCTGTCATTTTTTTTTTTTTTGGCCGAAATTTTGACCCCCTCCGATTTTCTTGAAACTCTGGATTCTGACAGAGGACCACGAGACTTCGACGAGCGCGCAAAAATGGAGGCTCTAGACCCTTCCAGAGCCGAGATATCGAAGGTCAAAATTTGGACCTGAAAAAAAAACATAAGGGGTAACACTGTCATTTTTTTTTTGGCCGAAATTTTGACCCCCTCCGATTTTCTTGAAACTCTGGATTCTGACAGAGGGCCAAGAGACTTCGACCAGCGCGCAAAAATGGAGGCTCTAGACCCTTCCAGAGCCGAGATATCGAAGGTCAAAATTTGGACCTGAAAAAAAACATAAGGGGTAACACTGTAATTTTTTTTTTGGCCGAAATTTTGACCCCCTCCGATTTTCTTGAAACTCTGGATTCTGACAGAGGGCCACAAGACTTCGACCAGCGCGCAAAAATGGAGGCTCTAGACCCTTCCAGAGCCGAGATATCGAAGGTCAAAATTTGGACCTGAAAAAAAAAACATAAGGGGTAACACTGTCAATTTTTTTTTTTTGGCCGAAATTTTGACCCCCTCCGATTTTCTTGAAACTCTGGATTCTGACAGAGGGCCATGAGACTTCGACCAGCGCGCAAAAATGGAGGCTCTAGACCCTTCCAGAGCTGAGATATCGAAGGTCAAAATTTGGACCTGAAAAAAAAACATAAGGGGTAACACTGTCAATTTTTTTTTGGCCGAAATTTTGACCCCCTCCGATTTTCTTGAAACTCTGGATTCTGACAGAGGGCCACGAGACTTCGACCAGCGCGCAAAAATGGAGGCTCTAGACCCTTCCAGAGCCGAGATATCGAAGGTCAAAATTTGGACCTGAAAAAAAAAACATAAGGGTTAACACTGTCATTTTTTTTTTGGCCGAAATTTTGACCCCCTCCGATTTTCTTGAAACTCTGGATTCTGACAGAGGGCCACGAGACTTCGACCAGCGCGCAAAAATGGAGGCTCTAGACCCTTCCAGAGCCGAGATATCGAAGGTCAAAATTTGGACCTGAAAAAAAAACATAAGGGGTAACACTGTCATTTTTTTTGGCCGAAATTTTGACCCCCTCCGATTTTCTTGAAACTCTGGATTCTGACAGAGGGCCACGAGACTTCGACCAGCGCGCAAAAATGGAGGCTCTAGACCCTTCCAGAGCCGAGATATCGAAGGTCAAAATTTGGACCTGAAAAAAAAAACATAAGGGGTAACACTGTCAATTTTTTTTGGCCGAAATTTTGACCCCCTCCGATTTTCTTGAAACTCGGGATTCTGACAGAGGGCCACGAGACTTCGACCAGCGCGCAAAAATGGAGGCTCTAGACTCTTCCAGAGCCGAGATATCGAAGGTCAAAATTTGGACCTGAAAAAAAAAACCATAAGGGGTAACACTGTCATTTTTTTTTTTGGCCGAAATTTTGACCCCCTCCGATTTTCTTGAAACTCTGGATTCTGACAGAGGGCCACGAGACTTCGACCAGCGCGCAAAAATGGAGGCTCTAGACCCTTCCAGAGCCGAGATATCGAAGGTCAAAATTTGGACCTGAAAAAAAAAAAACATAAGGGGTAACACTGTCTTTTTTTTTGGCCGAAATTTTGACCCCCTCCGATTTTCTTGAAACTCTGGATTCTGACAGAGGGCCACGAGACTTCGACCAGCGCGCAAAAATGGAGGCTCTAGGCCCTTCCAGAGCCGAGATATCGAAGGTCAAAATTTGGACCTGAAAAAAAAACATAAGGGGTAAAACTGTCATTTTTTTTTTGGCCGAAATTTTGACCCCCTCCGATTTTCTTGAAACTCTGGATTCTGACAGAGGGCCACGAGACTTCGACCAGCGCGCAAAAATGGAGGCTCTAGACCCTTCCAGAGCCGAGATATCGAAGGTCAAAATTTGGACCTGAAAAAAAAAACATAAGGGGTAACACTGTCATTTTTTTTTTTGGCCGAAATTTTGACCCCCTCCGATTTTCTTGAAACTCTGGATTCTGACAGAGGGCCACGAGACTTCGACCAGCGCGCAAAAATGGAGGCTCTAGACCCTTCCAGAGCCGAGATATCGAAGGTCAAAATTTGGACCTGAAAAAAAAAAACATAAGGGGTAACACTGTCATTTTTTTTTTTGGCCGAAATTTTGACCCCCTCCGATTTTCTTGAAACTCTGGATTCTGACAGAGGGCCACGAGACTTCGACCAGCGCGCAAAAATGGAGGCTCTAGACCCTTCCAGAGCCGAGATATCGAAGGTCAAAATTTGGACCTGAAAAAAAAACATAAGGGGTAACACTGTCATTTTTTTTTGGCCGAAATTTTGACCCCCTCCGATTTTCTTGAAACTCTGGATTCTGACAGAGGGCCACGAGACTTCGACCAGCGCGCAAAAATGGAGGCTCTAGACCCTTCCAGAGCCGAGATATCGAAGGTCAAAATTTGGACCTGAAAAAAAAAAAACATAAGGGGTAGTACTGTCTTTTTTTTTGGCCGAAATTTTGACCCCCTCCGATTTTCTTGAAACTCTGGATTCTGACAGAGGGCCACGAGACTTCGACCAGCGCGCAAAAATGGAGGCTCTAGACCCTTCCAGAGCCGAGATATCGAAGGTCAAAATTTGGACGTGAAAAAAAAAACATAAGGGGTAACACTGTCATTTTTTTTTTTTGGCCGAAATTTTGACCCCCTCCGATTTTCTTGAAACTCTGGATTCTGACAGAGGACCACAAGACTTCGACCAGCGCGCAAAAATGGAGGCTCTAGACCCTTCCAGAGCCGAGATATCGAAGGTCAAAATTTGGACCTGAAAAAAAAACATAAGGGGTAACACTGTCATTTTTTTTTTTGGCCGAAATTTTGACCCCCTCCGATTTTCTTGAAACTCTGGATTCTGACAGAGGGCCACGAGACTTCGACCAGCGCACAAAAATGGAGGCTCTAGACCCTTCCAGAGCCGAGATATCGAAGGTCAAAATTTGGACCTGAAAAAAAAACATAAGGGGTAACACTGTCTTTTTTTTTTTTGGCCGAAATTTTGACCCCCTCCGATTTTCTTGAAACTCTGGATTCTGACAGAGGGCCACAAGACTTCGACCAGCGCGCAAAAATGGAGGCTCTAGACTCTTCCAGAGCCGAGATATCGAAGGTCAAAATTTGGACCTGAAAAAAAAAACATAAGGGGTAACACTGTCATTTTTTTTTTTTGGCCGAAATTTTGACCCCCTCCGATTTTCTTGAAACTCTGGATTCTGACAGAGGGCCACGAGACTTCGACCAGCGCGCAAAAATGGAGGCTCTAGACCCTTCCAGAGCCGAGATATCGAAGGTCAAAATTTGGACCTGAAAAAAAAAACATAAGGGGTAACACTGTCTTTTTTTTTTGGCCGAAATTTTGACCCCCTCCGATTTTCTTGAAACTCTGGATTCTGACAGAGGGCCACGAGACTTCGACCAGCGCGCAAAAATGGAGGCTCTAGACCCTTCCAGAGCCGAGATATCGAAGGTCAAAATTTGGACCTGAAAAAAAAACATAAGGGGTAACACTGTCATTTTTTTTTTTTTTTGGCCGAAATTTTGACCCCCTCCGATTTTCTTGAAACTCTGGATTCTGACAGAGGGCCACGAGACTTCGACCAGCGCGCAAAAATGGAGGCTCTAGACCCTTCCAGAGCCGAGATATCGAAGGTCAAAATTTGGACCTGAAAAAAAAAGCATAAGGGGTAACACTGTCATTTTTTTTTTTTGGCCGAAATTTTGACCCCCTCCGATTTTCTTGAAACTCTGGATTCTGACAGAGGGCCACGAGACTTCGACCAGCGCGCAAAAATGGAGGCTCTAGACCCTTCCAGAGCCGAGATATCGAAGGTCAAAATTTGGACCTGAAAAAAAAACATAAGGGGTAACACTGTCATTTTTATTTTTTTGGCCGAAATTTTGACCCCCTCCGATTTTCTTGAAACTCGGGATTCTGACAGAGGGCCACGAGACTTCGACCAGCGCGCAAAAATGGAGGCTCTAGACTCTTCCAGAGCCGAGATATCGAAGGTCAAAATTTGGACCTGAAAAAAAAAACATAAGGGGTAACACTGTCATTTTTTTTTTTTTTGGCCGAAATTTTGACCCCCTCCGATTTTCTTGAAACTCTGGATTCTGACAGAGGGCCACAAGACTTCGACCAGCGCGCAAAAATGGAGGCTCTAGACCCTTCCAGAGCCGAGATATCGAAGGTCAAAATTTGGACCTGAAAAAAAAAACATAAGGGGTAACACTGTCAATTTTTTTTTTTTGGCCGAAATTTTGACCCCCTCCGATTTTCTTGAAACTCTGGAGTCTGACAGAGGGCCACGAGACTTCGACCAGCGCGCAAAAATGGAGGCTCTAGACCCTTCCAGAGCCGAGATATCGAAGGTCAAAATTTGGACCTGAAAAAAAAACATAAGGGGTAACACTGTCAAATTTTTTTTTGGCCGAAATTTTGACCCCCTCCGATTTTCTTGAAACTCTGGATTCTGACAGAGGGCCACGAGACTTCGACCAGCGAGCAAAAATGGAGGCTCTAGACCCTTCCAGAGCCGAGATATCGAAGGTCAAAATTTGGACCTGAAAAAAAAAACATAAGGGGTAACACTGTCTTTTTTTTTTGGCCGAAATTTTGACCCCCTCCGATTTTCTTGAAACTCTGGATTCTGACAGAGGGCCACGAGACTTCGACCAGCGCGCATAAATGGAGGCTCTAGGCCCTTCCAGAGCCGAGATATCGAAGGTCAAAATTTGGACCTGAAAAAAAAACATAAGGGGTAACACTGTCATTTTTTTTTTTGGCCGAAATTTTGACCCCCTCCGATTTTCTTGAAACTCTGGATTCTGACAGAGGGCCACGAGACTTCGACCAGCGCGCAAAAATGGAGGCTCTAGACCCTTCCAGAGCCGAGATATCGAAGGTCAAAATTTGGACCTGAAAAAAAAACATAAGGGGTAACACTGTCATTTTTTTTTTTGGCCGAAATTTTGACCCCCTCCGATTTTCTTGAAACTCTGGATTCTGACAGAGGGCCACGAGACTTCGACCAGCGCGCAAAAATGGAGGCTCTAGACCCTTCCAGAGCCGAGATATCGAAGGTCAAAATTTGGACCTGAAAAAAAAGCATAAGGGGTAACACTGTCATTTTTTTTTTTTGGCCGAAATTTTGACCCCCTCCGATTTTCTTGAAACTCTGGATTCTGACAGAGGGCCACGAGACTTCGACCAGCGCGCAAAAATGGAGGCTCTAGACCCTTCCAGAGCCGAGATATCGAAGGTCAAAATTTGGACCTGAAAAAAAAACATAAGGGGTAACACTGTCATTTTTTTTTTTGGCCGAAATTTTGACCCCCTCCGATTTTCTTGAAACTCTGGATTCTGACAGAGGGCCACGAGACTTCGACCAGCGCGCAAAAATGGAGGCTCTAGACCCTTCCAGAGCCGAGATATCGAAGGTCAAAATTTGGACCTGAAAAAAAAGCATAAGGGGTAACACTGTCATTTTTTTTTTTTGGCCGAAATTTTGACCCCCTCCGATTTTCTTGAAACTCTGGATTCTGACAGAGGGCCACGAGACTTCGACCAGCGCGCAAAAATGGAGGCTCTAGACCCTTCCAGAGCCGAGATATCGAAGGTCAAAATTTGGACCTGAAAAAAAAAACATAAGGGGTAACATTGTCATTTTTTTTTTTTGGCCGAAATTTTGACCCCCTCCGATTTTCTTGAAACTCGGGATTCTGACAGAGGGCCACGAGACTTCGACCAGCGCGCAAAAATGGAGGCTCTAGACTCTTCCAGAGCCGAGATATCGAAGGTCAAAATTTGGACCTGAAAAAAAAAACATAAGGGGTAACACTGTCATTTTTTTTTTTTGGCCGAAATTTTGACCCCCTCCGATTTTCTTGAAACTCTGGATTCTGACAGAGGGCCACGAGACTTCGACCAGCGCGCAAAAATGGAGGCTCTAGACCCTTCCAGAGCCGAGATATCGAAGGTCAAAATTTGGACCTGAAAAAAAAACATAAGGGGTAACACTGTCATTTTTTTTTTTTGGCCGCAATTTTGACCCCCTCCGATTTTCTTGAAACTCTGGATTCTGACAGAGGGCCACGAGACTTCGACCAGCGCGCAAAAATGGAGGCTCTAGACCCTTCCAGAGCCGAGATATCGAAGGTCAAAATTTGGACCTGAAAAAAAAACATAAGGGGTAACACTGTCATTTTTTTTTTTGGCCGAAATTTTGACCCCCTCCGATTTTCTTGAAACTCTGGATTCTGACAGAGGGCCACGAGACTTCGACCAGCGCGCAAAAATGGAGGCTCTAGACCCTTCCAGAGCCGAAATATCGAAGGTCAAAATTTGGACCTGAAAAAAAAACATAAGGGGTAACACTGTCATTTTTTTTTTTGGCCGAAATTTTGACCCCCTCCGATTTTCTTGAAACTCTGGATTCTGACAGAGGGCCACAAGACTTCGACCAGCGCGCAAAAATGGAGGCTCTAGACCCTTCCAGAGCCGAAATATCGAAGGTCAAAATTTGGACCTGAAAAAAAAACATAAGGGGTAACACTGTCATTTTTTTTTTTTTTGGCCGAAATTTTGACCCCCTCCGATTTTCTTGAAACTCTGGATTCTGACAGAGGGCCACAAGACTTCGACCAGCGCGCAAAAATGGAGGCTCTAGACCCTTCCAGAGCCGAGATATCGAAGGTCAAAATTTGGACCTGAAAAAAAAACATAAGGGGTAACACTGTCATTTTTTTTTTTGGCCGAAATTTTGACCCCCTCCGATTTTCTTGAAACTCTGGATTCTGACAGAGGGCCACGAGACTTCGACCAGCGCACAAAAATGGAGGCTCTAGACCCTTCCAGAGCCGAGATATCGAAGGTCAAAATTTGGACCTGAAAAAAAAAACATAAGGGGTAACACTGTCTTTTTTTTTTTTGGCCGAAATTTTGACCCCCTCCGATTTTCTTGAAACTCTGGATTCTGACAGAGGGCCACAAGACTTCGACCAGCGCGCAAAAATGGAGGCTCTAGACTCTTCCAGAGCCGAGATATCGAAGGTCAAAATTTGGACCTGAAAAAAAAAAACATAAGGGGTAACACTGTCATTTTTTTTTTTTTGGCCGAAATTTTGACCCCCTCCGATTTTCTTGAAACTCTGGATTCTGACAGAGGGCCACGAGACTTCGACCAGCGCGCAAAAATGGAGGCTCTAGACCCTTCCAGAGCCGAGATATCGAAGGTCAAAATTTGGACCTGAAAAAAAAAACATAAGGGGTAACACTGTCTTTTTTTTTTGGCCGAAATTTTGACCCCCTCCGATTTTCTTGAAACTCTGGATTCTGACAGAGGGCCACGAGACTTCGACCAGCGCGCAAAAATGGAGGATCTAGGCCCTTCCAGAGCCGAGATATCGAAGGTCAAAATTTGGACCTGAAAAAAAAAACATAAGGGGTAACACTGTCATTTTTTTTTTGCCGAAATTTTGACCCCCTCCGATTTTCTTGAAACTCTGGATTCTGACAGAGGGCCACGAGACTTCGACCAGCGCGCAAAAATGGAGGCTCTAGACCCTTCCAGAGCCGAGATATCGAAGGTCAAAATTTGGACCTGAAAAAAAAACATAAGGGGTAACACTGTCATTTTTTTTTTGGCCGAAATTTTGACCCCCTCCGATTTTCTTGAAACTCTGGATTCTGACAGAGGGCCACGAGACTTCGACCAGCGCGCAAAAATGGAGGCTCTAGACCCTTCCAGAGCCGAGATATCGAAGGTCAAAATTTGGACCTGAAAAAAAAACATAAGGGGTAACACTGTCAATTTTTTTTTTGGCCGAAATTTTGACCCCCTCCGATTTTCTTGAAACTCTGGATTCTGACAGAGGGCCACGAGACTTCGACCAGCGCGCAAAAATGGAGGCTCTAGACCCTTCCAGAGCCGAGATATCGAAGGTCAAAATTTGGACCTGAAAAAAAAACATAAGGGGTAACACTGTCATTTTTTTTTTTTGGCCGAAATTTTGACCCCCTCCGATTTTCTTGAAACTCTGGATTCTGACAGAGGGCCACGAGACTTCGACCAGCGCGCAAAAATGGAGGCTCTAGACCCTTCCAGAGCCGAGATATCGAAGGTCAAAATTTGGACCTGAAAAAAAAAGCATAAGGGGTAACACTGTCATTTTTTTTTTTTGGCCGAAATTTTGACCCCCTCCGATTTTCTTGAAACTCTGGATTCTGACAGAGGGCCACGAGACTTCGACCAGCGCGCAAAAATGGAGGCTCTAGACCCTTCCAGAGCCGAGATATCGAAGGTCAAAATTTGGACCTGAAAAAAAAACATAAGGGGTAACACTGTCATTTTTTTTTTTTTTGGCCGAAATTTTAACCCCCTCCGATTTTCTTGAAACTCTGGATTCTGACAGAGGGCCACAAGACTTCGACCAGCGCGCAAAAATGGAGGCTCTAGACCCTTCCAGAGCCGAGATATCGAAGGTCAAAATTTGGACCTGAAAAAAAAACATAAGGGGTAACACTGTCATTTTTTTTTTTGGCCGAAATTTTGACCCCCTCCGATTTTCTTGAAACTCTGGATTCTGACAGAGGGCCACGAGACTTCGACCAGCGCACAAAAATGGAGGCTCTAGACCCTTCCAGAGCCGAGATATCGAAGGTCAAAATTTGGACCTGAAAAAAAAGCATAAGGGTAACACTGTCTTTTTTTTTTTTGGCCGAAATTTTGACCCCCTCCGATTTTCTTGAAACTCTGGATTCTGACAGAGGGCCACAAGACTTCGACCAGCGCGCAAAAATGGAGGCTCTAGACCCTTCCAGAGCCGAGATATCGAAGGTCAAAATTTGGACCTGAAAAAAAAACATAAGGGGTAACACTGTAATTTTTTTTTTTTTGGCCGAAATTTTGACCCCCTCCGATTTTCTTGAAACTCTGGATTCTGACAGAGGGCCACGAGACTTCGACCAGCGCGCAAAAATGGAGGCTCTAGACCCTTCCAGAGCCGAGATATCGAAGGTCAAAATTTGGACGTGAAAAAAAAAAACATAAGGGGTAACACTGTCAATTTTTTTTTTGGCCGAAATTTTGACCCCCTCCGATTTTCTTGAAACTCTGGATTCTGACAGAGGGCCACGAGACTTCGACCAGCGCGCAAAAATGGAGGCTCTAGACCCTTCCAGAGCCGAGATATCGAAGGTCAAAATTTGGACCTGAAAAAAAAAAACATAAGGGGTAACACTGTCATTTTTTTTTTTGACCGAAATTTTGACCCCCTCCGATTTTCTTGAAACTCTGGATTCTGACAGAGGGCCACGAGACTTCGACCAGCGCGCAAAAATGGAGGCTCTAGACCCTTCCAGAGCCGAGATATCGAAGGTCAAAATTTGGACCTGAAAAAAAAGCATAAGGGGTAACACTGTCATTTTTTTTTTTTTGGCCGAAATTTTGACCCCCTCCGATTTTCTTGAAACTCTGGATTCTGACAGAGGGCCACGAGACTTCGACCAGCGCGCAAAAATGGAGGCTCTAGACCCTTCCAGAGCCGAGATATCGAAGGTCAAAATTTGGACCTGAAAAAAAAACATAAGGGGTAACACTGTCATTTTTTTTTTTGACCGAAATTTTGACCCCCTCCGATTTTCTTGAAACTCTGGATTCTGACAGAGGGCCACGTGACTTCGACCAGCGCGCAAAAATGGAGGCTCTAGACCCTTCCAGAGCCGAGATATCGAAGGTCAAAATTTGGACCTGAAAAAAAAACATAAGGGGTAACACTGTCTTTTTTTTTTATTGGCCGAAATTTTGACCCCCTCCGATTTTCTTGAAACTCTGGATTCTGACAGAGGGCCACGAGACTTCGACCAGCGCGCAAAAATGGAGGCTCTAGACCCTTCCAGAGCCGAGATATCGAAGGTCAAAATTTGGACCTGAAAAAAAAACATAAGGGGTAACACTGTCATTTTTTTTTTTGGCCGAAATTTTGACCCCCTCCGATTTTCTTGAAACTCTGGATTCTGACAGAGGGCCACGAGACTTCGACCAGCGTGCAAAAATGGAGGCTCTAGACCCTTCCAGAGCCGAGATATCGAAGGTCAAAATTTGGACCTGAAAAAAAAAAACATAAGGGGTAACACTGTCTTTTTTTTTTGGCCGAAATTTTGACCCCCTCCGATTTTCTTGAAACTCTGGATTCTGACAGAGGGCCACGAGACTTCGACCAGCGCGCAAAAATGGAGGCTCTAGACCCTTCCAGAGCCGAGATATCGAAGGTCAAGATTTGGACCTGAAAAAAAAAACATAAGGGGTAACACTGTCAATTTTTTTTTTGGCCGAAATTTTGACCCCCTCTGATTTTCTTGAAACTCTGGATTCTGACAGAGGGCCACGAGACTTCGACCAGCGCGCAAAAATGGAGGCTCTAGAACCTTCCAGAGCCGAGATATCGAAGGTCAAAATTTGGACGTGAAAAAAAAACATAAGGGGTAACACTGTCATTTTTTTTTTTGGCCGAAATTTTGACCCCCTCCGATTTTCTTGAAACTCTGGATTCTGACAGAGGGCCACGAGACTTCGACCAGCGCGCAAAAATGGAGGCTCTAGACCCTTCCAGAGCCGAGATATCGAAGGTCAAAATTTGGACCTGAAAAAAAAACATAAGGGGTAACACTGTAATTTTTTTTTTTTGGCCGAAATTTTGACCCCCTCCGATTTTCTTGAAACTCTGGATTCTGACAGAGGGCCACGAGACTTCGACCAGCGCGCAAAAATGGAGGCTCTAGACCCTTCCAGAGCCGAGATATCGAAGGTCAAAATTTGGACCTGAAAAAAAAAAACATAAGGGGTAACACTGTCTTTTTTTTTTGGCCGAAATTTTGACCCCCTCCGATTTTCTTGAAACTCTGGATTCTGACAGAGGGCCACGAGACTTCGACCAGCGCGCAAAAATGGAGGCTCTAGACCCTTCCAGAGCCGAGATATCGAAGGTCAAAATTTGGACCTGAAAAAAAAACATAAGGGGTAACACTGTCTTTTTTTTTTTTTGGCCGAAATTTTGACCCCCTCCGATTTTCTTGAAACTCTGGATTCTGACAGAGGGCCACGAGACTTCGACCAGCGCGCAAAAATGGAGGCTCTAGACCCTTCCAGAGCCGAGATATCGAAGGTCAAAATTTGGACCTGAAAAAAAAAACATAAGGGGTAACACTGTCTTTTTTTTTTTTTGGCCGAAATTTTGACCCCCTCCGATTTTCTTGAAACTCTGGATTCTGACAGAGGGCCACGAGACTTCGACCAGCGCGCAAAAATGGAGGCTCTAGACCCTTCCAGAGCCGAGATATCGAAGGTCAAAATTTGGACCTGAAAAAAAAAACATAAGGGGTAACACTGTCTTTTTTTTTTGGCCGAAATTTTGACCCCCTCCGATTTTCTTGAAACTCTGGATTCTGACAGAGGGCCACGAGACTTCGACCAGCGCGCAAAAATGGAGGCTCTAGACCCTTCCAGAGCCGAGATATCGAAGGTCAAAATTTGGACCTGAAAAAAAAACATAAGGGGTAACACTGTCTTTTTTTTTTGGCCGAAATTTTGACCCCCTCCGATTTTCTTGAAACTCTGGATTCTGACAGAGGGCCACGAGACTTCGACCAGCGCGCAAAAATGGAGGCTCTAGACCCTTCCAGAGCCGAGATATCGAAGGTCAAAATTTGGACCTGAAAAAAAAACATAAGGGGTAACACTGTAATTTTTTTTTTTGGCCGAAATTTTGACCCCCTCCGATTTTCTTGAAACTCTGGATTCTGACAGAGGGCCACGAGACTTCGACCAGCGCGCAAAAATGGAGGCTCTAGACCCTTCCAGAGCCGAGATATCGAAGGTCAAAATTTGGACCTGAAAAAAAAACATAAGGGGTAACACTGTCATTTTTTTTTTTGGCCGAAATTTTGACCCCCTCCGATTTTCTTGAAACTCTGGATTCTGACAGAGGGCCACGAGACTTCGACCAGCGCACAAAAATGGAGGCTCTAGACCCTTCCAGAGCCGAGATATCGAAGGTCAAAATTTGGACCTGAAAAAAAAAACATAAGGGGTAACACTGTCTTTTTTTTTTTTGGCCGAAATTTTGACCCCCTCCGATTTTCTTGAAACTCTGGATTCTGACAGAGGGCCACAAGACTTCGACCAGCGCGCAAAAATGGAGGCTCTAGACTCTTCCAGAGCCGAGATATCGAAGGTCAAAATTTGGACCTGAAAAAAAAAACATAAGGGGTAACACTGTCATTTTTTTTTTTGGCCGAAATTTTGACCCCCTCCGATTTTCTTGAAACTCTGGATTCTGACAGAGGGCCACGAGACTTCGACCAGCGCGCAAAAATGGAGGCTCTAGACCCTTCCAGAGCCGAGATATCGAAGGTCAAAATTTGGACCTGAAAAAAAAAACATAAGGGGTAACACTGTCTTTTTTTTTTTGGCCGAAATTTTGACCCCCTCCGATTTTCTTGAAACTCTGGATTCTGACAGAGGGCCACGAGACTTCGACCAGCGCGCAAAAATGGAGGATCTAGGCCCTTCCAGAGCCAAGATATCGAAGGTCAAAATTTGGACCTGAAAAAAAAAACATAAGGGGTAACACTGTCATTTTTTTTTTTGCCGAAATTTTGACCCCCTCCGATTTTCTTGAAACTCTGGATTCTGACAGAGGGCCACGAGACTTCGACCAGCGCGCAAAAATGGAGGCTCTAGACCCTTCCAGAGCCGAGATATCGAAGGTCAAAATTTGGACCTGAAAAAAAAACATAAGGGGTAACACTGTCATTTTTTTTTTTGGCCGAAATTTTGACCCCCTCCGATTTTCTTGAAACTCTGGATTCTGACAGAGGGCCACGAGACTTCGACCAGCGCGCAAAAATGGAGGCTCTAGACCCTTCCAGAGCCGAGATATCGAAGGTCAAAATTTGGACCTGAAAAAAAAACATAAGGGGTAACACTGTCATTTTTTTTTTTTTTGGCCGAAATTTTGACCCCCTCCGATTTTCTTGAAACTCTGGATTCTGACAGAGGGCCACGAGACTTCGACCAGCGCGCAAAAATGGAGGCTCTAGACCCTTCCAGAGCCGAGATATCGAAGGTCAAAATTTGGACCTGAAAAAAAAAGCATAAGGGGTAACACTGTCATTTTTTTTTTTGGCCGAAATTTTGACCCCCTCCGATTTTCTTGAAACTCTGGATTCTGACAGAGGGCCACGAGACTTCGACCAGCGCGCAAAAATGGAGGCTCTAGACCCTTCCAGAGCCGAGATATCGAAGGTCAAAATTTGGACCTGAAAAAAAAAACATAAGGGGTAACACTGTCATTTTTTTTTTTTTGGCCGAAATTTTGACCCCCTCCGATTTTCTTGAAACTCGGGATTCTGACAGAGGGCCACGAGACTTCGACCAGCGCGCAAAAATGGAGGCTCTAGACTCTTCCAGAGCCGAGATATCGAAGGTCAAAATTTGGACCTGAAAAAAAAAACATAAGGGGTAACACTGTCATTTTTTTTTTTTGGCCGAAATTTTGACCCCCTCCGATTTTCTTGAAACTCTGGATTCTGACAGAGGGCCACGAGACTTCGACCAGCGCGCAAAAATGGAGGCTCTAGACCCTTCCAGAGCCGAGATATCGAAGGTCAAAATTTGGACCTGAAAAAAAAACATAAGGGGTAACACTGTCTTTTTTTTTTGGCCGAAATTTTGACCCCCTCCGATTTTCTTGAAACTCTGGATTCTGACAGAGGGCCACGAGACTTCGACCAGCGCGCAAAAATGGAGGCTCTAGACCCTTCCAGAGCCGAGATATCGAAGGTCAAAATTTGGACCTGAAAAAAAAACATAAGGGGTAACACTGTAATTTTTTTTTTTTGGCCGAAATTTTGACCCCCTCCGATTTTCTTGAAACTCTGGATTCTGACAGAGGGCCACGAGACTTCGACCAGCGCGCAAAAATGGAGGCTCTAGACCCTTCCAGAGCCGAGATATCGAAGGTCAAAATTTGGACCTGAAAAAAAAACATAAGGGGTAACACTGTCATTTTTTTTTTTGGCCGAAATTTTGACCCCCTCCGATTTTCTTGAAACTCTGGATTCTGACAGAGGGCCACGAGACTTCGACCAGCGCACAAAAATGGAGGCTCTAGACCCTTCCAGAGCCGAGATATCGAAGGTCAAAATTTGGACCTGAAAAAAAAAACATAAGGGGTAACACTGTCTTTTTTTTTTTTGGCCGAAATTTTGACCCCCTCCGATTTTCTTGAAACTCTGGATTCTGACAGAGGGCCACAAGACTTCGACCAGCGCGCAAAAATGGAGGCTCTAGACTCTTCCAGAGCCGAGATATCGAAGGTCAAAATTTGGACCTGAAAAAAAAAACATAAGGGGTAACACTGTCATTTTTTTTTTTGGCCGAAATTTTGACCCCCTCCGATTTTCTTGAAACTCTGGATTCTGACAGAGGGCCACGAGACTTCGACCAGCGCGCAAAAATGGAGGCTCTAGACCCTTCCAGAGCCGAGATATCGAAGGTCAAAATTTGGACCTGAAAAAAAAAACATAAGGGGTAACACTGTCTTTTTTTTTTTGGCCGAAATTTTGACCCCCTCCGATTTTCTTGAAACTCTGGATTCTGACAGAGGGCCACGAGACTTCGACCAGCGCGCAAAAATGGAGGATCTAGGCCCTTCCAGAGCCAAGATATCGAAGGTCAAAATTTGGACCTGAAAAAAAAAACATAAGGGGTAACACTGTCATTTTTTTTTTTGCCGAAATTTTGACCCCCTCCGATTTTCTTGAAACTCTGGATTCTGACAGAGGGCCACGAGACTTCGACCAGCGCGCAAAAATGGAGGCTCTAGACCCTTCCAGAGCCGAGATATCGAAGGTCAAAATTTGGACCTGAAAAAAAAACATAAGGGGTAACACTGTCATTTTTTTTTTTGGCCGAAATTTTGACCCCCTCCGATTTTCTTGAAACTCTGGATTCTGACAGAGGGCCACGAGACTTCGACCAGCGCGCAAAAATGGAGGCTCTAGACCCTTCCAGAGCCGAGATATCGAAGGTCAAAATTTGGACCTGAAAAAAAAACATAAGGGGTAACACTGTCATTTTTTTTTTTTTTGGCCGAAATTTTGACCCCCTCCGATTTTCTTGAAACTCTGGATTCTGACAGAGGGCCACGAGACTTCGACCAGCGCGCAAAAATGGAGGCTCTAGACCCTTCCAGAGCCGAGATATCGAAGGTCAAAATTTGGACCTGAAAAAAAAAGCATAAGGGGTAACACTGTCATTTTTTTTTTTGGCCGAAATTTTGACCCCCTCCGATTTTCTTGAAACTCTGGATTCTGACAGAGGGCCACGAGACTTCGACCAGCGCGCAAAAATGGAGGCTCTAGACCCTTCCAGAGCCGAGATATCGAAGGTCAAAATTTGGACCTGAAAAAAAAAACATAAGGGGTAACACTGTCATTTTTTTTTTTTTGGCCGAAATTTTGACCCCCTCCGATTTTCTTGAAACTCGGGATTCTGACAGAGGGCCACGAGACTTCGACCAGCGCGCAAAAATGGAGGCTCTAGACTCTTCCAGAGCCGAGATATCGAAGGTCAAAATTTGGACCTGAAAAAAAAAACATAAGGGGTAACACTGTCATTTTTTTTTTTTTGGCCGAAATTTTGACCCCCTCCGATTTTCTTGAAACTCTGGATTCTGACAGAGGGCCACGAGACTTCGACCAGCGCGCAAAAATGGAGGCTCTAGACCCTTCCAGAGCCGAGATATCGAAGGTCAAAATTTGGACCTGAAAAAAAAACATAAGGGGTAACACTGTCATTTTTTTTTTTTTGGCCGAAATTTTGACCCCCTCCGATTTTCTTGAAACTCTGGATTCTGACAGAGGGCCACGAGACTTCGACCAGCGCGCAAAAATGGAGGCTCTAGACCCTTCCAGAGCCGAGATATCGAAGGTCAAAATTTGGACCTGAAAAAAAAAACATAAGGGGTAACACTGTCATTTTTTTTTTTTTGGCCGAAATTTTGACCCCCTCCGATTTTCTTGAAACTCTGGATTCTGACAGAGGGCCACAAGACTTCGACCAGCGCGCAAAAATGGAGGCTCTAGACCCTTCCAGAGCCGAGATATCGAAGGTCAAAATTTGGACCTGAAAAAAAAACATAAGGGGTAACACTGTCATTTTTTTTTTGGCCGAAATTTTGACCCCCTCCGATTTTCTTGAAACTCTGGATTCTGACAGAGGGCCACGAGACTTCGACCAGCGCGCAAAAATGGAGGCTCTAGACTCTTCCAGAGCCGAGACATCGAAGGTCAAAATTTGGACCTGAAAAAAAAATAAGGGGTAACACTGTCATTTTTTTTTTTTTGGCCGAAACTTTGACCCCCTCCGATTTTCTTGAAACTCTGGATTCTGACAGAGGGCCACGTGACTTCGACCAGCGCGCAAAAATGGAGGCTCTAGACCCTTCCAGAGCCGAGATATCGAAGGTCAAAATTTGGACCTGAAAAAAAAACATAAGGGGTAACACTGTCTTTTTTTTTTTATTGGCCGAAATTTTGACCCCCTCCGATTTTCTTGAAACTCTGGATTCTGACAGAGGGCCACGAGACTTCGACCAGCGCGCAAAAATGGAGGCTCTAGACCCTTCCAGAGCCGAGATATCGAAGGTCAAAATTTGGACCTGAAAAAAAAACATAAGGGGTAACACTGTCATTTTTTTTTTTTGGCCGAAATTTTGACCCCCTCCGATTTTCTTGAAACTCTGGATTCTGACAGAGGGCCACGAGACTTCGACCAGCGCGCAAAAATGGAGGCTCTAGACCCTTCCAGAGCCGAGATATCGAAGGTCAAAATTTGGACCTGAAAAAAAAAAAACATAAGGGGTAACACTGTCATTTTTTTTTTTTTGGCCAAAATTTTGACCCCCTCCGATTTTCTTGAAACTCTGGATTCTGACAGAGGGCCACGAGACTTCGACCAGCGTGCAAAAATGGAGGCTCTAGACCCTTCCAGAGCCGAGATATCGAAGGTCAAAATTTGGACCTGAAAAAAAAAAACATAAGGGGTAACACTGTCTTTTTTTTTTTGGCCGAAATTTTGACCCCCTCCGATTTTCTTGAAACTCTGGATTCTGACAGAGGGCCACGAGACTTCGACCAGCGCGCAAAAATGGAGGCTCTAGACCCTTCCAGAGCCGAGATATCGAAGGTCAAGATTTGGACCTGAAAAAAAAAACATAAGGGGTAACACTGTCAATTTTTTTTTTGGCCGAAATTTTGACCCCCTCCGATTTTCTTGAAACTCTGGATTCTGACAGAGGGCCACGAGACTTCGACCAGCGCGCAAAAATGGAGGCTCTAGACCCTTTCAGAGCCGAGATATCGAAGGTCAAAATTTGGACCTGAAAAAAAAACATAAGGGGTAACACTGTAATTTTTTTTTTTGCCGAAATTTTGACCCCCTCCGATTTTCTTGAAACTCTGGATTCTGACAGAGGGCCACGAGACTTCGACCAGCGCGCAAAAATGGAGGCTCTAGACCCTTCCAGAGCCGAGATATCGAAGGTCAAAATTTGGACCTGAAAAAAAAAACATAAGGGGTAACACTGTCAATTTTTTTTTTTGGCCGAAATTTTGACCCCCTCCGATTTTCTTGAAACTCTGGATTCTGACAGAGGGCCATGAGACTTCGACCAGCGCGCAAAAATGGAGGCTCTAGACCCTTCCAGAGCCGAGATATCGAAGGTCAAAATTTGGACCTGAAAAAAAACCATAAGGGTTAACACTGTCATTTTTTTTTTGGCCGAAATTTTGACCCCCTCCGATTTTCTTGAAACTCTGGATTCTGACAGAGGGCCACGAGACTTCGACCAGCGCGCAAAAATGGAGGCTCTAGACCCTTCCAGAGCCGAGATATCGAAGGTCAAAATTTGGACCTGAAAAAAAAGCATAAGGGGTAACACTGTCATTTTTTTTTTTTGGCCGAAATTTTGACCCCCTCCGATTTTCTTGAAACTCTGGATTCTGACAGAGGGCCACGAGACTTCGACCAGCGCGCAAAAATGGAGGCTCTAGACCCTTCCAGAGCCGAGATATCGAAGGTCAAAATTTGGACCTGAAAAAAAAGCATAAGGGGTAACACTGTCATTTTTTTTTTTTGGCCGAAATTTTGACCCCCTCCGATTTTCTTGAAACTCTGGATTCTGACAGAGGGCCACGAGACTTCGACCAGCGCGCAAAAATGGAGGCTCTAGACCCTTCCAGAGCCGAGATATCGAAGGTCAAAATTTGGACCTGAAAAAAAAACATAAGGGGTAACACTGTCATTTTTTTTTTTTGGCCGAAATTTTGACCCCCTCCGATTTTCTTGAAACTCTGGATTCTGACAGAGGGCCACGAGACTTCGACCAGCGCGCAAAAATGGAGGCTCTAGACCCTTCCAGAGCCGAGATATCGAAGGTCAAAATTTGGACCTGAAAAAAAAGCATAAGGGGTAACACTGTCATTTTTTTTTTTTGGCCGAAATTTTGACCCCCTCCGATTTTCTTGAAACTCGGGATTCTGACAGAGGGCCACGAGACTTCGACCAGCGCGCAAAAATGGAGGCTCTAGACCCTTCCAGAGCCGAGATATCGAAGGTCAAAATTTGGACCTGAAAAAAAAAACATAAGGGGTAACATTGTCATTTTTTTTTTTTGGCCGAAATTTTGACCCCCTCCGATTTTCTTGAAACTCGGGATTCTGACAGAGGGCCACGAGACTTCGACCAGCGCGCAAAAATGGAGGCTCTAGACCCTTCCAGAGCCGAGATATCGAAGGTCAAAATTTGGACCTGAAAAAAAAACATAAGGGGTAACACTGTCATTTTTTTTTTTGGCCGAAATTTTGACCCCCTCCGATTTTCTTGAAACTCTGGATTCTGACAGAGGGCCACGAGACTTCGACCAGCGCGCAAAAATGGAGGCTCTAGACCCTTCCAGAGCCGAGATATCGAAGGTCAAAATTTGGACCTGAAAAAAAAACATAAGGGGTAACACTGTCATTTTTTTTTTTTGGCCGAAATTTTGACCCCCTCCGATTTTCTTGAAACTCTGGATTCTGACAGAGGGCCACAAGACTTCGACCAGCGCGCAAAAATGGAGGCTCTAGACCCTTCCAGAGCCGAGATATCGAAGGTCAAAATTTGGACCTGAAAAAAAAACATAAGGGGTAACACTGTCATTTTTTTTTTTTGGCCGAAATTTTGACCCCCTCCGATTTTCTTGAAACTCTGGATTCTGACAGAGGGCCACGAGACTTCGACCAGCGCACAAAAATGGAGGCTCTAGACCCTTCCAGAGCCGAGATATCGAAGGTCAAAATTTGGACCTGAAAAAAAAAACATAAGGGGTAACACTGTCTTTTTTTTTTTTGGCCGAAATTTTGACCCCCTCCGATTTTCTTGAAACTCTGGATTCTGACAGAGGGCCACAAGACTTCGACCAGCGCGCAAAAATGGAGGCTCTAGACTCTTCCAGAGCCGAGATATCGAAGGTCAAAATTTGGACCTGAAAAAAAAAAACATAAGGGGTAACACTGTCATTTTTTTTTTTTGGCCGAAATTTTGACCCCCTCCGATTTTCTTGAAACTCTGGATTCTGACAGAGGGCCACGAGACTTCGACCAGCGCGCAAAAATGGAGGCTCTAGACCCTTCCAGAGCCGAGATATCGAAGGTCAAAATTTGGACCTGAAAAAAAAACATAAGGGGTAACACTGTCTTTTTTTTTTGGCCGAAATTTTGACCCCCTCCGATTTTCTTGAAACTCTGGATTCTGACAGAGGGCCACGAGACTTCGACCAGCGCGCAAAAATGGAGGATCTAGGCCCTTCCAGAGCCGAGATATCGAAGGTCAAAATTTGGACCTGAAAAAAAAAACATAAGGGGTAACACTGTCATTTTTTTTTTGCCGAAATTTTGACCCCCTCCGATTTTCTTGAAACTCTGGATTCTGACAGAGGGCCACGAGACTTCGACCAGCGCGCAAAAATGGAGGCTCTAGACCCTTCCAGAGCCGAGATATCGAAGGTCAAAATTTGGACCTGAAAAAAAAACATAAGGGGTAACACTGTCATTTTTTTTTTGGCCGAAATTTTGACCCCCTCCGATTTTCTTGAAACTCTGGATTCTGACAGAGGGCCACGAGACTTCGACCAGCGCGCAAAAATGGAGGCTCTAGACCCTTCCAGAGCCGAGATATCGAAGGTCAAAATTTGGACCTGAAAAAAAAACATAAGGGGTAACACTGTCAATTTTTTTTTTGGCCGAAATTTTGACCCCCTCCGATTTTCTTGAAACTCTGGATTCTGACAGAGGGCCACGAGACTTCGACCAGCGCGCAAAAATGGAGGCTCTAGACCCTTCCAGAGCCGAGATATCGAAGGTCAAAATTTGGACCTGAAAAAAAAACATAAGGGGTAACACTGTCATTTTTTTTTTTTTTGGCCGAAATTTTGACCCCCTCCGATTTTCTTGAAACTCTGGATTCTGACAGAGGGCCACGAGACTTCGACCAGCGCGCAAAAATGGAGGCTCTAGACCCTTCCAGAGCCGAGATATCGAAGGTCAAAATTTGGACCTGAAAAAAAAAGCATAAGGGGTAACACTGTCATTTTTTTTTTTTGGCCGAAATTTTGACCCCCTCCGATTTTCTTGAAACTCTGGATTCTGACAGAGGGCCACGAGACTTCGACCAGCGCGCAAAAATGGAGGCTCTAGACCCTTCCAGAGCCGAGATATCGAAGGTCAAAATTTGGACCTGAAAAAAAAACATAAGGGGTAACACTGTCATTTTTTTTTTTTTGGCCGAAATTTTAACCCCCTCCGATTTTCTTGAAACTCTGGATTCTGACAGAGGGCCACAAGACTTCGACCAGCGCGCAAAAATGGAGGCTCTAGACCCTTCCAGAGCCGAGATATCGAAGGTCAAAATTTGGACCTGAAAAAAAAACATAAGGGGTAACACTGTCATTTTTTTTTTTGGCCGAAATTTTGACCCCCTCCGATTTTCTTGAAACTCTGGATTCTGACAGAGGGCCACGAGACTTCGACCAGCGCACAAAAATGGAGGCTCTAGACCCTTCCAGAGCCGAGATATCGAAGGTCAAAATTTGGACCTGAAAAAAAAGCATAAGGGGTAACACTGTCTTTTTTTTTTTTGGCCGAAATTTTGACCCCCTCCGATTTTCTTGAAACTCTGGATTCTGACAGAGGGCCACGAGACTTCGACCAGCGCGCAAAAATGGAGGCTCTAGACCCTTCCAGAGCCGAGATATCGAAGGTCAAAATTTGGACCTGAAAAAAAAACATAAGGGGTAACACTGTAATTTTTTTTTTTGGCCGAAATTTTGACCCCCTCCGATTTTCTTGAAACTCTGGATTCTGACAGAGGGCCACGAGACTTCGACCAGCGCGCAAAAATGGAGGCTCTAGACCCTTCCAGAGCCGAGATATCGAAGGTCAAAATTTGGACGTGAAAAAAAAAAACATAAGGGGTAACACTGTCATTTTTTTTTTTGGCCGAAATTTTGACCCCCTCCGATTTTCTTGAAACTCTGGATTCTGACAGAGGGCCACGAGACTTCGACCAGCGCGCAAAAATGGAGGCTCTAGACCCTTCCAGAGCCGAGATATCGAAGGTCAAAATTTGGACCTGAAAAAAAAACATAAGGGGTAACACTGTCAATTTTTTTTTTGGCCGAAATTTTGACCCCCTCCGATTTTCTTGAAACTCTGGATTCTGACAGAGGGCCACGAGACTTCGACCAGCGCGCAAAAATGGAGGCTCTAGACCCTTCCAGAGCCGAGATATCGAAGGTCAAAATTTGGACCTGAAAAAAAAAAACATAAGGGGTAACACTGTCATTTTTTTTTTTTGACCGAAATTTTGACCCCCTCCGATTTTCTTGAAACTCTGGATTCTGACAGAGGGCCACGAGACTTCGACCAGCGCGCAAAAATGGAGGCTCTAGACCCTTCCAGAGCCGAGATATCGAAGGTCAAAATTTGGACCTGAAAAAAAAGCATAAGGGGTAACACTGTCATTTTTTTTTTTTTTTGGCCGAAATTTTGACCCCCTCCGATTTTCTTGAAACTCTGGATTCTGACAGAGGGCCACGAGACTTCGACCAGCGCGCAAAAATGGAGGCTCTAGACCCTTCCAGAGCCGAGATATCGAAGGTCAAAATTTGGACCTGAAAAAAAAACATAAGGGGTAACACTGTCATTTTTTTTTTTGACCGAAATTTTGACCCCCTCCGATTTTCTTGAAACTCTGGATTCTGACAGAGGGCCACGTGACTTCGACCAGCGCGCAAAAATGGAGGCTCTAGACCCTTCCAGAGCCGAGATATCGAAGGTCAAAATTTGGACCTGAAAAAAAAACATAAGGGGTAACACTGTCTTTTTTTTTTATTGGCCGAAATTTTGACCCCCTCCGATTTTCTTGAAACTCTGGATTCTGACAGAGGGCCACGAGACTTCGACCAGCGCGCAAAAATGGAGGCTCTAGACCCTTCCAGAGCCGAGATATCGAAGGTCAAAATTTGGACCTGAAAAAAAAACATAAGGGGTAACACTGTCATTTTTTTTTTTTGGCCGAAATTTTGACCCCCTCCGATTTTCTTGAAACTCTGGATTCTGACAGAGGGCCACGAGACTTCGACCAGCGCGCAAAAATGGAGGCTCTAGACCCTCCCAGAGCCGAGATATCGAAGGTCAAAATTTGGACCTGAAAAAAAAAAAACATAAGGGGTAACACTGTCATTTTTTTTTTTTGGCCAAAATTTTGACCCCCTCCGATTTTCTTGAAACTCTGGATTCTGACAGAGGGCCACGAGACTTCGACCAGCGCGCAAAAATGGAGGCTCTAGACCCTTCCAGAGCCGAGATATCGAAGGTCAAAATTTGGACCTGAAAAAAAAAAACATAAGGGGTAACACTGTCTTTTTTTTTTGGCCGAAATTTTGACCCCCTCCGATTTTCTTGAAACTCTGGATTCTGACAGAGGGCCACGAGACTTCGACCAGCGCGCAAAAATGGAGGCTCTAGACCCTTCCAGAGCCGAGATATCGAAGGTCAAGATTTGGACCTGAAAAAAAAAACATAAGGGGTAACACTGTCAATTTTTTTTTTGGCCGAAATTTTGACCCCCTCTGATTTTCTTGAAACTCTGGATTCTGACAGAGGGCCACGAGACTTCGACCAGCGCGCAAAAATGGAGGCTCTAGAACCTTCCAGAGCCGAGATATCGAAGGTCAAAATTTGGACGTGAAAAAAAAACATAAGGGGTAACACTGTCATTTTTTTTTTTGGCCGAAATTTTGACCCCCTCCGATTTTCTTGAAACTCTGGATTCTGACAGAGGGCCACGAGACTTCGACCAGCGCGCAAAAATGGAGGCTCTAGACCCTTCCAGAGCCGAGATATCGAAGGTCAAAATTTGGACCTGAAAAAAAAACATAAGGGGTAACACTGTAATTTTTTTTTTTTGGCCGAAATTTTGACCCCCTCCGATTTTCTTGAAACTCTGGATTCTGACAGAGGGCCACGAGACTTCGACCAGCGCGCAAAAATGGAGGCTCTAGACCCTTCCAGAGCCGAGATATCGAAGGTCAAAATTTGGACCTGAAAAAAAAAACATAAGGGGTAACACTGTCTTTTTTTTTTGGCCGAAATTTTGACCCCCTCCGATTTTCTTGAAACTCTGGATTCTGACAGAGGGCCACGAGACTTCGACCAGCGCGCAAAAATGGAGGCTCTAGACCCTTCCAGAGCCGAGATATCGAAGGTCAAAATTTGGACCTGAAAAAAAAACATAAGGGGTAACACTGTCTTTTTTTTTTTTTGGCCGAAATTTTGACCCCCTCCGATTTTCTTGAAACTCTGGATTCTGACAGAGGGCCACGAGACTTCGACCAGCGCGCAAAAATGGAGGCTCTAGACCCTTCCAGAGCCGAGATATCGAAGGTCAAAATTTGGACCTGAAAAAAAAAACATAAGGGGTAACACTGTCTTTTTTTTTTTTTGGCCGAAATTTTGACCCCCTCCGATTTTCTTGAAACTCTGGATTCTGACAGAGGGCCACGAGACTTCGACCAGCGCGCAAAAATGGAGGCTCTAGACCCTTCCAGAGCCGAGATATCGAAGGTCAAAATTTGGACCTGAAAAAAAAAACATAAGGGGTAACACTGTCTTTTTTTTTTGGCCGAAATTTTGACCCCCTCCGATTTTCTTGAAACTCTGGATTCTGACAGAGGGCCACGAGACTTCGACCAGCGCGCAAAAATGGAGGCTCTAGACCCTTCCAGAGCCGAGATATCGAAGGTCAAAATTTGGACCTGAAAAAAAAACATAAGGGGTAACACTGTCTTTTTTTTTTGGCCGAAATTTTGACCCCCTCCGATTTTCTTGAAACTCTGGATTCTGACAGAGGGCCACGAGACTTCGACCAGCGCGCAAAAATGGAGGCTCTAGACCCTTCCAGAGCCGAGATATCGAAGGTCAAAATTTGGACCTGAAAAAAAAACATAAGGGGTAACACTGTAATTTTTTTTTTTGGCCGAAATTTTGACCCCCTCCGATTTTCTTGAAACTCTGGATTCTGACAGAGGGCCACGAGACTTCGACCAGCGCGCAAAAATGGAGGCTCTAGACCCTTCCAGAGCCGAGATATCGAAGGTCAAAATTTGGACCTGAAAAAAAAACATAAGGGGTAACACTGTCATTTTTTTTTTTGGCCGAAATTTTGACCCCCTCCGATTTTCTTGAAACTCTGGATTCTGACAGAGGGCCACGAGACTTCGACCAGCGCACAAAAATGGAGGCTCTAGACCCTTCCAGAGCCGAGATATCGAAGGTCAAAATTTGGACCTGAAAAAAAAACATAAGGGGTAACACTGTCTTTTTTTTTTTTGGCCGAAATTTTGACCCCCTCCGATTTTCTTGAAACTCTGGATTCTGACAGAGGGCCACAAGACTTCGACCAGCGCGCAAAAATGGAGGCTCTAGACTCTTCCAGAGCCGAGATATCGAAGGTCAAAATTTGGACCTGAAAAAAAAAACATAAGGGGTAACACTGTCATTTTTTTTTTTGGCCGAAATTTTGACCCCCTCCGATTTTCTTGAAACTCTGGATTCTGACAGAGGGCCACGAGACTTCGACCAGCGCGCAAAAATGGAGGCTCTAGACCCTTCCAGAGCCGAGATATCGAAGGTCAAAATTTGGACCTGAAAAAAAAAACATAAGGGGTAACACTGTCTTTTTTTTTTTGGCCGAAATTTTGACCCCCTCCGATTTTCTTGAAACTCTGGATTCTGACAGAGGGCCACGAGACTTCGACCAGCGCGCAAAAATGGAGGATCTAGGCCCTTCCAGAGCCGAGATATCGAAGGTCAAAATTTGGACCTGAAAAAAAAAACATAAGGGGTAACACTGTCATTTTTTTTTTTGCCGAAATTTTGACCCCCTCCGATTTTCTTGAAACTCTGGATTCTGACAGAGGGCCACGAGACTTCGACCAGCGCGCAAAAATGGAGGCTCTAGACCCTTCCAGAGCCGAGATATCGAAGGTCAAAATTTGGACCTGAAAAAAAAACATAAGGGGTAACACTGTCATTTTTTTTTTTGGCCGAAATTTTGACCCCCTCCGATTTTCTTGAAACTCTGGATTCTGACAGAGGGCCACGAGACTTCGACCAGCGCGCAAAAATGGAGGCTCTAGACCCTTCCAGAGCCGAGATATCGAAGGTCAAAATTTGGACCTGAAAAAAAAACATAAGGGGTAACACTGTCATTTTTTTTTTTTTTGGCCGAAATTTTGACCCCCTCCGATTTTCTTGAAACTCTGGATTCTGACAGAGGGCCACGAGACTTCGACCAGCGCGCAAAAATGGAGGCTCTAGACCCTTCCAGAGCCGAGATATCGAAGGTCAAAATTTGGACCTGAAAAAAAAAACATAAGGGGTAACACTGTCATTTTTTTTTTTTGGCCGAAATTTTGACCCCCTCCGATTTTCTTGAAACTCGGGATTCTGACAGAGGGCCACGAGACTTCGACCAGCGCGCAAAAATGGAGGCTCTAGACTCTTCCAGAGCCGAGATATCGAAGGTCAAAATTTGGACCTGAAAAAAAAAACATAAGGGGTAACACTGTCATTTTTTTTTTTTTGGCCGAAATTTTGACCCCCTCCGATTTTCTTGAAACTCTGGATTCTGACAGAGGGCCACGAGACTTCGACCAGCGCGCAAAAATGGAGGCTCTAGACCCTTCCAGAGCCGAGATATCGAAGGTCAAAATTTGGACCTGAAAAAAAAACATAAGGGGTAACACTGTCATTTTTTTTTTTGGCCGAAATTTTGACCCCCTCCGATTTTCTTGAAACTCTGGATTCTGACAGAGGGCCACGAGACTTCGACCAGCGCGCAAAAATGGAGGCTCTAGACCCTTCCAGAGCCGAGATATCGAAGGTCAAAATTTGGACCTGAAAAAAAAAACATAAGGGGTAACACTGTCATTTTTTTTTTTTTTGGCCGAAATTTTGACCCCCTCCGATTTTCTTGAAACTCTGGATTCTGACAGAGGGCCACAAGACTTCGACCAGCGCGCAAAAATGGAGGCTCTAGACCCTTCCAGAGCCGAGATATCGAAGGTCAAAATTTGGACCTGAAAAAAAAACATAAGGGGTAACACTGTCATTTTTTTTTTGGCCGAAATTTTGACCCCCTCCGATTTTCTTGAAACTCTGGATTCTGACAGAGGGCCACGAGACTTCGACCAGCGCGCAAAAATGGAGGCTCTAGACTCTTCCAGAGCCGAGACATCGAAGGTCAAAATTTGGACCTGAAAAAAAAATAAGGGGTAACACTGTCATTTTTTTTTTTTTGGCCGAAACTTTGACCCCCTCCGATTTTCTTGAAACTCTGGATTCTGACAGAGGGCCACGTGACTTCGACCAGCGCGCAAAAATGGAGGCTCTAGACCCTTCCAGAGCCGAGATATCGAAGGTCAAAATTTGGACCTGAAAAAAAAACATAAGGGGTAACACTGTCTTTTTTTTTTTATTGGCCGAAATTTTGACCCCCTCCGATTTTCTTGAAACTCTGGATTCTGACAGAGGGCCACGAGACTTCGACCAGCGCGCAAAAATGGAGGCTCTAGACCCTTCCAGAGCCGAGATATCGAAGGTCAAAATTTGGACCTGAAAAAAAAACATAAGGGGTAACACTGTCATTTTTTTTTTTTGGCCGAAATTTTGACCCCCTCCGATTTTCTTGAAACTCTGGATTCTGACAGAGGGCCACGAGACTTCGACCAGCGCGCAAAAATGGAGGCTCTAGACCCTTCCAGAGCCGAGATATCGAAGGTCAAAATTTGGACCTGAAAAAAAAAAAACATAAGGGGTAACACTGTCATTTTTTTTTTTTGGCCAAAATTTTGACCCCCTCCGATTTTCTTGAAACTCTGGATTCTGACAGAGGGCCACGAGACTTCGACCAGCGTGCAAAAATGGAGGCTCTAGACCCTTCCAGAGCCGAGATATCGAAGGTCAAAATTTGGACCTGAAAAAAAAAAACATAAGGGGTAACACTGTCTTTTTTTTTTTGGCCGAAATTTTGACCCCCTCCGATTTTCTTGAAACTCTGGATTCTGACAGAGGGCCACGAGACTTCGACCAGCGCGCAAAAATGGAGGCTCTAGACCCTTCCAGAGCCGAGATATCGAAGGTCAAGATTTGGACCTGAAAAAAAAAACATAAGGGGTAACACTGTCAATTTTTTTTTTGGCCGAAATTTTGACCCCCTCCGATTTTCTTGAAACTCTGGATTCTGACAGAGGGCCACGAGACTTCGACCAGCGCGCAAAAATGGAGGCTCTAGACCCTTTCAGAGCCGAGATATCGAAGGTCAAAATTTGGACCTGAAAAAAAAACATAAGGGGTAACACTGTAATTTTTTTTTTTGCCGAAATTTTGACCCCCTCCGATTTTCTTGAAACTCTGGATTCTGACAGAGGGCCACGAGACTTCGACCAGCGCGCAAAAATGGAGGCTCTAGACCCTTCCAGAGCCGAGATATCGAAGGTCAAAATTTGGACCTGAAAAAAAAAACATAAGGGGTAACACTGTCAATTTTTTTTTTTTGGCCGAAATTTTGACCCCCTCCGATTTTCTTGAAACTCTGGATTCTGACAGAGGGCCATGAGACTTCGACCAGCGCGCAAAAATGGAGGCTCTAGACCCTTCCAGAGCCGAGATATCGAAGGTCAAAATTTGGACCTGAAAAAAAACCATAAGGGTTAACACTGTCATTTTTTTTTTGGCCGAAATTTTGACCCCCTCCGATTTTCTTGAAACTCTGGATTCTGACAGAGGGCCACGAGACTTCGACCAGCGCGCAAAAATGGAGGCTCTAGACCCTTCCAGAGCCGAGATATCGAAGGTCAAAATTTGGACCTGAAAAAAAAACATAAGGGGTAACACTGTCATTTTTTTTTTTGGCCGAAATTTTGACCCCCTCCGATTTTCTTGAAACTCTGGATTCTGACAGAGGGCCACGAGACTTCGACCAGCGCGCAAAAATGGAGGCTCTAGACCCTTCCAGAGCCGAGATATCGAAGGTCAAAATTTGGACCTGAAAAAAAAACATAAGGGGTAACACTGTCATTTTTTTTTTTTTTTGGCCGAAATTTTGACCCCCTCCGATTTTCTTGAAACTCTGCATTCTGACAGAGGGCCACAAGACTTCGACCAGCGCGCAAAAATGGAGGCTCTAGACCCTTCCAGAGCCGAGATATCGAAGGTCAAAATTTGGACCTGAAAAAAAAACATAAGGGGTAACACTGTCATTTTTTTTTTTTGGCCGAAATTTTGACCCCCTCCGATTTTCTTGAAACTCTGGATTCTGACAGAGGGCCACGAGACTTCGACAAGCGCGCAAAAATGGAGGCTCTAGACCCTTCCAGAGCCGAGATATCGAAGGTCAAAATTTGGACCTGAAAAAAAAACATAAGGGGTAACACTGTCTTTTTTTTTGGCCGAAATTTTGACCCCCTCCGATTTTCTTGAAACTCTGGATTCTGACAGAGGGCCACGAGACTTCGACCAGCGCGCAAAAATGGAGGCTCTAGACCCTTCCAGAGCCGAGATATCGAAGGTCAAAATTTGGACCTGAAAAAAAAACATAAGGGGTAACACTGTCATTTTTTTTTTTTGGCCGAAATTTTGACCCCCTCCGATTTTCTTGAAACTCTGGATTCTGACAGAGGGCCACGAGACTTCGACCAGCGCGCAAAAATGGAGGCTCTAGACCCTTCCAGAGCCGAGATATCGAAGGTCAAAATTTGGACCTGAAAAAAAAAAACATAAGGGGTAACACTGTCTTTTTTTTTTTTTTGGCCGAAATTTTGACCCCCTCCGATTTTCTTGAAACTCTGGATTCTGACAGAGGGCCATGAGACTTCGACCAGCACGCAAAAATGGAGGCTCTAGACCCTTCCAGAGCCGTGATATCGAAGGTCAAAATTTGGACGTGAAAAAAAAAACATAAGGGGTAACACTGTCATTTTTTTTTTTTGGCCGAAATTTTGACCCCCTCCGATTTTCTTGAAACTCTGGATTCTGACAGAGGGCCATGAGACTTCGACCAGCGCGCAAAAATGGAGGCTCTAGACCCTTCCAGAGCCGAGATATCGAAGGTCAAAATTTGAACCTGAAAAAAAAAACATAAGGGGTAACACTGTCATTTTTTTTTTTTTGGCCGAAATTTTGACCCCCTCCGATTTTCTTGAAACTCTGGATTCTGACAGAGGGCCACGAGACTTCGACCAGCGCGCAAAAATGGAGGCTCTAGACCCTTCCAGAGCCGAGATATCGAAGGTCAAAATTTGGACCTGAAAAAAAAACATAATGGGTAACACTGTCATTTTTTTTTTTGGCCGAAATTTTGACCCCCTCCGATTTTCTTGAAACTCTGGATTCTGACAGAGGGCCACGAGACTTCGACCAGCGCGCAAAAATGGAGGCTCTAGACCCTTCCAGAGCCGAGATATCGAATGTCAAAATTTGGACCTGAAAAAAAAAACATAAGGGGTAAC
Source organism: Cyprinella venusta (assembly GCA_038021265.1). Lineage (NCBI taxonomy): Eukaryota > Metazoa > Chordata > Actinopteri > Cypriniformes > Leuciscidae > Cyprinella > Cyprinella venusta. The sequence goes on from CM075883.1 coordinate 2,724,729, forward strand.
ACTGTAAATTTTTTTTTTTTTTTTGGCCGAAATTTTGACCCCCTCCGATTTTCTTGAAACTCTGGATTCTGACAGAGGGCCACAAGACTTCGACCAGCGCGCAAAAATGGAGGCTCTAGATCCTTCCAGAGCCGAGATATCGAAGGTCAAAATTTGGACCTGAAAAAAAAAACATAAGGGGTAACACTGTAATTTTTTTTTTGGCCGAAATTTTGACCCCCTCCGATTTTCTTGAAACTCTGGATTCTGACAGAGGGCCACGAGACTTCGACCAGCGCGCAAAAAATGGAGGCTCTAGACCCTTCCAGAGCCGAGATATCGAAGGTCAAAATTTGGACCTGAAAAAAAAAACATAAGGGGTAACACTGTCTTTTTTTTTTTTTTGGCCGAAATTTTGACCCCCTCCGATTTTCTTGAAACTCTGGATTCTGACAGAGGGCCACGAGACTTCGACCAGCGCGCAAAAATGGAGGCTCTAGACCCTTCCAGAGCCGAGATATCGAAAGTCAAAATTTGGACCTGAAAAAAAAAACATAAGGGGTAACACTGTCATTTTTTTTTTTTGGCCGAAATTTTGACCCCCTCCGATTTTCTTGAAACTCTGGATTCTGACAGAGGGCCACGAGACTTCGACCAGCGCGCAAAAAATGGAAGCTCTAGACCCTTCCAGAGCCGAGATATCGAAGGTCAAAATTTGGACCTGAAAAAAAAAACATAAGGGGTAACACTGTCATTTTTTTTTTGGCCGAAATTTTGACCCCCTCCGATTTTCTTGAAACTCTGGATTCTGACAGAGGGCCACGAGAATTCGACCAGCGCGCAAAAATGGAGGCTCTAGACCCTTCCAGAGCCGAGATATCGAAGGTCAAAATTTGGACCTGAAAAAAAAACATAAGGGGTAACACTGTCAATTTTTTTTTTTGGCCGAAATTTTGACCCCCTCCGATTTTCTTGAAACTCTGGATTCTGACAGAGGGCCACGAGACTTCGACCAGCGCGCAAAAATGGAGGCTCTAGACCCTTCCAGAGCCGAGATATCGAAGGTCAAAATTTGGACCTGAAAAAAAAAACATAAGGGGTAACACTGTCTTTTTTTTTTTTTTGGCCGAAATTTTGACCCCCTCCGATTTTCTTGAAACTCTGGATTCTGACAGAGGGCCACGAGACTTCGACCAGCGCGCAAAAATGGAGGCTCTAGACCCTTCCAGAGCCGAGATATCGAAGGTCAAAATTTGGACCTGAAAAAAAAACATAAGGGGTAACACTGTCATTTTTTTTTTTTGGCCGAAATTTTGACCCCCTCCGATTTTCTTGAAACTGTGGATTCTGACAGAGGGCCACGAGACTTCGACCAGCGCGCAAAAATTGAGGCTCTAGACCCTTCCAGAGCCGAGATATCGAAGGTCAAAATTTGGACCTGAAAAAAAAAACATAAGGGGTAACACTGTCATTTTTTTTTTTTTGGCCGAAATTTTGACCCCCTCCGATTTTCTTGAAACTCTGGATTCTGACAGAGGGCCACGAGACTTCGACCAGCGCGCAAAAATGGAGGCTCTAGACCCTTCCAGAGCCGAGATATCGAAGGTCAAAATTTGGACGTGAAAAAAAAACATAAGGGGTAACACTGTCATTTTTTTTTTTTGGCCGAAATTTTGACCCCCTCCGATTTTCTTGAAACTGTGGATTCTGACAGAGGGCCACGAGACTTCGACCAGCGCGCAAAAATTGAGGCTCTAGACCCTTCCAGAGCCGAGATATCGAAGGTCAAAATTTGGACCTGAAAAAAAAACATAAGGGGTAACACTGTCATTTTTTTTTTTTTTGGCCGAAATTTTGACCCCCTCCGATTTTCTTGAAACTCTGGATTCTGACAGAGGGCCACGAGAATTCGACCAGCGCGCAAAAATGGAGGCTCTAGACCCTTCCAGAGCCGAGATATCGAAGGTCAAAATTTGGACCTGAAAAAAAAACATAAGGGGTAACACTGTCATTTTTTTTTTTTTTGGCCGAAATTTTGACCCCCTCCGATTTTCTTGAAACTCTGCATTCTGACAGAGGGCCACAAGACTTCGACCAGCGCGCAAAAATGGAGGCTCTAGACCCTTCCAGAGCCGAGATATCGAAGGTCAAAATTTGGACCTGAAAAAAAAAAACATAAGGGGTAACACTGTCTTTTTTTTTTTTTTTGGCCGAAATTTTGACCCCCTCCGATTTTCTTGAAACTCTGGATTCTGACAGAGGGCCATGAGACTTCGACCAGCACGCAAAAATGGAGGCTCTAGACCCTTCCAGAGCCGTGATATCGAAGGTCAAAATTTGGACGTGAAAAAAAAAACATAAGGGGTAACACTGTCATTTTTTTTTTTTGGCCGAAATTTTGACCCCCTCCGATTTTCTTGAAACTCTGGATTCTGACAGAGGGCCATGAGACTTCGACCAGCGCGCAAAAATGGAGGCTCTAGACCCTTCCAGAGCCGAGATATCGAAGGTCAAAATTTGAACCTGAAAAAAAAAAACATAAGGGGTAACACTGTCATTTTTTTTTTTTTTGGCCGAAATTTTGACCCCCTCCGATTTTCTTGAAACTCTGGATTCTGACAGAGGGCCACGAGACTTCGACCAGCGCGCAAAAATGGAGGCTCTAGACCCTTCCAGAGCCGAGATATCGAAGGTCAAAATTTGGACCTGAAAAAAAAACATAATGGGTAACACTGTCATTTTTTTTTTTGGCCGAAATTTTGACCCCCTCCGATTTTCTTGAAACTCTGGATTCTGACAGAGGGCCACGAGACTTCGACCAGCGCGCAAAAATGGAGGCTCTAGACCCTTCCAGAGCCGAGATATCGAAGGTCAAAATTTGGACCTGAAAAAAAAAACATAAGGGGTAACACTGTAAAATTTTTTTTTTTTTTTGGCCGAAATTTTGACCCCCTCCGATTTTCTTGAAACTCTGGATTCTGACAGAGGGCCACAAGACTTCGACCAGCGCGCAAAAATGGAGGCTCTAGATCCTTCCAGAGCCGAGATATCGAAGGTCAAAATTTGGACCTGAAAAAAAAACATAAGGGGTAACACTGTAATTTTTTTTTTGGCCGAAATTTTGACCCCCTCCGATTTTCTTGAAACTCTGGATTCTGACAGAGGGCCACGAGACTTCGACCAGCGCGCAAAAAATGGAGGCTCTAGACCCTTCCAGAGCCGAGATATCGAAGGTCAAAATTTGGACCTGAAAAAAAAAACATAAGGGGTAACACTGTCTTTTTTTTTTTTTTGGCCGAAATTTTGACCCCCTCCGATTTTCTTGAAACTCTGGATTCTGACAGAGGGCCACGAGACTTCGACCAGCGCGCAAAAATGGAGGCTCTAGACCCTTCCAGAGCCGAGATATCGAAAGTCAAAATTTGGACCTGAAAAAAAAAACATAAGGGGTAACACTGTCATTTTTTTTTTTTTGGCCGAAATTTTGACCCCCTCCGATTTTCTTGAAACTCTGGATTCTGACAGAGGGCCACGAGACTTCGACCAGCGCGCAAAAAATGGAAGCTCTAGACCCTTCCAGAGCCGAGATATCGAAGGTCAAAATTTGGACCTGAAAAAAAAAACATAAGGGGTAACACTGTCATTTTTTTTTTGGCCGAAATTTTGACCCCCTCCGATTTTCTTGAAACTCTGGATTCTGACAGAGGGCCACGAGACTTCGACCAGCGCGCAAAAATGGAGGCTCTAGACCCTTCCAGAGCCGAGATATCGAAGGTCAAAATTTGGACCTGAAAAAAAAACATAAGGGGTAACACTGTCAATTTTTTTTTTTGGCCGAAATTTTGACCCCCTCCGATTTTCTTGAAACTCTGGATTCTGACAGAGGGCCACGAGACTTCGACCAGCGCGCAAAAATGGAGGCTCTAGACCCTTCCAGAGCCGAGATATCGAAGGTCAAAATTTGGACCTGAAAAAAAAAACATAAGGGGTAACACTGTCTTTTTTTTTTTTTTGGCCGAAATTTTGACCCCCTCCGATTTTCTTGAAACTCTGGATTCTGACAGAGGGCCACGAGACTTCGACCAGCGCGCAAAAATGGAGGCTCTAGACCCTTCCAGAGCCGAGATATCGAAGGTCAAAATTTGGACCTGAAAAAAAAACATAAGGGGTAACACTGTCATTTTTTTTTTTGGCCGAAATTTTGACCCCCTCCGATTTTCTTGAAACTGTGGATTCTGACAGAGGGCCACGAGACTTCGACCAGCGCGCAAAAATTGAGGCTCTAGACCCTTCCAGAGCCGAGATATCGAAGGTCAAAATTTGGACCTGAAAAAAAAAACATAAGGGGTAACACTGTCATTTTTTTTTTTTTTGGCCGAAATTTTGACCCCCTCCGATTTTCTTGAAACTCTGGATTCTGACAGAGGGCCACGAGACTTCGACCAGCGCGCAAAAATGGAGGCTCTAGACCCTTCCAGAGCCGAGATATCGAAGGTCAAAATTTGGACCTGAAAAAAAAAACATAAGGGGTAACACTGTCTTTTTTTTTTTTGGCCGAAATTTTGACCCCCTCCGATTTTCTTGAAACTGTGGATTCTGACAGAGGGCCACGAGACTTCGACCAGCGCGCAAAAATTGAGGCTCTAGACCCTTCCAGAGCCGAGATATCGAAGGTCAAAATTTGGACCTGAAAAAAAAACATAAGGGGTAACACTGTCATTTTTTTTTTTTTGGCCGAAATTTTGACCCCCTCCGATTTTCTTGAAACTCTGGATTCTGACAGAGGGCCACGAGAATTCGACCAGCGCGCAAAAATGGAGGCTCTAGACCCTTCCAGAGCCGAGATATCGAAGGTCAAAATTTGGACCTGAAAAAAAACATAAGGGGTAACACTGTCATTTTTTTTTTTGGCCGAAATTTTGACCCCCTCCGATTTTCTTGAAACTGTGGATTCTGACAGAGGGCCACGAGACTTCGACCAGCGCGCAAAAATTGAGGCTCTAGACCCTTCCAGAGCCGAGATATCGAAGGTCAAAATTTGGACCTGAAAAAAAAAACATAAGGGGTAACACTGTCATTTTTTTTGGCCGAAATTTTGACCCCCTCCGATTTTCTTGAAACTCTGGATTCTGACAGAGGGCCACGAGACTTCGACCAGCGCGCAAAAATGGAGGCTCTAGACCCTTCCAGAGCCGAGATATTGAAGGTCAAAATTTGGACCTGAAAAAAAAAAACATAAGGGGTAACACTGTCATTTTTTTTTGGCCGAAATTTTGACCCCCTCCGATTTTCTTGAAACTCTGGATTCTGACAGAGGGCCACGAGACTTCGACCAGCGCGCAAAAATGGAGGCTCTAGACTCTTCCAGAGCCGAGATATCGAAGGTCAAAATTTGGACCTGAAAAAAATAAGGGGTAACACTGTCATTTTTTTTTTTTGGCCGAAATTTTGACCCCCTCCGATTTTCTTGAAACTCTGGATTCTGACAGAGGGCCACGTGACTTCGACCAGCGCGCAAAAATGGAGGCTCTAGACCCCTCCAGAGCCGAGATATCGAAGGTCAAAATTTGGACCTGAAAAACAAAACATAAGGGGTAACACTGTCTTTTTTTTTTATTGGCCGAAATTTTGACCCCCTCCGATTTTCTTGAAACTCTGGATTCTGACAGAGGGCCACGTGACTTCGACCAGCGCGCAAAAATGGAGGCTCTAGACCCTTCCAGAGCCGAGATATCGAAGGTCAAAATTTGGACCTGAAAAAAAACATAAGGGGTAACACTGTCATTTTTTTTTTTTTTTTGGCCGAAATATTGACCCCCTCCGATTTTCTTTAAACTCTGGATTCTGACAGAGGGCCACGAGACTTCGACCAGCGCGCAAAAATGGAGGCTCTAGACCCTTCCAGAGCCGAGATATCGAAGGTCAAAATTTGGACCTGAAAAAAAAAAAACATAAGGGGTAACACTGTCATTTTTTTTTTTTGGCCAAAATTTTGACCCCCTCCGATTTTCTTGAAACTCTGGATTCTGACAGAGGGCCACGAGACTTCGACCAACGCGCAAAAATGGAGGCTCTAGACCCTTCCAGAGCCGAGATATCGAAGGTCAAAATTTGGACCTGAAAAAAAAAACCATAAGGGGTAACACTGTCATTTTTTTTTTTTGGCCGTAATTTTGACCCCCTCCGATTTTCTTGAAACTCGGGATTCTGACAGAGGGCCACGAGACTTCGACCAGCGCGCAAAAATGGAGGCTCTAGACTCTTCCAGAGCCGAGATATCGAAGGTCAAAATTTGGACCTGAAAAAAAAAACATAAGGGGTAACACTGTCATTTTTTTTTTTTTTGGTCGAAATTTTGACCCCCTCCGATTTTCTTGAAACTCTGGATTCTGACAGAGGGCCACGAGACTTCGACCAGCGCGCAAAAATGGAGGCTCTAGACCCTTCCAGAGCCGAGATATCGAAGGTCAAAATTTGGACCTGAAAAAAAAAACCATAAGGGGTAACACTGTCATTTTTTTTTTTTGGCCATAATTTTGACCCCCTCCGATTTTCTTGAAACTCGGGATTCTGACAGAGGGCCACGAGACTTCGACCAGCGCGCAAAAATGGAGGCTCTAGACTCTTCCAGAGCCGAGATATCGAAGGTCAAAATTTGGACCTGAAAAAAAAAACATAAGGGGTAACACTGTCATTTTTTTTTTTTTGGCCGAAATTTTGACCCCCTCCGATTTTCTTGAAACTCTGGATTCTGACAGAGGGCCACGAGACTTCGACCAGCGCGCAAAAATGGAGGCTCTAGACCCTTCCAGAGCCGAGATATCGAAGATCAAAATTTGGACCTGAAAAAAAAACATAAGGGGTAACACTGTCATTTTTTTTTTGGCCGAAATTTTGACCCCCTCCGATTTTCTTGAAACTCTGGATTCTGACAGAGGGCCACGAGACTTCGACCAGCGCGCAAAAATGGAGGCTCTAGACCCTTCCAGAGCCGAGATATCGAAGGTCAAAATTTGGACCTGAAAAAAAACATAAGGGGTAACACTGTCATTTTTTTTTTTGGCCGAAATTTTGACCCCCTCCGATTTTCTTGAAACTCTGGATTCTGACAGAGGGCCACGAGACTTCGACCAGCGCGCAAAAATGGAGGCTCTAGACCCTTCCAGAGCCGAGATATCGAAGATCAAAATTTGGACCTGAAAAAAAAACATAAGGGGTAACACTGTCTTTTTTTTTTTTTGGCCGAAATTTTGACCCCCTCCGATTTTCTTGAAACTCTGGATTCTGACAGAGGGCCACGAGACTTCGACCAGCGCGCAAAAATGGAGGCTCTAGACCCTTCCAGAGCCGAGATATCGAAGGTCAAAATTTGGACCTGAAAAAAAAACATAAGGGGTAACACTGTCATTTTTTTTTTTGGCCGAAATTTTGACCCCTCCGATTTTCTTGAAACTCTGGATTCTGACAGAGGGCCACGAGACTTCGACCAGCGCGCAAAAATGGAGGCTCTAGACCCTTCCAGAGCCGAGATATCGAAGGTCAAAATTTGGACCTGAAAAAAAAACATAAGGGGTAACACTGTCATTTTTTTTTTTGGCCGAAATTTTGACCCCTCCGATTTTCTTGAAACTCTGGATTCTGACAGAGGGCCACGAGACTTCGACCAGCGCGCAAAAATGGAGGCTCTAGACCCTTCCAGAGCCGAGATATCGAAGGTCAAAATTTGGACCTGAGAAAAAAATATAAGGGGTAACACTGTCAATTTTTTTTTGGCCGAAATTTTGACCGCCTCCGATTTTCTTGAAACTCTGGATTCTGACAGAGGGCCACGAGACTTCGACCAGCGCGCAAAAACGGAGGCTCTAGACCCTTCCAGAGCCGAGATATCGAAGGTCAAAATTTGGACCTGAAAAAAAACATAAGGGGTAACACTGTCATTTTTTTTTTTTTGGCCGAAATTTTGACCCCCTCCGATTGTCTTGAAACTCTGGATTCTGAAAGAGGGCCACGAGACTTCGACCAGCGCACAAAAATGGAGGCTCTAGACCCTTCCAGAGCCGAGATATCGAAGGTCAAAATTTGGACCTGAAAAAAAAAACATAAGGGGTAACAGTCTTTTTTTTGGCCGAAATTTTGACCCCCTCCGATTTTCTTGAAACTCTGGATTCTGACAGAGGGCCACGAGACTTCGACCAGCGCGCAAAAATGGAAGCTCTAGACCCTTCCAGAGCCGAGATATCGAAGGTCAAAATTTGGACCTGAAAAAAAAAACATAAGGGGTAACACTGTCAATTTTTTTTTTGGGCCGAAATTTTGACCCCCTCCGATTTTCTTGAAACTCTGGATTCTGACAGAGGGCCACAAGACTTCGAACAGCGCGCAAAAATGGAGGCTCTAGACCCTTCCAGAGCCGAGATATCGAAGGTCAAAATTTGGACCTGAAAAAAAAAACATAAGGGAAAACACTGTCATTTTTTTTTTTTTGGCCGAAATTTTGACCCCCTCCGATTTTCTTTAAACTCTGGATTCTGACAGAAGGCCACGAGACTTCGACCAGCGCGCAAAAATGGAGGCTCTAGACTCTTCCAGAGCCGAGATATCGAAGGTCAAAATTTGGACCTGAAAAAAAAACATAAGGGGTAACACTGTCATTTTTTTTTTTTGGCCGAAATTTTGACCCCCTCCGATTTTCTTGAAACTCTGGATTCTGACAGAGGGCCACGAGACTTCGACAAGCGCGCAAAAATGGAGGCTCTAGACCCTTCCAGAGCCGAGATATCGAAGGTGAAAATTTGGACCTGAAAAAAAAAACATAAGGGGTAACACTGTCTTTTTTTTTGGCCGAAATTTTGACCCCCTCCGATTTTCTTGAAACTCTGGATTCTGACAGAGGGCCACGAGACTTCGACCAAGGCGCAAAAATGGAGGCTCTAGACCCTTCCAGAGCAGAGATATCGAAGGTCAAAATTTGGACCTGAAAAAAAAACATAAGGGGTAACACTGTCATTTTTTTTTTTGGCCGAAATTTTGACCCCCTCCGATTTTCTTGAAACTCTGGATTCTGACAGAGGGCCACGAGACTTCGACCAGCGCGCAAAAATGGAGGCTCTAGACCCTTCCAGAGCCGAGATATCGAAGGTCAAAATTTGGACCTGAAAAAAAACATAAGGGGTAACACTGTCATTTTTTTTTGGCCGAAATTTTGACCCCCTCCGATTTTCTTGAAACTCTGGATTCTGACAGAGGGCCACGAGACTTCGACCAGCGCGCAAAAATGGAGGCTCTAGACCCTTCCAGAGCCGAGATATCGAAGGTCAAAATTTGGACCTGAAAAAAAAAACATAAGGGGTAACACTGTCATTTTTTTTTTTTGGCCGAAATTTTGACCCCCTCCGATTTTCTTGAAACTCTGGATTCTGACAGAGGGCCATGAGACTTCGACCAGCGCGCAAAAATGGAGGCTCTAGACCCTTCCAGAGCCGAGATATCGAAGGTCAAAATTTGAACCTGAAAAAAAAAACATAAGGGGTAACACTGTCATTTTTTTTTTTTTGGCCGAAATTTTGACCCCCTCCGATTTTCTTGAAACTCTGGATTCTGACAGAAGGCCACGAGACTTCGACCAGCGCGCAAAAATGGAGGCTCTAGACCCTTCCAGAGCCGAGATATCGAAGGTCAAAATTTGAACCTGAAAAAAAAAACATAAGGGGTAACACTGTCATTTTTTTTTTTTGGCCGAAATTTGGACCCCCTCCGATTTTCTTGAAACTCTTGATTCTGCCACGAGACTTCGACCAGCGCGCAAAAATGGAGGCTCTAGACCCTTCCAGAGCCGAGATATCGAAGGTCAAAATTTGGACCTGAAAAAAAAAACATAAGGGGTAACACTGTCTTTTTTTTTTTTTGGGCCGAAATTTTGACCCCCTCCGATTTTCTTGAAACTCTGGATTCTGACAGAGGGCCACGAGACTTCGACCAGCGCGCAAAAATGGAGGCTCTAGACCCTTCCAGAGCCGAGATATCGAAGGTCAAAATTTGGACCTGAAAAAAAAAACATAAGGGGTAACACTGTAAATTTTTTTTTTTTTTTGGCCGAAATTTTGACCCCCTCCGATTTTCTTGAAACTCTGGATTCTGACAGAGGGCCACAAGACTTCGACCAGCGCGCAAAAATGGAGGCTCTAGATCCTTCCAGAGCCGAGATATCGAAGGTCAAAATTTGGACCTGAAAAAAAAACATAAGGGGTAACACTGTCATTTTTTTTTTGGCCGAAATTTTGACCCCCTCCGATTTTCTTGAAACTCTGGATTCTGACAGAGGGCCACGAGACTTCGACCAGCGCGCAAAAAATGGAGGCTCTAGACCCTTCCAGAGCCGAGATATCGAAGGTCAAAATTTGGACCTGAAAAAAAAAACATAAGGGGTAACACTGTCTTTTTTTTTTTTTTGGCCGAAATTTTGACCCCCTCCGATTTTCTTGAAACTCTGGATTCTGACAGAGGGCCACGAGACTTCGACCAGCGCGCAAAAATGGAGGCTCTAGACCCTTCCAGAGCCGAGATATCGAAGGTCAAAATTTGGACCTGAAAAAAAAACATAAGGGGTAACACTGTCATTTTTTTTTTTTTGGCCGAAATTTTGACCCCCTCCGATTTTCTTGAAACTCTGGATTCTGACAGAGGGCCATGAGACTTCGACCAGCGCGCAAAAATTGAGGCTCTAGACCCTTCCAGAGCCGAGATATCGAAGGTCAAAATTTGGACCTGAAAAAAAAAAACATAAGGGGTAACACTGTCATTTTTTTTGGCCGAAATTTTGACCCCCTCCGATTTTCTTGAAACTCTGGATTCTGACAGAGGGCCACGAGACTTCGACCAGCGCGCAAAAATGGAGGCTCTAGACCCTTCCAGAGCCGAGATATTGAAGGTCAAAATTTGGACCTGAAAAAAAAAAACATAAGGGGTAACACTGTCATTTTTTTTTTTGGCCGAAATTTTGACCCCCTCCGATTTTCTTGAAACTCTGGATTCTGACAGAGGGCCACGAGACTTCGACCAGCGCGCAAAAATGGAGGCTCTAGACTCTTCCAGAGCCGAGATATCGAAGGTCAAAATTTGGACCTGAAAAAAATAAGGGGTAACACTGTCATTTTTTTTTTTTGGCCGAAATTTTGACCCCCTCCGATTTTCTTGAAACTCTGGATTCTGACAGAGGGCCACGTGACTTCGACCAGCTCGCAAAAATGGAGGCTCTAGACCCCTCCAGAGCCGAGATATCGAAGGTCAAAATTTGGACCTGAAAAACAAAACATAAGGGGTAACACTGTCTTTTTTTTTTATTGGCCGAAATTTTGACCCCCTCCGATTTTCTTGAAACTCTGGATTCTGACAGAGGGCCACGTGACTTCGACCAGCGCGCAAAAATGGAGGCTCTAGACCCTTCCAGAGCCGAGATATCGAAGGTCAAAATTTGGACCTGAAAAAAAAAAAAACATAAGGGGTAACACTGTCATTTTTTTTTTTTGGCCAAAATTTTGACCCCCTCCGATTTTCTTGAAACTCTGGATTCTGACAGAGGGCCACGAGACTTCGACCAACGCGCAAAAATGGAGGCTCTAGACCCTTCCAGAGCCGAGATATCGAAGGTCAAAATTTGGACCTGAAAAAAAAAACCATAAGGGGTAACACTGTCATTTTTTTTTTTTGGCCGTAATTTTGACCCCCTCCGATTTTCTTGAAACTCGGGATTCTGACAGAGGGCCACGAGACTTCGACCAGCGCGCAAAAATGGAGGCTCTAGACTCTTCCAGAGCCGAGATATCGAAGGTCAAAATTTGGACCTGAAAAAAAAAACATAAGGGGTAACACTGTCATTTTTTTTTTGGCCGAAATTTTGACCCCCTCCGATTTTCTTGAAACTCTGGATTCTAACAGAGGGCCACGAGACTTCGACCAGCGCGCAAAAATGGAGGCTCTAGACCCTTCCAGAGCCGAGATATCGAAGGTCAAAATTTGGACCTGAAAAAAAACATAAGGGGTAACACTGTCATTTTTTTTTTTGGCCGAAATTTTGACCCCCTCCGATTTTCTTGAAACTCTGGATTCTGACAGAGGGCCACGAGACTTCGACCAGCGCGCAAAAATGGAGGCTCTAGACCCTTCCAGAGCCGAGATATCGAAGGTCAAAATTTGGACCTGAAAAAAAAACATAAGGGGTAACACTGTCATTTTTTTTTTTGGCCGAAATTTTGACCCCTCCGATTTTCTTGAAACTCTGGATTCTGACAGAGGGCCACGAGACTTCGACCAGCGCGCAAAAATGGAGGCTCTAGACCCTTCCAGAGCCGAGATATCGAAGGTCAAAATTTGGACCTGAAAAAAAAAACATAAGGGGTAACACTGTCATTTTTTTTTTTTTTTGGCCGAAATTTTGACCCCCTCCGATTTTCTTGAAACTCTGGATTCTGACAGAGGGCCACGAGACTTCGACCAGCGCACAAAAATGGAGGCTCTAGACCCTTCCAGAGCCGAGATATCGAAGGTCAAAATTTGGACCTGAAAAAAAAAACATAAGGGGTAACAGTCTTTTTTTTTTGGCCGAAATTTTGACCCCCTCCGATTTTCTTGAAACTCTGGATTCTGACAGAGGGCCACGAGACTTCGACCAGCGCGCAAAAATGGAAGCTCTAGACCCTTCCAGAGCCGAGATATCGAAGGTCAAAATTTGGACCTGAAAAAAAAAACATAAGGGGTAACACTGTCAATTTTTTTTTTGGGCCGAAATTTTGACCCCCTCCGATTTTCTTGAAACTCTGGATTCTGACAGAGGGCCACAAGACTTCGAACAGCGCGCAAAAATGGAGGCTCTAGACCCTTCCAGAGCCGAGATATCGAAGGTCAAAATTTGGACCTGAAAAAAAAAACATAAGGGGTAACACAGTCATTTTTTTTTGGCCGAAATTTTTACCCCCTCCGATTTTCTTGAAACTCGGGATTCTGACAGAGGGCCACGAGACTTCGACCAGCGCGCAAAAATGGAGGCTCTAGACCCTTCCAGAGCCGAGATATCGAAGGTCAAAATTTGGACCTGAAAAAAAAACATAAGGGGTAACACTGTCATTTTTTTTTTTTTGGCCGAAATTTTGACCCCCTCCGATTTTCTTTAAACTCTGGATTCTGACAGAAGGCCACGAGACTTCGACCAGCGCGCAAAAATGGAGGCTCTAGACTCTTCCAGAGCCGAGATATCGAAGGTCAAAATTTGGACCTGAAAAAAAAACATAAGGGGTAACACTGTCATTTTTTTTTTTTGGCCGAAATTTTGACCCCCTCCGATTTTCTTGAAACTCTGGATTCTGACAGAGGGCCACGAGACTTCGACAAGCGCGCAAAAATGGAGGCTCTAGACCCTTCCAGAGCCGAGATATCGAAGGTGAAAATTTGGACCTGAAAAAAAAAACATAAGGGGTAACACTGTCTTTTTTTTTGGCCGAAATTTTGACCCCCTCCGATTTTCTTGAAACTCTGGATTCTGACAGAGGGCCACGAGACTTCGACCAAGGCGCAAAAATGGAGGCTCTAGACCCTTCCAGAGCAGAGATATCGAAGGTCAAAATTTGGACCTGAAAAAAAAACATAAGGGGTAACACTGTCATTTTTTTTTTTTGGCCGAAATTTTGACCCCCTCCGATTTTCTTGAAACTCTGGATTCTGACAGAGGGCCACGAGACTTCGACCAGCGCGCAAAAATGAAGGCTCTAGACCCTTCCAGAGCAGAGATATCGAAGGTCAAAATTTGGACCTGAAAAAAAAACATAAGGGGTAACACTGTCATTTTTTTTTTTTGGCCGAAATTTTGACCCCCTCCGATTTTCTTGAAACTCTGGATTCTGACAGAGGGCCACGAGACTTCGACCAGCGCGCAAAAATGGAGGCTCTAGACCCTTCCAGAGCCGAGATATCGAAGGTCAAAATTTGGACCTGAAAAAAAACATAAGGGGTAACACTGTCATTTTTTTTTGGCCGAAATTTTGACCCCCTCCGATTTTCTTGAAACTCTGGATTCTGACAGAGGGCCACGAGACTTCGACCAGCGCGCAAAAATGGAGGCTCTAGACCCTTCCAGAGCCGAGATATCGAAGGTCAAAATTTGGACCTGAAAAAAAAACATAAGGGGTAACACTGTCATTTTTTTTTTTTGGCCAAAATTTTGACCCCCTCCGATTTTCTTGAAACTCTGGATTCTGACAGAGGGCCACGAGACTTCGACCAGCGCGCAAAAATGGAGGCTCTAGACCCTTCCAGAGCCGAGATATCGAAGGTCAAAATTTGGACCTGAAAAAAAAAACATAAGGGGTAACACTGTCTTTTTTTTTTTTTGGCCGAAATTTTGACCCCCTCCGATTTTCTTGAAACTCTGGATTCTGACAGAGGGCCATGAGACTTCGACCAGCACGCAAAAATGGAGGCTCTAGACCCTTCCAGAGCCGTGATATCGAAGGTCAAAATTTGGACGTGAAAAAAAAAACATAAGGGGTAACACTGTCATTTTTTTTTTTTTTTGGCCGAAATTTTGACCCCCTCCGATTTTCTTGAAACTCTGGATTCTGACAGAAGGCCACAAGACTTCGACCAGCGCGCAAAAATGGAGGCTCTAGACCCTTCCAGAGCCGAGATATCGAAGGTCAAAATTTGGACCTGAAAAAAAAACATAAGGGGTAACACTGTCATTTTTTTTTTTTGGCCGAAATTTGGACCCCCTCCGATTTTCTTGAAACTCTTGATTCTGCCACGAGACTTCGACCAGCGCGCAAAAATGGAGGCTCTAGACCCTTCCAGAGCCGAGATATCGAAGGTCAAAATTTGGACCTGAAAAAAAAAACATAAGGGGTAACACTGTCTTTTTTTTTTTTTGGGCCGAAATTTTGACCCCCTCCGATTTTCTTGAAACTCTGGATTCTGACAGAGGGCCACAAGACTTCGACCAGCGCGCAAAAATGGAGGCTCTAGACCCTTCCAGAGCCGAGATATCGAAGGTCAAAATTTGGACCTGAAAAAAAAACATAATGGGTAACACTGTCATTTTTTTTTTGGCCGAAATTTTGACCCCCTCCGATTTTCTTGAAACTCTGGATTCTGACAGAGGGCCACGAGACTTCGACCAGCGCGCAAAAATGGAGGCTCTAGACCCTTCCAGAGCCGAGATATCGAAGGTCAAAATTTGGACCTGAAAAAAAAAACATAAGGGGTAACACTGTAAATTTTTTTTTTTTTTTGGCCGAAATTTTCACCCCCTCCGATTTTCTTGAAACTCTGGATTCTGACAGAGGGCCACAAGACTTCGACCAGCGCGCAAAAATGGAGGCTCTAGATCCTTCCAGAGCCGAGATATCGAAGGTCAAAATTTGGACCTGAAAAAAAAACATAAGGGGTAACACTGTCATTTTTTTTTTTGGCCGAAATTTTGACCCCCTCCGATTTTCTTGAAACTCTGGATTCTGACAGAGGGCCACGAGACTTCGACCAGCGCGCAAAAAATGGAGGCTCTAGACCCTTCCAGAGCCGAGATATCGAAGGTCAAAATTTGGACCTGAAAAAAAAAACATAAGGGGTAACACTGTCTTTTTTTTTTTTTGGCCGAAATTTTGACCCCCTCCGATTTTCTTGAAACTCTGGATTCTGACAGAGGGCCACGAGACTTCGACCAGCGCGCAAAAATGGAGGCTCTAGACCCTTCCAGAGCCGAGATATCGAAGGTCAAAATTTGGACCTGAAAAAAAAACATAAGGGGTAACACTGTCATTTTTTTTTTTTTGGCCGAAATTTTGACCCCCTCCGATTTTCTTGAAACTCTGGATTCTGACAGAGGACCACGAGACTTCGACCAGCGCGCAAAAAATGGAAGCTCTAGACCCTTCCAGAGCCGAGATATCGAAGGTCAAAATTTGGACCTGAAAAAAAAAACATAAGGGGTAACACTGTCATTTTTTTTTTGGCCGAAATTTTGACCCCCTCCGATTTTCTTGAAACTCTGGATTCTGACAGAGGGCCACGAGAATTCGACCAGCGCGCAAAAATGGAGGCTCTAGACCCTTCCAGAGCCGAGATATCGAAGGTCAAAATTTGGACCTGAAAAAAAAACATAAGGGGTAACACTGTCATTTTTTTTTTGGCCGAAATTTTGACCCCCTCCGATTTTCTTGAAACTCTGGATTCTGACAGAGGGCCACGAGACTTCGACCAGCGCGCAAAAATGGAGGCTCTAGACCCTTCCAGAGCCGAGATATCGAAGGTCAAAATTTGGACCTGAAAAAAAAACATAAGGGGTAACACTGTCAATTTTTTTTTTTGGCCGAAATTTTGACCCCCTCCGATTTTCTTGAAACTCTAGATTCTGACAGAGGGCCACGAGACTTCGACCAGCGCACAAAAATGGAGGCTCTAGACCCTTCCAGAGCCGAGATATCGAAGGTCAAAATTTGGACCTGAAAAAAAAAAACATAAGGGGTAACACTGTCATTTTTTTTGTTTGGCCGAAATTTTGACCCCCTCCGATTTTCTTGAAACTCTGGATTCTGACAGAGGGCCACGAGACTTCGACCAGCGCGCAAAAATGGAGGCTCTAGACCCTTCCAGAGCCGAGATATCGAAGGTCAAAATTTGGACCTGAAAAAAAAAACATAAGGGGTAACACTGTCTTTTTTTTTTTTTTGGCCGAAATTTTGACCCCCTCCGATTTTCTTGAAACTCTGGATTCTGACAGAGGGCCACGAGACTTCGACCAGCGCGCAAAAATGGAGGCTCTAGACCCTTCCAGAGCCGAGATATCGAAGGTCAAAATTTGGACCTGAAAAAAAAAACATAAGGGGTAACACTGTCAATTTTTTTTGGCCGAAATTTTGACCCCCTCCGATTTTCTTGAAACTCTGGATTCTGACAGAGGGCCACGAGACTTCGACCAGCGCGCAAAAATGGAGGCTCTAGACCCTTCCAGAGCCGAGATATCGAAGGTCAAAATTTGGACCTGAAAAAAAAAAACATAAGGGGTAACACTGTCATTTTTTTTTTTTGGCCGAAATTTTGACCCCCTCCGATTTTCTTGAAACTCTGGATTCTGACAGAGGGCCACGAGAATTCGACCAGCGCGCAAAAATGGAGGCTCTAGACCCTTCCAGAGCCGAGATATCGAAGGTCAAAATTTGGACTTGAAAAAAAAACATAAGGGGTAACACTGTCATTTTTTTTTTTTTGGCCGAAATTTTGACCCCCTCCGATTTTCTTGAAACTCTGGATTCTGACAGAGGGCCACGAGACTTCAAACAGCGCGCAAAAATGGAGGCTCTAGACCCTTCCAGAGCCGAGATATCGAAGGTCAAAATTTGGACCTGAAAAAAAAACATAAGGGGTAACACTGTCAATTTTTTTTTTTTTGGCCGAAATTTTGACCCCCTCCGATTTTCTTGAAACTCTAGATTCTGACAGAGGGCCACGAGACTTCGACCAGCGCACAAAAATGGAGGCTCTAGACCCTTCCAGAGCCGAGATATCGAAGGTCAAAATTTGGACCTGAAAAAAAAAAAACATAAGGGGTAACACTGTCATTTTTTTTGTTTGGCCGAAATTTTGACCCCCTCCGATTTTCTTGAAACTCTGGATTCTGACAGAGGGCCACGAGACTTCGACTAGCGCGCAAAAATGGAGGCTCTAGACCCTTCCAGAGCCGAGATATCGAAGGTCAAAATTTGGACCTGAAAAAAAAACATAAGGGGTAACACTGTCAATTTTTTTTTTGGCCGAAATTTTGACCCCCTCCGATTTTCTTGAAACTCTGGATTCTGACAGAGGGCCACGAGACTTCGACCAGCGCGCAAAAATGGAGGCTCTAGACCCTTCCAGAGCCGAGATTTCGAAGGTCAAAATTTGGACCTGAAAAAAAAACATAAGGGGTAACACTGTCAATTTTTTTTTTGGCCGAAATTTTGACCCCCTCCAATTTTCTTGAAACTCTTGATTCTGACAGAGGGCCACGAGACTTCGACCAGCGCGCAAAAATGGAGGCTCTAGACCCTTCCAGAGCCGAAATATCGAAGGTCAAAATTTGGACCTGAAAAAAAAACATAAGTGGTAACACTGTCATTTTTTTTTTTGGCCGAACTTTTGACCCCCTCCGATTTTCTTGAAACTCTGGATTCTGACAGAGGGCCACGAGACTTCGACCAGCGCGCAAAAATGGAGGCTCTAGACCCTTCCAGAGCCGAAATATCGAAGGTCAAAATTTGGACCTGAAAAAAAAACATAAGTGGTAACACTGTCTTTTTTTTTTTTGGCCGAAATTTTGACCCCCTCCGATTTTCTTGAAACTCTGGATTCTGACAGAGGGCCACGAGACTTCGACCAGCGCGCAAAAATGGAGGCTCTAGACCCTTCCAGAGCCGAGATATCGAAGGTCAAAATTTGGACCTGAAAAAAAAACATAAGGGGTAACACTGTCATTTTTTTTTTTTGGCCGAAATTTTGACCCCCTCCGATTTTCTTGAAACTCTGGATTCTGACAGAGGGTCACGAGACTTCGACCAGCGCGCAAAAATGGAGGCTCTAGACCCTTCCAGAGCCGAGATATCGAAGGTCAAAATTTGGACCTGAAAAAAAAACATAAGGGGTAACACTGTCTTTTTTTTTTTTTTGGCCGAAATTTTGACCCCCTCCGATTTTCTTGAAACTCTGGATTCTGACACACTGTAAACCCCGATAAGTTAAGATAATTCAAAAAATTTGAGGAAACTTATTACCACAAAACTTTTAAGTTAATAAAATTAATTGTTTTAAGTTAGTTACACTTAAATCTATTGAGTAGATTAACTCAAAACTTTTAAGTTGATAGAATATTTTGTTTTAATTCAGTTACACTTAAATCTATAGAGAAGATTCACTCAAAATTATTTTTAATTTTAATTTGTATTAATTGGAAATTAATACCAAATTTGTTTTACATTTTAAAATAAATGTAATACTTAATTTTCAAGAAATATGACCTGAAAATTAACATTAGCAAATATTATTCCTTAAACATTAGAAAGAAAGACAATTTCAAACTCCATACATGAAAGTTATTTAGCAAAAGGAATTCAAACCATTAACATGCGTCACTGTCATTACCTTTTGAGAATGTAACAAGTGTCACAATATCTAGACATTTTAGAAAAGTGCAATACATTAAAACATTTCAGAAGTTTTTACACCGTTCATGCCAGCATTATAACAGACCTCTGTATACATTAGAATGTAACTGTATTAGTCACAACAAATGAAAAGGACCGATAAGGTGTAGAAAACTAGTGTATCCAGAGATGCAGGAAAAACTCTTGAACAAGTAAACATTTTTCTTTTTAAACAGCGATCTGGGCCATCTTTTAGTAATGCAATCCCAGTAAATAAGAAGTGAACACAAATTGTGTTCTTGAAAATTTCGAAATTTGAGATAAGTATTACAATAGACTGTAATCAAATACAATAAACAGTCTCTTGTGCATCCAGAAAATCTCTTAATCAGTAAAAAATAAAAATCTGCGTGCTAGTGGCTTTGAGTCATCCAAGCCCACTAAGACTTTTTGCATAACGTTAAAGGAGTAGTTCACTTAAAAAAAATAAAAAAAATGAAGAATAATAATGTTTTCTGATAATTTACTCACCCCCATGTCATCCAAGATGTCCATGTCTTTCTTTCTTCAGTCGAAAAGAAATTAAGGATTTTGATGAAAACATTCCAGGATTTTCTCCATATAATGGACTTCAACGGGGTCCAAACGGTTCAAGGTCCAAATCAGAGTTTCAGTGCAGCTTCAAACAACACCAGACGATGAATAAGGGTCTTATCTAGTGAAACGATTGCTCATTTAAAAAATAAATAAATAAAGAACTTTAAGTTTTATAAGCACAAATGCTCACATTGCTCTGTTCTGTGATGCGTGTTCATGTGACATCAGGTCACAAATGAACGTCACTAACGAGCATCACAGAAAAGAGCAAGGCAACCATTTGTACTAATAAAACTTAAAACTTTATTTTATTGTTTTTAAATGACTGATCGTTTCACTGCACAAGACCCCTATTCATCGTCTGGTGTCGTTTAAAGCTGCACTGAAACTGTCTTTTGGACCTTGAACCGTTTGGTTCCCATTGAAGTCCATTATATTGAGAAAATCCTGGAATGTTTTCATCAAAATCCTTCATTTTTTTTTTCGACTGAAGAAAGAAAGACGTGGACATCTTGGATGACATGGGGGTGAGTAAATTATCTGCAAAAGTTTTTTTAAAAAAAGTGAACTACTCCTTTAAATGTGTGTGTCAGCTCTTCGGGGTATTTTAGATGTAATGCATATATCAAACATCAAAAGAAAAGCATCAGCCAACCTGGAAATGTCCCTTAGAACAATGTCACCTTCCAGCACAATAGCAATCCCAGCGGGGTCAAACTAAACAGTGGAAGTCGAGTCTCCATTCACCATGCTGACAAGAGCTACAGCTGAACCTGCAATGTCTGGCTCATCCACCTCTTCAATCTGAAAAACATGAGAACTTCATGAGCATAATCAGATAAATAACATTAAAATTCAAACGAGATGTATAAAAACCTACATTCCACATCTTGAAAAACAGGGTAATCTTCGTGCAAGTAGACAGGTAGGGCTTGAAGTGCAGCTGTATGTCTATTGTCAATATCGTAGAGATCCTGAAAAAAGACAGAGCTGTCTTAGTGGTGAAAGAGAAAAAAAACTAAAAATAAAGATAAAAGTACAGATGAAAGAGGGGAAGAAATTTGAAGCAAAAAAAGTTCAAAGCTAGTTTTAAACTATTAACAGATAAAATACTTGTGCACATTAAAGGTGCATTGTGTAGCTTTTTGGCGGCATCTAGTGGTGAGACTCGCGAATTGCAAACAGCAAGTCACTCGCGGCCTCTCCCTCCAATTGCAAACTCTATTTTGAAGCTACGGTGGCCAACGTAGGATAATGTCAAAGCGAATAAACTTTGTCGTCGTCTGAATCTGCAGAGAGTAGCAAGACAAGCAATGAGGTTTTTTAATCTTGTATTTATTAAATTCTATTTACTTAATTATTCAGTAAATCAACATGTTATTGCGATTGTTATTTGATCATTATTGTGTTAGTGTTTTAATTCACTGATTTTACCATAGCTTGTTTCTATGCTAAGATAAGAGCTAAGAATTAGAGCATCAAATCAGCTGCGTAAGGGGAAATAGTTAACGTTATGATTTCAGAGGCATCACTCGGACAGCATTGTTTATACACGTTTTCAGAGTCATGAACAACCTAAATACGCAGAGTTAACTAAGAGGGAGAGGACGGAGAGGCAGAGGTGTTGTAGGTGCAGTTAGGGAAGGGAGAGGCAGAGGAGGACCTACCCGCCGGATCGATGGCTCAGGGGATGAAGAAAGAGTGTTAGCCCTCCAAAGGAACCGGAGAGCTGTTACCGAGGTTTGTATTTATGAAGTTATTGTAACGTTATTACATACGGACCGGTCTGCACTTTATCCAAGCACACAGTGATAACGTTATTTACATAGTAGCTCTGTGCACTTATACCCCTGTTACTGTAACGTTAGTTAGTAGTTGAATGTTTTCATATTTTAACCTGTCATTTACTGGGCAACAACGATTATATGAAGCCATATTACACAAGTTTAGCAAATATTGACATTCTGCCTTATTTTTCTAGCTTCATCATACTTTCTCTTCTTTGAAGCAGATTTACCCGTTTTCGGATACCTGAACAATAAGTTTGGTCCATCTTTCTTCCGGAAATTCTGCCGCGTCTTTTTCTACTGCTTTCTATTCCGGTTATATACGAAACGCGCTCTGTTGTCCACTGTCGGCTACGGTAGAAATATGACGTCACAACATGGCTACCTTCATAGAAGGGGATTCCCACCCCTATGGAGAAATAAATGACTAATTCTAACGTAATATAAACTTTACGGTTCATTAAGTAAGGTCTTTATACACCACAAAACACATAGTTATGGATTTTATATTGCATTTTTGTCAATAGATCCACAGATATATCACACATTGCACCTTTAACCAATTAACTTGTACTATAACTGTAATTAACAACATTTACCACAAGATCAACAGCACTAAAGATGCTTCACAGTGCTTCAGCTGCTTAACAACAATTAGTTGAGGAGTCTGGTTGTCCACTTCTGCATAGAACTTGTTTTCAAGCTGATATTAATAATTCTGTGGAATTCTGCAGCAATCTGAAAGCAAGCATTCAATCAAATAACAAAAAAAGAGTTAAACAACAACAAAACAAAAGTAACAGACACAAATAAACACAAAAAATGGAAACTAGCAGACAGCAACTGAGAAAATTACCTGAGATTCCAAACGAAGTCCTTCACTGGTTGTGATGGGTTATCTTCAACGATCTGTTTGCGAATGCAGCGCAAATGGACTTTGAGTTTTTGGGCATCAGCCCAAGACTTCTTTCTGTCTTGGAGCAACAAAGATTGAAAATAGTTGAAGTGTCTAAGCTTTCAGCAGCTCTCTCTCTTTTGGGAAATTTTGGTAAGTAGTTTACCTCAGCTGGACGAGCTCTTTTGATGTTGGAGTGGAGACTCTCTGGATTATTTTGGCTTCTCTTCCGCAAGTTAACAGTTACCTCTTCACAGCCAGATCTGCTGAGTTTCGTGCGATAGTTGCCCATCACATAACCTGCATTACCAATCCATCATTTAAATCCAAATCATTAAAATGACAAGGGATGACAAAAACCTTAGTTATGCCAACCTCTAAAATCAGAATTAAAATTCTGCATACTTTTAGTATTTTCACCCCCAAATTCCAAATTGTAATAGTACTCACATATGCTCTGGTCTCAGAAGTTTGAACCTAAATAGAAAACAAAAACACAAATTAATAGTGAGGCAGAGACATGTCAAAAATCATACAACAATTTCAGAATTTGGAAAATTGGGCTTCGATTACAGCCAATTTAATTTAAGTAGCGTTAATAGTTAAAAAAAAAAACAAGTAAGATTAAATTAAAGTGGTTTTAATCTTAATCTTGTTTCAATTTAGGTTCTGTAACGGTAAAGCTTCAATACAAGCAACGGCGATAACCAACAGTGCCTAAAATTATTATCCGTGCGATGCGATTGCGTACATAAACTCATCCCCGTTTAAATTTAGTGAAACCAATCCATAAATAACATCGCAACATGTAGGCCTAAAGTGTGCCTGGTCATTTTAGTAACGTTAGGTCTATCAGCTAAACAGAACAAGTATAGTTTCCGTTGATGACTTGTCTGTCACATCTGGTGCAGATTACTAAAATAACTTTTAAAAAAAGTAAAGAAATAACTTTACTTACCAGATTATAGCCAGGAAACAAACCGCAGCAATCCCAAAAACGACGACGATGAACGGAAATAATTCCACAGAACCGCGTTGAGGCAGCAGCAACTCTTGCATGACATGGCGGGCTTCTAAGTTCAAGTTTCAAATTCGAGAGCTCGATTTCAAACGGAAACGGGAATTATTTTTAATCCGTTGTTATTTTTGTACAGTCATTTGAGTAAAAAAAAAAAATGAAATAAACGGACTTGATCTGTCGACTCTATGTAGTGTGTTGTATTTTGGATAGTTCTATGTTATGTTTTAAAAAAACAAATTGCGCCGACTTGACTCTTCTTTTTCGTTGGCAGATTGTCACCCTATAAAGCTCATTACTGCCACCAAGAGGCAGTTTTACTCCGTTGTTATTTTGCAGTCATTTTAGTAAAACATAAAATAAACGGAACATGGTAGTCATGTTGACTAGTCTGTTTTGGAGAGTTTTACAGTATATTTTAAAAATAGCAAATAAAGTGCATTGATAATGTTTAAAACATTTTAAGATGTATGCATTAATAGTAAAATTCCATCAAATTCAATTGAACAATCCTTAATAAATAAAATTAAAATGTAAGGATCATTAAACTCAATTTGATGGAATTTTACTTTTGAAATTTATATATCTTTTTAAAAGGCTTTAAAATATTTTCCAGTGTAGAGACTCTTCTTTGTTGAATTGGCAAATTAGAACGAAATAAAGCTCATTACCACCACCAAAAGCCAAAAATAAGGCTATGGTATTTAAAGCCACAATTATGTACTTTTTCGGCTTTAAAAATAGCAAAAATAACTGTATCTATGTTATATATTTCTATTAGATGTGTACTTACATTATCCCGACAGTTTCCACCAACTTTCAAATACGGAGAAATTTATAGTTTAATTCGAAGACACGGGACGTTTCTTTATTTCCGTTTCATCGTCCGTCTATGGCGTCATATAACCTTTGACTCCTCTATTTTCTCTAACTTCCTCGCGGAACCCGGTGAAACCACCAAACACAAAGGGGAACACTGGACTACCGCCAAGAAAGCATAGAAAATGACGAAGAAAAAAAAGTAAGACGTATTTTTATGCGTGTAAATCACGTGCCCGCTCACGAGCGCTCACTCAGACGAGATGCACTGTCCCCGGTGCTGCTCGCGCATATAGCGCTGCCCGTTCCGGTCGTCTCATTCAAATCAGCCAACTGTTGCTGTTAGCGAGCCGCGCACATTGAATACTCAAATGAGTCAGGTTGCGAATGTATGTGCCCGCTTTAGCGCGCTCATGCTTACTAAATAAACGCCTCACCTGCGGCGCAAGCTCTCACTACATTCCCTTTAGCCTTTAGAACATAGTGGATGGATAACGCTAACCCAGTCAAACGTTTGACTGCAGTATCTTACGTGCTTATAAAATCCAGTGTGCCCGAAAAATTTTCTAAAATAGGTCATTCATTGAAGGAGCGTAATATAAATATTTATTTTCGTCTGTATTATAGTTATGAACCACGATTACCTTTGCCTGCACCTTCTGCTGCTACAGCCCAGTAAAGCTCAAACGTACGGGTGAAAGATATGACCCGAGAAGCATGCCACAGGTAAACACTGGGGTTGCATTTAAAGCTTCTTGACAAGCTAACAGAGAGATGCCGTATATCCGTATATTTTGTAAAAACGATCATGTCATGTCATGAGCTGAGCTGGTTGTCATTGACAGCGACAACAATTACCGTGAGCCCACGCTCTTTCCTGACGTCATCAAAGTACGTCTTTGTTATTATGTGAAATGAGTGACCCCTGGTGGCCAAAAAAAATTACATATTGTCCGTTTAAGATGACGTCAAATTTTACTTATTTTATTTGAGTTCCTGGAACTTAAAACAGCCAAATTGTTGAACAAACTTAAAATTTTTAAGTTCAATGAACTATTTTACTGTTTTGAGTATAGTTCACTTAACTTTGATAAGTAGGTTATACTGTTCGGGAATACAGTGCAGAGGGCCACGAGACTTCGACCAGCGCGCAAAAATGGAGGCTCTAGACCCTTCCAGAGCCGAGATATCGAAGGTCAAAATTTGGACCTGAAAAAAAAAACATAAGGGGTAACACTGTCATTTTTTTTTGGGCCGAAATTTTGACCCCCTCCGATTTTCTTGAAACTCTGGATTCTGACAGAGGGCCACGAGACTTCGACCAGCGCGCAAAAATGGAGGCTCTAGACCCTTCCAGAGCCGAGATATCGAAGGTCAAAATTTGGACCTGAAAAAAAAAACATAAGGGGTAACACTGTCATTTTTTTTTTGGCCGAAATTTTGACCCCCTCCGATTTTCTTGAAACTCTGGATTCTGACAGAGGGCCACGAGACTTCGACCAGCGCGCAAAAATGGAGGCTCTAGACCCTTCCAGAGCCGAGATATCGAAGGTCAAAATTTGGACCTGAAAAAAAAAAAAAACATAAGGGGTAACACTGTCTTTTTTTTTTTTTTTTTGGCCGAAATTTTGACCCCCTCCGATTTTCTTGAAACTCTGGATTCTGACAGAGGGCCACAAGACTTCGACCAGCGCGCAAAAATGGAGGCTCTAGACCCTTCCAGAGACGAGATACCGAAGGTCAAAATTTGGACCTGAAAAAAAACATAAGGGGTAACACTGTCAATTTTTTTTTTGGCCGAAATTTTGACCCCCTCCGATTTTCTTGAAACTCTGGATTCTGACAGAGGGCCATGAGACTTCGACCAGCGCGCAAAAATAGAGGCTCTAGACCCTTCCAGAGCCGAGATATCGAAGGTCAAAATTTGGACCTGACAAAAAAAACATAAGGGGTAAAACTGTCTTTTTTTTTTTTTTGGCCGAAATTTTGACCCCCTCCGATTTTCTTGACACTCTGGATTCTGACAGAGGGCCACGAGACTTCGACCAGCGCGCAAAAATGGAGGCTCTAGACCCTTCCAGAGCCGAGATATCGAAGGTCAAAATTTGGACCTGAAAAAAAAAAAACATAAGGGGTAACACTGTCATTTTTTTTTTTTGGCCGAAATTTTGACCCCCTCCGATTTTCTTGAAACTCTGGATTCTGACAGAGGGCCACGAGACTTCGACCAGCGCGCAAAAATGGAGGCTCTAGACCCTTCCAGAGCCGAGATATCGAAGGTCAAAATTTGGACCTGAAAAAAAAACATAAGGGGTAAGACTGTCATTTTTTTTTTTTGGCCGAAATTTTGACCCCCTCCGATTTTCTTGAAACTCTGGATTCTGACAGAGGGCCACGAGACTTCGACCAGCGCGCAAAAAAGGAGGCTCTAGACCCTTCCAGAGCCGAGATATCGAAGGTCAAAATTTGGACCTGAAAAAAAAAAACATAAGGGGTAACACTGTCATTTTTTTTTTGGCCAAAATTTTGACCCCCTCCGATTTTCTTGAAACTCTGGATTCTGACAGAGGGCCACGAGACTTCGACCAGTGCGCAAAAATGGAGGCTCTAGACCCTTCCAGAGCCGAGATATCGAAGGTCAAAATTTGGACCTGAAAAAAAAAACATAAGGGGTAACACTGTCTTTTTTTTGGCAGAAATTTTGACCCCCTCCGATTTTCTTGAAACTCTGGATTCTGACAGAGGGCCACGAGACTTCGACCAGCGCGCAAAAATGGAGGCTCTAGACCCTTCCAGAGCCGAGATATCGAAGGTCAAAATTTGGACCTGAAAAAAAAACATAAGGGGTAACACTGTCTTTTTTTTTTTTTGGCCGAAATTTTGACCCCCTGATTTTCTTGAAACTCTGGATTCTGACAGAGGGCCACGAGACTTCGACCAGCGCGCAAAAATGGAGGCTCTAGACCCTTCCAGAGCCGAGATATCGAAGGTCAAAATTTGGACCTGAAAAAAAAAAAACATAAGGGGTAACACTGTCATTTTTTTTTTTGGCCGAAATTTTGACCCCCTCCGATTTTCTTGAAACTCTGGATTCTGACAGGGCCACGAGACTTCGACCAGCGCGCAAAAATGGAGGCTCTAGACCCTTCCAGAGCCGAGATATCGAAGGTCAAAATTTGGACCTGAAAAAAAAATATAAGGGGTAACATGTCTTTTTTTTTTTTTTGGCCGAAATTTTGACCCCCTCCGATTTTCTTGAAACTCTGGATTCTGACAGAGGGCCACGACACTTCGACCAGCGCGCAAAAATGGAGGCTCTAGACCCTTCCAGAGCCGAGATATCGAAGGTCAAAATTTGGACCTGAAAAAAAAAACATAAGGGGTAACACTGTCATTTTTTTTTTGGGCCGAAATTTTGACCCCCTCCGATTTTCTTGAAACTCTGGATTCTGACAGAGGGCTACGAGACGTCGACCAGCGCGCAAAAAAAGGAGGCTCTAGACCCTTCCAGAGCCGAGATATCGAAGGTCAAAATTTGGACCTGAAAAAAAACATAAGGGGTAACACTGTCTTTTTTTTTTTTGGCCGAAATTTTGACCCCCTCCGATTTTCTTGAAACTCTGGATTCTGACAGAGGGCCACGAGACTTCGACCAGCGCGCAAAATGGAGGCTCTAGACCCTTCTAGAGCCGAGATATCGAAGGTCAAAATTTGGACCTCAAAAAAAACATAAGGGGTAACACTGTCATTTTTTTTTTTGCCGAAATTTTGACCCCCTCCGATTTTCTTGAAACTCTGGATTCTGACAGAGGGCCACGAGACTTCGACCAGCGCGCAAAAATGGAGGCTCTAGACCCTTCCAGATCCGAGATATCGAAGGTCAAAATTTGGACCTGAAAAAAAAACATAAGGGGTAACACTGTCATTTTTTTTTTGGCCGAAATTTTGACCCCCTCCGATATTCTTGAAACTCTGGATTCTGACAGAAGGCCACAAGACTTCGACCAGCGCGCAAAAATGGAGGCTCTAGACCCTTCCAGATCCGAGATATCGAAGGTCAAAATTTGGACCTGAAAAAAAAACATAAGGGGTAACACTGTCAATTTTTTTTTTTGGCCGAAATTTTGACCCCCTCCGATTTTCTTGAAACTCTGGATTCTGACAGAGGGCCACGAGACTTCGACCAGCGCGCAAAAATGGAGGCTCTAGACCCTTCCAGAGCCGAGATATCGAAGGTCAAAATTTGGACCTGAAAAAAAAACATAAGAGGTAACACTGTCATTTTTTTTTTTGGCCGAAATTTTGACCCCCTCCGATTTTCTCGAAACTCTGGATTCTGACAGAGGGCCACGACACTTCGACCAGCGCGCAAAAATGGAGGCTCTAGACCCTTCTAGAGCCGAGATATCGAAGGTCAAAATTTGGACCTGAAAAAAACATAAGGGGTAACACTGTCATTTTTTTTTTTTGCCGAAATTTTGACCCCCTCCGATTTTCTTGAAACTCTGGATTCTGACAGAGGGCCACGAGACTTCGACCAGCGCGCAAAAATGGAGGCTCTAGACCCTTCCAGAGCCGAGATATCGAAGGTCAAAATTTGGACCTGAAAAAAAAACATAAGGGGTAACACTGTCATTTTTTTTGGCCGAAATTTTGACCCCCTCCGATTTTCTTGAAACTCTGGATTCTGACAGAGGGCCACGAGACTTCGACCAGCGCGCAAAAATGGAGGCTCTAGACCCTTCCAGATCCGAGATATCGAAGGTCAAAATTTGGACCTGAAAAAAAAAACATAAGAGGTAACACTGTCATTTTTTTTTTTGGCCGAAATTTTGACCCCCTCCGATTTTCTCGAAACTCTGGATTCTGACAGAGGGCCACGAGACTTCGACCAGCGCGCAAAAATGGAGGCTCTAGACCCTTCCAGAGCCGAGATATCGAAGGTCAAAATTTGGACCTGAAAAAAAAACATAAGGGGTAACACTGTCATTTTTTTTTTTTGGCCGAAATTTTGACCCCCTCCGATTTTCTTGAAACTCTGGATTCTGACAGAGGGCCACGAGACTTCGACCAGCGCGCAAAAATGGAGGCTCTAGACCCTTCCAGAGCCGAGATATCGAAGGTCAAAATTTGGACCAGAAAAAAAAACATAAGGGGTAACACTGTCAATTTTTTTTTTGGCCGAAATTTTGACCCCCTCCGATTTTCTTGAAACTCTGGATTCTAACAGAGGGCCACGAGACTTCGACCAGCGCGCAAAAATGGAGGCTCTAGACCCTTCCAGAGACGAGATATCGAAGGTCAAAATTTGGACCTGAAAAAAAACATAAGGGGTAACACTGTCATTTTTTTTTTTTGGCCGAAATTTTGACCCCCTCCGATTTTCTTGAAACTCTGGATTCTGACAGAGGGCCACGAGACTTCGACCAGCGCGCAAAAATGGAGGCTCTAGACCCTTCCAGAGCCGAGATATCGAAGGTCAAAATTTGGACCTGAAAAAAAAACATAAGGGGTAACACTGCCATTTTTTTTTTGGCCGAAATTTTGACCCCCTCCGATTTTCTCGAAACTCTGGATTCTGACAGAGGACCACGAGACTTCGACCAGCGCGCAAAAATGGAGGCTCTAGACCCTTCCAGAGCCGAGATATCGAAGGTCAAAATTTGGACCTGAAAAAAAAAAAACATAAGGGGTAACACTGTCTTTTTTTTTTTTTGGCAGAAATTTTGACCCCCTCCGATTTTCTTGAAACTCTGGATTCTGACAGAGGGCCACGAGACTTCGACCAGCACGCAAAAATGGAGGCTCTAGACCCTTCCAGAGCCGAGATATCAAAGGTCAAAATTTGGACCTGAAAAAAAAACATAAGGGGTAACACTGTTATTTTTTTTGGCCGAAATTTTGACCCCCTCCGATTTTCTTGAAACTCTGGATTCTGACAGAGGGCCACGAGACTTCGACCAGTGCGCAAAAATGGAGGCTCTAGACCCTTCCAGAGCCGAGATATCGAAGGTCAAAATTTGGACCTGAAAAAAAAAACATAAGGGGTAACACTGTCTTTTTTTTTTTTGGCCGAAATTTTTACCCCCTCCGATTTTCTTGAAACTCTGGATTCTGACAGAGGGCCACGAGACTTCGACCAGCGCGCAAAAATGGAGGGTCTGGACCCTTCAAGAGCCGAGATATCGAAGGTCAAAATTTGGACCTGAAAAAAAAAAACATAAGGGGTAACACTGTCAATTTTTTTTGGGCCGAAATTTTCACCCCCTCCGATTTTCTTGAAACTCTGGATTCTGACAGAGGGCCACGAGACTTCGACCAGCGCGCAAAAATGGAGGCTCCAGACCCTTCCAGAGCCGAGATATCGAAGGTCAAAATTTGGACCTGAAAAAAAACATAAGGGGTAACACTGTCTTTTTTTTCTTTTGGCAGAAATTTTGACCCCATCTGATTTTCTTGAAACTTTGAATTCTGACAGAGGGCCACGAGACTTCGACCAGCGCGCAAAAATGGAGGCTCCAGACCCTTCCAGAGCCGAGATATCGAAGGTCAAAATTTGGACCTGAAAAAAAACATAAGGGGTAACACTGTCTTTTTTTTCTTTTGGCAGAAATTTTGACCCCATCTGATTTTCTTGAAACTTTGAATTCTGACAGAGGGCCACGAGACTTCGACCAGCGCGCAAAAATGGAGGCTCTAGACCCTTCCAGAGCCGAGATATCGAAGGTCAAAATTTGGACCTGAAAAAAAACATAAGGGTAACACTGTCATTTTTTTTTTTGGCCGAAATTTTGACCCCCTCCGATTTTCTTGAAACTCTGGATTCTGACAGAGGGCCTCGAGACTTTGACCAGCGCGCAAAAATGGAGGCTCTAGACCCTTCCAGAGCCGAGATATCGAAGGTCAAAATTTGGACCTGAAAAAAAAACATAAGGGGTAACACTGTCATTTTTTTTTTTTTGGCCGAAATTTTGACCCCCTCCGATTTTTTTGAAACTCTGGATTCTGACAGAGGGCCACGAGACTTCGACCAGCGCGCAAAAATGGAGGCTCTAGACCCTTCCAGAGCCGAGATATCGAAGGTCAAAATTTGGACCTGAAAAAAAAAAACATAAGGGGTAACACTGTCATTTTTTTTTTTTTGGCCGAAATTTTGACCCCCTCCGATTTTCTTGAAACTCTGGATTCTGACAGAGGGCCACGAGACGTCGACCAGCGCGCAAAAATGGAGGCTCTAGACCCTTCTAGAGCCGAGATATCGAAGGTCAAAATTTGGACCTGAAAAAAAAACATAAGGGGTAACACTGTCATTTTTTTTTTGGCCGAAATTTTGACCCCCTCCGATTTTCTTGAAACTCTGGATACTGACAGAGGGCCACGAGATGTCGACCAGCGCGCAAAAATGGAGGCTCTAGACCCATCCAGAGCCGAGATATCGAAGGTCAAAATTTGGACCTGAAAAAAAAACATAAGAGGTAACACTGTCTTTTTTTTTTGGCAGAAATTTTGACCCGCTCCGATTTTCTTGAAACTCTGGATTCTGACAGAGGGCCACGGGACTTCGACCAGCGCGCAAAAATGGAGGCTCTAGACCCTTCCAGAGCCGAGATATCAAAGGTCAAAATTTGGACCTGAAAAAAAAAAACATAAGGGGTAACACTGTCATTTTTTTTTGGCTGAAATTTTGACCCCCTCCAATTTTCTTGAAACTCTGGATTCTGACAGAGGGCCACGAGACTTCGACCAGCGCGCAAAAATGGAGGCTCTAGACCCTTCCAGAGCCGAGATATCGAAGGTCAAAATTTGGACCTGAAAAAAAAAACATAAGGGGTAACACTGTCATTTTTTTTTTTTTGGCCGAAATTTTGACCCCCTCCGATTTTCTTGAAACTCTGGATTCTGACAGAGGGCCACGAGACTTCGACCAGCGCGCAAAAATAGAGGCTCTAGACCCTTCCAGAGCCGAGATATCGAAGGTCAAAATTTGGACCTGAAAAAAAAAACATAAGGGGTAACATTGTCTTTTTTTTTTTTGGCCGAAATTTTGACCCCCTCCGATTTTCTTGAAACTCTGGATTCTGACAGAGGGCCACGAGACTTCGACCAGCGCGCAAAAATGGAGGCTCTAGACCCTTCCAGAGCCGAGATATCGAAGGTCAAAATTTGGACCTGAAAAAAAAAAACATAAGGGGGTAACACTGTCTTTTTTTTTGGCCGAAATTTTGACCCCCTCCGATTTTCTTGAAACTCTGGATTCTGACAGAGGGCCACGAGACTTCGACCAGCGTGCAAAAATGGAGGCTCTAGACCCTTCCAGAGCCGAGATATCGAAGGTCAAAATTTGGACCTGAAAAAAACATAAGGGGTAACACTGTCATTTTTTTTTTGGCCAAAATTTTGACCCCCTCCAATTTTCTTGAAACTCTGGATTCTGACAGAGGGCCACGAGACTTCGACCAGCGCGCAAAAATGGAGGCTCTAGACCCTTCCAGAGCCGAGATATCGAAGGTCAAAAATTGGACCTGAAAAAAAAACATAAGGGGTAACACTGTCATTTTTTTTTTTTGGCTGAAATTTTGACCCCCTCCGATTTTCTTGAAACTCTGGATTCTGACAGAGGGCCACGAGACTTCGACCAGCGCGCAAAAATGGAGGCTCTAGACCCTTCCAGAGCCGAGATATCGAAGGTCAAAATTTGGACCTGAAAAAAAAACATAAGGGGTAACATTGTCTTTTTTTTTTTTGGCCGAAATTTTGACCCCCTCCGATTTTCTTGAAACTTTGGATTCTGACAGAGGGCCACGAGACTTCGACCAGCGCGCAAAAATGGAGGCTCTACACCCTTCCAGAGCTGAGATATCGAAGGTCAAAATTTGGACCTGAAAAAAACATAAGGGGTAACACTGTCATTTTTTTTTTGGCCAAAATTTTGACCCCCTCATATATTCTTGAAACTCTGGATTCTGACAGAGGGCCACGAGACTTCGACCAGCGAGCAAAAATGGAGGCTCTAGACCCTTCCAGAGCCGAGATATCGAAGGTCAAAATTTGGACCTGAAAAAAAAAAAACATAAGGGGTAACACTGTCATTTTTTTTTGGCCGAAATTTTGACCCCCTCCGATTTTCTTGAAACTCTGGATTCTGACAGAGGGCCACGAGACTTCGACCAGCGCGCAAAAATGGAGGCTCTACACCCTTCCAGAGCTGAGATATCGAAGGTCAAAATTTGGACCTGAAAAAAAAAACATAAGGGGTAACACTGTCATTTTTTTTTTTTGGCCGAAATTTTGACCCCCTCCGATTTTCTTGAAACTCTGGATACTGACAGAGGGCCACGAGACTTCGACTAGCGCGCAAAAATGGAGGCTCTAGACCCTTCCAGAGCCGAGATATCGAAGGTCAAAATTTGGACCTGAAAAAAAAAAACATAAGGGGTAACACTGTCTTTTTTTTTTGGCAGAAATTTTGACCCGCTCCGATTTTCTTGAAACTCTGGATTCTGACAGAGGGCCACGAGACTTCGACCAGCGCGCAAAAATGGAGGCTCTAGACCCTTCCAGAGCCGAGATATCGAAGGTGAAAATTTGGACCTGAAAAAAAAAACATAAGGGGTAACACTGTCATTTTTTTTTTTGGCCGAAATTTTGACCCCCTCAGATTTTCTTGAAACTCTGGATTCTGACAGAGGGCCACGAGACTTCGACCAGCGCGCAAAAATGGAGGCTCTAGACCCTTCCAGAGCCGAGATATCGAAGGTCAAAATTTGGACCTGAAAAAAAAATATAAGGGGTAACATGTCTTTTTTTTTTTTTGGCCGAAATTTTGACCCCCTCCGATTTTCTTGAAACTCTGGATTCTGACAGAGGGCCACGACACTTCGACCAGCGCGCAAAAATGGAGGCTCTAGACCCTTCCAGAGCCGAGATATCGAAGGTCAAAATTTGGACCTGAAAAAAAAAACATAAGGGGTAACACTGTCATTTTTTTTGGGCCGAAATTTTGACCCCCTCCGATTTTCTTGAAACTCTGGATTCTGACAGAGGGCTACGAGTCTTCGACCAGCACGCAAAAAAAGGAGGCTCTAGACCCTTCCAGAGCCGAGATATCGAAGGTCAAAATTTGGACCTGAAATAAAAAAAACATAAGGGGTAACACTGTCATTTTTTTTGGCCGAAATTTTGACCCCCTCCGATTTTCTTGAAACTCTGGATTCTGACAGAGGGCCACGAGACTTCGACCAGCGCACAAAAATGGAGACTCTAGACCCTTCCAGAGCCGAGATATCGAAGGTCAAAATTTGGACCTGAAAAAAAACATAAGGGGTAACACTGTCTTTTTTTTTTTTTGGCCGAAATTTTGACCCCCTCCGATTTTCTTGAAACTCTGGATTCTGACAGAGGGCCACGAGACTTCGACCAGCGCGCAAAAATGGAGGCTCTAGACCCTTCCAGATCCGAGATATCGAAGGTCAAAATTTGGACCTGAAAAAAAAAACATAAGGGGTAACACTGTCAATTTTTTTTTGGCCGAAATTTTGACCCCCTCCGATATTCTTGAAACTCTGGATTCTGACAGAGGGCCACAAGACTTCGACCAGCGCGCAAAAATGGCGGCTCTAGACCCTTCCAGATCCGAGATATCGAAGGTCAAAATTTGGACCTGAAAAAAAAACATAAGGGGTAACACTGTCAATTTTTTTTTTTGGCCGAAATTTTGACCCCCTCCGATTTTCTTGAAACTCTGGATTCTGACAGAGGGCCACGAGACTTCGACCAGCGCGCAAAAATGGAGGCTCTAGACCCTTCCAGAGCCGAGATATCGAAGGTCAAAATTTGGACCTGAAAAAAAAACATAAGAGGTAACACTGTCATTTTTTTTTTGGCCGAAATTTTGACCCCCTCCGATTTTCTCGAAACTCTGGATTCTGACAGAGGGCCACGAGACTTCGACCAGCGCGCAAAAATGGAGGCTCTAGACCCTTCCAGAGCCGAGATATCGAAGGTCAAAATTTGGACCTGAAAAAAAAAACATAAGGGGTAACACTGTCATTTTTTTTTTTTGGCCGAAATTTTGACCCCCTCCGATTTTCTTGAAACTCTGGATTCTGACAGAGGGCCACGAGACTTCGACCAGCACGCAAAAATGGAGGCTCTAGACCCTTCCAGAGCCGAGATATCGAAGGTCAAAATTTGGACCTGAAAAAAAAAACATAAGAGGTAACACTGTCATTTTTTTTTTATTTGGCCGAAATTTTGACCCCCTCCGATTTTCTTGAAACTCTGGATTCTGACAGAGGGCCACGAGACTTCGACCAGCACGCAAAAATGGAGGCTCTAGACCCTTCCAGAGCCGAGATATCGAAGGTCAAAATTTGGACCTGAAAAAAAACATAAGGGGTAACACTGTCATTTTTTTTTTGGCCGAAATTTTGACCCCCTCCGATTTTCTTGAAACTCTGGATTCTGACAGAGGGCCACGAGACTTCGACCAGCGCGCAAAAATGGAGGCTCTAGACCCTTCCAGAGCCGAGATATCGAAGGTCAAAATTTGGACCTGAAAAAAAAACATAAGGGGTAACACTGTCAATTTTTTTTTTTGGCCGAAATTTTGACCCCCTCCGATTTTCTTGAAACTCTGGATTCTGACAGAGGGCCACGAGACTTCGACCAGCGCGCAAAAATGGAGGCTCTAGACCCTTCCAGAGCCGAGATATCGAAGGTCAAAATTTGGACCTGAAAAAAAAACATAAGGGGTAACACTGCCATTTTTTTTTGGCCGAAATTTTGACCCCCTCCGATTTTCTCGAAACTCTGGATTCTGACAGAGGACCACGAGACTTCGACCAGCGCGCAAAAATGGAGGCTCTAGACCCTTCCAGAGCCGAGATATCGAAGGTCAAAATTTGGACCTGAAAAAAAAAAAACATAAGGGGTAACACTGTCTTTTTTTTTTTGGCAGAAATTTTGACCCCCTCCGATTTTCTTGAAACTCTGGATTCTGACAGAGGGCCACGAGACTTCGACCAGCGCGCAAAAATGGAGGCTCTAGACCCTTCCAGAGCCGAGATATCAAAGGTCAAAATTTGGACCTGAAAAAAAAACATAAGGGGTAACACTGTCATTTTTTTTGGCCGAAATTTTGACCCCCTCCGATTTTCTTGAAACTCTGGATTCTGACAGAGGGCCACGAGACTTCGACCAGTGCGCAAAAATGGAGGCTCTAGACCCTTCCAGAGCCGAGATATCGAAGGTCAAAATTTGGACCTGAAAAAAAAACATAAGGGGTAACACTGTTTTTTTTTTTTTTGGCCGAAATTTTGACCCCCTCCGATTTTCTTGAAACTCTGGATTCTGACAGAGGGCCACGAGACTTCGACCAGCGCGCAAAAATGGAGGCTCTAGACCCTTCCAGAGCCGAGATATCGAAGGTCAAAATTTGGACCTGAAAAAAAAACATAAGGGGTAACACTGTCATTTTTTTTGGGCCGAAATTTTGACCCCCTCCGATTTTCTTGAAACTCTGGATTCTAACAGAGGGCCACGA
Source organism: Cyprinella venusta (assembly GCA_038021265.1). Taxonomy (NCBI): domain Eukaryota; kingdom Metazoa; phylum Chordata; class Actinopteri; order Cypriniformes; family Leuciscidae; genus Cyprinella; species Cyprinella venusta. Next base: position 2,761,525 of record CM075883.1, read on the forward strand.
GACTTCGACCAGCGCGCAAAAATGGAGGCTCCAGACCCTTCCAGAGCCGAGATATCGAAGGTCAAAATTTGGACCTGAAAAAAAACATAAGGGGTAACACTGTCTTTTTTTTCTTTTGGCAGAAATTTTGACCCCATCTGATTTTCTTGAAACTCTGAATTCTGACAGAGGGCCACGAGACTTCGACCAGCGCGCAAAAATGGAGGCTCTAGACCCTTCCAGAGCCGAGATATCGAAGGTCAAAATTTGGACCTGAAAAAAAACATAAGGGTAACACTGTCATTTTTTTTTTGGCCGAAATTTTGACCCCCTCTGATTTTCTTGAAACTCTGGATTCTGACAGAGGGCCTCGAGACTTTGACCAGCGCGCAAAAATGGAGGCTCTAGACCCTTCCAGAGCCGAGATATCGAAGGTCAAAATTTGGACCTGAAAAAAAAACATAAGGGGTAACACTGTCATTTTTTTTTTTTGGCCGAAATTTTGACCCCCTCCGATTTTTTTGAAACTCTGGATTCTGACAGAGGGCCACGAGACTTCGACCAGCGCGCAAAAATGGAGGCTCTAGACCCTTCCAGAGCCGAGATATCGAAGGTCAAAATTTGGACCTGAAAAAAAAAAACATAAGGGGTAACACTGTCATTTTTTTTTTGGCCGAAATTTTGACCCCCTCCGATTTTCTTGAAACTCTGGATTCTGACAGAGGGCCACGAGACTTCGACCAGCGCGCAAAAATGGAGGCTCTAGACCCTTCCAGAGCCGAGATATCGAAGGTCAAAATTTGGACCTGAAAAAAAACATAAGGGGTAACACTGTCATTTTTTTTTTTTTGGCTGAAATTTTGACCCCCTCCGATTTTCTTGAAACTCTGGATTCTGACAGAGGGCCACGAGACTTCGACCAGCGCGCAAAAATGGAGGCTCTAGACCCTTCCAGAGCCGAGATATCGATGGTCAAAATTTGGACCTGAAAAAAAAACATAAGGGGTAACATTGTCTTTTTTTTTTTGGCCGAAATTTTGACCCCCTCCGATTTTCTTGAAACTTTGGATTCTGACAGAGGGCCACGAGACTTCGACCAGCGCGCAAAAATGGAGGCTCTAGACCCTTCCAGAGCCGAGATATCGAAGGTCAAAATTTGGACCTGAAAAAAAAAAAACATAAGGGGTAACACTGTCTTTTTTTTTGGCCGAAATTTTGACCCCCTCCGATTTTCTTGAAACTCTGGATTCTGACAGAGGGCCACGAGACTTCGACCAGCGCGCAAAAATGGAGGCTCTAGACCCTTCCAGAGCCGAGATATCGAAGGTCAAAATTTGGACCTGAAAAAAAACATAAGGGGTAACACTGTCATTTTTTTTTGGCCGAAATTTTGACCCCCTCCGATTTTCTTGAAACTCTGGATTCTGACAGAGGGCCACGAGACTTCGACCAGTGCGCAAAAATGGAGGCTCTAGACCCTTCCAGAGCCGAGATATCGAAGGTCAAAATTTGGACCTGAAAAAAACATAAGGGGTAACACTGTCATTTTTTTTTTTGGCCAAAATTTTGACCCCCTCATTTATTCTTGAAACTCTGGATTCTGACAGAGGGCCACGAGACTTCGACCAGCGCGCAAAAATGGAGGCTCTAGACCCTTCCAGAGCCGAGATATCGAAGGTCAAAATTTGGACCTGAAAAAAAAAACATAAGGGGTAACACTGTCATTTTTTTTTTGGCCGAAATTTTGACCCCCTCCGATTTTCTTGAAACTCTGGATTCTGACAGAGGGCCAAGAGACTTCGACCAGCGCGCAAAAATTGAGTCTCTAGACCCTTCCAGAGCCGAGATATCGAAGGTCAAAATTTGGACCTGAAAAAAAAAACATAAGGGGTAACACTGTCATTTTTTTTTTTGGCCGAAATTTTGACCCCCTCCGATTTTCTTGAAACTCTGGATACTGACAGAGGGCCACGAGACTTCGACTAGCACGCAAAAATGGAGGCTCTAGACCCTTCCAGAGCCGAGATATCGAAGGTCAAAATTTGGACCTGAAAAAAAAAACATAAGGGGTAACACTGTCATTTTTTTTTTTGGCCGAAATTTTGACCCCCTACGATTTTCTTGAAACTCTGGATTCTGACAGAGGGCCACGAGACTTCGACCAGCGCGCAAAAATGGAGGCTCTAGACCCTTCCAGAGCCGAGATATCGAAGGTCAAAATTTGGACCTGAAAAAAAAAACATAAGGGGTAACACTGTCATTTTTTTTTTTTGGCCGAAATTTTGACCCCCTCCGATTTTCTTGAAACTCTGGATTCTGACAGAGGGCCACGAGACTTCGACCAGCGCGCAAAAAAGGAGGCTCTAGACCCTTCCAGAGCCGAGATATCGAAGGTCAAAATTTGGACCTGAAAAAAAAAAACATAAGGGGTAACACTGTCATTTTTTTTTTTGGCCGAAATTTTGACCCCCTCCGATTTTCTTGAAACTCTGGATTCTGACAGAGGGCCACGAGACTTCGACCAGCGCGCAAAAATGGAGGCTCTAAACCCTTCCAGAGCCGAGATATCGAAGGTCAAAATTTGGACCTGAAAAAAAAACATAAGGGGTAACACTGTCAATTTTTTTTTGGGCCGAAATTTTGACCCCCTCCGATTTTCTTGAAACTCTGTATTCTGACAGAGGGCCACGAGACTTCGACCAGCGTGCAAAAATGGAGGCTCTAGACCCTTCCAGAGCCGAGATATCGAAGGTCAAAATTTGGACCTGAAAAAAAAAACATAAGGGGTAACACTGTCATTTTTTTTTTGGCCGAAATTTTGACCCCCTCCGATTTTCTTGAAACTCTGGATTCTGACAGAGGGCCACGAGACTTCGACCAGCGCGCAAAAATGGAGGCTCTAGACCCTTCCAGAGCCAAGATATCGAAGGTCAAAATTTGGACCTGAAAAAAAAACATAAGGGGTAACACTGCCATTTTTTTTTTGGCCGAAATTTTGACCCCCTCCGATTTTCTTGAAACTCTGGATTCTGACAGAGGGCCAAGAGACTTCGACCAGCGCGCAAAAATGGAGGCTCTAGACCCTTCCAGAGCCGAGATATCGAAGGTCAAAATTTGGACCTGAAAAAAAAAACATAAGGGGTAACACTGTCATTTTTTTTTTTTTGGCCGAAATTTTGACCCCCTCCGATTTTCTTGAAACTCTGGATTCTGACAGAGGGCCACGAGACTTCGACCAGCGCGCAAAAATGGAGGTTCTAGACCCTTCCAGAGCCGAGCTATCGAAGGTCAAAATTTGGACCTGTAAAAAAAAAACATAAAGGGTAACACTGTCATTTTTTTTTTGGCCGAAATTTTGACCCCCTCCGATTTTCTTGAAACTCTGGATTCTGACAGAGGGCCACGAGACTTCGACCAGCGCGCAAAAATGGAGGCTCTAGACCCTTCCAGAGCCGAGATATCGAAGGTCAAAATTTGGACCTGAAAAAAAAAACATAAGGGGTAACACTGTCATTTTTTTTTTGGCCGAAATTTTGACCACCTCCGATTTTCTTGAAACTCTGGATTCTGACAGAGGGCCACGAGACTTCGACCAGCGCGCAAAAATGGAGGCTCTAGACCCTTCCAGAGCCGAGATATCGAAGGTCAAAATTTGGACCTGAAAAAAAAACATAAGGGGTAACACTGTCAATTTTTTTTTGGGCCGAAATTTTGACCCCCTCCGATTTTCTTGAAACTCTGTATTCTGACAGAGGGCCACGAGACTTCGACCAGTGCGCAAAAATGGAGGCTCTAGACCCTTCCAGAGCCGAGATATCGAAGGTCAAAATTTGGACCTGAAAAAAACATAAGGGGTAACACTGTCATTTTTTTTTTTGGCCAAAATTTTGACCCCCTCATTTATTCTTGAAACTCTGGATTCTGACAGAGGGCCACGAGACTTCGACCAGCGCGCAAAAATGGAGGCTCTAGACCCTTCCAGAGCCGAGATATCGAAGGTCAAAATTTGGACCTGAAAAAAAAAACATAAGGGGTAACACTGTCATTTTTTTTTTGGCCGAAATTTTGACCCCCTCCGATTTTCTTGAAACTCTGGATTCTGACAGAGGGCCAAGAGACTTCGACCAGCGCGCAAAAATTGAGTCTCTAGACCCTTCCAGAGCCGAGATATCGAAGGTCAAAATTTGGACCTGAAAAAAAAAACATAAGGGGTAACACTGTCATTTTTTTTTTTGGCCGAAATTTTGACCCCCTCCGATTTTCTTGAAACTCTGGATACTGACAGAGGGCCACGAGACTTCGACTAGCACGCAAAAATGGAGGCTCTAGACCCTTCCAGAGCCGAGATATCGAAGGTCAAAATTTGGACCTGAAAAAAAAAACATAAGGGGTAACACTGTCATTTTTTTTTTTGGCCGAAATTTTGACCCCCTACGATTTTCTTGAAACTCTGGATTCTGACAGAGGGCCACGAGACTTCGACCAGCGCGCAAAAATGGAGGCTCTAGACCCTTCCAGAGCCGAGATATCGAAGGTCAAAATTTGGACCTGAAAAAAAAAACATAAGGGGTAACACTGTCATTTTTTTTTTTTGGCCGAAATTTTGACCCCCTCCGATTTTCTTGAAACTCTGGATTCTGACAGAGGGCCACGAGACTTCGACCAGCGCGCAAAAAAGGAGGCTCTAGACCCTTCCAGAGCCGAGATATCGAAGGTCAAAATTTGGACCTGAAAAAAAAAAACATAAGGGGTAACACTGTCATTTTTTTTTTTGGCCGAAATTTTGACCCCCTCCGATTTTCTTGAAACTCTGGATTCTGACAGAGGGCCACGAGACTTCGACCAGCGCGCAAAAATGGAGGCTCTAAACCCTTCCAGAGCCGAGATATCGAAGGTCAAAATTTGGACCTGAAAAAAAAACATAAGGGGTAACACTGTCAATTTTTTTTTGGGCCGAAATTTTGACCCCCTCCGATTTTCTTGAAACTCTGTATTCTGACAGAGGGCCACGAGACTTCGACCAGCGTGCAAAAATGGAGGCTCTAGACCCTTCCAGAGCCGAGATATCGAAGGTCAAAATTTGGACCTGAAAAAAAAAACATAAGGGGTAACACTGTCATTTTTTTTTTGGCCGAAATTTTGACCCCCTCCGATTTTCTTGAAACTCTGGATTCTGACAGAGGGCCACGAGACTTCGACCAGCGCGCAAAAATGGAGGCTCTAGACCCTTCCAGAGCCAAGATATCGAAGGTCAAAATTTGGACCTGAAAAAAAAACATAAGGGGTAACACTGCCATTTTTTTTTTGGCCGAAATTTTGACCCCCTCCGATTTTCTTGAAACTCTGGATTCTGACAGAGGGCCAAGAGACTTCGACCAGCGCGCAAAAATGGAGGCTCTAGACCCTTCCAGAGCCGAGATATCGAAGGTCAAAATTTGGACCTGAAAAAAAAAACATAAGGGGTAACACTGTCATTTTTTTTTTTTTGGCCGAAATTTTGACCCCCTCCGATTTTCTTGAAACTCTGGATTCTGACAGAGGGCCACGAGACTTCGACCAGCGCGCAAAAATGGAGGTTCTAGACCCTTCCAGAGCCGAGCTATCGAAGGTCAAAATTTGGACCTGTAAAAAAAAAACATAAAGGGTAACACTGTCATTTTTTTTTTGGCCGAAATTTTGACCCCCTCCGATTTTCTTGAAACTCTGGATTCTGACAGAGGGCCACGAGACTTCGACCAGCGCGCAAAAATGGAGGCTCTAGACCCTTCCAGAGCCGAGATATCGAAGGTCAAAATTTGGACCTGAAAAAAAAAACATAAGGGGTAACACTGTCATTTTTTTTTTGGCCGAAATTTTGACCACCTCCGATTTTCTTGAAACTCTGGATTCTGACAGAGGGCCACGAGACTTCGACCAGCGCGCAAAAATGGAGGCTCTAGACCCTTCCAGAGCCGAGATATCGAAGGTCAAAATTTGGACCTGAAAAAAAAACATAAGGGGTAACACTGTCAATTTTTTTTTGGGCCGAAATTTTGACCCCCTCCGATTTTCTTGAAACTCTGTATTCTGACAGAGGGCCACGAGACTTCGACCAGCGCGCAAAAATGGAGGCTCTAGACCCTTCCAGAGCCGAGATATCGAAGGTCAAAATTTGGACCTGAAAAAAAAAACATAAGGGGTAACACTGTCAAATTTTTTTTGGCCGAAATTTTGACCCCCTCCGATTTTCTTGAAACTCTGGACTCTGACAGAGGGCCACGAGACTTCGACCAGCGTGCAAAAATGGAGGCTCTAGACCCTTCCAGAGCCGAGATATCGAAGGTCAAAATTTGGACCTGAAAAAAAAACATAAGGGGTAACACTGTCATTTTTTTTTTTTGGCCGAAATTTTGACCCCCTCCGATTTTCTTGAAACTCTGGATTCTGACAGAGGGCCACGAGACTTCGACCAGCGCGCAAAAATGGAGGCTCTAGACCCTTCCAGAGCCGAGATATCGAAGGTCAAAATTTGGACCTGAAAAAAAAACATAAGGGGTAACACTGCCATTTTTTTTTTTGGCCGAAATTTTGACCCCCTCCGATTTTCTTGAAACTCTGGATTCTGACAGAGGGCCAAGAGACTTCGACCAGCGCGCAAAAATGGAGGCTCTAGACCCTTCCAGAGCCGAGATATCGAAGGTCAAAATTTGGACCTGAAAAAAAACATAAGGGGTAACACTGTCATTTTTTTTTGGCCGAAATTTTAACCCCCTCCGATTTTCTTGAAACTCTGGATTCTGACAGAGGGCCACGAGACTTCGACCAGCGCGCAAAAATGGAGGCTCTAGACCCTTCCAGAGCCGAGATATCGAAGGTCAAAATTTGGACCTGAAAAAAAAACATAAGGGGTAACACTGTCTTTTTTTTTGGCTGAAATTTTGACCCCCTCCGATATTCTTGAAACTCTGGATTCTGACAGAGGGCCACAAGACTTCGACCAGCGCGCAAAAATGGAGGCTCTAGACCCTTCCAGATCCGAGATATCGAAGGTCAAAATTTGGACCTGAAAAAAAAACATAAGGGGTAACACTGTCAATTTTTTTTGGCCGAAATTTTGACCCTCTCCGATTTTCTTGAAACTCTGGATTCTGACAGAGGGCCACGAGACTTCGACCAGCACGCAAAAATGGAGGCTCTAGACCCTTCCAGAGCCGAGATATCGAAGGTCAAAATTTGGACCTGAAAAAAAAACATAAGAGGTAACACTGTCATTTTTTTTTTGGCCGAAATTTTGACCCCCTCCGATTTTCTCGAAACTCTAGATTCTGACAGAGGGCCACAAGACTTCGACCAGCGTGCAAAAATGGAGGCTCTAGACCCTTCCAGAGCCGAGATATCGAAGGTCAAAATTTGGACCTGAAAAAAAAAACATAAGGGGTAACACTGTCATTTTTTTTTTTTGGCCGAAATTTTGACCCCCTCCGATTTTCTTGAAACTCTGGATTCTGACAGAGGGCCACGAGACTTCGACCAGCGCGCAAAAATGGAGGCTCTAGACCCTTCCAGAGCCGAGATATCGAAGGTCAAAATTTGGACCTGAAAAAAAAACATAAGGGGTAACACTGTCATTTTTTTTTTTGGCCAAAATTTTGACCCCCTCCGATTTTCTTGAAACTCTGGATTCTGACAGAGGGCCACGAGACTTCGACCAGCACGCAAAAATGGAGGCTCTAGACCCTTCCAGAGCCGAGATATCGAAGGTCAAAATTTGGACCTGAAAAAAAAAACAAGGGGTAACACTAGTGGTGCACGATATATCGGCCGCCGATATAACATCGGCCGATTTGGTCAATTTTTTACACATCGGTATCGTTCCGATGTCAAAATAGGGCCGATGTGAACAGGCCGATGATCATCCCTGTGTTGTATTTGACATGCGTGTAGATGTGAGTGTGGGGGCGGGATGTTTGTTTTTGCACGAGCGTATTAAAAACGCAAGTGCGTTTAAACATCAAGCGCACGAAGACTGGAACTGTTGAGCTGTTTTCTGCCAGCCTTCCTAATACGTATTTTTGTCCCGCCAAAGCCATATTTGACCGGTAAGTGATATGAGTGAGTGCTGCGCTTGTTTAACTGAGGGAACAAGAGAGAGTGAAAGCAAAGCACCGGTCACGCGCGCCGTCTTCAAAATGTTTTGCTCTCTCTCTCTCTCTCCCTCCCTCGCGCATGTTTATGAATTGAGTTGACTGAATATCTTTGAAAATACACGATGGTAAAAGGTCGGAAGACCGAAGTTTTTTTCTTCTGAACTACCGGTTGTGAATTGTGCTAAAATAACGTCACTGCCTTATCTTCTCTGAAAAGCTTTCTATACATTTAGATCAGATGACATAACCACACTTTCAATAAACCAAAAAAGTCTACCTGGTGATGAAATGTTTTCTGTGTCGACTGTCGAGACCATAGACTGTAAAAATAGGTCGAGACAAATCTCGTGCGATGTTCTAAACTGCCTGGATAATCACACAACGTGTGCCGTGGTTCGTCCGATTCGCGAACTAATGACTCCTTTGAACTGATTCACTTTAATGAATGGTTAAAACAACTGATCTGTCCAAAACTGAGCTCAAGAGACATAAATTATTAAAGTGTACATTTGTTAACATTCTATTAATATTAGTTTCTATGCGGATTTACTCCATGACAAAACTACCCCAGTCATTCTAGATTGATTCATTCTTTCCAAATACAGCTAGGCCTATTCAAGTAATCTGGTGAAATTGTTTTTATATCACAATATATATCATAGAAAAATAAAAAAATGACTGTCATTTTTTACCAATATCGTGCAGCCCTAATCCTCGCTATGTGTTTTCTATGCAGGGATATCGACATCGGTAAATATCGGTATCGGCCGCAACAGCAATGTTAATATCGGTTATCGGTATCGGCCACAAATTTTCACATCGGTGCATCACTAGGTAACACTGTCATTTTTTTTTTTTGGCCGAAATTTTGACCCCCTCCGATTTTCTTGAAACTCTGGATTCTGACAGAGGGCCACGAGACTTCGACCAGCGCGCAAAAATGGAGGCTCTAGACCCTTCCAGAGCCGAGATATCGAAGGTCAAAATTTGGACCTGAAAAAAAAAACATAAGGGGTAACACTGTCAATTTTTTTTTTTGGCCGAAATTTTGACCCCCTCCGATTTTCTTGAAACTCTGGATTCTGACAGAGGGCCACGAGACTTCGACCAGCGCGCAAAAATGGAGGCTCTAGACCCTTCCAGAGCCGAGATATCGAAGGTCAAAATTTGGACCTGAAAAAAAAAACATAAGGGGTAACACTGCCATTTTTTTTTTGGCCGAAATTTTGACCCCCTCCGATTTTCTCGAAACTCTGGATTCTGACAGAGGACCACGAGACTTCGACCAGCGCGCAAAAATGGAGGCTCTAGACCCTTCCAGAGCCGAGATATCGAAGGTCAAAATTTGGACCTGAAAAAAAAAAAACATAAGGGGTAACACTGTCTTTTTTTTTTGGCAGAAATTTTGACCCCCTCCGATTTTTTTGAAACTCTGGATTCTGACAGAGGGCCACGAGACTTCGACCAGCGCGCAAAAATGGAGGCTCTAGACCCTTCCAGAGCCGAGATATCAAAGGTCAAAATTTGGACCTGAAAAAAAAACATAAGGGGTAACACTGTCATTTTTTTTGGCCGAAATTTTGACCCCCTCCGATTTTCTTGAAACTCTGGATTCTGACAGAGGGCCACGAGACTTCGACCAGTGCGCAAAAATGGAGGCTCTAGACCCTTCCAGAGCCGAGATATCGAAGGTCAAAATTTGGACCGGAAAAAAAAAACATAAGGGGTAACACTGTCTTTTTTTTTTTTTGGCCAAAATTTTTACCCCCTCCGATTTTCTTGAAACTCTGGATTCTGACAGAGGGCCACGAGACTTCGACCAGCGCGCAAAAATGGAGGCTCTGGACCCTTCCAGAGCCGAGATATCGAAGGTCAAAATTTGGACCTGAAAAAAAAAAACATAAGGGGTAACACTGTCAATTTTTTTTGGGCCGAAATTTTCACCCCCCCAGATTTTCTTGAAATTCTGTATTCTGACAGAGGGCAACGAAACTTCGACCAGCGCGCAAAAATGGAGGCTCTAGACCCTTCCAGAGCCGAGATATCGAAGGTCAAAATTTGGACCTGAAAAAAAAAACATAAGGGGTAACACTGTCTTTTTTTTCTTTTGGCAGAAATTTTGACCCCATCTGATTTTCTTGAAACTCTGAATTCTGACAGAGGGCCACGAGACTTCGACCAGCGCGCAAAAATGGAGGCTCTAGACCCTTCCAGAGCCGAGATATCGAAGGTCAAAATTTGGACCTGAAAAAAAACATAAGGGTAACACTGTCATTTTTTTTTTGGCCGAAATTTTGACCCCCTCCGATTTTCTTGAAACTCTGGATTCTGACAGAGGGCCTCGAGACTTTGACCAGCGCGCAAAAATGGAGGCTCTAGACCCTTCCAGAGCCGAGATATCGAAGGTCAAAATTTGGACCTGAAAAAAAAACATAAGGGGTAACACTGTCATTTTTTTTTTTTGGCCGAAATTTTGACCCCCTCCGATTTTTTTGAAACTCTGGATTCTGACAGAGGGCCACGAGACTTCGACCAGCGCGCAAAAATGGAGGCTCTAGACCCTTCCAGAGCCGAGATATCGAAGGTCAAAATTTGGACCTGAAAAAAAAACATAAGGGGTAACACTGTCATTTTTTCTTTTGGCAGAAATTTTGACCCCATCTGATTTTCTTGAAACTCTGAATTCTGACAGAGGGCCACGAGACTTCGACCAGCGCGCAAAAATGGAGGCTCTAGACCCTTCCAGAGCCGAGATATCGAAGGTCAAAATTTGGACCTGAAAAAAAACATAAGGGTAACACTGTCATTTTTTTTTTGGCCGAAATTTTGACCCCCTCCGATTTTCTTGAAACTCTGGATTCTGACAGAGGGCCTCGAGACTTTGACCAGCGCGCAAAAATGGAGGCTCTAGACCCTTCCAGAGCCGAGATATCGAAGGTCAAAATTTGGACCTGAAAAAAAAACATAAGGGGTAACACTGTCATTTTTTTTTTTTGGCCGAAATTTTGACCCCCTCCGATTTTTTTGAAACTCTGGATTCTGACAGAGGGCCACGAGACTTCGACCAGCGCGCAAAAATGGAGGCTCTAGACCCTTCCAGAGCCGAGATATCGAAGGTCAAAATTTGGACCTGAAAAAAAAAACATAAGGGGTAACACTGTCATTTTTTTTTTTTGGCCAAAATTTTGACCCCCTCCGATTTTCTTGAAACTCTGGATTCTGACAGAGGGCCACGAGACTTCGACCAGCGCGCAAAAATGGAGGCTCTAGACCCTTCCAGAGCCGAGATATCAAAGGTCAAAATTTGGACCTGAAAAAAAAAACATAAGGGGTAACACTGTCATTTTTTTTTTGGCCGAAATTTTGACCCCCTCCGATTTTCTTGAAACTCTGGATTCTGACAGAGGGCCACGAGACTTCGACCAGCGCGCAAAAATGGAGGCTCTAGACCCTTCCAGAGCCGAGATATCGAAGGTCAAAATTTGGACCTGAAAAAAAACATAAGGGGTAACACTGTCATTTTTTTTTTTTTGGCTGAAATTTTGACCCCCTCCGATTTTCTTGAAACTCTGGATTCTGACAGAGGGCCATGAGACTTCGACCAGCGCGCAAAAATGGAGGCTCTAGACCCTTCCAGAGCCGAGATATCGATGGTCAAAATTTGGACCTGAAAAAAAAACATAAGGGGTAACATTGTCTTTTTTTTTTTTGGCCGAAATTTTGACCCCCTCCGATTTTCTTGAAACTTTGGATTCTGACAGAGGGCCACGAGACTTCGACCAGCGCGCAAAAATGGAGGCTCTAGACCCTTCCAGAGCCAAGATATCGAAGGTCAAAATTTGGACCTGAAAAAAAAAAACATAAGGGGTAACACTGTCTTTTTTTTTGGCCGAAATTTTGACCCCCTCCGATTTTCTTGAAACTCTGGATTCTGACAGAGGGCCACGAGACTTCGACCAGCGCGCAAAAATGGAGGCTCTAGACCCTTCCAGAGCCGAGATATCGAAGGTCAAAATTTGGACCTGAAAAAAAACATAAGGGGTAACACTGTCATTTTTTTTTGGCCGAAATTTTGACCCCCTCCGATTTTCTTGAAACTCTGGATTCTGACAGAGGGCCACGAGACTTCGACCAGTGCGCAAAAATGGAGGCTCTAGACCCTTCCAGAGCCGAGATATCGAAGGTCAAAATTTGGACCTGAAAAAAACATAAGGGGTAACACTGTCATTTTTTTTTTTGGCCAAAATTTTGACCCCCTCATTTATTCTTGAAACTCTGGATTCTGACAGAGGGCCACGAGACTTCGACCAGCGCGCAAAAATGGAGGCTCTAGACCCTTCCAGAGCCGAGATATCGAAGGTCAAAATTTGGACCTGAAAAAAAAAACATAAGGGGTAACACTGTCATTTTTTTTTTTGGCCGAAATTTTGACCCCCTCCGATTTTCTTGAAACTCTGGATTCTGACAGAGGGCCAAGAGACTTCGACCAGCGCGCAAAAATTGAGTCTCTAGACCCTTCCAGAGCCGAGATATCGAAGGTCAAAATTTGGACCTGAAAAAAAAAACATAAGGGGTAACACTGTCATTTTTTTTTTTGGCCGAAATTTTGACCCCCTCCGATTTTCTTGAAACTCTGGATACTGACAGAGGGCCACGAGACTTCGACCAGCGCGCAAAAAAGGAGGCTCTAGACCCTTCCAGAGCCGAGATATCGAAGGTCAAAATTTGGACCTGAAAAAAAAAAACATAAGGGGTAACACTGTCATTTTTTTTTTTGGCCGAAATTTTGACCCCCTCCGATTTTCTTGAAACTCTGGATTCTGACAGAGGGCCACGAGACTTCGACCAGCGCGCAAAAATGGAGGCTCTAAACCCTTCCAGAGCCGAGATATCGAAGGTCAAAATTTGGACCTGAAAAAAAAACATAAGGGGTAACACTGTCAATTTTTTTTTGGGCCGAAATTTTGACCCCCTCCGATTTTCTTGAAACTCTGTATTCTGACAGAGGGCCACGAGACTTCGACCAGCGCGCAAAAATGGAGGCTCTAGACCCTTCCAGAGCCGAGATATCGAAGGTCAAAATTTGGACCTGAAAAAAAAAACATAAGGGGTAACACTGTCAATTTTTTTTTTGGCCGAAATTTTGACCCCCTCCGATTTTCTTGAAACTCTGGATTCTGACAGAGGGCCACGAGACTTCGACCAGCGTGCAAAAATGGAGGCTCTAGACCCTTCCAGAGCCGAGATATCGAAGGTCAAAATTTGGACCTGAAAAAAAAAACATAAGGGGTAACACTGTCATTTTTTTTTTGGCCGAAATTTTGACCCCCTCCGATTTTCTTGAAACTCTGGATTCTGACAGAGGGCCACGAGACTTCGACCAGCGCGCAAAAATGGAGGCTCTAGACCCTTCCAGAGCCAAGATATCGAAGGTCAAAATTTGGACCTGAAAAAAAAACATAAGGGGTAACACTGCCATTTTTTTTTGGCCGAAATTTTGACCCCCTCCGATTTTCTTGAAACTCTGGATTCTGACAGAGGGCCAAGAGACTTCGACCAGCGCGCAAAAATGGAGGCTCTAGACCCTTCCAGAGCCGAGATATCGAAGGTCAAAATTTGGACCTGAAAAAAAACATAAGGGGTAACACTGTCATTTTTTTTTTGGCCGAAATTTTGACCCCCTCCGATATTCTTGAAACTCTGAATTCTGACAGAGGGCCACAAGACTTCGACCAGCGCGCAAAAATGGAGGCTCTAGACCCTTCCAGATCCGAGATATCGAAGGTCAAAATTTGGACCTGAAAAAAAAATATAAGGGGTAACACTGTCAATTTTTTTTTTTGGCCGAAATTTTGACCCCCTCCGATTTTCTTGAAACTCTGGATTCTGACAGAGGGCCACGAGACTTCGACCAGCACGCAAAAATGGAGGCTCTAGACCCTTCCAGAGCCGAGATATCGAAGGTCAAAATTTGGACCTGAAAAAAAAAAACATAAGGGGTAACACTGTCATTTTTTTTTTTTTGGCCGAAATTTTGACCCCCTCCGATTTTCTTGAAACTCTGGATTCTGACAGAGGGCCACGAGACTTCGACCAGCGCGCAAAAATGGAGGTTCTAGACCCTTCCAGAGCCGAGCTATCGAAGGTCAAAATTTGGACCTGAAAAAAAAACATAAGGGGTAACACTGTCATTTTTTTTTTGGCCGAAATTTTGACCCCCTCCGATTTTCTTGAAACTCTGGATTCTGACAGAGGGCCACGAGACTTCGACCAGCGCGCAAAAATGGAGGCTCTAGACCCTTCCAGAGCCGAGATATCGAAGGTCAAAATTTGGACCTGAAAAAAAAACATAAGGGGTAACACTGTCAATTTTTTTTTGGGCCGAAATTTTGACCCCCTCCGATTTTCTTGAAACTCTGTATTCTGACAGAGGGCCACGAGACTTCGACCAGCGCGCAAAAATGGAGGCTCTAGACCCTTCCAGAGCCGAGATATCGAAGGTCAAAATTTGGACCTGAAAAAAAAAACATAAGGGGTAACACTGTCAAATTTTTTTTTGGCCGAAATTTTGACCCCCTCCGATTTTCTTGAAACTCTGGACTCTGACAGAGGGCCACGAGACTTCGACCAGCGTGCAAAAATGGAGGCTCTAGACCCTTCCAGAGCCGAGATATCGAAGGTCAAAATTTGGACCTGAAAAAAAAACATAAGGGGTAACACTGTCATTTTTTTTTTTTGGCCGAAATTTTGACCCCCTCCGATTTTCTTGAAACTCTGGATTCTGACAGAGGGCCACGAGACTTCGACCAGCGCGCAAAAATGGAGGCTCTAGACCCTTCCAGAGCCGAGATATCGAAGGTCAAAATTTGGACCTGAAAAAAAAACATAAGGGGTAACACTGCCATTTTTTTTTTGGCCGAAATTTTGACCCCCTCCGATTTTCTTGAAACTCTGGATTCTGACAGAGGGCCAAGAGACTTCGACCAGCGCGCAAAAATGGAGGCTCTAGACCCTTCCAGAGCCGAGATATCGAAGGTCAAAATTTGGACCTGAAAAAAAACATAACTGTCATTTTTTTTTGGCCGAAATTTTAACCCCCTCCGATTTTCTTGAAACTCTGGATTCTGACAGAGGGCCACGAGACTTCGACCAGCGCGCAAAAATGGAGGCTCTAGACCCTTCCAGAGCCGAGATATCGAAGGTCAAAATTTGGACCTGAAAAAAAAACATAAGGGGTAACACTGTCTTTTTTTTTGGCTGAAATTTTGACCCCCTCCGATATTCTTGAAACTCTGGATTCTGACAGAGGGCCACAAGACTTCGACCAGCGCGCAAAAATGGAGGCTCTAGACCCTTCCAGATCCAAGATATCGAAGGTCAAAATTTGGACCTGAAAAAAAAACATAAGGGGTAACACTGTCAATTTTTTTTGGCCGAAATTTTGACCCTCTCCGATTTTCTTGAAACTCTGGATTCTGACAGAGGGCCACGAGACTTCGACCAGCACGCAAAAATGGAGGCTCTAGACCCTTCCAGAGCCGAGATATCGAAGGTCAAAATTTGGACCTGAAAAAAAACATAAGAGGTAACACTGTCATTTTTTTTTTGGCCGAAATTTTGACCCCCTCCGATTTTCTCGAAACTCTAGATTCTGACAGAGGGCCACAAGACTTCGACCAGCGCACAAAAATGGAGGCTCTAGACCCTTCCAGAGCCGAGATATCGAAGGTCAAAATTTGGACCTGAAAAAAAAACATAAGGGGTAACACTGTCATTTTTTTTTTTGGCCGAAATTTTGACCCCCTCCGATTTTCTTGAAACTCTGGATACTGACAGAGGGCCACGAGACGTCGACCAGCGCGCAAAAATGGAGGCTCTAGACCCTTCCAGAGCCGAGATATCGAAGGTCAAAATTTGGACCTGAAAAAAAAAACATAAGGGGTAACACTGTCATTTTTTTTTTTGGCCGAAATTTTGACCCCCTCCGATTTTCTTGAAACTCTGGATTCTGACAGAGGGCCACGAGACTTCGACCAGCGCGCAAAAATGGAGGCTCTAGACCCTTCCAGAGCCGAGATATCGAAGGTCAAAATTTGGACCTGAAAAAAAAACATAAGGGGTAACACTGTCATTTTTTTTTTTTGGCCAAAATTTTGACCCCCTCCGATTTTCTTGAAACTCTGGATTCTGACAGAGGGCCACGAGACTTCGACCAGCACGCAAAAATGGAGGCTCTAGACCCTTCCAGAGCCGAGATATCGAAGGTCAAAATTTGGACCTGAAAAAAAAAACAAGGGGTAACACTGTCATTTTTTTTTTTTGGCCGAAATTTTGACCCCCTCCGATTTTCTTGAAACTCTGGATTCTGACAGAGGGCCACGAGACTTCGACCAGCGCGCAAAAATGGAGGCTCTAGACCCTTCCAGAGCCGAGATATCGAAGGTCAAAATTTGGACCTGAAAAAAAAAACATAAGGGGTAACACTGTCAATTTTTTTTTTTGGCCGAAATTTTGACCCCCTCCGATTTTCTTGAAACTCTGGATTCTGACAGAGGGCCACGAGACTTCGACCAGCGCGCAAAAATGGAGGCTCTAGACCCTTCCAGAGCCGAGATATCGAAGGTCAAAATTTGGACCTGAAAAAAAAAACATAAGGGGTAACACTGCCATTTTTTTTTTGGCCGAAATTTTGACCCCCTCCGATTTTCTCGAAACTCTGGATTCTGACAGAGGACCACGAGACTTCGACCAGCGCGCAAAAATGGAGGCTCTAGACCCTTCCAGAGCCGAGATATCGAAGGTCAAAATTTGGACCTGAAAAAAAAAAAACATAAGGGGTAACACTGTCTTTTTTTTTTTGGCAGAAATTTTGACCCCCTCCGATTTTTTTGAAACTCTGGATTCTGACAGAGGGCCACGAGACTTCGACCAGCGCGCAAAAATGGAGGCTCTAGACCCTTCCAGAGCCGAGATATCAAAGGTCAAAATTTGGACCTGAAAAAAAAACATAAGGGGTAACACTGTCATTTTTTTTGGCCGAAATTTTGACCCCCTCCGATTTTCTTGAAACTCTGGATTCTGACAGAGGGCCACGAGACTTCGACCAGTGCGCAAAAATGGAGGCTCTAGACCCTTCCAGAGCCGAGATATCGAAGGTCAAAATTTGGACCTGAAAAAAAAAACATAAGGGGTAACACTGTCTTTTTTTTTTTTTGGCCAAAATTTTTACCCCCTCCGATTTTCTTGAAACTCTGGATTCTGACAGAGGGCCACGAGACTTCGACCAGCGCGCAAAAATGGAGGCTCTGGACCCTTCCAGAGCCGAGATATCGAAGGTCAAAATTTGGACCTGAAAAAAAAAAACATAAGGGGTAACACTGTCAATTTTTTTTGGGCCGAAATTTTCACCCCCCCAGATTTTCTTGAAATTCTGTATTCTGACAGAGGGCAACGAAACTTCGACCAGCGCGCAAAAATGGAGGCTCTAGACCCTTCCAGAGCCGAGATATCGAAGGTCAAAATTTGGACCTGAAAAAAAAACATAAGGGGTAACACTGTCTTTTTTTTCTTTTGGCAGAAATTTTGACCCCATCTGATTTTCTTGAAACTCTGAATTCTGACAGAGGGCCACGAGACTTCGACCAGCGCGCAAAAATGGAGGCTCTAGACCCTTCCAGAGCCGCGATATCGAAGGTCAAAATTTGGACCTGAAAAAAAACATAAGGGTAACACTGTCATTTTTTTTTTGGCCGAAATTTTGACCCCCTCCGATTTTCTTGAAACTCTGGATTCTGACAGAGGGCCTCGAGACTTTGACCAGCGCGCAAAAATGGAGGCTCTAGACCCTTCCAGAGCCGAGATATCGAAGGTCAAAATTTGGACCTGAAAAAAAAACATAAGGGGTAACACTGTCATTTTTTTTTTTGGCCGAAATTTTGACCCCCTCCGATTTTTTTGAAACTCTGGATTCTGACAGAGGGCCACGAGACTTCGACCAGCGCGCAAAAATGGAGGCTCTAGACCCTTCCAGAGCCGAGATATCGAAGGTCAAAATTTGGACCTGAAAAAAAAACATAAGGGGTAACACTGTCATTTTTTCTTTTGGCAGAAATTTTGACCCCATCTGATTTTCTTGAAACTCTGAATTCTGACAGAGGGCCACGAGACTTCGACCAGCGCGCAAAAATGGAGGCTCTAGACCCTTCCAGAGCCGAGATATCGAAGGTCAAAATTTGGACCTGAAAAAAAACATAAGGGTAACACTGTCATTTTTTTTTTGGCCGAAATTTTGACCCCCTCCGATTTTCTTGAAACTCTGGATTCTGACAGAGGGCCTCGAGACTTTGACCAGCGCGCAAAAATGGAGGCTCTAGACCCTTCCAGAGCCGAGATATCGAAGGTCAAAATTTGGACCTGAAAAAAAAACATAAGGGGTAACACTGTCATTTTTTTTTTTTTTGGCCGAAATTTTGACCCCCTCCGATTTTTTTGAAACTCTGGATTCTGACAGAGGGCCACGAGACTTCGACCAGCGCGCAAAAATGGAGGCTCTAGACCCTTCCAGAGCCGAGATATCGAAGGTCAAAATTTGGACCTGAAAAAAAAAAACATAAGGGGTAACACTGTCATTTTTTTTTTTTTGGCCAAAATTTTGACCCCCTCCGATTTTCTTGAAACTCTGGATTCTGACAGAGGGCCACGAGACTTCGACCAGCGCGCAAAAATGGAGGCTCTAGACCCTTCCAGAGCCGAGATATCAAAGGTCAAAATTTGGACCTGAAAAAAAAAAAACATAAGGGGTAACACTGTCATTTTTTTTTTGGCCGAAATTTTGACCCCCTCCGATTTTCTTGAAACTCTGGATTCTGACAGAGGGCCACGAGACTTCGACCAGCGCGCAAAAATGGAGGCTCTAGACCCTTCCAGAGCCGAGATATCGAAGGTCAAAATTTGGACCTGAAAAAAAACATAAGGGGTAACACTGTCATTTTTTTTTTTTGGCTGAAATTTTGACCCCCTCCGATTTTCTTGAAACTCTGGATTCTGACAGAGGGCCACGAGACTTCGACCAGCACGCAAAAATGGAGGCTCTAGACCCTTCCAGAGCCGAGATATCGAAGGTCAAAATTTGGACCTGAAAAAAAAAACATAAGGGGTAACACTGTCATTTTTTTTTTTGGCCGAAATTTTGACCCCCTCCGATTTTCTTGAAACTCTGGATACTGACAGAGGGCCACGAGACTTCGACCAGCGCGCAAAAAAGGAGGCTCTAGACCCTTCCAGAGCCGAGATATCGAAGGTCAAAATTTGGACCTGAAAAAAAAAAACATAAGGGGTAACACTGTCATTTTTTTTTTTGGCCGAAATTTTGACCCCCTCCGATTTTCTTGAAACTCTGGATTCTGACAGAGGGCCACGAGACTTCGACCAGCGCGCAAAAATGGAGGCTCTAAACCCTTCCAGAGCCGAGATATCGAAGGTCAAAATTTGGACCTGAAAAAAAAACATAAGGGGTAACACTGTCAATTTTTTTTTGGGCCGAAATTTTGACCCCCTCCGATTTTCTTGAAACTCTGTATTCTGACAGAGGGCCACGAGACTTCGACCAGCGCGCAAAAATGGAGGCTCTAGACCCTTCCAGAGCCGAGATATCGAAGGTCAAAATTTGGACCTGAAAAAAAAAACATAAGGGGTAACACTGTCAATTTTTTTTTTGGCCGAAATTTTGACCCCCTCCGATTTTCTTGAAACTCTGGATTCTGACAGAGGGCCACGAGACTTCGACCAGCGTGCAAAAATGGAGGCTCTAGACCCTTCCAGAGCCGAGATATCGAAGGTCAAAATTTGGACCTGAAAAAAAAAACATAAGGGGTAACACTGTCATTTTTTTTTTGGCCGAAATTTTGACCCCCTCCGATTTTCTTGAAACTCTGGATTCTGACAGAGGGCCACGAGACTTCGACCAGCGCGCAAAAATGGAGGCTCTAGACCCTTCCAGAGCCAAGATATCGAAGGTCAAAATTTGGACCTGAAAAAAAAACATAAGGGGTAACACTGCCATTTTTTTTTGGCCGAAATTTTGACCCCCTCCGATTTTCTTGAAACTCTGGATTCTGACAGAGGGCCAAGAGACTTCGACCAGCGCGCAAAAATGGAGGCTCTAGACCCTTCCAGAGCCGAGATATCGAAGGTCAAAATTTGGACCTGAAAAAAAACATAAGGGGTAACACTGTCATTTTTTTTTTGGCCGAAATTTTGACCCCCTCCGATATTCTTGAAACTCTGAATTCTGACAGAGGGCCACAAGACTTCGACCAGCGCGCAAAAATGGAGGCTCTAGACCCTTCCAGATCCGAGATATCGAAGGTCAAAATTTGGACCTGAAAAAAAAATATAAGGGGTAACACTGTCAATTTTTTTTTTTGGCCGAAATTTTGACCCCCTCCGATTTTCTTGAAACTCTGGATTCTGACAGAGGGCCACGAGACTTCGACCAGCACGCAAAAATGGAGGCTCTAGACCCTTCCAGAGCCGAGATATCGAAGGTCAAAATTTGGACCTGAAAAAAAAAAACATAAGGGGTAACACTGTCATTTTTTTTTTTTTGGCCGAAATTTTGACCCCCTCCGATTTTCTTGAAACTCTGGATTCTGACAGAGGGCCACGAGACTTCGACCAGCGCGCAAAAATGGAGGTTCTAGACCCTTCCAGAGCCGAGCTATCGAAGGTCAAAATTTGGACCTGAAAAAAAAACATAAGGGGTAACACTGTCATTTTTTTTTTGGCCGAAATTTTGACCCCCTCCGATTTTCTTGAAACTCTGGATTCTGACAGAGGGCCACGAGACTTCGACCAGCGCGCAAAAATGGAGGCTCTAGACCCTTCCAGAGCCGAGATATCGAAGGTCAAAATTTGGACCTGAAAAAAAAACATAAGGGGTAACACTGTCAATTTTTTTTTGGGCCGAAATTTTGACCCCCTCCGATTTTCTTGAAACTCTGTATTCTGACAGAGGGCCACGAGACTTCGACCAGCGCGCAAAAATGGAGGCTCTAGACCCTTCCAGAGCCGAGATATCGAAGGTCAAAATTTGGACCTGAAAAAAAAAACATAAGGGGTAACACTGTCAAATTTTTTTTTGGCCGAAATTTTGACCCCCTCCGATTTTCTTGAAACTCTGGACTCTGACAGAGGGCCACGAGACTTCGACCAGCGTGCAAAAATGGAGGCTCTAGACCCTTCCAGAGCCGAGATATCGAAGGTCAAAATTTGGACCTGAAAAAAAAACATAAGGGGTAACACTGTCATTTTTTTTTTTTGGCCGAAATTTTGACCCCCTCCGATTTTCTTGAAACTCTGGATTCTGACAGAGGGCCACGAGACTTCGACCAGCGCGCAAAAATGGAGGCTCTAGACCCTTCCAGAGCCGAGATATCGAAGGTCAAAATTTGGACCTGAAAAAAAAACATAAGGGGTAACACTGCCATTTTTTTTTTGGCCGAAATTTTGACCCCCTCCGATTTTCTTGAAACTCTGGATTCTGACAGAGGGCCAAGAGACTTCGACCAGCGCGCAAAAATGGAGGCTCTAGACCCTTCCAGAGCCGAGATATCGAAGGTCAAAATTTGGACCTGAAAAAAAACATAACTGTCATTTTTTTTTGGCCGAAATTTTAACCCCCTCCGATTTTCTTGAAACTCTGGATTCTGACAGAGGGCCACGAGACTTCGACCAGCGCGCAAAAATGGAGGCTCTAGACCCTTCCAGAGCCGAGATATCGAAGGTCAAAATTTGGACCTGAAAAAAAAACATAAGGGGTAACACTGTCTTTTTTTTTGGCTGAAATTTTGACCCCCTCCGATATTCTTGAAACTCTGGATTCTGACAGAGGGCCACAAGACTTCGACCAGCGCGCAAAAATGGAGGCTCTAGACCCTTCCAGATCCAAGATATCGAAGGTCAAAATTTGGACCTGAAAAAAAAACATAAGGGGTAACACTGTCAATTTTTTTTGGCCGAAATTTTGACCCTCTCCGATTTTCTTGAAACTCTGGATTCTGACAGAGGGCCACGAGACTTCGACCAGCACGCAAAAATGGAGGCTCTAGACCCTTCCAGAGCCGAGATATCGAAGGTCAAAATTTGGACCTGAAAAAAAACATAAGAGGTAACACTGTCATTTTTTTTTTGGCCGAAATTTTGACCCCCTCCGATTTTCTCGAAACTCTAGATTCTGACAGAGGGCCACAAGACTTCGACCAGCGCACAAAAATGGAGGCTCTAGACCCTTCCAGAGCCGAGATATCGAAGGTCAAAATTTGGACCTGAAAAAAAAACATAAGGGGTAACACTGTCATTTTTTTTTTTGGCCGAAATTTTGACCCCCTCCGATTTTCTTGAAACTCTGGATACTGACAGAGGGCCACGAGACGTCGACCAGCGCGCAAAAATGGAGGCTCTAGACCCTTCCAGAGCCGAGATATCGAAGGTCAAAATTTGGACCTGAAAAAAAAAACATAAGGGGTAACACTGTCATTTTTTTTTTTGGCCGAAATTTTGACCCCCTCCGATTTTCTTGAAACTCTGGATTCTGACAGAGGGCCACGAGACTTCGACCAGCGCGCAAAAATGGAGGCTCTAGACCCTTCCAGAGCCGAGATATCGAAGGTCAAAATTTGGACCTGAAAAAAAACATAAGGGGTAACACTGTCATTTTTTTTTTTGGCCAAAATTTTGACCCCCTCCGATTTTCTTGAAACTCTGGATTCTGACAGAGGGCCACGAGACTTCGACCAGCACGCAAAAATGGAGGCTCTAGACCCTTCCAGAGCCGAGATATCGAAGGTCAAAATTTGGACCTGAAAAAAAAAACAAGGGGTAACACTGTCATTTTTTTTTTTTGGCCGAAATTTTGACCCCCTCCGATTTTCTTGAAACTCTGGATTCTGACAGAGGGCCACGAGACTTCGACCAGCGCGCAAAAATGGAGGCTCTAGACCCTTCCAGAGCCGAGATATCGAAGGTCAAAATTTGGACCTGAAAAAAAAAACATAAGGGGTAACACTGTCAATTTTTTTTTTTGGCCGAAATTTTGACCCCCTCCGATTTTCTTGAAACTCTGGATTCTGACAGAGGGCCACGAGACTTCGACCAGCGCGCAAAAATGGAGGCTCTAGACCCTTCCAGAGCCGAGATATCGAAGGTCAAAATTTGGACCTGAAAAAAAAAACATAAGGGGTAACACTGCCATTTTTTTTTTGGCCGAAATTTTGACCCCCTCCGATTTTCTCGAAACTCTGGATTCTGACAGAGGACCACGAGACTTCGACCAGCGCGCAAAAATGGAGGCTCTAGACCCTTCCAGAGCCGAGATATCGAAGGTCAAAATTTGGACCTGAAAAAAAAAAAACATAAGGGGTAACACTGTCTTTTTTTTTTTGGCAGAAATTTTGACCCCCTCCGATTTTTTTGAAACTCTGGATTCTGACAGAGGGCCACGAGACTTCGACCAGCGCGCAAAAATGGAGGCTCTAGACCCTTCCAGAGCCGAGATATCAAAGGTCAAAATTTGGACCTGAAAAAAAAACATAAGGGGTAACACTGTCATTTTTTTTGGCCGAAATTTTGACCCCCTCCGATTTTCTTGAAACTCTGGATTCTGACAGAGGGCCACGAGACTTCGACCAGTGCGCAAAAATGGAGGCTCTAGACCCTTCCAGAGCCGAGATATCGAAGGTCAAAATTTGGACCTGAAAAAAAAAACATAAGGGGTAACACTGTCTTTTTTTTTTTTTGGCCAAAATTTTTACCCCCTCCGATTTTCTTGAAACTCTGGATTCTGACAGAGGGCCACGAGACTTCGACCAGCGCGCAAAAATGGAGGCTCTGGACCCTTCCAGAGCCGAGATATCGAAGGTCAAAATTTGGACCTGAAAAAAAAAAACATAAGGGGTAACACTGTCAATTTTTTTTGGGCCGAAATTTTCACCCCCCCAGATTTTCTTGAAATTCTGTATTCTGACAGAGGGCAACGAAACTTCGACCAGCGCGCAAAAATGGAGGCTCTAGACCCTTCCAGAGCCGAGATATCGAAGGTCAAAATTTGGACCTGAAAAAAAAACATAAGGGGTAACACTGTCTTTTTTTTCTTTTGGCAGAAATTTTGACCCCATCTGATTTTCTTGAAACTCTGAATTCTGACAGAGGGCCACGAGACTTCGACCAGCGCGCAAAAATGGAGGCTCTAGACCCTTCCAGAGCCGCGATATCGAAGGTCAAAATTTGGACCTGAAAAAAAACATAAGGGTAACACTGTCATTTTTTTTTTGGCCGAAATTTTGACCCCCTCCGATTTTCTTGAAACTCTGGATTCTGACAGAGGGCCTCGAGACTTTGACCAGCGCGCAAAAATGGAGGCTCTAGACCCTTCCAGAGCCGAGATATCGAAGGTCAAAATTTGGACCTGAAAAAAAAACATAAGGGGTAACACTGTCTTTTTTTTTTTTGGCCGAAATTTTGACCCCCTCCGATTTTTTTGAAACTCTGGATTCTGACAGAGGGCCACGAGACTTCGACCAGCGCGCAAAAATGGAGGCTCTAGACCCTTCCAGAGCCGAGATATCGAAGGTCAAAATTTGGACCTGAAAAAAAAACATAAGGGGTAACACTGTCATTTTTTCTTTTGGCAGAAATTTTGACCCCATCTGATTTTCTTGAAACTCTGAATTCTGACAGAGGGCCACGAGACTTCGACCAGCGCGCAAAAATGGAGGCTCTAGACCCTTCCAGAGCCGAGATATCGAAGGTCAAAATTTGGACCTGAAAAAAAACATAAGGGTAACACTGTCATTTTTTTTTTGGCCGAAATTTTGACCCCCTCCGATTTTCTTGAAACTCTGGATTCTGACAGAGGGCCTCGAGACTTTGACCAGCGCGCAAAAATGGAGGCTCTAGACCCTTCCAGAGCCGAGATATCGAAGGTCAAAATTTGGACCTGAAAAAAAAACATAAGGGGTAACACTGTCATTTTTTTTTTTTTGGCCGAAATTTTGACCCCCTCCGATTTTTTTGAAACTCTGGATTCTGACAGAGGGCCACGAGACTTCGACCAGCGCGCAAAAATGGAGGCTCTAGACCCTTCCAGAGCCGAGATATCGAAGGTCAAAATTTGGACCTGAAAAAAAAAAACATAAGGGGTAACACTGTCATTTTTTTTTTTTTGGCCAAAATTTTGACCCCCTCCGATTTTCTTGAAACTCTGGATTCTGACAGAGGGCCACGAGACTTCGACCAGCGCGCAAAAATGGAGGCTCTAGACCCTTCCAGAGCCGAGATATCAAAGGTCAAAATTTGGACCTGAAAAAAAAAAACATAAGGGGTAACACTGTCATTTTTTTTTTGGCCGAAATTTTGACCCCCTCCGATTTTCTTGAAACTCTGGATTCTGACAGAGGGCCACGAGACTTCGACCAGCGCGCAAAAATGGAGGCTCTAGACCCTTCCAGAGCCGAGATATCGAAGGTCAAAATTTGGACCTGAAAAAAAACATAAGGGGTAACACTGTCATTTTTTTTTTTTGGCTGAAATTTTGACCCCCTCCGATTTTCTTGAAACTCTGGATTCTGACAGAGGGCCACGAGACTTCGACCAGCACGCAAAAATGGAGGCTCTAGACCCTTCCAGAGCCGAGATATCGAAGGTCAAAATTTGGACCTGAAAAAAAAAACAAGGGGTAACACTGTCATTTTTTTTTTTTGGCCGAAATTTTGACCCCCTCCGATTTTCTTGAAACTCTGGATTCTGACAGAGGGCCACGAGACTTCGACCAGCGCGCAAAAATGGAGGCTCTAGACCCTTCCAGAGCCGAGATATCGAAGGTCAAAATTTGGACCTGAAAAAAAAAACATAAGGGGTAACACTGTCAATTTTTTTTTTTGGCCGAAATTTTGACCCCCTCCGATTTTCTTGAAACTCTGGATTCTGACAGAGGGCCACGAGACTTCGACCAGCGCGCAAAAATGGAGGCTCTAGACCCTTCCAGAGCCGAGATATCGAAGGTCAAAATTTGGACCTGAAAAAAAAAACATAAGGGGTAACACTGCCATTTTTTTTTTGGCCGAAATTTTGACCCCCTCCGATTTTCTCGAAACTCTGGATTCTGACAGAGGACCACGAGACTTCGACCAGCGCGCAAAAATGGAGGCTCTAGACCCTTCCAGAGCCGAGATATCGAAGGTCAAAATTTGGACCTGAAAAAAAAAAAACATAAGGGGTAACACTGTCTTTTTTTTTTTGGCAGAAATTTTGACCCCCTCCGATTTTTTTGAAACTCTGGATTCTGACAGAGGGCCACGAGACTTCGACCAGCGCGCAAAAATGGAGGCTCTAGACCCTTCCAGAGCCGAGATATCAAAGGTCAAAATTTGGACCTGAAAAAAAAACATAAGGGGTAACACTGTCATTTTTTTTGGCCGAAATTTTGACCCCCTCCGATTTTCTTGAAACTCTGGATTCTGACAGAGGGCCACGAGACTTCGACCAGTGCGCAAAAATGGAGGCTCTAGACCCTTCCAGAGCCGAGATATCGAAGGTCAAAATTTGGACCTGAAAAAAAAAAACATAAGGGGTAACACTGTCTTTTTTTTTTTTTGGCCAAAATTTTTACCCCCTCCGATTTTCTTGAAACTCTGGATTCTGACAGAGGGCCACGAGACTTCGACCAGCGCGCAAAAATGGAGGCTCTGGACCCTTCCAGAGCCGAGATATCGAAGGTCAAAATTTGGACCTGAAAAAAAAAAACATAAGGGGTAACA
This sequence comes from Cyprinella venusta, assembly GCA_038021265.1. Lineage (NCBI taxonomy): Eukaryota > Metazoa > Chordata > Actinopteri > Cypriniformes > Leuciscidae > Cyprinella > Cyprinella venusta. The sequence goes on from CM075883.1 coordinate 2,788,442, forward strand.
CTGTCAATTTTTTTTGGGCCGAAATTTTCACCCCCCCAGATTTTCTTGAAATTCTGTATTCTGACAGAGGGCAACGAAACTTCGACCAGCGCGCAAAAATGGAGGCTCTAGACCCTTCCAGAGCCGAGATATCGAAGGTCAAAATTTGGACCTGAAAAAAAAACATAAGGGGTAACACTGTCTTTTTTTTCTTTTGGCAGAAATTTTGACCCCATCTGATTTTCTTGAAACTCTGAATTCTGACAGAGGGCCACGAGACTTCGACCAGCGCGCAAAAATGGAGGCTCTAGACCCTTCCAGAGCCGAGATATCGAAGGTCAAAATTTGGACCTGAAAAAAAACATAAGGGTAACACTGTCATTTTTTTTTTGGCCGAAATTTTGACCCCCTCCGATTTTCTTGAAACTCTGGATTCTGACAGAGGGCCTCGAGACTTTGACCAGCGCGCAAAAATGGAGGCTCTAGACCCTTCCAGAGCCGAGATATCGAAGGTCAAAATTTGGACCTGAAAAAAAAACATAAGGGGTAACACTGTCATTTTTTTTTTTGGCCGAAATTTTGACCCCCTCCGATTTTTTTGAAACTCTGGATTCTGACAGAGGGCCACGAGACTTCGACCAGCGCGCAAAAATGGAGGCTCTAGACCCTTCCAGAGCCGAGATATCGAAGGTCAAAATTTGGACCTGAAAAAAAAACATAAGGGGTAACACTGTCATTTTTTCTTTTGGCAGAAATTTTGACCCCATCTGATTTTCTTGAAACTCTGAATTCTGACAGAGGGCCACGAGACTTCGACCAGCGCGCAAAAATGGAGGCTCTAGACCCTTCCAGAGCCGAGATATCGAAGGTCAAAATTTGGACCTGAAAAAAAACATAAGGGTAACACTGTCATTTTTTTTTTGGCCGAAATTTTGACCCCCTCCGATTTTCTTGAAACTCTGGATTCTGACAGAGGGCCTCGAGACTTTGACCAGCGCGCAAAAATGGAGGCTCTAGACCCTTCCAGAGCCGAGATATCGAAGGTCAAAATTTGGACCTGAAAAAAAAACATAAGGGGTAACACTGTCATTTTTTTTTTTTGGCCGAAATTTTGACCCCCTCCGATTTTTTTGAAACTCTGGATTCTGACAGAGGGCCACGAGACTTCGACCAGCGCGCAAAAATGGAGGCTCTAGACCCTTCCAGAGCCGAGATATCGAAGGTCAAAATTTGGACCTGAAAAAAAAAAACATAAGGGGTAACACTGTCATTTTTTTTTTTTTTGGCCAAAATTTTGACCCCCTCCGATTTTCTTGAAACTCTGGATTCTGACAGAGGGCCACGAGACTTCGACCAGCGCGCAAAAATGGAGGCTCTAGACCCTTCCAGAGCCGAGATATCAAAGGTCAAAATTTGGACCTGAAAAAAAAAAACATAAGGGGTAACACTGTCATTTTTTTTTTGGCCGAAATTTTGACCCCCTCCGATTTTCTTGAAACTCTGGATTCTGACAGAGGGCCACGAGACTTCGACCAGCGCGCAAAAATGGAGGCTCTAGACCCTTCCAGAGCCGAGATATCGAAGGTCAAAATTTGGACCTGAAAAAAAACATAAGGGGTAACACTGTCATTTTTTTTTTTTGGCTGAAATTTTGACCCCCTCCGATTTTCTTGAAACTCTGGATTCTGACAGAGGGCCACGAGACTTCGACCAGCGCGCAAAAATGGAGGCTCTAGACCCTTCCAGAGCCGAGATATCGATGGTCAAAATTTGGACCTGAAAAAAAAACATAAGGGGTAACATTGTCTTTTTTTTTTTTGGCCGAAATTTTGACCCCCTCCGATTTTCTTGAAACTTTGGATTCTGACAGAGGGCCACGAGACTTCGACCAGCGCGCAAAAATGGAGGCTCTAGACCCTTCCAGAGCCAAGATATCGAAGGTCAAAATTTGGACCTGAAAAAAAAAAACATAAGGGGTAACACTGTCTTTTTTTTTGGCCGAAATTTTGACCCCCTCCGATTTTCTTGAAACTCTGGATTCTGACAGAGGGCCACGAGACTTCGACCAGCGCGCAAAAATGGAGGCTCTAGACCCTTCCAGAGCCGAGATATCGAAGGTCAAAATTTGGACCTGAAAAAAAACATAAGGGGTAACACTGTCATTTTTTTTTGGCCGAAATTTTGACCCCCTCCGATTTTCTTGAAACTCTGGATTCTGACAGAGGGCCACGAGACTTCGACCAGTGCGCAAAAATGGAGGCTCTAGACCCTTCCAGAGCCGAGATATCGAAGGTCAAAATTTGGACCTGAAAAAAACATAAGGGGTAACACTGTCATTTTTTTTTTTGGCCAAAATTTTGACCCCCTCATTTATTCTTGAAACTCTGGATTCTGACAGAGGGCCACGAGACTTCGACCAGCGCGCAAAAATGGAGGCTCTAGACCCTTCCAGAGCCGAGATATCGAAGGTCAAAATTTGGACCTGAAAAAAAAAACATAAGGGGTAACACTGTCATTTTTTTTTTTGGCCGAAATTTTGACCCCCTCCGATTTTCTTGAAACTCTGGATTCTGACAGAGGGCCAAGAGACTTCGACCAGCGCGCAAAAATTGAGTCTCTAGACCCTTCCAGAGCCGAGATATCGAAGGTCAAAATTTGGACCTGAAAAAAAAAACATAAGGGGTAACACTGTCATTTTTTTTTTTGGCCGAAATTTTGACCCCCTCCGATTTTCTTGAAACTCTGGATACTGACAGAGGGCCACGAGACTTCGACTAGCACGCAAAAATGGAGGCTCTAGACCCTTCCAGAGCCGAGATATCGAAGGTCAAAATTTGGACCTGAAAAAAAAAAACATAAGGGGTAACACTGTCTTTTTTTTTTGGCAGAAATTTTGACCCGCTCCGATTTTCTTGAAACTCTGGATTCTGACAGAGGGCCACGAGACTTCGACCAGCGCGCAAAAATGGAGGCTCTAGACCCTTCCAGAGCCGAGATATCGAAGGTCAAAATTTGGACCTGAAAAAAAAAACATAAGGGGTAACACTGTCATTTTTTTTTTTGGCCGAAATTTTGACCCCCTACGATTTTCTTGAAACTCTGGATTCTGACAGAGGGCCACGAGACTTCGACCAGCGCGCAAAAATGGAGGCTCTAGACCCTTCCAGAGCCGAGATATCGAAGGTCAAAATTTGGACCTGAAAAAAAAAACATAAGGGGTAACACTGTCATTTTTTTTTTTTGGCCGAAATTTTGACCCCCTCCGATTTTCTTGAAACTCTGGATTCTGACAGAGGGCCACGAGACTTCGACCAGCGCGCAAAAAAGGAGGCTCTAGACCCTTCCAGAGCCGAGATATCGAAGGTCAAAATTTGGACCTGAAAAAAAAAAACATAAGGGGTAACACTGTCATTTTTTTTTTTGGCCGAAATTTTGACCCCCTCCGATTTTCTTGAAACTCTGGATTCTGACAGAGGGCCACGAGACTTCGACCAGCGCGCAAAAATGGAGGCTCTAAACCCTTCCAGAGCCGAGATATCGAAGGTCAAAATTTGGACCTGAAAAAAAAAACATAAGGGGTAACACTGTCAATTTTTTTTTGGGCCGAAATTTTGACCCCCTCCGATTTTCTTGAAACTCTGTATTCTGACAGAGGGCCACGAGACTTCGACCAGCGCGCAAAAATGGAGGCTCTAGACCCTTCCAGAGCCGAGATATCGAAGGTCAAAATTTGGACCTGAAAAAAAAAACATAAGGGGTAACACTGTCAATTTTTTTTTTGGCCGAAATTTTGACCCCCTCCGATTTTCTTGAAACTCTGGATTCTGACAGAGGGCCACGAGACTTCGACCAGCGTGCAAAAATGGAGGCTCTAGACCCTTCCAGAGCCGAGATATCGAAGGTCAAAATTTGGACCAGAAAAAAAAAACATAAGGGGTAACACTGTCATTTTTTTTTTGGCCGAAATTTTGACCCCCTCCGATTTTCTTGAAACTCTGGATTCTGACAGAGGGCCACGAGACTTCGACCAGCGCGCAAAAATGGAGGCTCTAGACCCTTCCAGAGCCAAGATATCGAAGGTCAAAATTTGGACCTGAAAAAAAAACATAAGGGGTAACACTGCCATTTTTTTTTTGGCCGAAATTTTGACCCCCTCCGATTTTCTTGAAACTCTGGATTCTGACAGAGGGCCAAGAGACTTCGACCAGCGCGCAAAAATGGAGGCTCTAGACCCTTCCAGAGCCGAGATATCGAAGGTCAAAATTTGGACCTGAAAAAAAACATAAGGGGTAACACTGTCATTTTTTTTTTGGCCGAAATTTTGACCCCCTCCGATATTCTTGAAACTCTGAATTCTGACAGAGGGCCACAAGACTTCGACCAGCGCGCAAAAATGGAGGCTCTAGACCCTTCCAGATCCGAGATATCGAAGGTCAAAATTTGGACCTGAAAAAAAAATATAAGGGGTAACACTGTCAATTTTTTTTTTTGGCCGAAATTTTGACCCCCTCCGATTTTCTTGAAACTCTGGATTCTGACAGAGGGCCACGAGACTTCGACCAGCACGCAAAAATGGAGGCTCTAGACCCTTCCAGAGCCGAGATATCGAAGGTCAAAATTTGGACCTGAAAAAAAAAAACATAAGGGGTAACACTGTCATTTTTTTTTTTTTGGCCGAAATTTTGACCCCCTCCGATTTTCTTGAAACTCTGGATTCTGACAGAGGGCCACGAGACTTCGACCAGCGCGCAAAAATGGAGGTTCTAGACCCTTCCAGAGCCGAGCTATCGAAGGTCAAAATTTGGACCTGAAAAAAAAACATAAGGGGTAACACTGTCATTTTTTTTTTTGGCCGAAATTTTGACCCCCTCCGATTTTCTTGAAACTCTGGATTCTGACAGAGGGCCACGAGACTTCGACCAGCGCGCAAAAATGGAGGCTCTAGACCCTTCCAGAGCCGAGATATCGAAGGTCAAAATTTGGACCTGAAAAAAAAACATAAGGGGTAACACTGTCAATTTTTTTTTGGGCCGAAATTTTGAACCCCTCCGATTTTCTTGAAACTCTGTATTCTGACAGAGGGCCACGAGACTTCGACCAGCGCGCAAAAATGGAGGCTCTAGACCCTTCCAGAGCCGAGATATCGAAGGTCAAAATTTGGACCTGAAAAAAAAAACATAAGGGGTAACACTGTCAAATTTTTTTTTGGCCGAAATTTTGACCCCCTCCGATTTTCTTGAAACTCTGGACTCTGACAGAGGGCCACGAGACTTCGACCAGCGTGCAAAAATGGAGGCTCTAGACCCTTCCAGAGCCGAGATATCGAAGGTCAAAATTTGGACCTGAAAAAAAAACATAAGGGGTAACACTGTCATTTTTTTTTTTTGGCCGAAATTTTGACCCCCTCCGATTTTCTTGAAACTCTGGATTCTGACAGAGGGCCACGAGACTTCGACCAGCGCGCAAAAATGGAGGCTCTAGACCCTTCCAGAGCCGAGATATCGAAGGTCAAAATTTGGACCTGAAAAAAAAAACATAAGGGGTAACACTGCCATTTTTTTTTTGGCCGAAATTTTGACCCCCTCCGATTTTCTTGAAACTCTGGATTCTGACAGAGGGCCAAGAGACTTCGACCAGCGCGCAAAAATGGAGGCTCTAGACCCTTCCAGAGCCGAGATATCGAAGGTCAAAATTTGGACCTGAAAAAAAACATAAGGGGTAACACTGTCATTTTTTTTTGGCCGAAATTTTAACCCCCTCCGATTTTCTTGAAACTCTGGATTCTGACAGAGGGCCACGAGACTTCGACCAGCGCGCAAAAATGGAGGCTCTAGACCCTTCCAGAGCCGAGATATCGAAGGTCAAAATTTGGACCTGAAAAAAAAACATAAGGGGTAACACTGTCTTTTTTTTTGGCTGAAATTTTGACCCCCTCCGATATTCTTGAAACTCTGGATTCTGACAGAGGGCCACAAGACTTCGACCAGCGCGCAAAAATGGAGGCTCTAGACCCTTCCAGATCCGAGATATCGAAGGTCAAAATTTGGACCTGAAAAAAAAACATAAGGGGTAACACTGTCAATTTTTTTTGGCCGAAATTTTGACCCTCTCCGATTTTCTTGAAACTCTGGATTCTGACAGAGGGCCACGAGACTTCGACCAGCACGCAAAAATGGAGGCTCTAGACCCTTCCAGAGCCGAGATATCGAAGGTCAAAATTTGGACCTGAAAAAAAACATAAGAGGTAACACTGTCATTTTTTTTTTGGCCGAAATTTTGACCCCCTCCGATTTTCTCGAAACTCTAGATTCTGACAGAGGGCCACAAGACTTCGACCAGCGCACAAAAATGGAGGCTCTAGACCCTTCCAGAGCCGAGATATCGAAGGTCAAAATTTGGACCTGAAAAAAAAACATAAGGGGTAACACTGTCATTTTTTTTTTTGGCCGAAATTTTGACCCCCTCCGATTTTCTTGAAACTCTGGATACTGACAGAGGGCCACGAGACGTCGACCAGCGCGCAAAAATGGAGGCTCTAGACCCATCCAGAGCCGAGATATCGAAGGTCAAAATTTGGACCTGAAAAAAAAACATAAGAGGTAACATTTTCTTTTTTTTTTTGGCAGAAATTTTGACCCGCTCCGATTTTCTTGAAACTCTGGATTCTGACAGAGGGCCACGGGACTTCGACCAGCGCGCAAAAATGGAGGCTCTAGACCCTTCCAGAGCCGAGATATCAAAGGTCAAAATTTGGACCTGAAAAAAAAAACATAAGGGGTAACACTGTCATTTTTTTTTTGGCCGAAATTTTGACCCCCTCCAATTTTCTTGAAACTCTGGATTCTGACAGAGGGCCACGAGACTTCGACCAGCGCGCAAAAATGGAGGCTCTAGACCCTTCCAGAGCCGAGATATCGAAGGTCAAAATTTGGACCTGAAAAAAAAAACATAAGGGGTAACACTGTCATTTTTTTTTTTTTGGCCGAAATTTTGACCCCCTCCGATTTTCTTGAAACTCTGGATTCTGACAGAGGGCCACGAGACTTCGACCAGCGCGCAAAAATGGAGGCTCTAGACCCTTCCAGAGCCAAGATATCGAAGGTCAAAATTTGGACCTGAAAAAAAAACATAAGGGGTAACATTGTCTTTTTTTTTTTGGCCGAAATTTTGACCCCCTCCGATTTTCTTGAAACTCTGGATTCTGACAGAGGGCCACGAGACTTCGACCAGCGCGCAAAAATGGAGGCTCTAGACCCTTCCAGAACCGAGATATCGAAGGTCAAAATTTGGACCTGAAAAAAAACATAAGGGGTAACACTGTCATTTTTTTTTTTGGCCGAAATTTTGACCCCCTCCGATTTTCTTGAAACTCTGGATTCTGACAGAGGGCCACGAGACTTCGACCAGCGCGCAAAAATGGAGGCTCTAGACCCTTCCAGAGCCGAGATATCGAAGGTCAAAATTTGGACCTGAAAAAAACATAAGGGGTAACACTGTCATTTTTTTTGGCCAAAATTTTGACCCCCTCCAATTTTCTTGAAACTCTGGATTCTGACAGAGGGCCACGAGACTTCGACCAGCGCGCAAAAATGGAGGCTCTAGACCCTTCCAGAGCCGAGATATCGAAGGTCAAAATTTGGACCTGAAAAAAAAAACATAAGGGGTAACACTGTCATTTTTTTTTTTGGCCGAAATTCTGACCCCCTCCGATTTTCTTGAAACTCTGGATTCTGACAGAGGGCCACGAGACTTCGACCAGCGCGCAAAAATGGAGGCTCTAGACCCTTCCAGAGCCGAGATATCGAAGGTCAAAATTTGGACCTGAAAAAAAAAAACATAAGGGGTAACACTGTCATTTTTTTTTTTTGGCCGAAATTTTGACCCCCTCCGATTTTCTTGAAACTCTGGATACTGACAGAGGGCCATGAGACTTCGACTAGCGCGCAAAAATGGAGGCTCTAGACCCTTCCAGAGCCGAGATATCGAAGGTCAAAATTTGGACCTGAAAAAAAAAACATAGGGGGTAACACTGTCTTTTTTTTTTGGCAGAAATTTTGACCCGCTCCGATTTTCTTGAAACTCTGGATTCTGACAGAGGGCCACGAGACTTCGACCAGCGTGCAAAAATGGAGGCTCTAGACCCTTCCAGAGCCGAGATATCGAAGGTCAAAATTTGGACCTGAAAAAAAAACATAAGGGGTAACACTGTCATTTTTTTTTTTGGCCGAAATTTTGACCCCCTCCGATTTTCTTGAAACTCTGGATTCTGACAGAGGGCCACGAGACTTCGACCAGCGCGCAAAAATGGAGGCTCTAGACCCTTCCAGAGCCAAGATATCGAAGGTCAAAATTTGGACCTGAAAAAAAAACATAAGGGGTAACACTGCCATTTTTTTTTTGGCCGAAATTTTGACCCCCTCCGATTTTCTTGAAACTCTGGATTCTGACAGAGGGCCAAGAGACTTCGACCAGCGCGCAAAAATGGAGGCTCTAGACCCTTCCAGAGCCGAGATATCGAAGGTCAAAATTTGGACCTGAAAAAAAACATAAGGGGTAACACTGTCATTTTTTTTTTGGCCGAAATTTTGACCCCCTCCGATATTCTTGAAACTCTGAATTCTGACAGAGGGCCACAAGACTTCGACCAGCGCGCAAAAATGGAGGCTCTAGACCCTTCCAGATCCGAGATATCGAAGGTCAAAATTTGGACCTGAAAAAAAAATATAAGGGGTAACACTGTCAATTTTTTTTTTTGGCCGAAATTTTGACCCCCTCCGATTTTCTTGAAACTCTGGATTCTGACAGAGGGCCACGAGACTTCGACCAGCACGCAAAAATGGAGGCTCTAGACCCTTCCAGAGCCGAGATATCGAAGGTCAAAATTTGGACCTGAAAAAAAAAAACATAAGGGGTAACACTGTCATTTTTTTTTTTTTGGCCGAAATTTTGACCCCCTCCGATTTTCTTGAAACTCTGGATTCTGACAGAGGGCCACGAGACTTCGACCAGCGCGCAAAAATGGAGGTTCTAGACCCTTCCAGAGCCGAGCTATCGAAGGTCAAAATTTGGACCTGAAAAAAAAACATAAGGGGTAACACTGTCATTTTTTTTTTTGGCCGAAATTTTGACCCCCTCCGATTTTCTTGAAACTCTGGATTCTGACAGAGGGCCACGAGACTTCGACCAGCGCGCAAAAATGGAGGCTCTAGACCCTTCCAGAGCCGAGATATCGAAGGTCAAAATTTGGACCTGAAAAAAAAACATAAGGGGTAACACTGTCAATTTTTTTTTGGGCCGAAATTTTGAACCCCTCCGATTTTCTTGAAACTCTGTATTCTGACAGAGGGCCACGAGACTTCGACCAGCGCGCAAAAATGGAGGCTCTAGACCCTTCCAGAGCCGAGATATCGAAGGTCAAAATTTGGACCTGAAAAAAAAAACATAAGGGGTAACACTGTCAAATTTTTTTTTGGCCGAAATTTTGACCCCCTCCGATTTTCTTGAAACTCTGGACTCTGACAGAGGGCCACGAGACTTCGACCAGCGTGCAAAAATGGAGGCTCTAGACCCTTCCAGAGCCGAGATATCGAAGGTCAAAATTTGGACCTGAAAAAAAAACATAAGGGGTAACACTGTCATTTTTTTTTTTTGGCCGAAATTTTGACCCCCTCCGATTTTCTTGAAACTCTGGATTCTGACAGAGGGCCACGAGACTTCGACCAGCGCGCAAAAATGGAGGCTCTAGACCCTTCCAGAGCCGAGATATCGAAGGTCAAAATTTGGACCTGAAAAAAAAAACATAAGGGGTAACACTGCCATTTTTTTTTTGGCCGAAATTTTGACCCCCTCCGATTTTCTTGAAACTCTGGATTCTGACAGAGGGCCAAGAGACTTCGACCAGCGCGCAAAAATGGAGGCTCTAGACCCTTCCAGAGCCGAGATATCGAAGGTCAAAATTTGGACCTGAAAAAAAACATAAGGGGTAACACTGTCATTTTTTTTTGGCCGAAATTTTAACCCCCTCCGATTTTCTTGAAACTCTGGATTCTGACAGAGGGCCACGAGACTTCGACCAGCGCGCAAAAATGGAGGCTCTAGACCCTTCCAGAGCCGAGATATCGAAGGTCAAAATTTGGACCTGAAAAAAAAACATAAGGGGTAACACTGTCTTTTTTTTTGGCTGAAATTTTGACCCCCTCCGATATTCTTGAAACTCTGGATTCTGACAGAGGGCCACAAGACTTCGACCAGCGCGCAAAAATGGAGGCTCTAGACCCTTCCAGATCCGAGATATCGAAGGTCAAAATTTGGACCTGAAAAAAAAACATAAGGGGTAACACTGTCAATTTTTTTTGGCCGAAATTTTGACCCTCTCCGATTTTCTTGAAACTCTGGATTCTGACAGAGGGCCACGAGACTTCGACCAGCACGCAAAAATGGAGGCTCTAGACCCTTCCAGAGCCGAGATATCGAAGGTCAAAATTTGGACCTGAAAAAAAACATAAGAGGTAACACTGTCATTTTTTTTTTGGCCGAAATTTTGACCCCCTCCGATTTTCTCGAAACTCTAGATTCTGACAGAGGGCCACAAGACTTCGACCAGCGCACAAAAATGGAGGCTCTAGACCCTTCCAGAGCCGAGATATCGAAGGTCAAAATTTGGACCTGAAAAAAAAACATAAGGGGTAACACTGTCATTTTTTTTTTTGGCCGAAATTTTGACCCCCTCCGATTTTCTTGAAACTCTGGATACTGACAGAGGGCCACGAGACGTCGACCAGCGCGCAAAAATGGAGGCTCTAGACCCATCCAGAGCCGAGATATCGAAGGTCAAAATTTGGACCTGAAAAAAAAACATAAGAGGTAACATTTTCTTTTTTTTTTTGGCAGAAATTTTGACCCGCTCCGATTTTCTTGAAACTCTGGATTCTGACAGAGGGCCACGGGACTTCGACCAGCGCGCAAAAATGGAGGCTCTAGACCCTTCCAGAGCCGAGATATCAAAGGTCAAAATTTGGACCTGAAAAAAAAAACATAAGGGGTAACACTGTCATTTTTTTTTTGGCCGAAATTTTGACCCCCTCCAATTTTCTTGAAACTCTGGATTCTGACAGAGGGCCACGAGACTTCGACCAGCGCGCAAAAATGGAGGCTCTAGACCCTTCCAGAGCCGAGATATCGAAGGTCAAAATTTGGACCTGAAAAAAAAAACATAAGGGGTAACACTGTCATTTTTTTTTTTTTGGCCGAAATTTTGACCCCCTCCGATTTTCTTGAAACTCTGGATTCTGACAGAGGGCCACGAGACTTCGACCAGCGCGCAAAAATGGAGGCTCTAGACCCTTCCAGAGCCAAGATATCGAAGGTCAAAATTTGGACCTGAAAAAAAAACATAAGGGGTAACATTGTCTTTTTTTTTTTGGCCGAAATTTTGACCCCCTCCGATTTTCTTGAAACTCTGGATTCTGACAGAGGGCCACGAGACTTCGACCAGCGCGCAAAAATGGAGGCTCTAGACCCTTCCAGAACCGAGATATCGAAGGTCAAAATTTGGACCTGAAAAAAAACATAAGGGGTAACACTGTCATTTTTTTTTTTGGCCGAAATTTTGACCCCCTCCGATTTTCTTGAAACTCTGGATTCTGACAGAGGGCCACGAGACTTCGACCAGCGCGCAAAAATGGAGGCTCTAGACCCTTCCAGAGCCGAGATATCGAAGGTCAAAATTTGGACCTGAAAAAAACATAAGGGGTAACACTGTCATTTTTTTTGGCCAAAATTTTGACCCCCTCCAATTTTCTTGAAACTCTGGATTCTGACAGAGGGCCACGAGACTTCGACCAGCGCGCAAAAATGGAGGCTCTAGACCCTTCCAGAGCCGAGATATCGAAGGTCAAAATTTGGACCTGAAAAAAAAAACATAAGGGGTAACACTGTCATTTTTTTTTTTGGCCGAAATTCTGACCCCCTCCGATTTTCTTGAAACTCTGGATTCTGACAGAGGGCCACGAGACTTCGACCAGCGCGCAAAAATGGAGGCTCTAGACCCTTCCAGAGCCGAGATATCGAAGGTCAAAATTTGGACCTGAAAAAAAAAAACATAAGGGGTAACACTGTCATTTTTTTTTTTTGGCCGAAATTTTGACCCCCTCCGATTTTCTTGAAACTCTGGATACTGACAGAGGGCCATGAGACTTCGACTAGCGCGCAAAAATGGAGGCTCTAGACCCTTCCAGAGCCGAGATATCGAAGGTCAAAATTTGGACCTGAAAAAAAAAACATAAGGGGTAACACTGTCTTTTTTTTTTGGCAGAAATTTTGACCCGCTCCGATTTTCTTGAAACTCTGGATTCTGACAGAGGGCCACGAGACTTCGACCAGCGTGCAAAAATGGAGGCTCTAGACCCTTCCAGAGCCGAGATATCGAAGGTCAAAATTTGGACCTGAAAAAAAAACATAAGGGGTAACACTGTCATTTTTTTTTTTGGCCGAAATTTTGACCCCCTCCGATTTTCTTGAAACTCTGGATTCTGACAGAGGGCCACGAGACTTCGACCAGCGCGCAAAAATGGAGTCTCTAGACCCTTCCAGAGCCGAGATATCGAAGGTCAAAATTTGGACCTGAAAAAAAAACATAAGGGGTAACACTGTCATTTTTTTTTTTTTTTTGGCTGAAATTTTGACCCCCTCCGATTTTCTTGAAACTCTGGATTCTGACAGAGGGCCACGAGACTTCGACCAGCGCGCAAAAATGGAGGCTCTAGACCCTTCCAGAGCCGAGATATCGAAGGTCAAAATTTGGACCTGAAAAAAAAAACATAAGGGGTAAGACTGTCATTTTTTTTGGCCGAAATTTTGACCCCCTCCGATTTTCTTGAAACTCTGGATTCTGACAGAGGGCCACGAGACTTCGACCAGCGCGCAAAAAAGGAGGCTCTAGACCCTTCCAGAGCCGAGATATCGAAGGTCAAAATTTGGACCTGAAAAAAAAAAAACACAAGGGGTAACACTGTCATTTTTTTTTTTTGGCCGAAATTTTGACCCCCTCGGATTTTCTTGAAACTCTGGATTCTGACAGAGGGCCACGAGACTTCGACCAGCGCGCAAAAATGGAGGTTCTAGACCCTTCCAGAGCCGAGATATCGAAGGTCAAAATTTGGACCTGAAAAAAAAACATAAGGGGTAACACTGTCATTTTTTTTTTTTGGCCGAAATTTTGACCCCCTCCGATTTTCTTGAAACTCTGGATTCTGACAGAGGGCCACGAGACTTCGACCAGCGCGCAAAAATGGAGGCTCTAGACCCTTCCAGAGCCGAGATATCGAAGGTCAAAATTTGGACCTGAAAAAAAAAACATAAGGGGTAACACTGTCATTTTTTTTTTTTGGCCGAAATTTTGACCCCCTCCGATTTTCTTGAAACTCTGGATTCTGACAGAGGGCCACGAGACTTCGACCAGCGCACAAAAATGGAGGCTCTAGACCCTTCCAGAGCCAAGATATCGAAGGTCAAAATTTGGACCTGAAAAAAAAAACATAAGGGGTAACACTGTCTTTTTTTTTGGCAGAAATTTTGACCCCCTCCGATTTTCTTGAAACTCTGGATTCTGACAGAGGGCCACGAGACTTCGACCAGCGCGCAAAAATGGAGGCTCTAGACCCTTCCAGAGCCGAGATATCGAAGGTCAAAATTTGGACCTGAAAAAAAAACATAAGGGGTAACACTGTCAATTTTTTTTTTTTGGCCGAAATTTTGACCCTCTCCGATTTTCTTGAAACTCTGGATTCTGACAGAGGGCCACGAGACTTCGACCAGCACGCAAAAATGGAGGCTCTAGACCCTTCCAGAGCCGAGATATCGAAGGTCAAAATTTGGACCTGAAAAAAAAACATAAGAGGTAACACTGTCATTTTTTTTTGGCCGAAATTTTGACCCCCTCCGATTTTCTCGAAACTCTAGATTCTGACAGAGGGCCACGAGACTTCGACCAGCGTGCAAAAATGGAGGCTCTAGACCCTTCCAGAGCCGAGATATCGAAGGTCAAAATTTGGACCTGAAAAAAAAAACATAAGGGGTAACACTGTCATTTTTTTTTTTTGGCCGAAATTTTGACCCCCTCCGATTTTCTTGAAACTCTGGATTCTGACAGAGGGCCACAAGACTTCGACCAGCGCGCAAAAATGGAGGCTCTAGACCCTTCCAGAGCCGAGATATCGAAGGTCAAAATTTGGACCTGAAAAAAAAACATAAGAGGTAACACTGTCATTTTTTTTTTGGCCGAAATTTTGACCCCCTCCAATTTTCTCGAAACTCTGGATTCTGACAGAGGGCCACGAGACTTCGACCAGCGTGCAAAAATGGAGGCTCTAGACCCTTCCAGAGCCGAGATATCGAAGGTCAAAATTTGGACCTGAAAAAAAAACATAAGGGGTAACACTGTCATTTTTTTTTGGCCGAAATTTTGACCCCCTCCGATTTTTTTGAAACTCTGGATTCTGACAGAGGGCCAAGAGACTTCGACCAGCGCGCAAAAATGGAGGCTCTAGACCCTTCCAGAGCCGAGATATCGAAGGTCAAAATTTGGACCTGAAAAAAAAAAACATAAGGGGTAACACTGTCATTTTTTTTTTTGGCCAAAATTTTGACCCCCTCCGATTTTCTTGAAACTCTGGATTCTGACAGAGGGCCACGAGACTTCGACCAGCACGCAAAAATGGAGGCTCTAGACCCTTCCAGAGCCGAGATATCGAAGGTCAAAATTTGGACCTGAAAAAAAAAACAAGGGGTAACACTGTCATTTTTTTTTTTGGCCGAAATTTTGACCCCCTCCGATTTTCTTGAAACTCTGGATTCTGACAGAGGGCCACGAGACTTCGACCAGCGCGCAAAAATGGAGGCTCTAGACCCTTCCAGAGCCGAGATATCGAAGGTCAAAATTTGGACCTGAAAAAAAAACATAAGGGGTAACACTGTCATTTTTTTTTTGGCCGAAATTTTGACCCCCTCCGATTTTCTTGAAACTCTGGATACTGACAGAGGGCCACGAGACTTCGACCAGCGCGCAAAAATGGAGGCTCTAGACCCATCCAGAGCCGAGATATCGAAGGTCAAAATTTGGACCTGAAAAAAAAAACATAAGAGGTAACATTGTCTTTTTTTTTTGGCAGAAATTTTGACCCGCTCCGATTTTCTTGAAACTCTGGATTCTGACAGAGGGCCACGGGACTTCGACCAGCGCGCAAAAATGGAGGCTCTAGACCCTTCCAGAGCCGAGATATCGAAGGTCAAAATTTGGACCTGAAAAAAAAAACATAAGGGGTAACACTGTCATTTTTTTTTTTTTTTTGGCCGAAATTTTGACCCCCTCCAATTTTCTTGAAACTCTGGATTCTGACAGAGGGCCACGAGACTTCGACCAGCGCGCAAAAATGGAGGCTCTAGACCCTTCCAGAGCCGAGATATCGAAGGTCAAAATTTGGACCTGAAAAAAAAACATAAGGGGTAACATTGTCTTTTTTTTTTTTGGCCGAATTTTTGACCCCCTCCGATTTTCTTGAAACTCTGGATTTTGACAGAGGGCCACGAGACTTCGACCAGCGCGCAAAAATGGAGGCTCTAGACCCTTCCAGAGCCGAGATATCGAAGGTCAAAATTTGGACCTGAAAAAAAACATAAGGGGTAACACTGTCATTTTTTTTTGGCCGAAATTTTGACCCCCTCCGATTTTCTTGAAACTCTGGATTCTGACAGAGGGCCACGAGACTTCGACCAGCGCGCAAAAATGGAGGCTCTAGACCCTTCCAGAGCCGAGATATCGAAGGTCAAAATTTGGACCTGAAAAAAACATAAGGGGTAACACTGTCATTTTTTTTTTTGGCCAAAATTTTGACCCCCTCCAATTTTCTTGAAACTCTGGATTCTGACAGAGGGCCACGAGACTTCGACCAGCGCGCAAAAATGGAGGCTCTACACCCTTCCAGAGCCGAGATATCGAAGGTCAAAATTTGGACCTGAAAAAAAAAACATAAGGGGTAACACTGTCATTTTTTTTTTGGCCGAAATTTTAACCCCCTCCGATTTTCTTGAAACTCTGGATTCTGACAGAGGGCCACGAGACTTCGACCAGCGCGCAAAAATTGAGGCTCTAGACCCTTCCAGAGCCGAGATATCGAAGGTCAAAAATTGGAACTGAAAAAAAAAACATAAGGGGTAACACTGTCATTTTTTTTTTGGCCGAAATTTTGACCCCATCCGATTTTCTTGAAACTCTGGATTCTGACAGAGGGCCACGAGACTTCGACCAGCGCGCAAAAATGGAGGCTCTAGACCCTTCCAGAGCCGAGATATCGAAGGTCAAAATTTGGACCTGAAAAAAAAACATAAGGGGTAACACTGTCTTTTTTTTTGGCCGAAATTTTGACCCCCTCCGATATTCTTGAAACTCTGAATTCTGACAGAGGGCCACAAGACTTCGACCAGCGCGCAAAAATGGAGGCTCTAGGCCCTTCCAGATCCGAGATATCGAAGGTCAAAATTTGGACCTGAAAAAAAAACATAAGGGGTAACACTGTCAATTTTTTTTTTTGGCCGAAATTTTGACCCCCTCCGATTTTCTTGAAACTCTGGATTCTGACAGAGGGCCACGAGACTTCGACCAGCGCGCAAAAATGGAGGCTCTAGACCCTTCCAGAGCCGAGATATCGAAGGTCAAAATTTGGACCTGAAAAAAAAAACATAAGGGGTAACACTGTAATTTTTTTTTTTGGCCGAAATTTTGACCCCCTCCGATTTTCTTGAAACTCTGGATTCTGACAGAGGGCCACGAGACTTCGACCAGCGCGCAAAAATGGAGGCTCTAGACCCTTCCAGAGCCGAGATATCGAAGGTCAAAATTTGGACCTGAAAAAAAAACATAAGGGGTAACACTGTCAATTTTTTTTTGGGCCGAAATTTTGACCCCCTCCGATTTTCTTGAAACTCTGTATTCTGACAGAGGGCCACGAGACTTCGACCAGCGCGCAAAAATGGAGGCTCTAGACCCTTCCAGAGCCGAGATATCGAAGGTCAAAATTTGGACCTGAAAAAAAAAACATAAGGGGTAACACTGTCAATTTTTTTTTTGGCCGAAATTTTGACCCCCTCCGATTTTCTTGAAACTCTGGACTCTGACAGAGGGCCACGAGACTTCGACCAGCGTGCAAAAATGGAGGCTCTAGACCCTTCCAGAGCCGAGATATCGAAGGTCAAAATTTGGACCTGAAAAAAAAACATAAGGGGTAACACTGTCATTTTTTTTTTTTTGGCCGAAATTTTGACCCCCTCCGATTTTCTTGAAACTCTGGATTCTGACAGAGGGCCAAGAGACTTCGACCAGCGCGCAAAAATGGAGGCTCTAGACCCTTCCAGAGCCGAGATATCGAAGGTCAAAATTTGGACCTGAAAAAAAACATAAGGGGTAACACTGTCATTTTTTTTTTGGCCGAAATTTTAACCCCCTCCGATTTTCTTGAAACTCTGGATTCTGACAGAGGGCCACGAGACTTCGACCAGCGCGCAAAAATGGAGGCTCTAGACCCTTCCAGAGCCGAGATATCGAAGGTCAAAATTTTGACCTGAAAAAAAAACATAAGGGGTAACACTGTCAATTTTTTTTGGCCGAAATTTTGACCCTCTCCGATTTTCTTGAAACTCTGGATTCTGACAGAGGGCCACAAGACTTCGACCAGCGCGCAAAAATGGAGGCTCTAGACCCTTCCAGATCCGAGATATCGAAGGTCAAAATTTGGACCTGAAAAAAAAACATAAGGGGTAACACTGTCAATTTTTTTTGGCCGAAATTTTGACCCTCTCCGATTTTCTTGAAACTCTGGATTCTGACAGAGGGCCACGAGACTTCGACCAGCACGCAAAAATGGAGGCTCTAGACCCTTCCAGAGCCGAGATATCGAAGGTCAAAATTTGGACCTGAAAAAAAAACATAAGAGGTAACACTGTCATTTTTTTTTTGGCCGAAATTTTGACCCCCTCCGATTTTCTCGAAACTCTAGATTCTGACAGAGGGCCACAAGACTTCGACCAGCGTGCAAAAATGGAGGCTCTAGACCCTTCCAGAGCCGAGATATCGAAGGTCAAAATTTGGACCTGAAAAAAAAAACATAAGAGGTAACACTGTCATTTTTTTTTTGGCCGAAATTTTGACCCCCTCCGATTTTCTCGAAACTCTAGATTCTGACAGAGGGCCACAAGACTTCGACCAGCGTGCAAAAATGGAGGCTCTAGACCCTTCCAGAGCCGAGATATCGAAGGTCAAAATTTGGACCTGAAAAAAAAAACATAAGGGGTAACACTGTCATTTTTTTTTTTTTGGCCGAAATTTTGACCCCCTCCGATTTTCTTGAAACTCTGGATTCTGACAGAGGGCCACGAGACTTCGACCAGCGCGCAAAAATGGAGGCTCTAGACCCTTCCAGAGCCGAGATATCGAAGGTCAAAATTTGGACCTGAAAAAAAAACATAAGGGGTAACACTGTCATTTTTTTTTTTTTGGCCGAAATTTTGACCCCCTCCGATTTTCTTGAAACTCTGGATTCTGACAGAGGGCCACGAGACTTTGACCAGCGCACAAAAATGGAGGCTCTAGACCCTTCCAGAGCCGAGATATCGAAGGTCAAAATTTGGACCTGAAAAAAAAAACATAAGGGGTAACACTGTCTTTTTTTTTTGGCAGAAATTTTGACCCCCTCCGATTTTCTTGAAACTCTGGATTCTGACAGAGGGCCACGAGACTTCGACCAGCGCGCAAAAATGGAGGCTCTAGACCCTTCCAGAGCCGAGATATCGAAGGTCAAAATTTGGACCTGAAAAAAAAAACCATAAGGGGTAACACTGTCTTTTTTTTTTTTTTGGCCGAAATTTTGATCCCCTCCGATTTTCTTGAAACTCTGGATTCTGACAGAGGGCCACAAGACTTCGACCAGCGCGCAAAAATGGAGGCTCTAGACCCTTCCAGATCCGAGATATCGAAGGTCAAAATTTGGACCTGAAAAAAAAACATAAGGGGTAACACTGTCAATTTTTTTTTTTGGCCGAAATTTTGACCCCCTCCGATTTTCTTGAAACTCTGGATTCTGACAGAGGGCCACGAGACTTCGACCAGCACGCAAAAATGGAGACTCTAGACCCTTCCAGAGCCGAGATATCGAAGGTCAAAATTTGGACCTGAAAAAAAAAAACATAAGGGGTAACACTGTCATTTTTTTTTTTGGCCGAAATTTTGACCCCCTCCGATTTTCTTGAAACTCTGGATTCTGACAGAGGGCCACGAGACTTCGACCAGCGCGCAAAAATGGAGGTTCTAGACCCTTCCAGAGCCGAGCTATCGAAGGTCAAAATTTGGACCTGAAAAAAAAACATAAGGGGTAACACTGTCATTTTTTTTTGGCCGAAATTTTGACCCCCTCCGATTTTCTTGAAACTCTGGATTCTGACAGAGGGCCACGAGACTTCGACCAGCGCGCAAAAATGGAGGCTCTAGACCCTTCCAGAGCCGAGATATCGAAGGTCAAAATTTGGACCTGAAAAAAAAAACATAAGGGGTAACACTGTCATTTTTTTTTTTTGGCCGAAATTTTGACCCCCTCCGATTTTCTTGAAACTCTGGATTCTGACAGAGGGCCACGAGACTTCGACCAGCGCGCAAAAATGGAGGCTCTAGACCCTTCCAGAGCCGAGATATCGAAGGTCAAAATTTGGACCTGAAAAAAAAAACCATAAGGGGTAACACTGTCTTTTTTTTTTTTTTGGCCGAAATTTTGATCCCCTCCGATTTTCTTGAAACTCTGGATTCTGACAGAGGGCCACAAGACTTCGACCAGCGCGCAAAAATGGAGGCTCTAGACCCTTCCAGATCCGAGATATCGAAGGTCAAAATTTGGACCTGAAAAAAAAACATAAGGGGTAACACTGTCAATTTTTTTTTTTGGCCGAAATTTTGACCCCCTCCGATTTTCTTGAAACTCTGGATTCTGACAGAGGGCCACGAGACTTCGACCAGCACGCAAAAATGGAGGCTCTAGACCCTTCCAGAGCCGAGATATCGAAGGTCAAAATTTGGACCTGAAAAAAAAAAACATAAGGGGTAACACTGTCATTTTTTTTTTTTTGGCCGAAATTTTGACCCCCTCCGATTTTCTTGAAACTCTGGATTCTGACAGAGGGCCACGAGACTTCGACCAGCGCGCAAAAATGGAGGTTCTAGACCCTTCCAGAGCCGAGCTATCGAAGGTCAAAATTTGGACCTGAAAAAAAAACATAAGGGGTAACACTGTCATTTTTTTTTGGCCGAAATTTTGACCCCCTCCGATTTTCTTGAAACTCTGGATTCTGACAGAGGGCCACGAGACTTCGACCAGCGCGCAAAAATGGAGGCTCTAGACCCTTCCAGAGCCGAGATATCGAAGGTCAAAATTTGGACCTGAAAAAAAAAACATAAGGGGTAACACTGTCATTTTTTTTTTTGGCCGAAATTTTGACCCCCTCCGATTTTCTTGAAACTCTGGATTCTGACAGAGGGCCACGAGACTTCGACCAGCGCGCAAAAATGGAGGCTCTAGACCCTTCCAGAGCCGAGATATCGAAGGTCAAAATTTGGACCTGAAAAAAAAAACATAAGGGGTAACACTGTCATTTTTTTTTTTGGCCGAAATTTTGACCCCCTCCGATTTTCTTGAAACTCTGGATTCTGACAGAGGGCCACGAGACTTCGACCAGCGCACAAAAATGGAGGCTCTAGACCCTTCCAGAGCCGAGATATCGAAGGTCAAAATTTGGACCTGAAAAAAAAAACATAAGGGGTAACACTGTCTTTTTTTTTTGGCAGAAATTTTGACCCCCTCCGATTTTCTTGAAACTCTGGATTCTGACAGAGGGCCACGAGACTTCGACCAGCGCGCAAAAATGGAGGCTCTAGACCCTTCCAGAGCCGAGATATCGAAGGTCAAAATTTGGACCTGAAAAAAAAAACCATAAGGGGTAACACTGTCTTTTTTTTTTTTTTTGGCCGAAATTTTGATCCCCTCCGATTTTCTTGAAACTCTGGATTCTGACAGAGGGCCACAAGACTTCGACCAGCGCGCAAAAATGGAGGCTCTAGACCCTTCCAGATCCGAGATATCGAAGGTCAAAATTTGGACCTGAAAAAAAAAACATAAGGGGTAACACTGTCATTTTTTTTTTTTGGCCGAAATTTTGACCCCCTCCGATTTTCTTGAAACTCTGGATTCTGACAGAGGGCCACGAGACTTCGACCAGCGCGCAAAAATGGAGGTTCTAGACCCTTCCAGAGCCGAGCTATCGAAGGTCAAAATTTGGACCTGAAAAAAAAACATAAGGGGTAACACTGTCATTTTTTTTTTGGCCGAAATTTTGACCCCCTCCGATTTTCTTGAAACTCTGGATTCTGACAGAGGGCCACGAGACTTCGACCAGCGCGCAAAAATGGAGGCTCTAGACCCTTCCAGAGCCGAGATATCGAAGGTCAAAATTTGGACCTGAAAAAAAAAACATAAGGGGTAACACTGTCTTTTTTTTTTGGCAGAAATTTTGACCCCCTCCGATTTTCTTGAAACTCTGGATTCTGACAGAGGGCCACGAGACTTCGACCAGCGCGCAAAAATGGAGGCTCTAGACCCTTCCAGAGCCGAGATATCGAAGGTCAAAATTTGGACCTGAAAAAAAAACCCATAAGGGGTAACACTGTCAATTTTTTTTTTTGGCCGAAATTTTGACCCCCTCCGATTTTCTTGAAACTCTGGATTCTGACAGAGGGCCACGAGACTTCGACCAGCACGCAAAAATGGAGGCTCTAGACCCTTCCAGAGCCGAGATATCGAAGGTCAAAATTTGGACCTGAAAAAAAAACATAAGGGGTAACACTGTCAATTTTTTTTTTTGGCCGAAATTTTGACCCCCTCCGATTTTCTTGAAACTCTGGATTCTGACAGAGGGCCACGAGACTTCGACCAGCATGCAAAAATGGAGGCTCTAGACCCTTCCAGAGCCGAGATATCGAAGGTCAAAATTTGGACCTGAAAAAAAAAAACATAAGGGGTAACACTGTCATTTTTTTTTTTTGGCCGAAATTTTGACCCCCTCCGATTTTCTTGAAACTCTGGATTCTGACAGAGGGCCACGAGACTTCGACCAGCGCGCAAAAATGGAGGTTCTAGACCCTTCCAGAGCCGAGCTATCGAAGGTCAAAATTTGGACCTGAAAAAAAAACATAAGGGGTAACACTGTCATTTTTTTTTTGGCCGAAATTTTGACCCCCTCCGATTTTCTTGAAACTCTGGATTCTGACAGAGGGCCACGAGACTTCGACCAGCGCGCAAAAATGGAGGCTCTAGACCCTTCCAGAGCCGAGATATCGAAGGTCAAAATTTGGACCTGAAAAAAAAAAAACATAAGGGGTAACACTGTCATTTTTTTTTTGGCCGAAATTTTGACCCCCTCCGATTTTCTTGAAACTCTGGATTCTGACAGAGGGCCACGAGACTTCGACCAGCGCGCAAAAATGGAGGCTCTAGACCCTTCCAGAGCCGAGATATCGAAGGTCAAAATTTGGACCTGAAAAAAAAAACATAAGGGGTAACACTGTCAATTTTTTTTTGGGCCGAAATTTTGACCCCCTCCGATTTTCTTGAAACTCTGTATTCTGACAGAGGGCCACGAGACTTCGACCAGCGCGCAAAAATGGAGGCTCTAGACCCTTCCAGAGCCGAGATATCGAAGGTCAAAATTTGGACCTGAAAAAAAAAACATAAGGGGTAACACTGTCAAATTTTTTTTTGGCCGAAATTTTGACCCCCTCCGATTTTCTTGAAACTCTGGACTCTGACAGAGGGCCACGAGACTTCGACCAGCGTGCAAAAATGGAGGCTCTAGACCCTTCCAGAGCCGAGATATCGAAGGTCAAAATTTGGACCTGAAAAAAAAACATAAGGGGTAACACTGTCATTTTTTTTTTTTGGCCGAAATTTTGACCCCCTCCGATTTTCTTGAAACTCTGGATTCTGACAGAGGGCCACGAGACTTCGACCAGCGCGCAAAAATGGAGGCTCTAGACCCTTCCAGAGCCGAGATATCGAAGGTCAAAATTTGGACCTGAAAAAAAAACATAAGGGGTAACACTGCCATTTTTTTTTTGGCCGAAATTTTGACCCCCTCCGATTTTCTTGAAACTCTGGATTCTGACAGAGGGCCAAGAGACTTCGACCAGCGCGCAAAAATGGAGGCTCTAGACCCTTCCAGAGCCGAGATATCGAAGGTCAAAATTTGGACCTGAAAAAAAACATAAGGGGTAACACTGTCATTTTTTTTTTGGCCGAAATTTTAACCCCCTCCGATTTTCTTGAAACTCTGGATTCTGACAGAGGGCCACGAGACTTCGACCAGCGCGCAAAAATGGAGGCTCTAGACCCTTCCAGAGCCGAGATATCGAAGGTCAAAATTTGGACCTGAAAAAAAAAACATAAGGGGTAACACTGTCATTTTTTTTTTTTGGCCGAAATTTTGACCCCCTCCGATTTTCTTGAAACTCTGGATTCTGACAGAGGGCCACGAGACTTCGACCAGCGCGCAAAAATGGAGGCTCTAGACCCTTCCAGAGCCGAGATATCGAAGGTCAAAATTTGGACCTGAAAAAAAAAACATAAGGGGTAACACTGTCATTTTTTTTTTTTGCCGAAATTTTGACCCCCTCCGATTTTCTTGAAACTCTGGATTCTGACAGAGGGCCACGAGACTTCGACCAGCGCGCAAAAATGGAGGCTCTAGACCCTTCCAGAGCCGAGATATCGAAGGTCAAAATTTGGACCTGAAAAAAAACCCCATAAGGGGTAACACTGTCAATTTTTTTTTTTGGCCGAAATTTTGACCCCCTCCGATTTTCTTGAAACTCTGGATTCTGACAGAGGGCCACGAGACTTCGACCAGCACGCAAAAATGGAGGCTCTAGACCCTTCCAGAGCCGAGATATCGAAGGTCAAAATTTGGACCTGAAAAAAAAACATAAGGGGTAACACTGTCAATTTTTTTTTTTGGCCGAAATTTTGACCCCCTCCGATTTTCTTGAAACTCTGGATTCTGACAGAGGGCCACGAGACTTCGACCAGCATGCAAAAATGGAGGCTCTAGACCCTTCCAGAGCCGAGATATCGAAGGTCAAAATTTGGACCTGAAAAAAAAAAACATAAGGGGTAACACTGTCATTTTTTTTTTTTGGCCGAAATTTTGACCCCCTCCGATTTTCTTGAAACTCTGGATTCTGACAGAGGGCCACGAGACTTCGACCAGCGCGCAAAAATGGAGGTTCTAGACCCTTCCAGAGCCGAGCTATCGAAGGTCAAAATTTGGACCTGAAAAAAAAACATAAGGGGTAACACTGTCATTTTTTTTTTGGCCGAAATTTTGACCCCCTCCGATTTTCTTGAAACTCTGGATTCTGACAGAGGGCCACGAGACTTCGACCAGCGCGCAAAAATGGAGGCTCTAGACCCTTCCAGAGCCGAGATATCGAAGGTCAAAATTTGGACCTGAAAAAAAAAAAACATAAGGGGTAACACTGTCATTTTTTTTTTGGCCGAAATTTTGACCCCCTCCGATTTTCTTGAAACTCTGGATTCTGACAGAGGGCCACGAGACTTCGACCAGCGCGCAAAAATGGAGGCTCTAGACCCTTCCAGAGCCGAGATATCGAAGGTCAAAATTTGGACCTGAAAAAAAAACATAAGGGGTAACACTGTCAATTTTTTTTTGGGCCGAAATTTTGACCCCCTCCGATTTTCTTGAAACTCTGTATTCTGACAGAGGGCCACGAGACTTCGACCAGCGCGCAAAAATGGAGGCTCTAGACCCTTCCAGAGCCGAGATATCGAAGGTCAAAATTTGGACCTGAAAAAAAAAACATAAGGGGTAACACTGTCAAATTTTTTTTTGGCCGAAATTTTGACCCCCTCCGATTTTCTTGAAACTCTGGACTCTGACAGAGGGCCACGAGACTTCGACCAGCGTGCAAAAATGGAGGCTCTAGACCCTTCCAGAGCCGAGATATCGAAGGTCAAAATTTGGACCTGAAAAAAAAACATAAGGGGTAACACTGTCATTTTTTTTTTTTGGCCGAAATTTTGACCCCCTCCGATTTTCTTGAAACTCTGGATTCTGACAGAGGGCCACGAGACTTCGACCAGCGCGCAAAAATGGAGGCTCTAGACCCTTCCAGAGCCGAGATATCGAAGGTCAAAATTTGGACCTGAAAAAAAAACATAAGGGGTAACACTGCCATTTTTTTTTTGGCCGAAATTTTGACCCCCTCCGATTTTCTTGAAACTCTGGATTCTGACAGAGGGCCAAGAGACTTCGACCAGCGCGCAAAAATGGAGGCTCTAGACCCTTCCAGAGCCGAGATATCGAAGGTCAAAATTTGGACCTGAAAAAAAACATAAGGGGTAACACTGTCATTTTTTTTTTGGCCGAAATTTTAACCCCCTCCGATTTTCTTGAAACTCTGGATTCTGACAGAGGGCCACGAGACTTCGACCAGCGCGCAAAAATGGAGGCTCTAGACCCTTCCAGAGCCGAGATATCGAAGGTCAAAATTTGGACCTGAAAAAAAAAACATAAGGGGTAACACTGTCATTTTTTTTTTTTGGCCGAAATTTTGACCCCCTCCGATTTTCTTGAAACTCTGGATTCTGACAGAGGGCCACGAGACTTCGACCAGCGCGCAAAAATGGAGGCTCTAGACCCTTCCAGAGCCGAGATATCGAAGGTCAAAATTTGGACCTGAAAAAAAAAACATAAGGGGTAACACTGTCATTTTTTTTTTTTGCCGAAATTTTGACCCCCTCCGATTTTCTTGAAACTCTGGATTCTGACAGAGGGCCACGAGACTTCGACCAGCGCACAAAAATGGAGGCTCTAGACCCTTCCAGAGCCGAGATATCGAAGGTCAAAATTTGGACCTGAAAAAAAAAACATAAGGGGTAACACTGTCTTTTTTTTTTGGCAGAAATTTTGACCCCCTCCGATTTTCTTGAAACTCTGGATTCTGACAGAGGGCCACGAGACTTCGACCAGCGCGCAAAAATGGAGGCTCTAGACCCTTCCAGAGCCGAGATATCGAAGGTCAAAATTTGGACCTGAAAAAAAAAAACCATAAGGGGTAACACTGTCTTTTTTTTTTTTTTGGCCGAAATTTTGATCCCCTCCGATTTTCTTGAAACTCTGGATTCTGACAGAGGGCCACAAGACTTCGACCAGCGCGCAAAAATGGAGGCTCTAGACCCTTCCAGATCCGAGATATCGAAGGTCAAAATTTGGACCTGAAAAAAAAAAACATAAGGGGTAACACTGTCATTTTTTTTTTTTGGCCGAAATTTTGACCCCCTCCGATTTTCTTGAAACTCTGGATTCTGACAGAGGGCCACGAGACTTCGACCAGCGCGCAAAAATGGAGGTTCTAGACCCTTCCAGAGCCGAGCTATCGAAGGTCAAAATTTGGACCTGAAAAAAAAACATAAGGGGTAACACTGTCATTTTTTTTTTGGCCGAAATTTTGACCCCCTCCGATTTTCTTGAAACTCTGGATTCTGACAGAGGGCCACGAGACTTCGACCAGCGCGCAAAAATGGAGGCTCTAGACCCTTCCAGAGCCGAGATATCGAAGGTCAAAATTTGGACCTGAAAAAAAAAACATAAGGGGTAACACTGTCTTTTTTTTTTGGCAGAAATTTTGACCCCCTCCGATTTTCTTGAAACTCTGGATTCTGACAGAGGGCAACGAGACTTCGACCAGCGCGCAAAAATGGAGGCTCTAGACCCTTCCAGAGCCGAGATATCGAAGGTCAAAATTTGGACCTGAAAAAAAAACCCATAAGGGGTAACACTGTCAATTTTTTTTTTTGGCCGAAATTTTGACCCCCTCCGATTTTCTTGAAACTCTGGATTCTGACAGAGGGCCACGAGACTTCGACCAGCACGCAAAAATGGAGGCTCTAGACCCTTCCAGAGCCGAGATATCGAAGGTCAAAATTTGGACCTGAAAAAAAAACATAAGGGGTAACACTGTCAATTTTTTTTTTTGGCCGAAATTTTGACCCCCTCCGATTTTCTTGAAACTCTGGATTCTGACAGAGGGCCACGAGACTTCGACCAGCACGCAAAAATGGAGGCTCTAGACCCTTCCAGAGCCGAGATATCGAAGGTCAAAATTTGGACCTGAAAAAAAAAACCATAAGGGGTAACACTGTCATTTTTTTTTTTGGCCGAAATTTTGACCCCCTCCGATTTTCTTGAAACTCTGGATTCTGACAGAGGGCCACGAGACTTCGACCAGCGCGCAAAAATGGAGGTTCTAGACCCTTCCAGAGCCGAGCTATCGAAGGTCAAAATTTGGACCTGAAAAAAAAACATAAGGGGTAACACTGTCATTTTTTTTTTGGCCGAAATTTTGACCCCCTCCGATTTTCTTGAAACTCTGGATTCTGACAGAGGGCCACGAGACTTCGACCAGCGCGCAAAAATGGAGGCTCTAGACCCTTCCAGAGCCGAGATATCGAAGGTCAAAATTTGGACCTGAAAAAAAAAACATAAGGGGTAACACTGTCATTTTTTTTTTGGCCGAAATTTTGACCCCCTCCGATTTTCTTGAAACTCTGGATTCTGACAGAGGGCCACGAGACTTCGACCAGCGCGCAAAAATGGAGGCTCTAGACCCTTCCAGAGCCGAGATATCGAAGGTCAAAATTTGGACCTGAAAAAAAAACATAAGGGGTAACACTGTCAATTTTTTTTTGGGCCGAAATTTTGACCCCCTCCGATTTTCTTGAAACTCTGGATTCTGACAGAGGGCCACGAGACTTCGACCAGCGCGCAAAAATGGAGGCTCTAGACCCTTCCAGAGCCGAGATATCGAAGGTCAAAATTTGGACCTGAAAAAAAAAACATAAGGGGTAACACTGTCAAATTTTTTTTTGGCCGAAATTTTGACCCCCTCCGATTTTCTTGAAACTCTGGACTCTGACAGAGGGCCACGAGACTTCGACCAGCGTGCAAAAATGGAGGCTCTAGACCCTTCCAGAGCCGAGATATCGAAGGTCAAAATTTGGACCTGAAAAAAAAACATAAGGGGTAACACTGTCATTTTTTTTTTTTTGGCCGAAATTTTGACCCCCTCCGATTTTCTTGAAACTCTGGATTCTGACAGAGGGCCACGAGACTTCGACCAGCGCGCAAAAATGGAGGCTCTAGACCCTTCCAGAGCCGAGATATCGAAGGTCAAAATTTGGACCTGAAAAAAAAACATAAGGGGTAACACTGCCATTTTTTTTTTGGCCGAAATTTTGACCCCCTCCGATTTTCTTGAAACTCTGGATTCTGACAGAGGGCCAAGAGACTTCGACCAGCGCGCAAAAATGGAGGCTCTAGACCCTTCCAGAGCCGAGATATCGAAGGTCAAAATTTGGACCTGAAAAAAAACATAAGGGGTAACACTGTCATTTTTTTTGGCCGAAATTTTAACCCCCTCCGATTTTCTTGAAACTCTGGATTCTGACAGAGGGCCACGAGACTTCGACCAGCGCGCAAAAATGGAGGCTCTAGACCCTTCCAGAGCCGAGATATCGAAGGTCAAAATTTGGACCTGAAAAAAAAACATAAGGGGTAACACTGTCTTTTTTTTTGGCTGAAATTTTGACCCCCTCCGATATTCTTGAAACTCTGGATTCTGACAGAGGGCCACAAGACTTCGACCAGCGCGCAAAAATGGAGGCTCTAGACCCTTCCAGATCCGAGATATCGAAGGTCAAAATTTGGACCTGAAAAAAAAACATAAGGGGTAACACTGTCAATTTTTTTTGGCCGAAATTTTGACCCTCTCCGATTTTCTTGAAACTCTGGATTCTGACAGAGGGCCACGAGACTTCGACCAGCACGCAAAAATGGAGGCTCTAGACCCTTCCAGAGCCGAGATATCGAAGGTCAAAATTTGGACCTGAAAAAAAAACATAAGAGGTAACACTGTCATTTTTTTTTTGGCCGAAATTTTGACCCCCTCCGATTTTCTCGAAACTCTAGATTCTGACAGAGGGCCACAAGACTTCGACCAGCGCACAAAAATGGAGGCTCTAGACCCTTCCAGAGCCGAGATATCGAAGGTCAAAATTTGGACCTGAAAAAAAAACATAAGGGGTAACACTGTCATTTTTTTTTTTGGCCGAAATTTTGACCCCCTCCGATTTTCTTGAAACTCTGGATACTGACAGAGGGCCACGAGACGTCGACCAGCG
The DNA here is from genome assembly GCA_038021265.1 of Cyprinella venusta. Lineage (NCBI taxonomy): Eukaryota > Metazoa > Chordata > Actinopteri > Cypriniformes > Leuciscidae > Cyprinella > Cyprinella venusta. The sequence goes on from CM075883.1 coordinate 2,817,763, forward strand.
CGCAAAAATGGAGGCTCTAGACCCATCCAGAGCCGAGATATCGAAGGTCAAAATTTGGACCTGAAAAAAAAACATAAGAGGTAACATTGTCTTTTTTTTTTTGGCAGAAATTTTGACCCGCTCCGATTTTCTTGAAACTCTGGATTCTGACAGAGGGCCACGAGACTTCGACCAGCGCGCAAAAATGGAGGCTCTAGACCCTTCCAGAGCCGAGATATCAAAGGTCAAAATTTGGACCTGAAAAAAAAAACATAAGGGGTAACACTGTCATTTTTTTTTTGGCCGAAATTTTGACCCCCTCCAATTTTCTTGAAACTCTGGATTCTGACAGAGGGCCACGAGACTTCGACCAGCGCGCAAAAATGGAGGCTCTAGACCCTTCCAGAGCCGAGATATCGAAGGTCAAAATTTGGACCTGAAAAAAAAAAACATAAGGGGTAACACTGTCATTTTTTTTTTTTGGCCGAAATTTTGACCCCCTCCGATTTTCTTGAAACTCTGGATTCTGACAGAGGGCCACGAGACTTCGACCAGCGCGCAAAAATGGAGGCTCTAGACCCTTCCAGAGCCAAGATATCGAAGGTCAAAATTTGGACCTGAAAAAAAAACATAAGGGGTAACATTGTCTTTTTTTTTTGGCCGAAATTTTGACCCCCTCCGATTTTCTTGAAACTCTGGATTCTGACAGAGGGCCACGAGACTTCGACCAGCGCGCAAAAATGGAGGCTCTAGACCCTTCCAGAGCCGAGATATCGAAGGTCAAAATTTGGACCTGAAAAAAAACATAAGGGGTAACACTGTCATTTTTTTTTTTGGCCGAAATTTTGACCCCCTCCGATTTTCTTGAAACTCTGGATTCTGACAGAGGGCCACGAGACTTCGACCAGCGCGCAAAAATGGAGGCTCTAGACCCTTCCAGAGCCGAGATATCGAAGGTCAAAATTTGGACCTGAAAAAAACATAAGGGGTAACACTGTCATTTTTTTTGGCCAAAATTTTGACCCCCTCCAATTTTCTTGAAACTCTGGATTCTGACAGAGGGCCACGAGACTTCGACCAGCGCGCAAAAATGGAGGCTCTAGACCCTTCCAGAGCCGAGATATCGAAGGTCAAAATTTGGACCTGAAAAAAAAAACATAAGGGGTAACACTGTCATTTTTTTTTTTTTGGCCGAAATTTTGACCCCCTCCGATTTTCTTGAAACTCTGGATACTGACAGAGGGCCACGAGACTTCGACTAGCGCGCAAAAATGGAGGCTCTAGACCCTTCCAGAGCCGAGATATCGAAGGTCAAAATTTGGACCTGAAAAAAAAACATAAGGGGTAACACTGTCTTTTTTTTTTTTGGCAGAAATTTTGACCCGCTCCGATTTTCTTGAAACTCTGGATTCTGACAGAGGGCCACGAGACTTCGACCAGCGCGCAAAAATGGAGGCTCTAGACCCTTCCAGAGCCGAGATATCGAAGGTCAAAATTTGGACCTGAAAAAAAAACATAAGGGGTAACACTGTCATTTTTTTTTTTGGCCGAAATTTTGACCCCCTCCGATTTTCTTGAAACTCTGGATTCTGACAGAGGGCCACGAGACTTCGACCAGCGCGCAAAAATGGAGTCTCTAGACCCTTCCAGAGCCGAGATATCGAAGGTCAAAATTTGGACCTGAAAAAAAAACATAAGGGGTAACACTGTCATTTTTTTTTTTTTTGGCTGAAATTTTGACCCCCTCCGATTTTCTTGAAACTCTGGATTCTGACAGAGGGCCACGAGACTTCGACCAGCGCGCAAAAATGGAGGCTCTAGACCCTTCCAGAGCCGAGATATCGAAGTTCAAAATTTGGACCTGAAAAAAAAAAAACACAAGGGGTAACACTGTCATTTTTTTTTTTTGGCCGAAATTTTGACCCCCTCCGATTTTCTTGAAACTCTGGATTCTGACAGAGGGCCACGAGACTTCGACCAGCGCGCAAAAATGGAGGTTCTAGACCCTTCCAGAGCCGAGATATCGAAGGTCAAAATTTGGACCTGAAAAAAAAACATAAGGGGTAACACTGTCATTTTTTTTTTTGGCCGAAATTTTGACCCCCTCCGATTTTCTTGAAACTCTGGATTCTGACAGAGGGCCACGAGACTTCGACCAGCGCGCAAAAATGGAGGCTCTAGACCCTTCCAGAGCCGAGATATCGAAGGTCAAAATTTGGACCTGAAAAAAAAAACATAAGGGGTAACACTGTCATTTTTTTTTTGGCCGAAATTTTGACCCCCTCCGATTTTCTTGAAACTCTGGATTCTGACAGAGGGCCACGAGACTTCGACCAGCGCACAAAAATGGAGGCTCTAGACCCTTCCAGAGCCGAGATATCGAAGGTCAAAATTTGGACCTGAAAAAAAAAACATAAGGGGTAACACTGTCTTTTTTTTTTGGCAGAAATTTTGACCCCCTCCGATTTTCTTGAAACTCTGGATTCTGACAGAGGGCCACGAGACTTCGACCAGCGCGCAAAAATGGAGGCTCTAGACCCTTCCAGAGCCGAGATATCGAAGGTCAAAATTTGGACCTGAAAAAAAAACATAAGGGGTAACACTGTCAATTTTTTTTTTTGGCCGAAATTTTGACCCTCTCCGATTTTCTTGAAACTCTGGATTCTGACAGAGGGCCACGAGACTTCGACCAGCACGCAAAAATGGAGGCTCTAGACCCTTCCAGAGCCGAGATATCGAAGGTCAAAATTTGGACCTGAAAAAAAAACATAAGAGGTAACACTGTCATTTTTTTTTGGCCGAAATTTTGACCCCCTCCGATTTTCTCGAAACTCTAGATTCTGACAGAGGGCCACGAGACTTCGACCAGCACGCAAAAATGGAGGCTCTAGACCCTTCCAGAGCCGAGATATCGAAGGTCAAAATTTGGACCTGAAAAAAAAAAACATAAGGGGTAACACTGTCATTTTTTTTTTTGGCTGAAATTTTGACCCCCTCCGATTTTCTTGAAACTCTGGATTCTGACAGAGGGCCACAAGACTTCGACCAGCGCGCAAAAATGGAGGCTCTAGACCCTTCCAGAGCCGAGATATCGAAGGTCAAAATTTGGACCTGAAAAAAAAACATAAGAGGTAACACTGTCATTTTTTTTTTGGCCGAAATTTTGACCCCCTCCAATTTTCTCGAAACTCTGGATTCTGACAGAGGGCCACGAGACTTCGACCAGCACGCAAAAATGGAGGCTCTAGACCCTTCCAGAGCCGAGATATCGAAGGTCAAAATTTGGACCTGAAAAAAAAACATAAGAGGTAACACTGTCATTTTTTTTTTGGCCGAAATTTTGACCCCCTCCGATTTTCTCGAAACTCTAGATTCTGACAGAGGGCCACAAGACTTCGACCAGCGTGCAAAAATGGAGGCTCTAGACCCTTCCAGAGCCGAGATATCGAAGGTCAAAATTTGGACCTGAAAAAAAAAACATAAGAGGTAACACTGTCATTTTTTTTTTGGCCGAAATTTTGACCCCCTCCGATTTTCTCGAAACTCTAGATTCTGACAGAGGGCCACAAGACTTCGACCAGCGTGCAAAAATGGAGGCTCTAGACCCTTCCAGAGCCGAGATATCGAAGGTCAAAATTTGGACCTGAAAAAAAAAACATAAGGGGTAACACTGTCATTTTTTTTTTTTGGCCGAAATTTTGACCCCCTCCGATTTTCTTGAAACTCTGGATTCTGACAGAGGGCCACGAGACTTCGACCAGCGCGCAAAAATGGAGGCTCTAGACCCTTCCAGAGCCGAGATATCGAAGGTCAAAATTTGGACCTGAAAAAAAAAACATAAGGGGTAACACTGTCTTTTTTTTTGGCAGAGATTTTGACCCCCTCCGATTTTCTTGAAACTCTGGATTCTGACAGAGGGCCACGAGACTTCGACCAGCGCGCAAAAATGGAGGCTCTAGACCCTTCCAGAGCCGAGATATCGAAGGTCAAAATTTGGACCTGAAAAAAAAAACCATAAGGGGTAACACTGTCTTTTTTTTTTTTTTGGCCGAAATTTTGATCCCCTCCGATTTTCTTGAAACTCTGGATTCTGACAGAGGGCCACAAGACTTCGACCAGCGCGCAAAAATGGAGGCTCTAGACCCTTCCAGATCCGAGATATCGAAGGTCAAAATTTGGACCTGAAAAAAAAACATAAGGGGTAACACTGTCAATTTTTTTTTTGGCCGAAATTTTGACCCCCTCCGATTTTCTTGAAACTCTGGATTCTGACAGAGGGCCACGAGACTTCGACCAGCACGCAAAAATGGAGGCTCTAGACCCTTCCAGAGCCGAGATATCGAAGGTCAAAATTTGGACCTGAAAAAAAAAAACATAAGGGGTAACACTGTCATTTTTTTTTTTTGGCCGAAATTTTGACCCCCTCCGATTTTCTTGAAACTCTGGATTCTGACAGAGGGCCACGAGACTTCGACCAGCGCGCAAAAATCGAGGTTCTAGACCCTTCCAGAGCCGAGCTATCGAAGGTCAAAATTTGGACCTGAAAAAAAAACATAAGGGGTAACACTGTCATTTTTTTTTTGGCCGAAATTTTGACCCCCTCCGATTTTCTTGAAACTCTGGATTCTGACAGAGGGCCACGAGACTTCGACCAGCGCGCAAAAATGGAGGCTCTAGACCCTTCCAGAGCCGAGATATCGAAGGTCAAAATTTGGACCTGAAAAAAAAAACATAAGGGGTAACACTGTCATTTTTTTTTTTTGGCCGAAATTTTGACCCCCTCCGATTTTCTTGAAACTCTGGATTCTGACAGAGGGCCACGAGACTTCGACCAGCGCGCAAAAATGGAGGTTCTAGACCCTTCCAGAGCCGAGCTATCGAAGGTCAAAATTTGGACCTGAAAAAAAAACATAAGGGGTAACACTGTCATTTTTTTTTTTGGCCGAAATTTTGACCCCCTCCGATTTTCTTGAAACTCTGGATTCTGACAGAGGGCCACGAGACTTCGACCAGCGCGCAAAAATGGAGGCTCTAGACCCTTCCAGAGCCGAGATATCGAAGGTCAAAATTTGGACCTGAAAAAAAAAACATAAGGGGTAACACTGTCATTTTTTTTTTTGGCCGAAATTTTGACCCCCTCCGATTTTCTTGAAACTCTGGATTCTGACAGAGGGCCACGAGACTTCGACCAGCGCACAAAAATGGAGGCTCTAGACCCTTCCAGAGCCGAGATATCGAAGGTCAAAATTTGGACCTGAAAAAAAAAACCATAAGGGGTAACACTGTCTTTTTTTTTTTTTTTGGCCGAAATTTTGATCCCCTCCGATTTTCTTGAAACTCTGGATTCTGACAGAGGGCCACAAGACTTCGACCAGCGCGCAAAAATGGAGGCTCTAGACCCTTCCAGATCCGAGATATCGAAGGTCAAAATTTGGACCTGAAAAAAAAACATAAGGGGTAACACTGTCAATTTTTTTTTTTGGCCGAAATTTTGACCCCCTCCGATTTTCTTGAAACTCTGGATTCTGACAGAGGGCCACGAGACTTCGACCAGCACGCAAAAATGGAGGCTCTAGACCCTTCCAGAGCCGAGATATCGAAGGTCAAAATTTGGACCTGAAAAAAAAAAAACATAAGGGGTAACACTGTCATTTTTTTTTTTTTGGCCGAAATTTGACCCCCTCCGATTTTCTTGAAACTCTGGATTCTGACAGAGGGCCACGAGACTTCGACCAGCGCGCAAAAATGGAGGTTCTAGACCCTTCCAGAGCCGAGCTATCGAAGGTCAAAATTTGGACCTGAAAAAAAAACATAAGGGGTAACACTGTCATTTTTTTTTGGCCGAAATTTTGACCCCCTCCGATTTTCTTGAAACTCTGGATTCTGACAGAGGGCCACGAGACTTCGACCAGCGCGCAAAAATGGAGGCTCTAGACCCTTCCAGAGCCGAGATATCGAAGGTCAAAATTTGGACCTGAAAAAAAAAACATAAGGGGTAACACTGTCATTTTTTTTTTTGGCCGAAATTTTGACCCCCTCCGATTTTCTTGAAACTCTGGATTCTGACAGAGGGCCACGAGACTTCGACCAGCGCGCAAAAATGGAGGCTCTAGACCCTTCCAGAGCCGAGATATCGAAGGTCAAAATTTGGACCTGAAAAAAAAAACATAAGGGGTAACACTGTCATTTTTTTTTTTGGCTGAAATTTTGACCCCCTCCGATTTTCTTGAAACTCTGGATTCTGACAGAGGGCCACAAGACTTCGACCAGCGCACAAAAATGGAGGCTCTAGACCCTTCCAGAGCCGAGATATCGAAGGTCAAAATTTGGACCTGAAAAAAAAAACATAAGGGGTAACACTGTCTTTTTTTTTTGGCAGAAATTTTGACCCCCTCCGATTTTCTTGAAACTCTGGATTCTGACAGAGGGCCACGAGACTTCGACCAGCGCGCAAAAATGGAGGCTCTAGACCCTTCCAGAGCCGAGATATCGAAGGTCAAAATTTGGACCTGAAAAAAAAAACCATAAGGGGTAACACTGTCTTTTTTTTTTTTTTGGCCGAAATTTTGATCCCCTCCGATTTTCTTGAAACTCTGGATTCTGACAGAGGGCCACAAGACTTCGACCAGCGCGCAAAAATGGAGGCTCTAGACCCTTCCAGATCCGAGATATCGAAGGTCAAAATTTGGACCTGAAAAAAAAACATAAGGGGTAACACTGTCAATTTTTTTTTTGGCCGAAATTTTGACCCCCTCCGATTTTCTTGAAACTCTGGATTCTGACAGAGGGCCACGAGACTTCGACCAGCACGCAAAAATGGAGGCTCTAGACCCTTCCAGAGCCGAGATATCGAAGGTCAAAATTTGGACCTGAAAAAAAAAAACATAAGGGGTAACACTGTCATTTTTTTTTTTTGGCCGAAATTTTGACCCCCTCCGATTTTCTTGAAACTCTGGATTCTGACAGAGGGCCACGAGACTTCGACCAGCGCGCAAAAATGGAGGTTCTAGACCCTTCCAGAGCCGAGATATCGAAGGTCAAAATTTGGACCTGAAAAAAAAAACATAAGGGGTAACACTGTCTTTTTTTTTTGGCAGAAATTTTGACCCCCTCCGATTTTCTTGAAACTCTGGATTCTGACAGAGGGCCACGAGACTTCGACCAGCGCGCAAAAATGGAGGCTCTAGACCCTTCCAGAGCCGAGATATCGAAGGTCAAAATTTGGACCTGAAAAAAAAAACCATAAGGGGTAACACTGTCTTTTTTTTTTTTTGGCCGAAATTTTTATCCCCTCCGATTTTCTTGAAACTCTGGATTCTGACAGAGGGCCACAAGACTTCGACCAGCGCGCAAAAATGGAGGCTCTAGACCCTTCCAGATCCGAGATATCGAAGGTCAAAATTTGGACCTGAAAAAAAAACATAAGGGGTAACACTGTCAATTTTTTTTTTTGGCCGAAATTTTGACCCCCTCCGATTTTCTTGAAACTCTGGATTCTGACAGAGGGCCACGAGACTTCGACCAGCACGCAAAAATGGAGGCTCTAGACCCTTCCAGAGCCGAGATATCGAAGGTCAAAATTTGGACCTGAAAAAAAAAACATAAGGGGTAACACTGTCATTTTTTTTTTTGGCCGAAATTTTGACCCCCTCCGATTTTCTTGAAACTCTGGATTCTGACAGAGGGCCACGAGACTTCGACCAGCGCGCAAAAATGGAGGTTCTAGACCCTTCCAGAGCCGAGCTATCGAAGGTCAAAATTTGGACCTGAAAAAAAAACATAAGGGGTAACACTGTCATTTTTTTTTTGGCCGAAATTTTGACCCCCTCCGATTTTCTTGAAACTCTGGATTCTGACAGAGGGCCACGAGACTTCGACCAGCGCGCAAAAATGGAGGCTCTAGACCCTTCCAGAGCCGAGATATCGAAGGTCAAAATTTGGACCTGAAAAAAAAAACATAAGGGGTAACACTGTCAATTTTTTTTGGGGCCGAAATTTTGACCCCCTCCGATTTTCTTGAAACTCTGGATTCTGACAGAGGGCCACGAGACTTCGACCAGCGCGCAAAAATGGAGGTTCTAGACCCTTCCAGAGCCGAGATATCGAAGGTCAAAATTTGGACCTGAAAAAAAAAACATAAGGGGTAACACTGTCATTTTTTTTTTGGCCGAAATTTTGACCCCCTCCGATTTTCTTGAAACTCTGGATTCTGACAGAGGGCCACGAGACTTCGACCAGCGCGCAAAAATGGAGGCTCTAGACCCTTCCAGAGCCGAGATATCGAAGGTCAAAATTTGGACCTGAAAAAAAAACATAAGGGGTAACACTGTCAATTTTTTTTTGGGCCGAAATTTTGACCCCCTCCGATTTTCTTGAAACTCTGTATTCTGACAGAGGGCCACGAGACTTCGACCAGCGCGCAAAAATGGAGGCTCTAGACCCTTCCAGAGCCGAGATATCGAAGGTCAAAATTTGGACCTGAAAAAAAAAAACATAAGGGGTAACACTGTCAATTTTTTTTTTGGCCGAAATTTTGACCCCCTCCGATTTTCTTGAAACTCTGTATTCTGACAGAGGGCCACGAGACTTCGACCAGCGTGCAAAAATGGAGGCTCTAGACCCTTCCAGAGCCGAGATATCGAAGGTCAAAATTTGGACCTGAAAAAAAAACATAAGGGGTAACACTGTCATTTTTTTTTTTTTGGCCGAAATTTTGACCCCCTCCGATTTTCTTGAAACTCTGGATTCTGACAGAGGGCCACGAGACTTCGACCAGCGCGCAAAAATGGAGGCTCTAGACCCTTCCAGAGCCGAGATATCGAAGGTCAAAATTTGGACCTGAAAAAAAAACATAAGGGGTAACACTGCCATTTTTTTTTTGGCCGAAATTTTGACCCCCTCCGATTTTCTTGAAACTCTGGATTCTGACAGAGGGCCAAGAGACTTCGACCAGCGCGCAAAAATGGAGGCTCTAGACCCTTCCAGAGCCGAGATATCGAAGGTCAAAATTTGGACCTGAAAAAAAACATAAGGGGTAACACTGTCATTTTTTTTTTGGCCGAAATTTTAACCCCCTCCGATTTTCTTGAAACTCTGGATTCTGACAGAGGGCCACGAGACTTCGACCAGCGGGCAAAAATGGAGGCTCTAGACCCTTCCAGAGCCGAGATATCGAAGGTCAAAATTTGGACCTGAAAAAAAACCATAAGGGGTAACACTGTCAATTTTTTTTGGCCGAAATTTTGACCCTCTCCGATTTTCTTGAAACTCTGGATTCTGACAGAGGGCCACGAGACTTCGACCAGCACGCAAAAATGGAGGCTCTAGACCCTTCCAGAGCCGAGATATCGAAGGTCAAAATTTGGACCTGAAAAAAAAACATAAGAGGTAACACTGTCATTTTTTTTTTGGCCGAAATTTTGACCCCCTCCGATTTTCTCGAAACTCTAGATTCTGACAGAGGGCCACAAGACTTCGACCAGCGTGCAAAAATGGAGGCTCTAGACCCTTCCAGAGCCGAGATATCGAAGGTCAAAATTTGGACCTGAAAAAAAAACATAAGGGGTAACACTGTCATTTTTTTTTTTTGGCCGAAATTTTGACCCCCTCCGATTTTCTTGAAACTCTGGATTCTGACAGAGGGCCACGAGACTTCGACCAGCGCGCAAAAATGGAGGCTCTAGACCCTTCCAGAGCCGAGATATCGAAGGTCAAAATTTGGACCTGAAAAAAAAAAACATAAGGGGTAACACTGTCATTTTTTTTTTTTGGCCGAAATTTTGACCCCCTCCGATTTTCTTGAAACTCTGGATTCTGACAGAGGGCCACGAGACTTCGACCAGCGCGCAAAAATGGAGGCTCTAGACCCTTCCAGAGCCGAGATATCGAAGGTCAAAATTTGGACCTGAAAAAAAAAAACCATAAGGGGTAACACTGTCTTTTTTTTTTTTTTGGCCGAAATTTTGATCCCCTCCGATTTTCTTGAAACTCTGGATTCTTTTTTTTTTTTTTTTTTTTTTTTTTTTTATTACAAAAAAAGCAACATGCACAAGAATACTACATATATCAGACAGAAGTACATTACACAAACACATACTGTAACTTAACAAGATATCACAATGATGAGGTTGAATGAGGTGGTGTTGGGATGGAGGGTAAGGGTGAGGGGTGAGGGGTGGTGAGTATGTGTGGATGTAAGTGTGTATGTGTGTGCATGAGTGTAAGGCTGGCTTGATGATGGGCCGGGTGGAGAGAAGAGAAGCTGGAACACTAAGAGGGAGTGATTAGATGGAACACCTAGAGGAAGCTGGAGCACTTAGAGGGCGTGATTCAGATGAGATGCGTTGTAATTATTCTATTGCAGATAAGTGAGCTAATAGAGATAGCTGATTGCGTGACTAATTGCCAACCTGGGCCCCCATTAATGGTCACTGTTCCACCCAGCCCCGGCAGAAAACCGCGACGAGCCGACAGAGGGGAGGACCCGCGGGCCACCCATCACCCCCAGGCCCCCCGCATATGCACACCCCCCCCCCACACTACCACGACCAACCACACCCCGCCATCCGGCCCCCACCCCACACGCCACTCTTGATCTAGGTATATAAGTGAATGGGTAGGTTGAGGAGTCTATGTAGTGTGTAGCATTAAATAAAGAAAGAAGAAGTGGGCATGCATGGTGAGTATCTGTCAGGATTTCCTCATGCACACCACACTTATCCTGTGTAAGATGTATGTCTCCTCTGTGATGTGTGCATTAAAATAAGTGAGGCATGCAGCTAGACACCTGCTGAGGCATCTACCTGCACTCCACTTTTAACCCTAGTATGTTTTGTAGTTTTTTGTTTATGTTTATGTTAGTGCAATTAAAAAAGAGTAAAGCGTGCTGAGTGCCTCCAGGACAGGACAGGGCGTGTGCATGAGCGCATGAGGAGGGCGCACACCGGGGGGCCCAGGGCCAACAGACACCCCACCGAACCCCACCAATGCCGAAATCCCGCAGCGATCCGCCAGGACGGAGTCTCCCAGGCCATCCAATGGGGCCCAGTCAGAGTAACGAAGGGAGAGGCAGAGAGAGAGAGAGAGAGTAAAATCAGTGTGGTTATCAACGATAGAAATAGAAGGGGGAGGGAACGAAGGGGATATTATTTATAAAAATAATTATAAAAATAATAATAACAGCGATAAACGTTCCAGCTACCCTCCCTTGCCCAGTGTTCAATGATATGTATAACTGTTGGTGAAGTGTTTTATGATGGTGTGGAGATGGAAATGGAACTCAGGCAAAGAGGGTCAGGACTGTAAGTATGTGATAAAAGGGTACCAAGGAGAGGTTGTATTCTGAGTATTGGTTAAATTTGTAGTTGATTGGTTTTCTAATGCTATATACTCTGATAGTAAATTTTTCCAATGAGTGGTGCTTACTTTGATCTTAGATTTCCAGTTCATGAGGATTGTTTTCTTGGCGATAGTCAAAGCTACCAGCAGTGTTTTATTGCAGGAGTTGCTTAAATTGACTGTGGATGTATCACCAAGTAGGCAAAGGGAAGGGGATGCTGGGATGTGACAGCCAAAGATGGAAGAAAGAGCTTTTGTAACACTCACCCAGAAGTGGTTGATTGGGGTGCAATGCCAAACCGCATGAATGTATGTATCTGGGTTATTTTGTGTGCAGTGAGTACATAAATCCGAGCCAGACCCCATTTTAGCTAATTTATGTGCAGTGAAGTGGAATCTGTGAAGAACCTTGTATTGTATTAGTTGTAGGTTACTATTCTTTGTCATGAGGTAGATGTTTTTGCACATATTGGTCCAGAAGTCGGCACCGGGAGAAAATGATAAGTCTGATTCCCATTTGTGATACGGCAGACCAATTGTTTTTTCTGAACGAGATATAATTTTGTAGATTTGGGAAAGTATTTTTCTGGAAGAGGGAATATTAAGTAACTCTAAGATTGGTGGGGGAATATCAAGGTTAGCTGTCTGGATGTTAATTTTTCCTAAGATAGATGATTTAATTTGCAGGTATTGTAAGAAATGTTTACTCTCGATGCCGTGCTTCTGGACCAAACAGGAAAATGAGATCATATTATTGTCTAAGAGAATGTGTTGAAGGTGAGTGATGCCCTTTCCCCTCCATGTGTGAAAGTTAAGTGTTCTTTTATTGACAATGAAATCTGGGTTATTCCAAATCGGGGTGCGAATTGTTGGTGCTATAGGTGAATCAGTGATGTAGTGGAATCTCCACCAGGCTGTCAGAGTAGCTGAAATTGTTGGGGCTTTGAAGGATGGATGTTTTTTGATCGACTGACTACAGAAAGGGAGATCTGAGATTTTAATTTCTTTACAGATTGTTTGTTCTAGGTCTAACCAGATGTTGTCTGAGGGGGTGGGGTGGAGCCATTTGTGAATGAAGTAGAGCTGGTTGGCCAGAGCATAGTGTTGGAAGTGTGGGGCCTCTAGTCCTCCCATTGCTTTAGGCTTTTGGAGAGTGGTGAGTTTGATCCTTGGGGTCTTATCATTCCAGTAGAATTTAGTTATTAATGAATCTAGAGACTTAAACCAGAGTGGGGTGGGCTGGGTTGGGATCATAGAGAGTAGATAGTTTATTTTGGGCAGTATTGTCATTTTGATTACTGAGATTCTGCCCATGATGGATAATGGGAGGTTCTTCCAGCGTTGAAGGTCGTCTTCTATTGAAGTGAGTAGAGGGGAATAATTTAGATTAAATAAGTCTGACAGCTTGGAGGAGACTTTTATACCTAAGTAAGTGATATAGTTAGTGCAAGGTGAGATAGGTAAAGAGTTGGCTGACACATCCCAGCTGTTGGGATGAAGTGGGAGAACTGCAGATTTATTCCAATTAATTGAATATTCAGAAATTTTAGAGAATGTGTCAATGAGTTTGATGGTTTCTTTTACTGATGTTGTGGGGTCTTGAAGAAAGAGAAGAATGTCGTCGGCATAAAGGCTAATTTTATGGTGCATATATGGGGTCTGGACACCCTTGATGAGGGGGTTCTGACGGATGGCAGCTGCTAGGGGTTCAATGAAGATTGTAAATAGGGAGGGGGAGAGTGGGCACCCCTGTCTAGTTCCCCGGTGGAGAGTGAAACTTTGTGATATTAGTCCATTGGTGATTATTGTGGCTGAAGGAGAGGTGTATAGAAGTTTAATCCAGTTAATGAACGACTCCCCGAAGCTAAACCTTCCCAATGTGGCAAACAGGAAATTCCAGTTCACCCTATCAAATGCTTTTTCTGCGTCCAGAGTTGCTATGATGGTATTATCTTGAAAATTTGTGGAGTGATACATTATATTAAACAGTCTGCGGGTGTTGGTGGATAAAAATCGACCTTTAATGAAGCCAGTTTGGTCTGGGTGGATAATGGATGGGATGACCTCTGCTAATCTGAGTGCTAGCATTTTTGCGATTATTTTATTGTCCACATTGAGGAGAGAGATTGGCCGGTAGCTGGCTGGCAATGTTGGGTCCTTATTGGGCTTGAGGAGCAATGAGATTGAAGCTGCGGTGGAACTAGTGGGAAGCCGTCCTTTCTGCTTTGATTCATTAATCATTCTGGAGAAAAGAGGAGCTAAGGTGGTCCAAAATTGTTTGTAGAACTCAGCAGGGAAGCCGTCCGGACCTGGTGCTTTATTATCGGGCATCTGTTTCAGGGCATCAAACAGTTCTTGTTGAGTTATAGGTGAATCCAGATTTTTTATTTCGGTCTCATTGAGTTGTGGTAATTTAATGCTATTTAGGAAAGAGTCAATAAGTTCCTGGTTGGGGTTTATTTCTGCGGAGTATAGTTTATTATAAAACTGGAAAAAGGCATGATTTATTTCTTCAGGTGAGCTGGTTAGCTTCCCTGCTGAGTTCTTTATGACCGGGATTGTTGATTTTTCTTTGTTACGTTGGATTTGATTAGCTAAGTATTTACCTGATTTATTGCTGTGGTGGAAATTTTCCTGCCTTAGGCGGTGAATCATAAATTGAGTGTGTTTATTAAGTATTTCATTGAGTTTGAATTTATGTTTTCTAAGTTTTGCCTGTGTTTCTTCAGTTGGGTTGTTTGCATTGGTTTCTTCTAACTGTTTAATTTTATTGTTGAGTTCTACTTCCTGTTCTTTTTCCTTCTTTTTTTGTGTACTGAATATGAAATGATTCTTCCTCTGAGTACTGCTTTTCCTGTCTCCCACAGAAGGGAAGGAGATGATTCAGGGGAGTCGTTCATTTCGAGGAAGAATGCCCACTCACTCCTAACAAAACTGATAAAATTTGGGTCTTGTAAGAGGGATGTATTGAAACGCCATTTGCTGAATGGTCGCTGTTGGTTAGTTATGTTCCATTTAATTGTAACTGGGGCATGATCGCTAATGACTATGGGATGAATTATTGAATCAGAGATATTTTTCATTATAGAGTTGCTGGTTAGAAAATAATCAATGCGGGAATAGGAGTGGTGGACCGGAGAGAAAAAAGAGTAACAATTGGAGTCTGGGTGCTGGAGCCGCCAACAATCGCCAAGGCCAAACTCGCTCATGAACTGTTTTATTGTTTTTGTGGATTGCCAGATTCGTTTGCTTTTAGAGTGATCCCCTCCGATAATTTTGATCCCCTCCGATTTTCTTGAAACTCTGGATTCTGACAGAGGGCCACGAGACTTCGACCAGCGCGCAAAAATGGAGGCTCTAGACCCTTCCAGAGCCGAGATATCGAAGGTCAAAATTTGGACCTGAAAAAAAAAACATAAGGGGTAACACTGTCTTTTTTTTTTTGGCCGAAATTTTGACCCCCTCCGATTTTCTTGAAACTCTGGATTCTGACAGAGGGCCACGAGACTTCGACCAGCGCGCAAAAATGGAGGCTCTAGACCCTTCCAGAGCCGAGATATCGAAGGTCAAAATTTGGACCTGAAAAAAAAACATAAGGGGTAACACTGTCATTTTTTTTTGGCCGAAATTTTGACCCCCTCCGATTTTCTTGAAACTCTGGATTCTGACAGAGGGCCACGAGACTTCGACCAGCGCGCAAAAATGGAGGCTCTAGACCCTTCCAGAGCCGAGATATCGAAGGTCAAAATTTGGACCTGAAAAAAAAAACATAAGGGGTAACACTGTCATTTTTTTTTTTGGCCGAAATTTTGACCCCCTCCGATTTTCTTGAAACTCTGGATTCTGACAGAGGGCCACGAGACTTCGACCAGCGCGCAAAAATGGAGGCTCTAGACCCTTCCAGAGCCGAGATATCGAAGGTCAAAATTTGGACCTGAAAAAAAAAAAACATAAGGGGTAACACTGTCTTTTTTTTTTTTGGCCGAAATTTTGACCCCCTCCGATTTTCTTGAAACTCTGGATTCTGACAGAGGGCCACGAGACTTCGACCAGCGCGCAAAAATGGAGGCTCTAGCCCCTTCCAGAGCCGAGATATCGAAGGTCAAAATTTGGACCTGAAAAAAAAACATAAGGGGCAACACTGTCATTTTTTTTTTTTTTGGCCGAAATTTTGACCCCCTCCGATTTTCTTGAAACTCTGGATTCTGACAGAGGGCCACGAGACTTCGACCAGCGCGCAAAAATGGAGGCTCTAGACCCTTCCAGAGCCGAGATGTCGAAGGTCAAAATTTGGACCTGAAAAAAAAAAACATAAGGGGTAACACTGTCATTTTTTTTTTGGCCGAAATTTTGACCCCCTCCGATTTTCTTGAAACTCTGGATTCTGACAGAGGGCCACGAGACTTCGACCAGCGCGCAAAAATGGAGGCTCTAGACCCTTCCAGAGCCGAGATATCGAAGGTCAAAATTTGGACCTGAAAAAAAAAAACATAAGGGGTAACACTGTCTTTTTTTTTGGCAGAAATTTTGACCCCCTCCGATTTTCTTGAAACTCTGGATTCTGACAGAGGTTCACGAGACTTCGACCAGCGCGCAAAAATGGAGGCTCTAGACCCTTCCAGAGCCGAGATATCGAAGGTCAAAATTTGGACCTGAAAAAAAAACATAAGGGGTAACACTGTCTTTTTTTTTTTTGGCCGAAATTTTGATCCCCTCCGATTTTCTTGAAACTCTGGATTCTGACAGAGGGCCACGAGACTTCGACCAGCGCGCAAAAATGGAGGCTCTAGACCCTTCCAGAGCCGAGATATCGAAGGTCAAAATTTGGACCTGAAAAAAAAAAACATAAGGGGTAACACTGTCATTTTTTTTTGGCCGAAATTTTGACCCCCTCTGATTTTCTTGAAACTCTGGATTCTGACAGAGGGCCACGAGACTTCGACCAGCGCGCAAAAATGGAGGCTCTAGACCCTTTCAGAGCCGAGATATCGAAGGTAAAAATTTGGACCTGAAAAAAAAAACATAAGGGGTAACAATGTCATTTTTTTTTTTTGGCCGAAATTTTGACCCCCTCCGATCTTCTTGAAACTCTGGATTCTGACAGAGGGCCACGAGACTTCGACCAGCGCGCAAAAATGGAGGCTCTAGACCCTTCCAGAGCCGAGATATTGAAGGTCAAAATTTGGACCTGAAAAAAAAAAACATAAGGGGTAACACTGTCATTTTTTTTTGGCCGAAATTTTGACCCCCTCCGATTTTCTTGAAACTCTGGATTCTGACAGAGGGCCACGAGACTTCGACCAGCGCGCAAAAAAAGGAGGCTCTAGACCCTTCCAGAGCCGAGATATCGAAGGTCAAAATTTGGACCTGAAATAAAAAAAACATAAGGGGTAACACTGTCATTTTTTTTGGCCGAAATTTTGACCCCCTCCGATTTTCTTGAAACTCTGTATTCTGACAGAGGGCCACGAGACTTCGACCAGCGCGCAAAAATGGAGGCTCTAGACCCTTCCAGAGCCGAGATATCGAAGGTCAAAATTTGGACCTGAAAAAAAAAACATAAGGGGTAACACTGTCATTTTTTTTTTTGGCCGAAATTTTGACCCCCTCCGATATTCTTGAAACTCTGGATTCTGACAGAGGGCCACAAGACTTCGACCAGCGCGCAAAAATGGAGGCTCTAGACCCTTCCAGATCCGAGATATCGAAGGTCAAAATTTGGACCTGAAAAAAAAACATAAGGGGTAGCACTGTCATTTTTTTTTGGCCGAAATTTTGACCCCCTCCGATTTTCTTGAAACTCTGGATTCTGACAGAGGGCCACGAGACTTCGACCAGCGCGCAAAAATGGAGGCTCTAGACCCTTCCAGAGCCGAGATATCGAAGGGCAAAATTTGGACCTGAAAAAAAAAACATAAGGGGTAACACTGTCATTTTTTTTTTTTGGCCGAAATTTTGACCCCCTCCGATTTTCTTGAAACTCTGGATTCTGACAGAGGGCCACGAGACTTCGACCAGCGCGCAAAAATGGAGGCTCTAGACCCTTCCAGAGCCGAGATATCGAAGGTCAAAATTTGGACCTGAAAAAAAAAAAAACATAAGGGGTAACACTGTCATTTTTTTTTTTTGGCCGAAATTTTGACCCCCTCCGATTTTCTTGAAACTCTGGATTCTGACAGAGGGCCACGAGACTTCGACCAGCGCGCAAAAATGGAGGCTCTAGACCCTTCCAGAGCCGAGATATCGAAGGTCAAAATTTGGACCTGAAAAAAAAAAACATAAGGGGTAACACTGTCTTTTTTTTTTTTTGGCCGAAATTTTGACCCCCTCCGATTTTCTTGAAACTCTGGATTCTGACAGAGGGCCACGAGACTTCGACCAGCGCGCAAAAATGGAGGCTCTAGCCCCTTCCAGAGCCGAGATATCGAAGGTCAAAATTTGGACCTGAAAAAAAAACATAAGGGGCAACACTGTCATTTTTTTTTTTTTTGGCCGAAATTTTGACCCCCTCCGATTTTCTTGAAACTCTGGATTCTGACAGAGGGCCACGAGACTTCGACCAGCGCGCAAAAATGGAGTCTCTAGACCCTTCCAGAGCCGAGATATCGAAGGTCAAAATTTGGACCTGAAAAAAAAAACATAAGGGGTAACACTGTCATTTTTTTTGGCTGAAATTTTGACCCCCTCCGATTTTCTTGAAACTCTGGATTCTGACAGAGGGCCACGAGACTTCGACCAGCGCGCAAAAATGGAGGCTCTAGACCCTTCCAGAGCCGAGATATCGAAGGTCAAAATTTGGACCTGAAAAAAAACATAAGGGGTAAGACTGTCATTTTTTTTGGCCGAAATTTTGACCCCCTCCGATTTTCTTGAAACTCTGGATTCTGACAGAGGGCCACGAGACTTCGACCAGCGCGCAAAAAAGGAGGCTCTAGACCCTTCCAGAGCCGAGATATCGAAGGTCAAAATTTGGACCTGAAAAAAAAAACATAAGGGGTAACACTGTCATTTTTTTTTTTTTTGGCCGAAATTTTGACCCCCTCCGATTTTCTTGAAACTCTGGATTCTGACAGAGGGCCACGAGACTTCGACCAGCGCGCAAAAATGGAGGTTCTAGACCCTTCCAGAGCCGAGATATCGAAGGTCAAAATTTGGACCTGAAAAAAAAAAACATAAGGGGTAACACTGTCATTTTTTTTTTTTTTGGCCGAAATTTTGACCCCCTCCGATTTTCTTGAAACTCTGGATTCTGACAGAGGGCCACGAGACTTCGACCAGCGCGCAAAAATGGAGGCTCTAGACCCTTCCAGAGCCGAGATATCGAAGGTCAAAATTTGGACCTGAAAAAAAAACATAAGGGGTAACACTGTCTTTTTTTTTTTGGCAGAAATTTTGACCCCCTCCGATTTTCTTGAAACTCTGGATTCTGACAGAGGGCCACGAGACTTCGACCAGCGCGCAAAAATGGAGGCTCTAGACCCTTCCAGAGCCGAGATATCGAAGGTCAAAATTTGGACCTGAAAAAAAAAACATAAGGGGTAACACTGTCTTTTTTTTTTTTTGGCCGAAATTTTGATCCCCTCCGATTTTCTTGAAACTCTGGATTCTGACAGAGGGCCACGAGACTTCGACCAGCGCGCAAAAATGGAGGCTCTAGACCCTTCCAGAGCCGAGATATCGAAGGTCAAAATTTGGACCTGAAAAAAAAAACATAAGGGGTAACACTGTCATTTTTTTTTTGGCCAAAATTTTGACCACCTCCGATTTTATTGAAACTCTGGATTCTGACAGAGGGCCACGAGACTTCGACCAGCGCGCAAAAATGGAGGCTCTAGACCCTTCCAGAGCCGAGATATCGAAGGTGAAAATTTGGACCTGAAAAAAAAAACATAAGGGGTAACACTGTCTTTTTTTTTTTGGCCGAAATTTTGACCCCCTCCGATTTTCTTGAAACTCTGGATTCTGACAGAGGGCCACGAGACTTCGACCAG
This sequence comes from Cyprinella venusta, assembly GCA_038021265.1. Classification (NCBI taxonomy): domain Eukaryota; kingdom Metazoa; phylum Chordata; class Actinopteri; order Cypriniformes; family Leuciscidae; genus Cyprinella; species Cyprinella venusta. Next base: position 2,837,070 of record CM075883.1, read on the forward strand.
CGCGCAAAAATGGAGGCTCTAGACCCTTCCAGAGCCGAGATATCGAAGGTCAAAATTTGGACCTGAAAAAAAACATAAGGGGTAACACTCTCTTTTTTTTTTTTGGCCGAAATTTTGACCCCCTCCGATTTTCTTGAAACTCTGGATTCTGACAGAGGGCCACGAGACTTCGACCAGCGCGCAAAAATGGAGGCTCTAGACCCTTCCAGAGCCGGGATATCGAAGGTCAAAATTTGGACCTGAAAAAAAAACATAAGGGGTAACACTGTCAATTTTTTTTTGGGCCGAAATTTTGACCCCCTCCGATTTTCTTGAAACTCTGTATTCTGACAGAGGGCCACGAGACTTCGACCAGCGCGCAAAAATGGAGGCTCTAGACCCTTCCAGAGCCGAGATATCGAAGGTCAAAATTTGGACCTGAAAAAAAACATAAGGGGTAACACTGTCAATTTTTTTTTTGGCCGAAATTTTGACCCCCTCCGATTTTCTTGAAACTCTGGATTCTGACAGAGGGCCACGAGACTTCGACCAGCGCGCAAAAATGGAGGCTCTAGACCCTTCCAGAGCCGAGATATCGAAGGTCAAAATTTGGACCTGAAAAAAAAACATAAGGGGTAACACTGTCATTTTTTTTTTTTGGCCGAAATTTTGACCCCCTCCGATTTTCTTGAAACTCTGGATTCTGACAGAGGGCCACGAGACTTCGACCAGCGCGCAAAAATGGAGGCTCTAGACCCTTCCAGAGCCGAGATATCGAAGGTCAAAATTTGGACCTGAAAAAAAAACATAAGGGGTAACACTGCCATTTTTTTTTTGGCCGAAATTTTGACCCCCTCCGATTTTCTTGAAACTCTGGATTCTGACAGAGGGCCAAGAGACGTCGACCAGCGCGCAAAAATGGAGGCTCTAGACCCTTCCAGAGCCGAGATATCGAAGGTCAAAATTTGGACCTGAAAAAAAACATAAGGGGTAACACTGTCATTTTTTTTTTGGCCGAAATTTTAACCCCCTCCGATTTTCTTGAAACTCTGGATTCTGACAGAGGGCCACGAGACTTCGACCAGCGCGCAAAAATGGAGGCTCTAGACCCTTCCAGATCCGAGATATCGAAGGTCAAAATTTGGACCTGAAAAAAAAACATAAGGGGTAGCACTGTCAATTTTTTTTTTTGGCCGAAATTTTGACCCCCTCCGATTTTCTTGAAACTCTGGATTCTGACAGAGGGCCACGAGACTTCGACCAGCACGCAAAAATGGAGGCTCTAGACCCTTCCAGAGCCGAGATATCGAAGGTCAAAATTTGGACCTGAAAAAAAAAACATAAGGGGTAACACTGTCTTTTTTTTTTTGGCCGAAATTTTGACCCCCTCCGATTTTCTTGAAACTCTGGATTCTGACAGAGGGCCACGAGACTTCGACCAGCGCGCAAAAATGGAGGCTCTAGACCCTTCCAGAGCCGAGATATCGAAGGTCAAAATTTGGACCTGAAAAAAAAAACATAAGGGGTAACACTGTCATTTTTTTTTTGGCCGAAATTTTGACCCCCTCCGATTTTCTTGAAACTCTGGATTCTGACAGAGGGCCACGAGACTTCGACCAGCGCGCAAAAATGGAAGCTCTAGACCCTTCCAGAGCCGAGATATCGAAGGGCAAAATTTGGACCTGAAAAAAAAAAAACATAAGGGGTAACACTGTCATTTTTTTTTTTTGGCCGAAATTTTGACCCCCTCCGATTTTCTTGAAACTCTGGATTCTGACAGAGGGCCACGAGACTTCGACCAGCGCGCAAAAATGGAGGCTCTAGACCCTTCCAGAGCCGAGATATCGAAGGTCAAAATTTGGACCTGAAAAAAAAACATAAGGTGTAACACTGTCTTTTTTTTTTTTGGCCGAAATTTTGACCCCCTCCGATTTTCTTGAAACTCTGGATTCTGACAGAGGGCCACGAGACTTCGACCAGCGCGCAAAAATGGAGGCTCTAGCCCCTTCCAGAGCCGAGATATCGAAGGTCAAAATTTGGACCTGAAAAAAAAACATAAGGGGCAACACTGTCATTTTTTTTTTTGGCCGAAATTTTGACCCCCTCCGATTTTCTTGAAACTCTGGATTCTGACAGAGGGCCACGAGACTTCGACCAGCGCGCAAAAATGGAGGCTCTAGACCCTTCCAGAGCCGAGATGTCGAAGGTCAAAATTTGGACCTGAAAAAAAAAAAACATAAGGGGTAACACTGTCATTTTTTTTTTGGCCGAAATTTTGACCCCCTCCGATTTTCTTGAAACTCTGGATTCTGACAGAGGGCCACGAGACTTCGACCAGCGCGCAAAAATGGAGGCTCTAGACCCTTCCAGAGCCGAGATATCGAAGGTCAAAATTTGGACCTGAAAAAAAAACATAAGGGGTAACACTGTCTTTTTTTTTTTTTGGCCGAAATTTTGATCCCCTCCGATTTTCTTGAAACTCTGGATTCTGACAGAGGGCCACGATACTTCGACCAGCGCGCAAAAATGGAGGCTCTAGACCCTTCCAGAGCCGAGATATCGAAGGTCAAAATTTGGACCTGAAAAAAAAAACATAAGGGGTAACACTGTCATTTTTTTTTGGCCGAAATTTTGACCCCCTCCGATTTTCTTGAAACTCTGGATTCTGACAGAGGGCCACAAGACTTCGACCAGCGCGCAAAAATGGAGGCTCTAGACCCTTCCAGAGCCGAGATATCGAAGGTAAAAATTTGGACCTGAAAAAAAAAACATAAGGGGCAACACTGTCATTTTTTTTTTTTTGGCCGAAATTTTGACCCCCTCCGATTTTCTTGAAACTCTGGATTCTGACAGAGGGCCACGAGACTTCGACCAGCGCGCAAAAATGGAGGCTCTAGACCCTTCCAGAGCCGAGATATCGAAGGTCAAAATTTGGACCTGAAAAAAAAAAACATAAGGGGTAACACTGTCTTTTTTTTGGCAGAAATTTTGACCCCCTCCGATTTTCTTGAAACTCTGGATTCTGACAGAGGGCCACGAGACTTCGACCAGCGCGCAAAAATGGAGGCTCTAGACCCTTCCAGAGCCGAGATATCGAAGGTCAAAATTTGGACCTGAAAAAAAAACATAAGGGGTAACACTGTCTTTTTTTTTTTTTGGCCGAAATTTTGATCCCCTCCGATTTTCTTGAAACTCTGGATTCTGACAGAGGGCCACGAGACTTCGACCAGCGCGCAAAAATGGAGGCTCTAGACCCTTCCAGAGCCGAGATATCGAAGGTCAAAATTTGGACCTGAAAAAAAAAACATAAGGGGTAACACTGTCTTTTTTTTTTTGGCCGAAATTTTGACCCCCTCCGATTTTCTTGAAACTCTGGATTCTGACAGAGGGCCACGAGACTTCGACCAGCGCGCAAAAATGGAGGCTCTAGACCCTTCCAGAGCCGAGATATCGAAGGTCAAAATTTGGACCTGAAAAAAAAACATAAGGGGTAACACTGCCAATTTTTTTTTTGGCCGAAATTTTGACCCCCTCCGATTTTCTTGAAACTCTGGATTCTGACAGAGGGCCACGAGACTTCGACCAGCGCGCAAAAATGGAGGCTCTAGACCCTTCCAGAGCCGAGATATCGAAGGTCAAAATTTGGACCTGAAAAAAAAACATAAGGGGTAACACTGTCATTTTTTTTTTTGGCCGAAATTTTAACCCCCTCCGATTTTCTTGAAACTCTGGATTCTGACAGAGGGCCACGAGACTTCGACCAGCGCGCAAAAATGGAGGCTCTAGACCCTTCCAGAGCCGAGATATCGAAGGTCAAAATTTGGACCTGAAAAAAAAAACATAAGGGGTAACACTGTCTTTTTTTTTGGCAGAAATTTTGACCCCCTCCGATTTTCTTGAAACTCTGGATTCTGACAGAGGGCCACGAGACTTCGACCAGCGCGCAAAAATGGAGGCTCTAGACCCTTCCAGAGCCGAGATATCGAAGGTCAAAATTTGGACCTGAAAAAAAAACATAAGGGGTAACACTGTCTTTTTTTTTTTTTTGGCCGAAATTTTGATCCCCTCCGATTTTCTTGAAACTCTGGATTCTGACAGAGGGCCACGAGACTTCGACCAGCGCGCAAAAATGGAGGCTCTAGACCCTTCCAGAGCCGAGATATCGAAGGTCAAAATTTGGACCTGAAAAAAAAAAAACATAAGGGGTAACACTGTCATTTTTTTTTGGCCGAAATTTTGACCCCCTCCGATTTTCTTGAAACTCTGGATTCTGACAGAGGGCCACGAGACTTCGACCAGCGCGCAAAAATGGAGGCTCTAGACCCTTCCAGAGCCGAGATATCGAAGGTAAAAATTTGGACCTGAAAAAAAAAAAACATAAGGGGTAACAATGGCATTTTTTTTTTTTGGCCGAAATTTTGACCCCCTCCGATCTTCTTGAAACTCTGGATTCTGACAGAGGGCCACGAGACTTCGACCAGCGCGCAAAAATGGAGGCTCTAGACCCTTCCAGAGCCGAGATATTGAAGGTCAAAATTTGGACCTGAAAAAAAAAACATAAGGGGTAACACTGTCATTTTTTTTTGGCCGAAATTTTGACCCCCTCCGATTTTCTTGAAACTCTGGATTCTGACAGAGGGCCACGAGACTTCGACCAGCGCGCAAAAAAAGGAGGCTCTAGACCCTTCCAGAGCCGAGATATCGAAGGTCAAAATTTGGACCTGAAAAAAAACATAAGGGGTAACACCGTCTTTTTTTTTTTTGGCCGAAATTTTGACCCCCTCCGATTTTCTTGAAACTCTGGATTCTGACAGAGGGCCACGAGACTTCGACCAGCGCGCAAAAATGGAGGCTGTAGACCCTTCCAGAGCCGAGATATCAAAGGTCAAAATTTGGACCTGAAAAAAAAACATAAGGGGTAACACTGCCAATTTTTTTTTTGGCCGAAATTTTGACCCCCTCCGATTTTCTTGAAACTCTGGATTCTGACAGAGGGCCACGAGACTTCGACCAGCGCGCAAAAATGGAGGCTCTAGACCCTTCCAGAGCCGAGATATCGAAGGTCAAAATTTGGACCTGAAAAAAAAACATAAGGGGTAACACTGTCATTTTTTTTTTGGCCGAAATTTTAACCCCCTCCGATTTTCTTGAAACTCTGGATTCTGACAGAGGGCCACGAGACTTCGACCAGCGCGCAAAAATGGAGGCTCTAGACCCTTCCAGAGCCGAGATATCGAAGGTCAAAATTTGGACCTGAAAAAAAAACATAAGGGGTAACACTGTCATTTTTTTTTTTTTGGCCGAAATTTTGACCCCCTCCGATTTTCTTGAAACTCTGGATTCTGACAGAGGGCCACGAGACTTCGACCAGCGTGCAAAAATGGAGGCTCTAGACCCTTCCAGAGCCGAGATATCGAAGGTCAAAATTTGGACCTGAAAAAAAAACATAAGGGGTAACACTGTCTTTTTTTTTGGCCGAAATTTTGACCCCCTCCGATATTCTTGAAACTCTGGATTCTGACAGAGGGCCACAAGACTTCGACCAGCGCGCAAAAATGGAGGCTCTAGACCCTTCCAGATCCGAGATATCGAAGGTCAAAATTTGGACCTGAAAAAAAACATAAGGGGTAAAACTGTAATTTTTTTTTTTTTGGCCGAAATTTTGACCCCCTCCGATTTTCTTGAAACTCTGGATTCTGACAAAGGGCCACAAGACTTCGACCAGCGCGCAAAAATGGAGGCTCTAGACCCTTCCAGAGCCGAGATATCGAAGGTCAAAATTTGGACCTGAAAAAAAAAACATAAGGGGTAACACTGTCATTTTTTTTTTGGCCGAAATTTTGACCCCCTCCTATTTTCTTGAAACTCTGGATTCTGACAGAGGGCCGCGAGACTTCGACCAGCGTGCAAAAATGGAGGCTCTAGACCCTTCCAGAGCCGAGATATCGAAGGTCAAAATTTAGACCTGAAAAAAAAACATAAGGGGTAACACTGTCATTTTTTTTTTGCCCGAAATTTTGACCCCCTCCGATTTTCTTGAAACTCTGGATTCTGACAGAGGGCAACGAGACTTCGACCAGCGCGCAAAAATGGAGGCTCTAGACCCTTCCAGAGCCGAGATATCGAAGGTCAAAATTTGGACCTGAAAAAAAAAACATAAGGGGTAACACTGTCAATTTTTTTTTGGGCCGAAATTTTGACCCCCTCCGATTTTCTTGAAACTCTGGATTCTGACAGAGGGCCACAAGACTTCGACCAGCGCGCAAAAATGGAGGCTCTAGACCCTTCCAGAGCCGAGATATCGAAGGTCAAAATTTGGACCTGAAAAAAAAAACATAAGGGGTAACACTGTCATTTTTTTTTTTTTTGGCCGAAATTTTGACCCCCTCCGATTTTCTTGAAACTCTGGATTCTGACAGAGGGCCACAAGACTTCGACCAGCGCGCAAAAATGGAGGCTCTAGACCCTTCCAGAGCCGAGATATTGAAGGTCAAAATTTGGACCTGAAAAAAAAAACATAAGGGGTAACACTGTAAATTTTTTTTTGGCCGAAATTTTGACCCCCTCCGATTTTCTTGAAACTCTGGATTCTGACAGAGGGCCACGAGACTTCGACCAGCGCGCAAAAATGGAGGCTCTAGACCCTTCCAGAGCCGAGATATTGAAGGTCAAAATTTGGACCTGAAAAAAAAAACATAAGGGGTAACACTGTCATTTTTTTGGCCGAAATTTTGACCCCCTCCGATTTTCTTGAAACTCTGGATTCTGACAAAGGGCCACGAGACTTCGACCAGCGCGCAAAAAAGGAGGCTCTAGACCCTTCCAGAGCCGAGATATCGAAGGTCAAAATTTGGACCTGAAAAAAAAAACATAAGGGGTAACACTGTCATTTTTTTTTTGGCCGAAATTTTGACCCCCTCCGATTTTCTTGAAACTCTGGATTCTGACAGAGGGCCACGAGACTTCGACCAGCGCGCAAAAATGGAGGCTCTAGACCCTTCCAGAGCCGAGATATCGAAGGTCAAAATTTGGACCTGAAAAAAAAACCATAAGGGGTAACACTGTCATTTTTTTTTTTTTTGGCCGAAAATTTGACCCCCTCCGATTTTCTTGAAACTCTAGATTCTGAGAGAGGGCAACGAGACTTCGACCAGCGCGCAAAAATGGAGGCTCTAGACCCTTCCAGAGCCGAGATATCGAAGGTCAAAATTTGGACCTGAAAAAAAAACATAAGGGGTAACACTGTCATTTTTTTTTTGGCCGAAATTTTGACCCCCTCCGATTTTCTTGAAACTCTGGATTCTGACAGAGGGCCACGAGACTTCGACCAGCGCGCAAAAATGGAGGCTCTAGACCCTTCCAGAGCCGAGATATCGAAGGTCAAAATTTGCACCTGAAAAAAAAAAACATAAGGGGTAACACTGTCATTTTTTTTTTTTTGGCCGAAATTTTGACCCCCTCCGATTTTCTTGAAACTCTGGATTCTGACAGAGGGCCACGAGACTTCGACCAGCGCACAAAAATGGAGGCTCTAGACCCTTCCAGAGCCGAGATATCGAAGGTCAAATTTTGGACCTGAAAAAAAAAACATAAGGGGTAACACTGTCATTTTTTTTTTTTGGCCGAAATTTTGACCCCCTCCGATTTTCTTGAAACTCTGGATTCTGACAGAGGGCCACGAGACTTCGACCAGCGCGCAAAAATTGAGGCTCTAGACCCTTCCAGAGCCGAGATATCGAAGGTCAAAATTTGGACCTGAAAAAAAAAACATAAGGGGTAACACTGTCTTTTTTTTTTTGGCAGAAATTTTGACCCCCTCCGATTTTCTTGAAACTCTGGATTCTGACAGAGGGCCACGAGACTTCGACCAGCGCGCAAAAATGGAGGCTCTAGACCCTTCCAGAGCCGAGATATCGAAGGTCAAAATTTGGACCTGAAAAAAAAAACATAAGGGGTAACACTGTCTTTTTTTTTTTTTTTTGGCCGAAATTTTGATCCCCTCCGATTTTCTTGAAACTCTGGATTCTGACAGAGGGCCACGAGACTTCGACCAGCGCGCAAAAATGGAGGCTCTAGACCCTTCCAGAGCCGAGATATCGAAGGTCAAAATTTGGACCTGAAAAAAAAAACATAAGGGGTAACACTGTCATTTTTTTTTGGCCGAAATTTTGACCCCCTCCGATTTTCTTGAAACTCTGGATTCTGACAGAGGGCCACGAGACTTCGACCAGCGCGCAAAAATGGAGGCTCTAGACCCTTCCAGAGCCGAGATATCGAAGGTAAAAATTTGGACCTGAAAAAAAAAAACATAAGGGGTAACAATGTCATTTTTTTTTTTTTGGCCGAAATTTTGACCCCCTCCGATCTTCTTGAAACTCTGGATTCTGACAGAGGGCCACGAGACTTCGACCAGCGCGCAAAAATGGAGGCTCTAGACCCTTCCAGAGCCGAGATATTGAAGGTCAAAATTTGGACCTGAAAAAAAAAAACATAAGGGGTAACACTGTCATTTTTTTTTGGCCGAAATTTTGACCCCCTCCGATTTTCTTGAAACTCTGGATTCTGACAGAGGGCCACGAGACTTCGACCAGCGCGCAAAAAATGGAGGCTCTAGACCCTTCCAGAGCCGAGATATCGAAGGTCAAAATTTGGACCTGAAATAAAAAAAAACATAAGGGGTAACACTGTCATTTTTTTTGGCCGAAATTTTGACCCCCTCCGATTTTCTTGAAACTCTGGATTCTGACAGAGGGCCACGAGACTTCGACCAGCGCGCAAAAATGGAGGCTCTAGACCCTTCCAGAGCCGAGATATCGAAGGTCAAAATTTGGACCTGAAAAAAAAACATAAGGGGTAACACTGTCATTTTTTTTTGGCCGAAATTTTAACCCCCTCCGATTTTCTTGAAACTCTGGATTCTGACAGAGGGCCACGAGACTTCGACCAGCGCGCAAAAATGGAGGCTCTAGACCCTTCCAGAGCCGAGATATCGAAGGTCAAAATTTGGACCTGAAAAAAAAACATAAGGGGTAACACTGTCTTTTTTTTTTTGGCCGAAATTTTGACCCCCTCCGATATTCTTGAAACTCTGGATTCTGACAGAGGGCCACAAGACTTCGACCAGCGCGCAAAAATGGAGGCTCTAGACCCTTCCAGATCCGAGATATCGAAGGTCAAAATTTGGACCTGAAAAAAAACATAAGGGGTAACACTGTAATTTTTTTTTTTTTTGGCCGAAATTTTGACCCCCTCCGATTTTCTTGAAACTCTGGATTCTGACAGAGGGCCACAAGACTTCGACCAGCGCGCAAAAATGGAGGCTCTAGACCCTTCCAGAGCCGAGATATCGAAGGTCAAAATTTGGACCTGAAAAAAAACATAAGGGGTAACACTGTCAATTTTTTTTGGCCGAAATTTTGACCCCCTCCGATTTTCTTGAAACTCGGGATTCTGACAGAGGGCCACGAGACTTCGACCAGCGCGCAAAAATGGAGGCTCTAGACCCTTCCAGAGCCGAGATATCGAAGGTAAAAATTTGGACCTGAAAAAAAAAAACATAAGGGGTAACAATGTCATTTTTTTTTTTTGGCCGAAATTTTGACCCCCTCCGATCTTCTTGAAACTCTGGATTCTGACAGAGGGCCACGAGACTTCGACCAGCGCGCAAAAATGGAGGCTCTAGACCCTTCCAGAGCCGAGATATTGAAGGTCAAAATTTGGACCTGAAAAAAAAAAACATAAGGGGTAACACTGTCATTTTTTTTTGGCCGAAATTTTGACCCCCTCCGATTTTCTTGAAACTCTGGATTCTGACAGAGGGCCACGAGACTTCGACCAGCGCGCAAAAAATGGAGGCTCTAGACCCTTCCAGAGCCGAGATATCGAAGGTCAAAATTTGGACCTGAAATAAAAAAAAACATAAGGGGTAACACTGTCATTTTTTTTGGCCGAAATTTTGACCCCCTCCGATTTTCTTGAAACTCTGGATTCTGACAGAGGGCCACGAGACTTCGACCAGCGCGCAAAAATGGAGGCTCTAGACCCTTCCAGAGCCGAGATATCGAAGGTCAAAATTTGGACCTGAAAAAAAAAACATAAGGGGTAACACTGTCATTTTTTTTTGGCCGAAATTTTAACCCCCTCCGATTTTCTTGAAACTCTGGATTCTGACAGAGGGCCACGAGACTTCGACCAGCGCGCAAAAATGGAGGCTCTAGACCCTTCCAGAGCCGAGATATCGAAGGTCAAAATTTGGACCTGAAAAAAAAACATAAGGGGTAACACTGTCATTTTTTTTTTTTGGCCGAAATTTTGACCCCCTCCGATTTTCTTGAAACTCTGGATTCTGACAGAGGGCCACGAGACTTCGACCAGCGTGCAAAAATGGAGGCTCTAGACCCTTCCAGAGCCGAGATATCGAAGGTCAAAATTTGGACCTGAAAAAAAAACATAAGGGGTAACACTGTCTTTTTTTTTGGCCGAAATTTTGACCCCCTCCGATATTCTTGAAACTCTGGATTCTGACAGAGGGCCACAAGACTTCGACCAGCGCGCAAAAATGGAGGCTCTAGACCCTTCCAGATCCGAGATATCGAAGGTCAAAATTTGGACCTGAAAAAAAACATAAGGGGTAACACTGTAATTTTTTTTTTTTTTGGCCGAAATTTTGACCCCCTCCGATTTTCTTGAAACTCTGGATTCTGACAGAGGGCCACAAGACTTCGACCAGCGCGCAAAAATGGAGGCTCTAGACCCTTCCAGAGCCGAGATATCGAAGGTCAAAATTTGGACCTGAAAAAAAAAACATAAGGGGTAACACTGTCATTTTTTTTTGGCCGAAATTTTGACCCCCTCCTATTTTCTTGAAACTCTGGATTCTGACAGAGGGCCGCGAGACTTCGACCAGCGTGCAAAAATGGAGGCTCTAGACCCTTCCAGAGCCGAGATATCGAAGGTCAAAATTTGGACCTGAAAAAAAAAACATAAGGGGTAACACTGTCATTTTTTTTTTTTGCCCGAAATTTTGACCCCCTCCGATTTTCTTGAAACTCTGGATTCTGACAGAGGGCAACGAGACTTCGACCAGCACGCAAAAATGGAGGCTCTAGACCCTTCCAGAGCCGAGATATCGAAGGTCAAAATTTGGACCTGAAAAAAAAAACATAAGGGGTAACACTGTCAATTTTTTTTTGGGCCGAAATTTTGACCCCCTCCGATTTTCTTGAAACTCTGGATTCTGACAGAGGGCCACAAGACTTCGACCAGCGCGCAAAAATGGAGGCTCTAGACCCTTCCAGAGCCGAGATATCGAAGGTCAAAATTTGGACCTGAAAAAAAAAACATAAGGGGTAACACTGTCAATTTTTTTTGGCCGAAATTTTGACCCCCTCCGATTTTCTTGAAACTCTGGATTCTGACAGAGGGCCACGAGACTTCGACCAGCGCGCAAAAATGGAGGCTCTAGACCCTTCCAGAGCCGAGATATTGAAGGTCAAAATTTGGACCTGAAAAAAAAACATAAGGGGTAACACTGTCATTTTTTTTGGCCGAAATTTTGACCCCCTCCGATTTTCTTGAAACTCTGGATTCTGACAGAGGGCCACGAGACTTCGACCAGCGCGCAAAAAAGGAGGCTCTAGACCCTTCCAGAGCCGAGATATCGAAGGTCAAAATTTGGACCTGAAAAAAAAACATAAGGGGTAACACTGTCATTTTTTTTTTGGCCGAAATTTTGACCCCCTCCGATTTTCTTGAAACTCTGGATTCTGACAGAGGGCCACGAGACTTCGACCAGCGCGCAAAAATGGAGGCTCTAGACCCTTCCAGAGCCGAGATATCGAAGGTCAAAATTTGGACCTGAAAAAAAACCATAAGGGGTAACACTGTCATTTTTTTTTTTTGGCCGAAAATTTGACCCCCTCCGATTTTCTTGAAACTCTAGATTCTGAGAGAGGGCAACGAGACTTCGACCAGCGCGCAAAAATGGAGGCTCTAGACCCTTCCAGAGCCGAGATATCGAAGGTCAAAATTTGGACCTTAAAAAAAAACATAAGGGGTAACACTGTCATTTTTTTTTTTTTTTGGCCGAAATTTTGACCCCCTCCGATTTTCTTGAAACTCTGGATTCTGACAGAGGGCCACGAGACTTCGACCAGCGCACAAAAATGGAGGCTCTAGACCCTTCCAGAGCCGAGATATCGAAGGTCAAAATTTGGACCTGAAAAAAAAAAACATAAGGGGTAACACTGTCATTTTTTTTTTTTTGGCCGAAATTTTGACCCCCTCCGATTTTCTTGAAACTCTGGATTCTGACAGAGGGCCACGAGACTTCGACCAGCGCACAAAAATGGAGGCTCTAGACCCTTCCAGAGCCGAGATATCGAAGGTCAAAATTTGGACCTGAAAAAAAAAACATAAGGGGTAACACTGTCATTTTTTTTTTTTTTTGGCCGAAATTTTGACCCCCTCCGATTTTCTTGAAACTCTGGATTCTGACAGAGGGCCACGAGACTTCGACCAGCGCGCAAAAATGGAGGCTCTAGACCCTTCCAGAGCCGAGATATCGAAGGTCAAAATTTGGACCTGAAAAAAAAACATAAGGGGTAACACTGTCTTTTTTTTTTTTGGCCGAAATTTTGACCCCCTCCGATTTTCTTGAAACTCTGGATTCTGACAGAGGGCCACGAGACGTCGACCAGCGCGCAAAAATGGAGGCTCTAGACCCTTCCAGAGCCGAGATATCGAAGGTCAAAATTTGGACCTGAAAAAAAAACATAAGGGGTAACACTGTCATTTTTTTTTTTTGGCCGAAATTTTGACCCCCTCCGATTTTCTTGAAACTCTGGATTCTGACAGAGGGCCACAAGACTTCGACCAGCGCGCAAAAATGGAGGCTCTAGACCCTTCCAGAGCCGAGATATCGAAGGTCAAAATTTGGACCTGAAAAAAAAACATAAGGGGTAACACTGTCAATTTTTTTTTTGGCCGAAATTTTGACCCCCTCCGATTTTCTTGAAACTCTGGATTCTGACAGAGGGCCACGAGACTTCGACCAGCGCACAAAAATGGAGGCTCTAGATCCTTCCAGAGCCGAGATATCGAAGGTCAAAATTTGGACCTGAAAAAAAAACATAAGGGGTAACACTGTCATTTTTTTTTTTGGCCGAAATTTTGACCCCCTCCTATTTTCTTGAAACTCTGGATTCTGACAGAGGGCCACGAGACTTCGACCAGCGCGCAACAATGGAGGCTCTAGACCCTTCCAGAGCCGAGATATCGAAGGTCAAAATTTGGACCTGAAAAAAAACATAAGGGGTAACACTGTCAATTTTTTTTTTGGCCGAAATTTTGACCCCCTCCGATTTTCTTGAAACTCTGGATTCTGACAGAGGGCCACGAGACTTCGACCAGCGCGCAAAAATGGAGGCTCTAGACCCTTCCAGAGCCGTGATATCGAAGGTCAAAATTTGGACCTGAAAAAAAAACATAAGGGGTAACACTGTCATTTTTTTTTTTTTTGGCCGAAATTTTGACCCCCTCCGATTTTCTTGAAACTCTGGATTCTGACAGAGGACCACGAGACTTCGACCAGCGCGCAAAAATGGAGTCTCTAGACCCTTCCAGAGCAGAGATATCGAAGGTCAAAATTTGGACCTGAAAAAAAAAAACATAAGGGGTGTGTTGTCCTCACTGCAGTGTAGCAACTGTAGCTATACAACCAGCTAACTCTGATGCAAAATGACGACAAGTCGTAGTGAGCGATTTCTTGCTGTTTACTGTGGCTTTAACATCATCTTACATGACAGAGTGAAAACTGTAACAAAGAAATAAAGATTGACTGTTTTAACATAAATCTTGTCTGAAGAAAAATAACTGTACATTCATGTAAATAAATATTGTAACTATATGTAGTCTTTCCTTTTTAAACAGTATTGAAACATTAACTTATTAACATAAAAATGAATTTTGTACTTACGACATTGCTTCTAGTGCTAACACCATAAGATTGCATGTGCTCACATTCTGTCAGCTTCCTTACTTCTGAACAGGAAATGACCTCTAACCCCAAACTCCAGGTCTACATCATATCAAAATAAAAGTCCCTAACATTTTGCCTTAATGGCAACACACTCCCCGCCTGACATCTTTGAGGTCACTACACAAACAAGTTAAGTATTAACTAAATAGATGAACATCACTCTCTACTCAGAAGCAAAACGAGTTCTGTCACTGGTCTAAGGTACTTTTTTGAATGTCCTTGATCTGTGGTCTTCAATTCCACCTTACGGACTTTCCCGTCTTTTCCAGGAATAGCCTTTGTGACTATCGCCATAGGCCAGCTGTTGCGGACAACTTGGTTGTCCTTTAGGAGGACGACATCTCCTTCTAGCAGATTTTGGTGAGATTTGGTCCATTTCTTCCGGCCTTGTAAGGTTGACAAGTACACTTGTCTCCAACGACGCCAGAACATGTTGGACAAGGCTTGTACTTGTCTCCACTGCTTGGTTAGGAGGTCTTTGTCTGTAAAGTCTCCTGGAGGAGGTGGAGTACCAACTTTCTGTGTTAACAGCATAGATGGTGTGAGAATGAATGGATCCTCTGGATCATTTGAAACTGGAACCAGAGGCCTTGCATTCATAATTGCTGTCACCTCTGCCATTAGAGTGCACAAGACTTCATGAGTCAGGCGAGTGCCATGTTCAAGAAGCATTGACTCCAGGATCCTTCGAGCCACTCCAATGAGGCGTTCCCATGAACCACCCATGTGTGAAGCATGAGGTGGGTTAAACACCCAGGAGCATCCTTGTTGGTGTAGGTACCTCTGCACAGTGGTGTCTGGTTGTTCTGCGCTCATCCCGAGTTCTCTGCAGGCCCCAATGAAATTTGTGCCACAATCTGACCTCAGTTGTTTGGCTGGTCCTCTAATGGCAAAGAAACGCCTTAAGGCATTGACACAGCTTGAAGTGTCCATCGAGGTGATCACCTCAATGTGAACCGCCCTGGAGCTCATACAACAGAATAATATGGCCCACCGTTTGCTCTCAGGCTGAACTCCTCTTGTACGTCTGGTAGTGATGTGCCATGGTCCGAAGACATCTAGCCCTACATATGTGAAGGGAGGGCAGGCCTTGAGACGCTCAGGTGGCAAATCCGCCATTAGTTGCTCCTGCATTCGACCTCTGAGTCTACGACAGGTCACGCATTTGTGAAGAGTTGAGTTAATGAGCCTTTTACCTCCCAAGATCCAAAGTCCTGCAGCTCTCACAGCGCCTTCTGTTAAATGGCGGCCCTGATGTTTCACTTGGGTATGATGGTGTCTGATGAACAGTAAGGAAACATGGTTGTCTTTTGGGAGAATTACAGGGTTCTTTTGCTTAATCTCTACGTCTGCGTTTTTCAGACGGCCACCAATGCAGATCAGGTCATTCTGCAAGATAGGGTTGAGACGACGTAGACAACTGTTTAGTGGAATTGACTTGTCTCTTTCTAGAGCTTCAAATTCCTTCCCAAATGCTTTCCTCTGAACAGCTCTAATGATGACTTCTCTGGCTTGAGAAAGCTCATCCGGAGAGCGAGGCAACTCACATGCATGCCATCCTCTACACTTGTCCATGACGTTAGGGGACTTGAAAGATCTTGCAATGTGAATTAAGAGTGCCACAGCTCGCTGGAGTGTGCCAAAGGTGGAGAACCTCTCAAAACGCTCTACGCTGAGACCTTCCTCATGCAGCTGGGTGGCATAACTCTTCACATCTGGACGAATCTCTGCATCCAATTCTGGTGAGACTAAGCTGAATGACTGAATAGGCTCTGGTTGAATGGAAGGCTTACGCAAAAAGGTAGGTCCGCTGAACCACATTGTTTGTGTGAGACGTGATGCTGGAACAGACCTTGACGCAATATCAGCCGGATTGTCATCTGTGCGTACGTAGTGCCACTGTTCAGGATTTGTGGTCTGGCGAATACGCTGAACTCGATTATGGACATATACATAAAACCGTCTGGATTGGTTATGAATGTATCCAAGGACCACTCTGCTATCCGTGTAGAATTTAACGGAATCCAACTTCAAGTCCAGTTCTTCCTGAATCAGTTCGGCCATTTCCACAGCCAAAACCGCAGCACACAGCTCAAGTCTCGGTATGGTTGGCTCTGGTTGTGGAGCAAGTTTAGACTTCCCCATGACAAATCCAGTGTCAACAATGCCTTCTTGGATGGTCCTCAAATAGGCTACAGCCCCAATGGCCATTGTAGAAGCATCACAGAACACACAGAGTTCCATCTGGTCAGCCTTGGTTAGAGAGATGCCCGTGTACATCCTTGATATATGGAAGTGCTTCAACTCTTGAAGTGAGTTTCGCCAAGCCTCCCACTTGCCTAGTTTATCTTCAGGTAATGGAGTGTCCCACTCTGAAGCCTCAGAATTCAGCTCTCTGAGAAAGGCTCTTCCTTGGATTACGACCGGAGCCAAAAAACCCAAGGGATCAAAAACACTGTTCACCATTGAGAGAACTCCTCGACGGGTAAACGGTTTTATGTCAGTTGACACAGAGAAGGTGAATGTGTCCCTAGCTACCTCCCACAGGAGGCCTAAGCTGCGTTGGATGTGCGACTCCTTCCCACAGAGGTCCACCTCTTTTCCAGCAGCCACACAGTCCTCACTTGGAAAGGCTGCCAAGACAGTCGGACTATTCGATGCAAACTTGTGGAGCCTGAGATTGGACTCAGCCAATGAAGCCTGAGTCCTACGCAGCAAGTCAATGGCTTCAGCATCAGTAGGGACAGAACAAAGACCGTCATCAACATAAAAGTGGCGCTCGACAAAGTTGACAGTGTCTTGTCCATATCTTTGCGCACCCTTTCTGACAGCTCTTCTTAGCCCATAAATTGCCACTGCTGGGGACGGGCTGTTCCCAAAGACATGGACCTTCATCCTGTAGTCTATGACTTCACTTGCCACATCATTGTTCTTGAACCATAAGAATCTCAAATAGTTCCTATGTTTTTCTTCTACGAGGAAGCAGTAAAACATCTGCTGTATGTCTGCCATAACAGCCACCTTTTCCTTTCGGAACCGCATGAGTACTCCCAGAAGGGAGTTGTTAAGATCAGGGCCAGACAATAGCACATTATTTAAGGAGATTCCAGAGTGTTGGGAGCTCGAATCAAACACCACCCTGATTTGACCTGGTTTTTGTGGGTGAAACACTGCAAAGCTTGGTAAGTACCAGCACTCTTCATCTTCCCTTAGTTCTGGTGCCACCTCGGCATGATCATTTTCCAGCAGTTTGCCCATGAATGCCACATATTGCTGTTCCATCTCTGGCTTTCTCCTCAAGTTGCGTCGAAGTGATTCAAAGCGTTTGAATGCTTGGCTGCGGTTGTTAGGCAAGCGTTCTCTAGGCTGTCTGAATGGTAGTGGAGCGACCCAACTGTGAGAATCATTTCTGTAGACTTCTTTGTCCATTATGTTCAAGAAAGTCTCATCCTCAATTGATGGTGCCAGCTTGTTGTCTTGTTCGGTGCGGTCAAATACATTTTTACCCAGGATGTCTTCTTTAGCCTTGCTGGGCCTTAAGGCACTCTTCCTGGGCTCTTTGTCATGAAGCTCATCCCTGACATGCATAAAACTTGTGCACGGTTGGAGGAGCGAGGGCCGTCGACAATCAAGCACTGTTGTCCTGTAAGTGCTGACATTTGGCTTGTGTGCATTCCCCAGGCAGACCTCTCCAACCAACACCCAACCTAGGTCAAGGCGTTGAGCAAAAGGGGCATTGGGAGGGCCATTTACTTGCTCCCTTACCTTGTGCACTCTAATTATGTCTCTACCAAGCAGCAGAAGGATCTCAGCAGTTGGGTCCAATTCTGGAATGTGTTCTGCTACTTTGACGAGGTAAGGTTGATGAAGAGCGGCGTTCGGCGTGCGAATTTCAGCCCGGTTGTCAGGTAAGTCGTTACATTCAATAAGTGGGGGGAGAGGGATTGTCACTTTCCCATCAAGCGCTTTGACCATAAAATCTTCAGCCCTTCTGCCGAATGTTTCCTCTGTGCCGGAACACGTTCTCAGTAAGTAAGGATATGGCCTACTCTGAATGTCGAAAAGGTCAAAGAATCTGGACGTCGCCAATGACCTGTTGCTTTGATCATCTAAAACGACATATGTCTTGATGGCTTTATCTGGACAGCCCTTGTGATACACCTTTGCTAGGCATATCTTGGAACATGACCTCCCAACTTGTCCTGCACCACATACTTCAGTGCAGCTTGAGCTGACGACTTCCCTGCTGTCGTCGCCCTCTTCTCCCTCCCCGCCATTCTGTGGCAAGGTAACAGGAGCAGTGATCTTTGGAGGAGGGCCCGGATGCATAGCTGAGACATGCTTGGTGCTGTCACACTCAGAACATTTCACTAATGCAGTGCAGTCCTTCGCCACATGACTATTTGAGCCACAACATTTAAAGCAGAATCCTCTCTCCTTCAGAAAGGTTTTCCTGTCTTGAAGATCTTTGGCTCTAAAGGCTTTGCACTTTTTAAGTGGATGTGGCTTTGCATGTATTGGGCAGCTCTTATTAGGATCACTGGAAGTGCTCATCTCTGCTGGGGAGACATTGGTCTTATGAACTGCAATGGGGTTCTTGATGCTTTTAAACTGAGAACTTTCAGCCTTTACAGCAGATCCGCTGGCATTTAAAAGGCAAAAACTGGGATCATTCCTTTTCTTTGCCTCATAGCACATGAATCTGGTAAAGAATTCAAATGGTGGAAACCGTCCTCCATTTTCTTCTTTAAGCTTTGAACCCGCAGAAATCCATTTTTTCCTGAAGTCCATAAGGCAGCTTGGCTACTATAGGTTCAATGCCTCGTGCAGTATCCAGGTAGGACAAACCTGGCAAGTAGCCGTCTTCCTTAGCACACTGCACTTCCATCAGCAGATCTGCTAACTCCCTTAGCTTCAGATTTTCTTTCGCCAAAACCTTGGGGAACTTGTCAAGTCGAGTGAAGAGGGCCTTTGCAACTATCTCTGGCGCTGCATAACATTCCTGAAGACGTTCCCAGGCTTTTCTGAGTGCTATATCTGGACTCGCTACGTGCACTGAACGCAGACGTTTCACTTGGTTTCTGGATTCTCTGCCAAGCCATCTCGTCATTAAGTCTAGCTCCTCAGTAGCAGTGAGACCCAGCCCTTGTGTAGCATTTTTATAAGAAGACTGCCAAGCACGATAATTTTCTGGTTTATCATCAAACTCATACAAGCTTGCACTCACCAGGTCACGTCGCGCTAAATATTGTGCAAGATGTTCAGTTGCAGACACGCTCTGATCAGTTTTTTGCTGGGGGTAATAGCACGGAGCAGAAATATTCAAGTCAGTATTAAACTTCTTTGAATCGACTTGAGTTTCCTTTCCGTCATGTAAAGTCTGACCATATGACAGTTTGGGTGCCGGTGGAACATAAACATCGTCAAGACCATCCTCTGATAAATTCCCATTTCCTATGTTGTTAGCCTGCCGTGGCTCACGTGAAGAAACAGGAACCTGCTGGTATGAAGAGAAGGGATTGTTCGGACTAAAAATGAGAGTGCCATCTGTGGTAGGCTGAAAAGCGTGAGAGCAAGCGTTCATAGCTTCTCGCTTAGGGGAGCTAGTTGGGCCAAAATGAGTTTGGACGTATTCGCTCATCCGATCCATTTTATCTTCTCCTGACGAGCCTGTTTCATCCAACAGAATACACTTCGCTATTGAGTCAGCCGATTCCCAAACGGCTGCTTCAGCTTCAGCTGCCGCTGCTTCACGACACATGGCGACTGTTTCAAGCTCAGTCTCTCTTTTTACCTTCTCCAACTGTGATTCAGCTTCTTTAGCTGCCTTTTCTATTTTAGCTTTAGCCTCTTTTTCTGCATATTCCGCACGTACTTTAGCCGCTGCTGCTTTAGCCCGTGCACGGATTACTGCACTCCTTGATGACGCAGATGAGTGAGAACTTCCACTTGCTATGGAAGACTCAGCACGTTTTCCTTCCATCTTGCCACGATGTTCAACACTAACTTTTCAATGTCTTTTCACTGTGTTGTCCTCACTGCAGTGTAGCAACTGTAGCTATACAACCAGCTAACTCTGATGCAAAATGACGACAAGTCGTAGTGAGCGATTTCTTGCTGTTTACTGTGGCTTTAACATCATCTTACATGACAGAGTGAAAACTGTAACAAAGAAATAAAGATTGACTGTTTTAACATAAATCTTGTCTGTAGAAAAATAACTGTACATTCATGTAAATAAATATTGTAACTATGTGTAGTCTTTCCTTTTTAAACAGTATTGAAACATTAACTTATTAACATAAAAATGAATTTTGTACTTACGACATTGCTTCTAGTGCTAACACCATAAGGATTGCATGTGCTCACATTCTGTCAGCTTCCTTACTTCTGAACAGGAAATGACCTCTAACCCCAAACTCCAGGTCTACATCATATCAAAATAAAAGTCCCTAACATTTTGCCTTAATGGCAACACAAGGAGTAACACTGTCATTTTTTTTTTGGCCGAAATTTTGACCCCCTCCGATATTCTTGAAACTCAGGATTCTGACAGAGGGCCACGAGACTTCGACCAGCGCGCAAAAATGGAGGCTCTAGACCCTTCCAGAGCCGAGATATCGAAGGTCAAAATTTGGACCTGAAAAAAAAAACATAAGGGGTAACACTGTCATTTTTTTTTGGCAGAAATTTTGACCCCCTCCGATTTTCTTGAAACTCTGGATTCTGACAGAGGGCCACGAGACTTCGACCAGCGCGCAAAAATGGAGGCTCTAGACCCTTCCAGAGCCGAGATATCGAAGGTCAAAATTTGGACCTGAAAAAAAAAACATAAGGGGTAACACTGTCATTTTTTTTTTTTTGGCAGAAATTTTGACCCTCTCCGATTTTCTTGAAACTCTGGATTCTGACAGAGGGCCACGAGACTTCGACCAGCGCGCAAAAATGGAGGCTCTAGACCCTTCCAGAGCCGAGATATCGAAGGTCAAAATTTGGACCTGAAAAAAAAACATAAGGGGTAACACTGTCTTTTTTTTTTTTGGCCGAAATTTTGACCCCCTCCGATATTCTTGAAACTCTGGATTCTGACAGAGGGCCACGAGACTTCGACCAGCGCGCAAAAATGGAGGCTCTAGACCCTTCCAGAGCCGAGATATCGAAGGTCAAAATTTGGACCTGAAAAAAAAAACATAAGGGGTTTGACCCCCTCCGATTTTCTTGAAACTCTGGATTCTGACAGAGGGCCACGAGACTTCGAACAGCGCGCAAAAATGGAGGCTCTAGACCCTTCCAGAGCCGAGATATCGAAGGTCAAAATTTGGACCTGAAAAAAAAACATAAGGGGTAACACTGTCATTTTTTTTTTTTGGCCGAAATTTTGACCCCCTCCGATTTTCTTGAAACTCTGGATTCTGACAGAGGGCCACGAGACTTCGACCAGCGCGCAAAAATGGAGGCTCTAGACCCTTCCAGAGCCGAGATATCGAAGGTCAAAATTTGGACCTGAAAAAAAAAACATAAGGGGTAACACTGTCATTTTTTTTTGGCCGAAATTTTGACCCCCTCCGATTTTCTTGAAACTCTGGATTCTGACAGACGGCCACGAGACTTCGACCAGCGCGCAAAAATGGAGGCTCTAGACCCTTCCAGAGCCGAGATATCGAAGGTCAAAATTTGGACCTGAAAAAAAAAAACATAAGGGATAACACTGTCAATTTTTTTTTTTGGCCGAAATTTTGACCCCCTCCGATTTTCTTGAAACTCTGGATTCTGACAGAGGGCCACGAGACTTCGACCAGCGCGCAAAAATGGAGGCTCTAGACCCTTCCAGAGCCGAGATATCGAAGGTCAAAATTTGGACCTGAAAAAAAAACATAAGGGGTAACACTGTCATTTTTTTTTTTTGGCCGAAATTTTGACCCCCTCCGATTTTCTTGAAACTCTGGATTCTGACAGAGGGCCACGAGACTTCGACCAGCGCGCAAAAATGGAGGCTCTAGACCCTTCCAGAGCCGAGATATCGAAGGTCAAAATTTGGACCTGAAAAAAAAACATAAGGGGTAACACTGTCATTTTTTTTTTTTGGCAGAAATTTTGACCCCCTCCGATTTTCTTGAAACTCTGGATTCTGACAGAGGGCCACGAGACTTCGACCAGCGCGCAAAAATGGAGGCTCTAGACCCTTCCAGAGCCGAGATATCGAAGGTCAAAATTTGGACCTGAAAAAAAACATAAGGGGTAACACTGTCAATTTTTTTTTTTGGCCGAAATTTTGACCCCCTCCGATTTTCTTGAAACTCTGGATTCTGACAGAGGGCCACGAGACTTCGACCAGCGCGCAAAAATGGAGGCTCTAGACCCTTCCAGAGCCGAGATATCGAAGGTCAAAATTTGGACCTGAAAAAAAAAAACATAAGGGGTAAAACTGTCATTTTTTTTTTGGCCGAAATTTTGACCCCCTCCAATTTTCTTGAAACTCTGGATTCTGACAGAGGGCCACGAGACTTCGACGGGCGCGCAAAAATGGAGGCTCTAGACCCTTCCAGAGCCGAGATATCGAAGGTCAAAATTTGGACCTGAAAAAAAAACCTAAGGGGTAACACTGTCATTTTTTTTTTGGCCGAAATTTTGACCCCCTCCGATTTTCTTGAAACTCTGGATTCTGACAGAGGGCCACGAGACGTCGACCAGCGCGCAAAAATGGAGGCTCTAGACCCTTCCAGAGCCGAGATATCGAAGGTCAAAATTTGGACCTGAAAAAAAAAACATAAGGGGTAACACTGTCATTTTTTTTTTTGGCTGAAATTTTGACCCCCTCCGATTTTCTTGAAACTCTGGATTCTGACAGAGGGCCAAGAGACTTCGACCAGCGCGCAAAAATGGAGGCTCTAGACCCTTCCAGAGCCGAGATATCAAAGGTCAAAATTTGGACCTAAAAAAAAAACATAAGGGGTAACACTGTCATTTTTTTTTTTTGGCCGAAATTTTGACCCCCTCCGATTTTCTTGAAACTCTGGATTCTGACAGAGGGCCAAGAGACTTCGACCAGCGCGCAAAAATGGAGGCTCTAGACCCTTCCAGAGCCGAGATATCGAAGGTCAAAATTTGGACCTGAAAAAAAAAAACATAAGGGGTAACACTGTCATTTTTTTTTTTTTGGCCGAAATTTTGACCCCCTCCGATTTTCTTGAAACTCTGGATTCTGACAGAGGGCCAAGAGACTTCGACCAGCGCGCAAAAATGGAGGCTCTAGACCCTTCCAGAGCCGAGATATCGAAGGTCAAAATTTGGACCTGAAAAAAAAAACATAAGGGGTAACACTGTCTTTTTTTTTTGGCCGAAATTTTGACCCCCTCCGATTTTCTTGAAACTCTGGATTCTGACAGAGGGCCACGAGACTTCGACCAGCGCGCAAAAATGGAGGCTCTAGACCCTTCCAGAGCCGAGATATCGAAGGTCAAAATTTGGACCTGAAAAAAAAAACATAAGGGGTAACACTGTCAATTTTTTTTTGGCCGAAATTTTGACCCCCTCCGATTTTCTTGAAACTCTGGATTCTGACAGAGGGCGACGAGACTTCGACCAGCGTGCAAAAAATGGAGGCTCTAGACCCTTCCAGAGCCGAGATATCGAAGGTCAAAATTTGGACCTGAAAAAAAACATAAGGGGTAACACTGTCATTTTTTTTTTTGGCCGAAATTTTGACAGCCTCCGATTTTCTTGAAACTCTGGATTCTGACAGAGGGCCACGAGACTTCGACCAGCGCGCAAAAATGGAGGCTCTAGACCCTTCCAGAGCCGAGATATCGAAGGTCAAAATTTGGACCTGAAAAAAAAACATAAGGGGTAACACTGTCATTTTTTTTTTTGGCCGAAATTTTTACCCCCTCCGATTTTCTTGAAACTCTGGATTCTGACAGAGGGCCACGAGACTTCGACCAGCTAACAAAAATGGAGGCTCTAGACCCTTCCAGAGCCGAGATATCGAAGGTCAAAATTTGGACCTGAAAAAAAAAAACATAAGGGGTAACACTGTCTTTTTTTTTTATTTGGCAGAAATTTTGACCCCCTCCGATTTTCTTGAAACTCTGGATTCTGACAGAGGGCCACGAGACTTCGACCAGCGCGCAAAAATGGAGGCTCTAGACCATTCCAGAGCCGAGATATCGAAGGTCAAAATTTGGACCTGAAAAAAAAAAAACATAAGGGGTAACACTGTCATTTTTTTTTTGGCAGAAATTTTGACCCCCTCCGATTTTCTTGAAACTCTGGATTCTGACAGAGGGCCACGAGACTTCGACCAGCGCGCAAAAATGGAGGCTCTAGACCCTTCCAGAGCCGAGATATCAAAGGTCAAAATTTGGACCTGAAAAAAAAAAACATAAGGGGTAACACTGTCATTTTTTTTTTTGGCCGAAATTTTGACCCCCTCCGATTTTCTTGAAACCATGGATTCTGACAGAGGGCCACGAGACTTCGACCAGCGCGCAAAAATGGAGGCTCTAGACCCTTCCAGAGCCGAGATATCGAAGGTCAAAATTTGGACCTGAAAAAAAAAACATAAGGGGTAACACTGTCAATTTTTTTTTTTGGCCGAAATTTTGACCCCCTCCGATTTTCTTGAAACTCTGGATTCTGACAGAGGTCCACGGGACTTCGACCAGCGCGCAAAAATGGAGGCTCTAGACCCTTCCAGAGCCGAGATATCGAAGGTCAAAATTTGGACCTGAAAAAAAAAACATAAGGGGTAACACTGTCATTTTTTTTTTTTTGGCCGAAATTTTGACCCCCTCCGATTTTCTTGAAACTCTGGATTCTGACAGAGGGCCACGAGACTTCGACCAGCGCGCAAAAATGGAGGCTCTAGACCCTTCCAGAGCCGAGATATCGAAGGTCAAAATTTGGACCTGGAAAAAAAACATAAGGGGTAACACTGTCATTTTTTTTTGGCCGAAATTTTGACCCCCTCCGATTTTCTTGAAACTCTGGATTCTGACAGAGGCCCACGAGACTTCGACCAGCGCGCAAAAATGGAGGCTCTAGACCCTTCCAGAGCCGAGATATCGAAGGTCAAAATTTGGACCTGAAAAAAAAACATAAGGGGTAACACTGTCATTTTTTTTTTTGCCCGAAATTTTGACCCCCTCCGATTTTCTTGAAACTCTGGATTCTGACAGAGGGCCAAGAGACTTCGACCAGCGCGCAAAAATGGAGGCTCTAGACCCTTCCAGAGCCGAGATATCGAAGGTCAAAATTTGGACCTGAAAAAAAAACATAAGGGGTAACACTGTCATTTTTTTTTTTGGCCGAAATTTTTACCCCCTCCGATTTTCTTGAAACTCTGGATTCTGACAGAGGGCCACGAGACATCGACCAGCGCGCAAAAATGGAGGCTCTAGACCCTTCCAGAGCCGAGATATCGAAGGTCAAAATTTGGACCTGAAAAAAAAACATAAGGGGTAACACTGTCATTTTTTTTTTGGCCGAAATTTTGACCCCCTCCGATTTTCTTGAAACTCTGGATTCTGACAGAGGGCCAAGAGACTTCGACCAGCGCACAAAAATGGAGGCTCTAGACCCTTCCAGAGCCGAGATATCGAAGGTCAAAATTTGGACCTGAAAAAAAAACATAAGGGGTAACACTGTCATTTTTTTTTTTTGGCCGAAATTTTGACCCCCTCCGATTTTCTTGAAACTCTGGATTCTGACAGAGGGCCACGAGACTTCGACCAGCGCGCAAAAATGGAGGCTCTAGACCCTTCCAGAGCCGAGATATCGAAGGTCAAAATTTGGACCTGAAAAAAAAACATAAGGGGTAACACTGTCAATTTTTTTTTGGCCGAAATTTTGACCCCCTCCGATTTTCTTGAAACTCTGGATTCTGACAGAGGGCGACGAGACTTCGACCAGCGCGCAAAAATGGAGGCTCTAGACCCTTCCAGAGCCGAGATATCGAAGGTCAAAATTTGGACCTGAAAAAAAACATAAGGGGTAACACTGTCATTTTTTTTTTTTGGCCGAAATTTTGACAGCCTCCGATTTTCTTGAAACTCTGGATTCTGACAGAGGGCCACGAGACTTCGACCAGCGCGCAAAAATGGAGGCTCTAGACCCTTCCAGAGCCGAGATATCGAAGGTCAAAATTTGGACCTGAAAAAAAAAAACATAAGGGGTAACACTTTTTTTTTTTTTGGCCGAAATTTTGACCCCCTCCGATTTTCTTGAAACTCTGGATTCTGACAGAGGGCCACGAGACTTCGACCAGCGCGCAAAAATGGAGGCTCTAGACCCTTCCAGAGCCGAGATATCGAAGGTCAAAATTTGGACCTGAAAAAAAAACATAAGGGGTAACACTGTCAATTTTTTTTTGGCCGAAATTTTGACCCCCTCCGATTTTCTTGAAACTCTGGATTCTGACAGAGGGCGACGAGACTTCGACCAGCGCGCAAAAATGGAGGCTCTAGACCCTTCCAGAGCCGAGATATCGAAGGTCAAAATTTGGACCTGAAAAAAAAACATAAGGGGTAACACTGTCATTTTTTTTTTTTTGGCCGAAATTTTGACAGCCTCCGATTTTCTTGAAACTCTGAATTCTGACAGAGGGCCACGAGACTTCGACCAGCGCGTAAAAATGGAGGCTCTAGACCCTTCCAGAGCCGAGATATCGAAGGTCAAAATTTGGACCTGAAAAAAAAAAACATAAGGGGTAACACTGTCATTTTTTTTTTTTGGCCGAAATTTTGACCCCCTCCGATTTTCTTGAAACTCTGGATTCTGACAGAGGGCCACGAGACTTCGACCAGCGCGCAAAAATGGAGGCTCTAGACCCTTCCAGAGCCGAGATATCGAAGGTCAAAATTTGGACCTGAAAAAAAAACATAAGGGGTAACACTGTCAATTTTTTTTTGGCCGAAATTTTGACCCCCTCCGATTTTCTTGAAACTCTGGATTCTGACAGAGGGCCACGAGACTTCGACCAGCGCGCAAAAATGGAGGCTCTAGACCCTTCCAGAGCCGAGATATCGAAGGTCAAAATTTGGACCTGAAAAAAAACATAAGGGGTAACACTGTCATTTTTTTTTTTTGGCCGAAATTTTGACAGCCTCCGATTTTCTTGAAACTCTGAATTCTGACAGAGGGCCACGAGACTTCGACCAGCGCGTAAAAATGGAGGCTCTAGACCCTTCCAGAGCCGAGATATCGAAGGTCAAAATTTGGACCTGAAAAAAAAAAACATAAGGGGTAACACTGTCATTTTTTTTTTTTGGCCGAAATTTTGACCCCCTCCGATTTTCTTGAAACTCTGGATTCTGACAGAGGGCCACGAGACTTCGACCAGCGCGCAAAAATGGAGGCTCTAGACCCTTCCAGAGCCGAGATATCGAAGGTCAAAATTTGGACCTGAAAAAAAAACATAAGGGGTAACACTGTCAATTTTTTTTTGGCCGAAATTTTGACCCCCTCCGATTTTCTTGAAACTCTGGATTCTGACAGAGGGCCACGAGACTTCGACCAGCGCGCAAAAATGGAGGCTCTAGACCCTTCCAGAGCCGAGATATCGAAGGTCAAAATTTGGACCTGAAAAAAAACATAAGGGGTAACACTGTCATTTTTTTTTTTTGGCCGAAATTTTGACAGCCTCCGATTTTCTTGAAACTCTGGATTCTGACAGAGGACCACGAGACTTCGACCAGCGCGCAAAAATGGAGGCTCTAGACCCTTCCAGAGCCGAGATATCGAAGGTCAAAATTTGGACCTGAAAAAAAAACATAAGGGGTAACACTGTCATTTTTTTTTTTGGCCGAAATTTTTACCCCCTCCGATTTTCTTGAAACTCTGGATTCTGACAGAGGGCCACGAGACGTCGACCAGCGCGCAAAAATGGAGGCTCTAGACCCTTCCAGAGCCGAGATATCGAAGGTCAAAATTTGGACCTGAAAAAAAAACATAAGGGGTAACACTGTCAATTTTTTTTTTTGGCCGAAATTTTGACCCCTCCGATTTTCTTGAAACTCTGGATTCTGACAGAGGGCAACGAGACTTCGACCAACGCGCAAAAATGGAGGCTCTAGACCCTTCCAGAGCCGAGATATCGAAGGTCAAAATTTGGACCTGAAAAAAAAACATAAGGGGTAACACTGTCATTTTTTTTTTGGCCGAAATTTTGACCCCCTCCGATTTTATTGAAACTCTGGATTCTGACAGAGGGCCACGAGACTTCGACCAGCACGCAAAAATGGAGGCTCTAGACCCTTCCAGAGCCGAGATATCGAAGGTCAAAACTTGGACCTGAAAAAAAAACATAAGGGGTAACACTGTCATTTTTTTTTTTGGCCGAAATTTTGACCCCCTCCGATTTTCTTGAAACTCTGGATTCTGAGAGAGGGCCACGAGATTTCGACCAGCACGCAAAAATGGAGGCTCTAGACCCTTCCAGAGCCGAGATATCGAAGGTCAAAATTTGGACCTGAAAAAAAAAAAACATAAGGGGTAACACTGTCATTTTTTTTTGGCAGAAATTTTGACCCCCTCCGATTTTCTTGAAACTCTGGATTCTGACAGAGGGCAACGAGACTTCGACCAGCACGCAAAAATGGAGGCTCTAGACCCTTCCAGAGCCGAGATATCAAAGGTCAAAATTTGGACCTGAAAAAAAAAACATAAGGGGTAACACTGTCTTTTTTTTTTTTGGCCGAAATTTTGACCCCCTCCGATTTTCTTGAAACTCTGGATTCTGACAGAGGGCCACGAGACTTCGACCAGCGCGCAAAAATGGAGGCTCTAGACCCTTCCAGAGCCGAGATATCGAAGGTCAAAATTTGGACCTGAAAAAAAAACATAAGGGGTAACACTGTCATTTTCTTTTTTGGCCGAAATTTTGACCCCCTCCGATTTTCTTGAAACCCTGGATTCTGACAGAGGGCCACGAGACTTCGACCAGCGTGCAAAAATGGAGGCTCTAGACCCTTCCAGAGCCGAGATATCGAAGGTCAAAATTTGGACCTGAAAAAAAAAAAACATAAGGGGTAACACTGTCAATTTTTTTTTTTGGCCGAAATTTTGACCCCCTCCGATTTTCTTGAAACTCTGGATTCTGACAGAGGTCCACGGGACTTCGACCAGCGCGCAAAAATGGAGGCTCTAGACCCTTCCAGAGCCGAGATATCGAAGGTCAAAATTTGGACCTGAAAAAAAAAAAACATAAGGGGTAACACTGTCATTTTTTTTTTTTGGCCGAAATTTTGACCCCCTCCGATTTTCTTGAAACTCTGGATTCTGACAGAGGGCCACGAGACTTCGACCAGCGTGCAAAAATGGAGGCTCTAGACCCTTCCAGAGCCGAGATATCGAAGGTCAAAATTTGGACCTGGAAAAAAACATAAGGGGTAACACTGTCATTTTTTTATTTGGCCGAAATTTTGACCCCCTCCGATTTTCTTGAAACTCTGGATTCTGACAGAGGGCCACGAGACTTCGACCAGCGCGCAAAAATGGAGGCTCTAGACCCTTCCAGAGCCGAGATATCGAAGGTCAAAATTTGGACCTGAAAAAAAAACATAAGGGGTAACACTGTCATTTTTTTTTTTGGCCGAAATTTTGACCGTCTCCGATTTTCTTGAAACTCTGGATTCTGACAGAGGGCCAAGAGACTTCGACCAGCGCGCAAAAATGGAGGCTCTAGACCCTTCCAGAGCCGAGATATCGAAGGTCAAAATTTGGACCTGAAAAAAAAAACATAAGGGGTAACACTGTCATTTTTTTTTTTTTGGCCGAAATTTTGACCCCCTCCGATTTTCTTGAAACTCTGGATTCTGACAGAGGGCCAAGAGACTTCGACCAGCGCGCAAAAATGGAGGCTCTAGACCCTTCCAGAGCCGAGATATCGAAGGTCAAAATTTGGACCTGAAAAAAAAACATAAGGGGTAACACTGTCATTTTTTTTTTGGCCGAAATTTTTACCCCCTCCGATTTTCTTGAAACTCTGGATTCTGACAGAGGGCCACGAGACATCGACCAGCGCGCAAAAATGGAGGCTCTAGACCCTTCCAGAGCCGAGATATCGAAGGTCAAAATTTGGACCTGAAAAAAAAAACATAAGGGGTAACACTGTCATTTTTTTTTTTGGCCGAAATTTTGACCCCCTCCGATTTTCTTGAAACTCTGGATTCTGACAGAGGGCCAAGAGACTTCGACCAGCGCGCAAAAATGGAGGCTCTAGACCCTTCCAGAGCCGAGATATCGAAGGTCAAAATTTGGACCTGAAAAAAAAACATAAGGGGTAACACTGTCATTTTTTTTTTGGCCGAAATTTTGACCCCCTCCGATTTTCTTGAAACTCTGGATTCTGACAGAGGGCCACGAGACTTCGACCAGCGCGCAAAAATGGAGGCTCTAGACCCTTCCAGAGCCGAGATATCGAATGTCAAAATTTGGACCTGAGAAAAAAAACATAAGGGGTAACACTGTTTGTTTTTTTTTTGGCCGAAATTTTGACCCCCTCCGATTTTCTTGAAACTCTGGATTCTGACAGAGGGCCACGAGACTTCGACCAGCGCGCAAAAATGGAGGCTCTAGACCCTTCCAGAGCCGAGATATCGAAGGTCAAAATTTGGACCTGAAAAAAAAACATAAGGGGTAACACTGTCAATTTTTTTTTGGCCGAAATTTTGACCCCCTCCGATTTTCTTGAAACTCTGGATTCTGACAGAGGGCCACGAGACTTCGACCAGCGCACAAAAATGGAGGCTCTAGACCCTTCCAGAGCCGAGATATCGAAGGTCAAAATTTGGACCTGAAAAAAAAAAAAACATAAGGGGTAACACTGTCATTTCTTTTTTTTTTTGGCCGAAATTTTGACCCCCTCCGATTTTCTTGAAACTCTGGATTCTGACAGAGGGCCACGAGACTTCGACCAGCGCGCAAAAATGGAGGCTCTAGACCCTTCCAGAGCCGAGATATCGAAGGTCAAAATTTGGACCTGAAAAAAAAACATAAGGGGTAACACTGTCTTTTTTTTTTTGGCCGAAATTTTGACCCCCTCCGATTTTCTTGAAACTCTGGATTCTGACAGAGGGCCACGAGACGTCGACCAGCGCGCAAAAATGGAGGCTCTAGACCCTTCCAGAGCCGAGATATCGAAGGTCAAAATTTGGACCTGAAAAAAAAACATAAGGGGTAACACTGTCATTTTTTTTTTTTGGCCGAAATTTTGACCCCCTCCGATTTTCTTGAAACTCTGGATTCTGACAGAGGGCCACAAGACTTCGACCAGCGCACAAAAATGGAGGCTCTAGATCCTTCCAGAGCTGAGATATCGAAGGTCAAAATTTGGACCTGAAAAAAAAACATAAGGGGTAACACTGTCATTTTTTTTTTGGCCGAAATTTTGACCCCCTCCTATTTTCTTGAAACTCTGGATTCTGACAGAGGGCCACGAGACGTCGACCAGCGCGCAACAATGGAGGCTCTAGACCCTTCCAGAGCCGAGATATCGAAGGTCAAAATTTGGACCTGAAAAAAAAACATAAGGGGTAACACTGTCATTTTTTTTTTTTGGCCGAAATTTTGACCCCCTCCGATTTTCTTGAAACTCTGGATTCTGACAGAGGGCCACAAGACTTCGACCAGCGCGCAAAAATGGAGGCTCTAGACCCTTCCAGAGCCGAGATATCGAAGGTCAAAATTTGGACCTGAAAAAAAAACATAAGGGGTAACACTGTCAATTTTTTTTTTGGCCGAAATTTTGACCCCCTCCGATTTTCTTGAAACTCTGGATTCTGACAGAGGGCCACGAGACTTCGACCAGCGCACAAAAATGGAGGCTCTAGATCCTTCCAGAGCTGAGATATCGAAGGTCAAAATTTGGACCTGAAAAAAAAACATAAGGGGTAACACTGTCATTTTTTTTTTTGGCCGAAATTTTGACCCCCTCCTATTTTCTTGAAACTCTGGATTCTGACAGAGGGCCACGAGACTTCGACCAGCGCGCAACAATGGAGGCTCTAGACCCTTCCAGAGCCGAGATATCGAAGGTCAAAATTTGGACCTGAAAAAAAACATAAGGGGTAACACTGTCAATTTTTTTTTTGGCCGAAATTTTGACCCCCTCCGATTTTCTTGAAACTCTGGATTCTGACAGAGGGCCACGAGACTTCGACCAGCGCGCAAAAATGGAGGCTCTAGACCCTTCCAGAGCCGTGATATCGAAGGTCAAAATTTGGACCTGAAAAAAAAACATAAGGGGTAACACTGTCATTTTTTTTTTTTTGGCCGAAATTTTGACCCCCTCCGATTTTCTTGAAACTCTGGATTCTGACAGAGGACCACGAGACTTCGACCAGCGCGCAAAAATGGAGTCTCTAGACCCTTCCAGAGCAGAGATATCGAAGGTCAAAATTTGGACCTGAAAAAAAAAAACATAAGGGGTGTGTTGTCCTCACTGCAGTGTAGCAACTGTAGCTATACAACCAGCTAACTCTGATGCAAAATGACGACAAGTCGTAGTGAGCGATTTCTTGCTGTTTACTGTGGCTTTAACATCATCTTACATGACAGAGTGAAAACTGTAACAAAGAAATAAAGATTGACTGTTTTAACATAAATCTTGTCTGAAGAAAAATAACTGTACATTCATGTAAATAAATATTGTAACTATATGTAGTCTTTCCTTTTTAAACAGTATTGAAACATTAACTTATTAACATAAAAATGAATTTTGTACTTACGACATTGCTTCTAGTGCTAACACCATAAGGATTGCATGTGCTCACATTCTGTCAGCTTCCTTACTTCTGAACAGGAAATGACCTCTAACCCCAAACTCCAGGTCTACATCATATCAAAATAAAAGTCCCTAACATTTTGCCTTAATGGCAACACACTCCCCGCCTGACATCTTTGAGGTCACTACACAAACAAGTTAAGTATTAACTAAATAGATGAACATCACTCTCTACTCAGAAGCAAAACGAGTTCTGTCACTGGTCTAAGGTACTTTTTTGAATGTCCTTGATCTGTGGTCTTCAATTCCACCTTACGGACTTTCCCGTCTTTTCCAGGAATAGCCTTTGTGACTATCGCCATAGGCCAGCTGTTGCGGACAACTTGGTTGTCCTTGAGGAGGACGACATCTCCTTCTAGCAGATTTTGGTGAGATTTGGTCCATTTCTTCCGGCCTTGTAAGGTTGACAAGTACACTTGTCTCCAACGACGCCAGAACATGTTGGACAAGGCTTGTACTTGTCTCCACTGCTTGGTTAGGAGGTCTTTGTCTGTAAAGTCTCCTGGAGGAGGTGGAGTACCAACTTTCTGTGTTAACAGCATAGATGGTGTGAGAATGAATGGATCCTCTGGATCATTTGAAACTGGAACCAGAGGCCTTGCATTCATAATTGCTGTCACCTCTGCCATTAGAGTGCACAAGACTTCATGAGTCAGGCGAGTGCCATGTTCAAGAAGCATTGATTCCAGGATCCTTCGAGCCACTCCAATGAGGCGTTCCCATGAACCACCCATGTGTGAAGCATGAGGTGGGTTAAACACCCAGGAGCATCCTTGTTGGTGTAGGTACCTCTGCACAGTGGTGTCTGGTTGTTCTGCGCTCATCCCGAGTTCTCTGCAGGCCCCAATGAAATTTGTGCCACAATCTGACCTCAGTTGTTTGGCTGGTCCTCTAATGGCAAAGAAACGCCTTAAGGCATTGACACAGCTTGAAGTGTCCATCGAGGTGATCACCTCAATGTGAACCGCCCTGGAGCTCATACAACAGAATAATATGGCCCACCGTTTGCTCTCAGGCTGAACTCCTCTTGTACGTCTGGTAGTGATGTGCCATGGTCCGAAGACATCTAGCCCTACATATGTGAAGGGAGGGCAGGCCTTGAGACGCTCAGGTGGCAAATCCGCCATTAGTTGCTCCTGCATTCGACCTCTGAGTCTACGACAGGTCACGCATTTGTGAAGAGTTGAGTTAATGAGCCTTTTACCTCCCAAGATCCAAAGTCCTGCAGCTCTCACAGCGCCTTCTGTTAAATGGCGGCCCTGATGTTTCACTTGGGTATGATGGTGTCTGATGAACAGTAAGGAAACATGGTTGTCTTTTGGGAGAATTACAGGGTTCTTTTGCTTAATCTCTACGTCTGCGTTTTTCAGACGGCCACCAATGCAGATCAGGTCATT
The DNA here is from genome assembly GCA_038021265.1 of Cyprinella venusta. Lineage (NCBI taxonomy): Eukaryota > Metazoa > Chordata > Actinopteri > Cypriniformes > Leuciscidae > Cyprinella > Cyprinella venusta. The sequence continues at coordinate 2,871,265 of CM075883.1, forward strand.
CTGCAAGATAGGGTTGAGACGACGTAGACAACTGTTTAGTGGAATTGACTTGTCTCTTTCTAGAGCTTCAAATTCCTTCCCAAATGCTTTCCTCTGAACAGCTCTAATGATGACTTCTCTGGCTTGAGAAAGCTCATCCGGAGAGCGAGGCAACTCACATGCATGCCATCCTCTACACTTGTCCATGACGTTAGGGGACTTGAAAGATCTTGCAATGTGAATTAAGAGTGCCACAGCTCGCTGGAGTGTGCCAAAGGTGGAGAACCTCTCAAAACGCTCTACGCTGAGACCTTCCTCATGCAGCTGGGTGGCATAACTCTTCACATCTGGACGAATCTCTGCATCCAATTCTGGTGAGACTAAGCTGAATGACTGAATAGGCTCTGGTTGAATGGAAGGCTTACGCAAAAAGGTAGGTCCGCTGAACCACATTGTTTGTGTGAGACGTGATGCTGGAACAGACCTTGACGCAATATCAGCCGGATTGTCATCTGTGCGTACGTAGTGCCACTGTTCAGGATTTGTGGTCTGGCGAATACGCTGAACTCGATTATGGACATATACATAAAACCGTCTGGATTGGTTATGAATGTATCCAAGGACCACTCTGCTATCCGTGTAGAATTTAACGGAATCCAACTTCAAGTCCAGTTCTTCCTGAATCAGTTCGGCCATTTCCACAGCCAAAACCGCAGCACACAGCTCAAGTCTCGGTATGGTTGGCTCTGGTTGTGGAGCAAGTTTAGACTTCCCCATGACAAATCCAGTGTCAACAATGCCTTCTTGGATGGTCCTCAAATAGGCTACAGCCCCAATGGCCATTGTAGAAGCATCACAGAACACACAGAGTTCCATCTGGTCAGCCTTGGTTAGAGAGATGCCCGTGTACATCCTTGATATATGGAAGTGCTTCAACTCTTGAAGTGAGTTTCGCCAAGCCTCCCACTTGCCTAGTTTATCTTCAGGTAATGGAGTGTCCCACTCTGAAGCCTCAGAATTCAGCTCTCTGAGAAAGGCTCTTCCTTGGATTATGACCGGAGCCAAAAAACCCAAGGGATCAAAAACACTGTTCACCATTGAGAGAACTCCTCGACGGGTAAACGGTTTTATGTCAGTTGACACAGAGAAGGTGAATGTGTCCCTAGCTACCTCCCACAGGAGGCCTAAGCTGCGTTGGATGTGCGACTCCTTCCCACAGAGGTCCACCTCTTTTCCAGCAGCCACACAGTCCTCACTTGGAAAGGCTGCCAAGACAGTCGGACTATTCGATGCAAACTTGTGGAGCCTGAGATTGGACTCAGCCAATGAAGCCTGAGTCCTACGCAGCAAGTCAATGGCTTCAGCATCAGTAGGGACAGAACAAAGACCGTCATCAACATAAAAGTGGCGCTCGACAAAGTTGACAGTGTCTTGTCCATATCTTTGCGCACCCTTTCTGACAGCTCTTCTTAGCCCATAAATTGCCACTGCTGGGGACGGGCTGTTCCCAAAGACATGGACCTTCATCCTGTAGTCTATGACTTCACTTGCCACATCATTGTTCTTGAACCATAAGAATCTCAAATAGTTCCTATGTTTTTCTTCTACGAGGAAGCAGTAAAACATCTGCTGTATGTCTGCCATAACAGCCACCTTTTCCTTTCGGAACCGCATGAGTACTCCCAGAAGGGAGTTGTTAAGATCAGGGCCAGACAATAGCACATTATTTAAGGAGATTCCAGAGTGTTGGGAGCTCGAATCAAACACCACCCTGATTTGACCTGGTTTTTGTGGGTGAAACACTGCAAAGCTTGGTAAGTACCAGCACTCTTCATCTTCCCTTAGTTCTGGTGCCACCTCGGCATGATCATTTTCCAGCAGTTTGCCCATGAATGCCACATATTGCTGTTCCATCTCTGGCTTTCTCCTCAAGTTGCGTCGAAGTGATTCAAAGCGTTTGAATGCTTGGCTGCGGTTGTTAGGCAAGCGTTCTCTAGGCTGTCTGAATGGTAGTGGAGCGACCCAACTGTGAGAATCATTTCTGTAGACTTCTTTGTCCATTATGTTCAAGAAAGTCTCATCCTCAATTGATGGTGCCAGCTTGTTGTCTTGTTCGGTGCGGTCAAATACATTTTTACCCAGGATGTCTTCTTTAGCCTTGCTGGGCCTTAAGGCACTCTTCCTGGGCTCTTTGTCATGAAGCTCATCCCTGACATGCATAAAACTTGTGCACGGTTGGAGGAGCGAGGGCCGTCGACAATCAAGCACTGTTGTCCTGTAAGTGCTGACATTTGGCTTGTGTGCATTCCCCAGGCAGACCTCTCCAACCAACACCCAACCTAGGTCAAGGCGTTGAGCAAAAGGGGCATTGGGAGGGCCATTTACTTGCTCCCTTACCTTGTGCACTCTAATTATGTCTCTACCAAGCAGCAGAAGGATCTCAGCAGTTGGGTCCAATTCTGGAATGTGTTCTGCTACTTTGACGAGGTAAGGTTGATGAAGAGCGGCGTTCGGCGTGCGAATTTCAGCCCGGTTGTCAGGTAAGTCGTTACATTCAATAAGTGGGGGGAGAGGGATTGTCACTTTCCCATCAAGCGCTTTGACCATAAAATCTTCAGCCCTTCTGCCGAATGTTTCCTCTGTGCCGGAACACGTTCTCAGTAAGTAAGGATATGGCCTACTCTGAATGTCGAAAAGGTCAAAGAATCTGGACGTCGCCAATGACCTGTTGCTTTGATCATCTAAAACGACATATGTCTTGATGGCTTTATCTGGACAGCCCTTGTGATACACCTTTGCTAGGCATATCTTGGAACATGACCTCCCAACTTGTCCTGCACCACATACTTCAGTGCAGCTTGAGCTGACGACTTCCCTGCTGTCGTCGCCCTCTTCTCCCTCCCCGCCATTCTGTGGCAAGGTAACAGGAGCAGTGATCTTTGGAGGAGGGCCCGGATGCATAGCTGAGACATGCTTGGTGCTGTCACACTCAGAACATTTCACTAATGCAGTGCAGTCCTTCGCCACATGACTATTTGAGCCACAACATTTAAAGCAGAATCCTCTCTCCTTCAGAAAGGTTTTCCTGTCTTGAAGATCTTTGGCTCTAAAGGCTTTGCACTTTTTAAGTGGATGTGGCTTTGCATGTATTGGGCAGCTCTTATTAGGATCACTGGAAGTGCTCATCTCTGCTGGGGAGACATTGGTCTTATGAACTGCAATGGGGTTCTTGATGCTTTTAAACTGAGAACTTTCAGCCTTTACAGCAGATCCGCTGGCATTTAAAAGGCAAAAACTGGGATCATTCCTTTTCTTTGCCTCATAGCACATGAATCTGGTAAAGAATTCAAATGGTGGAAACCGTCCTCCATTTTCTTCTTTAAGCTTTGAACCCGCAGAAATCCATTTTTTCCTGAAGTCCATAAGGCAGCTTGGCTACTATAGGTTCAATGCCTCGTGCAGTATCCAGGTAGGACAAACCTGGCAAGTAGCCGTCTTCCTTAGCACACTGCACTTCCATCAGCAGATCTGCTAACTCCCTTAGCTTCAGATTTTCTTTCGCCAAAACCTTGGGGAACTTGTCAAGTCGAGTGAAGAGGGCCTTTGCAACTATCTCTGGCGCTGCATAACATTCCTGAAGACGTTCCCAGGCTTTTCTGAGTGCTATATCTGGACTCGCTACGTGCACTGAACGCAGACGTTTCACTTGGTTTCTGGATTCTCTGCCAAGCCATCTCGTCATTAAGTCTAGCTCCTCAGTAGCAGTGAGACCCAGCCCTTGTGTAGCATTTTTATAAGAAGACTGCCAAGCACGATAATTTTCTGGTTTATCATCAAACTCATACAAGCTTGCACTCACCAGGTCACGTCGCGCTAAATATTGTGCAAGATGTTCAGTTGCAGACACGCTCTGATCAGTTTTTTGCTGGGGGTAATAGCACGGAGCAGAAATATTCAAGTCAGTATTAAACTTCTTTGAATCGACTTGAGTTTCCTTTCCGTCATGTAAAGTCTGACCATATGACAGTTTGGGTGCCGGTGGAACATAAACATCGTCAAGACCATCCTCTGATAAATTCCCATTTCCTATGTTGTTAGCCTGCCGTGGCTCACGTGAAGAAACAGGAACCTGCTGGTATGAAGAGAAGGGATTGTTCGGACTAAAAATGAGAGTGCCATCTGTGGTAGGCTGAAAAGCGTGAGAGCAAGCGTTCATAGCTTCTCGCTTAGGGGAGCTAGTTGGGCCAAAATGAGTTTGGACGTATTCGCTCATCCGATCCATTTTATCTTCTCCTGACGAGCCTGTTTCATCCAACAGAATACACTTCGCTATTGAGTCAGCCGATTCCCAAACGGCTGCTTCAGCTTCAGCTGCCGCTGCTTCACGACACATGGCGACTGTTTCAAGCTCAGTCTCTCTTTTTACCTTCTCCAACTGTGATTCAGCTTCTTTAGCTGCCTTTTCTATTTTAGCTTTAGCCTCTTTTTCTGCATATTCCGCACGTACTTTAGCCGCTGCTGCTTTAGCCCGTGCACGGATTACTGCACTCCTTGATGACGCAGATGAGTGAGAACTTCCACTTGCTATGGAAGACTCAGCACGTTTTCCTTCCATCTTGCCACGATGTTCAACACTAACTTTTCAATGTCTTTTCACTGTGTTGTCCTCACTGCAGTGTAGCAACTGTAGCTATACAACCAGCTAACTCTGATGCAAAATGACGACAAGTCGTAGTGAGCGATTTCTTGCTGTTTACTGTGGCTTTAACATCATCTTACATGACAGAGTGAAAACTGTAACAAAGAAATAAAGATTGACTGTTTTAACATAAATCTTGTCTGTAGAAAAATAACTGTACATTCATGTAAATAAATATTGTAACTATGTGTAGTCTTTCCTTTTTAAACAGTATTGAAACATTAACTTATTAACATAAAAATGAATTTTGTACTTACGACATTGCTTCTAGTGCTAACACCATAAGGATTGCATGTGCTCACATTCTGTCAGCTTCCTTACTTCTGAACAGGAAATGACCTCTAACCCCAAACTCCAGGTCTACATCATATCAAAATAAAAGTCCCTAACATTTTGCCTTAATGGCAACACAAGGAGTAACACTGTCATTTTTTTTTTGGCCGAAATTTTGACCCCCTCCGATATTCTTGAAACTCAGGATTCTGACAGAGGGCCACGAGACTTCGACCAGCGCGCAAAAATGGAGGCTCTAGACCCTTCCAGAGCCGAGATATCGAAGGTCAAAATTTGGACCTGAAAAAAAAAACATAAGGGGTAACACTGTCATTTTTTTTTGGCAGAAATTTTGACCCCCTCCGATTTTCTTGAAACTCTGGATTCTGACAGAGGGCCACGAGACTTCGACCAGCGCGCAAAAATGGAGGCTCTAGACCCTTCCAGAGCCGAGATATCGAAGGTCAAAATTTGGACCTGAAAAAAAAAAACATAAGGGGTAACACTGTCATTTTTTTTTTTTTTGGCAGAAATTTTGACCCTCTCCGATTTTCTTGAAACTCTGGATTCTGACAGAGGGCCACGAGACTTCGACCAGCGCGCAAAAATGGAGGCTCTAGACCCTTCCAGAGCCGAGATATCGAAGGTCAAAATTTGGACCTGAAAAAAAAACATAAGGGGTAACACTGTCTTTTTTTTTTTTGGCCGAAATTTTGACCCCCTCCGATATTCTTGAAACTCTGGATTCTGACAGAGGGCCACGAGACTTCGACCAGCGCGCAAAAATGGAGGCTCTAGACCCTTCCAGAGCCGAGATATCGAAGGTCAAAATTTGGACCTGAAAAAAAAAACATAAGGGGTTTGACCCCCTCCGATTTTCTTGAAACTCTGGATTCTGACAGAGGGCCACGAGACTTCGAACAGCGCGCAAAAATGGAGGCTCTAGACCCTTCCAGAGCCGAGATATCGAAGGTCAAAATTTGGACCTGAAAAAAAAAAACATAAGGGGTAACACTGTCATTTTTTTTTTTTGGCCGAAATTTTGACCCCCTCCGATTTTCTTGAAACTCTGGATTCTGACAGAGGGCCACGAGACTTCGACCAGCGCGCAAAAATGGAGGCTCTAGACCCTTCCAGAGCCGAGATATCGAAGGTCAAAATTTGGACCTGAAAAAAAAAACATAAGGGGTAACACTGTCATTTTTTTTTTGGCCGAAATTTTGACCCCCTCCGATTTTCTTGAAACTCTGGATTCTGACAGACGGCCACGAGACTTCGACCAGCGCGCAAAAATGGAGGCTCTAGACCCTTCCAGAGCCGAGATATCGAAGGTCAAAATTTGGACCTGAAAAAAAAAAACATAAGGGATAACACTGTCAATTTTTTTTTTTGGCCGAAATTTTGACCCCCTCCGATTTTCTTGAAACTCTGGATTCTGACAGAGGGCCACGAGACTTCGACCAGCGCGCAAAAATGGAGGCTCTAGACCCTTCCAGAGCCGAGATATCGAAGGTCAAAATTTGGACCTGAAAAAAAAACATAAGGGGTAACACTGTCATTTTTTTTTTTTGGCCGAAATTTTGACCCCCTCCGATTTTCTTGAAACTCTGGATTCTGACAGAGGGCCACGAGACTTCGACCAGCGCGCAAAAATGGAGGCTCTAGACCCTTCCAGAGCCGAGATATCGAAGGTCAAAATTTGGACCTGAAAAAAAAACATAAGGGGTAACACTGTCATTTTTTTTTTTTTGGCAGAAATTTTGACCCCCTCCGATTTTCTTGAAACTCTGGATTCTGACAGAGGGCCACGAGACTTCGACCAGCGCGCAAAAATGGAGACTCTAGACCCTTCCAGAGCCGAGATATCGAAGGTCAAAATTTGGACCTGAAAAAAAACATAAGGGGTAACACTGTCAATTTTTTTTTTTGGCCGAAATTTTGACCCCCTCCGATTTTCTTGAAACTCTGGATTCTGACAGAGGGCCACGAGACTTCGACCAGCGCGCAAAAATGGAGGCTCTAGACCCTTCCAGAGCCGAGATATCGAAGGTCAAAATTTGGACCTGAAAAAAAAAAACATAAGGGGTAAAACTGTCATTTTTTTTTTGGCCGAAATTTTGACCCCCTCCAATTTTCTTGAAACTCTGGATTCTGACAGAGGGCCACGAGACTTCGACGGGCGCGCAAAAATGGAGGCTCTAGACCCTTCCAGAGCCGAGATATCGAAGGTCAAAATTTGGACCTGAAAAAAAAACCTAAGGGGTAACACTGTCATTTTTTTTTTGGCCGAAATTTTGACCCCCTCCGATTTTCTTGAAACTCTGGATTCTGACAGAGGGCCACGAGACGTCGACCAGCGCGCAAAAATGGAGGCTCTAGACCCTTCCAGAGCCGAGATATCGAAGGTCAAAATTTGGACCTGAAAAAAAAACATAAGGGGTAACACTGTCATTTTTTTTTTTGGCTGAAATTTTGACCCCCTCCGATTTTCTTGAAACTCTGGATTCTGACAGAGGGCCAAGAGACTTCGACCAGCGCGCAAAAATGGAGGCTCTAGACCCTTCCAGAGCCGAGATATCAAAGGTCAAAATTTGGACCTAAAAAAAAAACATAAGGGGTAACACTGTCATTTTTTTTTTTTTGGCCGAAATTTTGACCCCCTCCGATTTTCTTGAAACTCTGGATTCTGACAGAGGGCCAAGAGACTTCGACCAGCGCGCAAAAATGGAGGCTCTAGACCCTTCCAGAGCCGAGATATCGAAGGTCAAAATTTGGACCTGAAAAAAAAAAACATAAGGGGTAACACTGTCATTTTTTTTTTTTTGGCCGAAATTTTGACCCCCTCCGATTTTCTTGAAACTCTGGATTCTGACAGAGGGCCAAGAGACTTCGACCAGCGCGCAAAAATGGAGGCTCTAGACCCTTCCAGAGCCGAGATATCGAAGGTCAAAATTTGGACCTGAAAAAAAAAACATAAGGGGTAACACTGTCTTTTTTTTTTGGCCGAAATTTTGACCCCCTCCGATTTTCTTGAAACTCTGGATTCTGACAGAGGGCCACGAGACTTCGACCAGCGCGCAAAAATGGAGGCTCTAGACCCTTCCAGAGCCGAGATATCGAAGGTCAAAATTTGGACCTGAAAAAAAAAACATAAGGGGTAACACTGTCAATTTTTTTTTGGCCGAAATTTTGACCCCCTCCGATTTTCTTGAAACTCTGGATTCTGACAGAGGGCGACGAGACTTCGACCAGCGTGCAAAAAATGGAGGCTCTAGACCCTTCCAGAGCCGAGATATCGAAGGTCAAAATTTGGACCTGAAAAAAAACATAAGGGGTAACACTGTCATTTTTTTTTTTGGCCGAAATTTTGACAGCCTCCGATTTTCTTGAAACTCTGGATTCTGACAGAGGGCCACGAGACTTCGACCAGCGCGCAAAAATGGAGGCTCTAGACCCTTCCAGAGCCGAGATATCGAAGGTCAAAATTTGGACCTGAAAAAAAAACATAAGGGGTAACACTGTCATTTTTTTTTTTGGCCGAAATTTTTACCCCCTCCGATTTTCTTGAAACTCTGGATTCTGACAGAGGGCCACGAGACTTCGACCAGCTAACAAAAATGGAGGCTCTAGACCCTTCCAGAGCCGAGATATCGAAGGTCAAAATTTGGACCTGAAAAAAAAAACATAAGGGGTAACACTGTCTTTTTTTTTTATTTGGCAGAAATTTTGACCCCCTCCGATTTTCTTGAAACTCTGGATTCTGACAGAGGGCCACGAGACTTCGACCAGCGCGCAAAAATGGAGGCTCTAGACCATTCCAGAGCCGAGATATCGAAGGTCAAAATTTGGACCTGAAAAAAAAAAAACATAAGGGGTAACACTGTCATTTTTTTTTTGGCAGAAATTTTGACCCCCTCCGATTTTCTTGAAACTCTGGATTCTGACAGAGGGCAACGAGACTTCGACCAGCGCGCAAAAATGGAGGCTCTAGACCCTTCCAGAGCCGAGATATCAAAGGTCAAAATTTGGACCTGAAAAAAAAAACATAAGGGGTAACACTGTCATTTTTTTTTTTGGCCGAAATTTTGACCCCCTCCGATTTTCTTGAAACCATGGATTCTGACAGAGGGCCACGAGACTTCGACCAGCGCGCAAAAATGGAGGCTCTAGACCCTTCCAGAGCCGATATATCGAAGGTCAAAATTTGGACCTGAAAAAAAAAACATAAGGGGTAACACTGTCAATTTTTTTTTTTGGCCGAAATTTTGACCCCCTCCGATTTTCTTGAAACTCTGGATTCTGACAGAGGTCCACGGGACTTCGACCAGCGCGCAAAAATGGAGGCTCTAGACCCTTCCAGAGCCGAGATATCGAAGGTCAAAATTTGGACCTGAAAAAAAAAACATAAGGGGTAACACTGTCATTTTTTTTTTTTTGGCCGAAATTTTGACCCCCTCCGATTTTCTTGAAACTCTGGATTCTGACAGAGGTCCACGGGACTTCGACCAGCGCGCAAAAATGGAGGCTCTAGACCCTTCCAGAGCCGAGATATCGAAGGTCAAAATTTGGACCTGAAAAAAAAAAACATAAGGGGTAACACTGTCATTTTTTTTTTTTGGCCGAAATTTTGACCCCCTCCGATTTTCTTGAAACTCTGGATTCTGACAGAGGGCCACGAGACTTCGACCAGCGCGCAAAAATGGAGGCTCTAGACCCTTCCAGAGCCGAGATATCGAAGGTCAAAATTTGGACCTGGAAAAAAACATAAGGGGTAACACTGTCATTTTTTTATTTGGCCGAAATTTTGACCCCCTCCGATTTTCTTGAAACTCTGGATTCTGACAGAGGGCCACGAGACTTCGACCAGCGCGCAAAAATGGAGGCTCTAGACCCTTCCAGAGCCGAGATATCGAAGGTCAAAATTTAGACCTGAAAAAAAAACATAAGGGGTAACACTGTCATTTTTTTTTTTGGCCGAAATTTTGACCGTCTCCGATTTTCTTGAAACTCTGGATTCTGACAGAGGGCCAAGAACATAAAGGGTAACACAAAAAAAAACATAAGGGGTAACACTGTCATTTTTTTTTTGGCCGAAATTTTTACCCCCTCCGATTTTCTTGAAACTCTGGATTCTGACAGAGGGCCACGAGACATCGACCAGCGCGCAAAAATGGAGGCTCTAGACCCTTCCAGAGCCGAGATATCGAAGGTCAAAATTTGGACCTGAAAAAAAAAAACATAAGGGGTAACACTGTCATTTTTTTTTTTTTGGCCGAAATTTTGACCCCCTCCGATTTTCTTGAAATTCTGGATTCTGACAGAGGGCCAAGAGACTTCGACCAGCGCGCAAAAATGGAGGCTCTAGACCCTTCCAGAGCCGAGATATCGAAGGTCAAAATTTGGACCTGAAAAAAAAACATAAGGGGTAACACTGTCATTTTTTTTTTGGCCGAAATTTTGACCCCCTCCGATTTTCTTGAAACTCTGGATTCTGACAGAGGGCCACGAGACTTCGACCAGCGCGCAAAAATGGAGGCTCTAGACCCTTCCAGAGCCGAGATATCGAATGTCAAAATTTGGACCTGAGAAAAAAAACATAAGGGGTAACACTGTTTGTTTTTTTTTTGGCCGAAATTTTGACCCCCTCCGATTTTCTTGAAACTCTGGATTCTGACAGAGGGCCACGAGACTTCGACCAGCGCGCAAAAATGGAGGCTCTAGACCCTTCCAGAGCCGAGATATCGAAGGTCAAAATTTGGACCTGAAAAAAAAACATAAGGGGTAACACTGTCAATTTTTTTTTGGCCGAAATTTTGACCCCCTCCGATTTTCTTGAAACTCTGGATTCTGACAGAGGGCGACGAGACTTCGACCAGCGCGCAAAAATGGAGGCTCTAGACCCTTCCAGAGCCGAGATATCGAAGGTCAAAATTTGGACCTGAAAAAAAACATAAGGGGTAACACTGTCATTTTTTTTTTTTGGCCGAAATTTTGACAGCCTCCGATTTTCTTGAAACTCTGGATTCTGACAGAGGGCCACGAGACTTCGACCAGCGCGCAAAAATGGAGGCTCTAGACCCTTCCAGAGCCGAGATATCGAAGGTCAAAATTTGGACCTGAAAAAAAAAAACATAAGGGGTAACACTGTCTTTTTTTTTTGGCCGAAATTTTGACCCCCTCCGATTTTCTTGAAACTCTGGATTCTGACAGAGGGCCACGAGACTTCGACCAGCGCGCAAAAATGGAGGCTCTAGACCCTTCCAGAGCCGAGATATCGAAGGTCAAAATTTGGACCTGAAAAAAAAAACATAAGGGGTAACACTGTCAATTTTTTTTTGGCCGAAATTTTGACCCCCTCCGATTTTCTTGAAACTCTGGATTCTGACAGAGGGCCACGAGACTTCGACCAGCGCGCAAAAATGGAGGCTCTAGACCCTTCCAGAGCCGAGATATCGAAGGTCAAAATTTGGACCTGAAAAAAAAACATAAGGGGTAACACTGTCATTTTTTTTTTTTTGGCCAAAATTTTGACCCCCTCCGATTTTCTTGAAACTCTGGATTCTGACAGAGGACCACGAGACTTCGACCAGCGCGCAAAAATGGAGGCTCTAGACCCTTCCAGAGCCGAGATATCGAAGGTCAAAATTTGGACCTGAAAAAAAAAACATAAGGGGTAACACTGTCATTTTTTTTTTGGCCGAAATTTTGACCCCCTCCGATTTTCTTGAAACTCTGGATTCTGACAGAGGGCCAAGAGACTTCGACCAGCGCACAAAATGGAGGCTCTAGACCCTTCCAGAGCCGAGATATCGAAGGTCAAAATTTGGACCTGAAAAAAAAAACATAAGGGGTAACACTGTCATTTTTTTTTTGGCCGAAATTTTGACCCCCTCCGATTTTCTTGAAACTCTGGATTCTGACAGAGGGCCAAGAGACTTTGACCAGCGCGCAAAAATGGAGGCTCTAGACCCTTCCAGAGCCGAGATATCGAAGGTCAAAATTTGGACCTGAAAAAAAATCATAAGGGGTAACACTGTCATTTTTTTTTTTTTTGGCCGAAATTTTGACCCCCTCCGATTTTCTTGAAACTCTGGATTCTGACAGAGGACCACGAGACTTCGACCAGCGCGCAAAAATGGAGGCTCTAGACCCTTCCAGAGCCGAGATATCGAAGGTCAAAATTTGGACCTGAAAAAAAAAACATAAGGGGTAACACTGTCATTTTTTTTTTTGGCCGAAATTTTGACCCCCTCCGATTTTCTTGAAACTCTGGATTCTGACAGAGGGCCAAGAGACTTCGACCAGCGCGCAAAAATGGAGGCTCTAGACCCTTCCAGAGCCGAGATATCGAAGGTCAAAATTTGTACCTGAAAAAAAAAACATAAGGGGTAACACTGTCATTTTTTTTTTTTTGGCCGAAATTTTGACCCCCTCCGATTTTCTTGAAACTCTGGATTCTGACAGAGGACCATGAGACTTCAACCAGCGCGCAAAAATGGAGGCTCTAGACCCTTCCAGAGCCGAGATATCGAAGGTCAAAATTTGGACCTGAAAAAAAAAACATAAGGGGTAACACTGTCATTTTTTTTTTTGGCCGAAATTTTGACCCCCTCCGATTTTCTTGAAACTCTGGATTCTGACAGAGGGCCAAGAGACTTCGACCAGCGCGCAAAAATGGAGGCTCTAGACCCTTCCAGAGCCGAGATATCGAAGGTCAAAATTTGTACCTGAAAAAAAAAACATAAGGGGTAACACTGTCATTTTTTTTTTTTTGGCCGAAATTTTGACCCCCTCCGATTTTCTTGAAACTCTGGATTCTGACAGAGGACCATGAGACTTCAACCAGCGCGCAAAAATGGAGGCTCTAGACCCTTCCAGAGCCGAGATATCGAAGGTCAAAATTTGGACCTGAAAAAAAAACATAAGGGGTAACACTGTCATTTTTTTTTTTTGGCCGAAATTTTGACCCCCTCCGATTTTCTTGAAACTCTGGATTCTGACAGAGAGCCAAGAGACTTCGACCAGCGCGCAAAAATGGAGGCTCTAGACCCTTCCAGAGCCGAGATATCGAAGGTCAAAATTTGGACCTGAAAAAAAAACATAAGGGGTAACACTGTCATTTTTTTTTTGGCCGAAATTTTGACCCCCTCCGATTTTCTTGAAACTCTGGATTCTGACAGAGGGCCACGAGACTTCGACCAGCGCGCAAAAATGGAGGCTCTAGACCCTTCCAGAGCCGAGATATCGAATGTCAAAATTTGGACCTGAGAAAAAAAACATAAGGGGTAACACTGTTTGTTTTTTTTTTGGCCGAAATTTTGACCCCCTCCGATTTTCTTGAAACTCTGGATTCTGACAGAGGGCCACGAGACTTCGACCAGCGCGCAAAAATGGAGGCTCTAGACCCTTCCAGAGCCGAGATATCGAAGGTCAAAATTTGGACCTGAAAAAAAAACATAAGGGGTAACACTGTCAATTTTTTTTTGGCCGAAATTTTGACCCCCTCCGATTTTCTTGAAACTCTGGATTCTGACAGAGGGCGACGAGACTTCGACCAGCGCGCAAAAATGGAGGCTCTAGACCCTTCCAGAGCCGAGATATCGAAGGTCAAAATTTGGACCTGAAAAAAAACATAAGGGGTAACACTGTCATTTTTTTTTTTTGGCCGAAATTTTGACAGCCTCCGATTTTCTTGAAACTCTGGATTCTGACAGAGGGCCACGAGACTTCGACCAGCGCGCAAAAATGGAGGCTCTAGACCCTTCCAGAGCCGAGATATCGAAGGTCAAAATTTGGACCTGAAAAAAAAAAACATAAGGGGTAACACTGTCTTTTTTTTTTGGCCGAAATTTTGACCCCCTCCGATTTTCTTGAAACTCTGGATTCTGACAGAGGGCCACGAGACTTCGACCAGCGCGCAAAAATGGAGGCTCTAGACCCTTCCAGAGCCGAGATATCGAAGGTCAAAATTTGGACCTGAAAAAAAAAACATAAGGGGTAACACTGTCAATTTTTTTTTGGCCGAAATTTTGACCCCCTCCGATTTTCTTGAAACTCTGGATTCTGACAGAGGGCCACGAGACTTCGACCAGCGCGCAAAAATGGAGGCTCTAGACCCTTCCAGAGCCGAGATATCGAAGGTCAAAATTTGGACCTGAAAAAAAAACATAAGGGGTAACACTGTCATTTTTTTTTTTTGGCCAAAATTTTGACCCCCTCCGATTTTCTTGAAACTCTGGATTCTGACAGAGGACCACGAGACTTCGACCAGCGCGCAAAAATGGAGGCTCTAGACCCTTCCAGAGCCGAGATATCGAAGGTCAAAATTTGGACCTGAAAAAAAAAACATAAGGGGTAACACTGTCATTTTTTTTTTGGCCGAAATTTTGACCCCCTCCGATTTTCTTGAAACTCTGGATTCTGACAGAGGGCCAAGAGACTTCGACCAGCGCACAAAATGGAGGCTCTAGACCCTTCCAGAGCCGAGATATCGAAGGTCAAAATTTGGACCTGAAAAAAAAACATAAGGGGTAACACTGTCATTTTTTTTTTGGCCGAAATTTTGACCCCCTCCGATTTTCTTGAAACTCTGGATTCTGACAGAGGGCCAAGAGACTTTGACCAGCGCGCAAAAATGGAGGCTCTAGACCCTTCCAGAGCCGAGATATCGAAGGTCAAAATTTGGACCTGAAAAAAAATCATAAGGGGTAACACTGTCATTTTTTTTTTTTTTGGCCGAAATTTTGACCCCCTCCGATTTTCTTGAAACTCTGGATTCTGACAGAGGACCACGAGACTTCGACCAGCGCGCAAAAATGGAGGCTCTAGACCCTTCCAGAGCCGAGATATCGAAGGTCAAAATTTGGACCTGAAAAAAAAAACATAAGGGGTAACACTGTCATTTTTTTTTTTGGCCGAAATTTTGACCCCCTCCGATTTTCTTGAAACTCTGGATTCTGACAGAGGGCCAAGAGACTTCGACCAGCGCGCAAAAATGGAGGCTCTAGACCCTTCCAGAGCCGAGATATCGAAGGTCAAAATTTGTACCTGAAAAAAAAAACATAAGGGGTAACACTGTCATTTTTTTTTTTTTGGCCGAAATTTTGACCCCCTCCGATTTTCTTGAAACTCTGGATTCTGACAGAGGACCATGAGACTTCAACCAGCGCGCAAAAATGGAGGCTCTAGACCCTTCCAGAGCCGAGATATCGAAGGTCAAAATTTGGACCTGAAAAAAAAACATAAGGGGTAACACTGTCATTTTTTTTTTTTGGCCGAAATTTTGACCCCCTCCGATTTTCTTGAAACTCTGGATTCTGACAGAGAGCCAAGAGACTTCGACCAGCGCGCAAAAATGGAGGCTCTAGACCCTTCCAGAGCCGAGATATCGAAGGTCAAAATTTGGACCTGAAAAAAAAACATAAGGGGTAACACTGTCATTTTTTTTTTTGGCCGAAATTTTGACCCCCTCCGATTTTCTTGAAACTCTGGATTCTGACAGAGGGCCAAGAGACTTCGACCAGCGCGCAAAAATGGAGGCTCTAGACCCTTCCAGAGCCGAGATATCGAAGGTCAAAATTTGGACCTGAAAAAAAAACATAAGGGGTAACACTGTCTTTTTTTTTTTTTTGGCCGAAATTTTGACCCCCTCCGATTTTCTTGAAACTCTGGATTCTGACAGAGGGCCACGAGACTTCGACCAGCGCGCAAAAATGGAGGCTCTAGACCCTTCCAGAGCCAAGATATCGAAGGTCAAAATTTGGACCTGAAAAAAAATCATAAGGGGTAACACTGTCAATTTTTTTTTTTGGCCGAAATTTTGACCCCTCCGATTTTCTTGAAACTCTGGATTCTGACAGAGGGCCACGAGACTTCGACCAACGCGCAAAAATGGAGGCTCTAGACCCTTCCAGAGCCGAGATATCGAAGGTCAAAATTTGGACCTGAAAAAAAAAACATAAGGGGTAACACTGTCATTTTTTTTTTTTGGCCGAAATTTTGACCCCCTCCGATTTTCTTGAAACTCTGGATTCTGACAGAGGGCCAAGAGACTTCGACCAGCGCGCAAAAATGGAGTCTCTAGACCCTTCCAGAGCCGAGATATCGAAGGTCAAAATTTGGACCTGAAAAAAAAACATAAGGGGTAACACTGTCATTTTTTTTTTTTGGCCGAAATTTTGACCCCCTCCGATTTTCTTGAAACTCTGGATTCTGACAGAGGACCACGAGACTTCAACCAGCGCGCAAAAATGGAGGCTCTAGACCCTTCCAGAGCCGAGATATCGAAGGTCAAAATTTGGACCTGAAAAAAAAACATAAGGGGTAACACTGTCATTTTTTTTTTTTTGGCCGAAATTTTGACCCCCTCCGATTTTCTTGAAACTCTGGATTCTGACAGAGGGCCAAGAGACTTCGACCAGCGCGCAAAAATGGAGGCTCTAGACCCTTCCAGAGCCGAGATATCGAAGGTCAAAATTTGGACCTGAAAAAAAAACATAAGGGGTAACACTGTCTTTTTTTTTTTTTGGCCGAAATTTTGACCCCCTCCGATTTTCTTGAAACTCTGGATTCTGACAGAGGGCCACGAGACTTCGACCAGCGCGCAAAAATGGAGGCTCTAGACCCTTCCAGAGCCAAGATATCGAAAGTCAAAATTTGGACCTGAAAAAAAAACATAAGGGGTAACACTGTCAATTTTTTTTTTTGGCCGAAATTTTGACCCCTCCGATTTTCTTGAAACTCTGGATTCTGACAGAGGGCCACGAGACTTCGACCAACGCGCAAAAATGGAGGCTCTAGACCCTTCCAGAGCCGAGATATCGAAGGTCAAAATTTGGACCTGAAAAAAAAAACATAAGGGGTAACACTGTCTTTTTTTTTATTTGGCAGAAATTTTGACCCCCTCCGATTTTCTTGAAACTCTGGATTCTGACAGAGGGCCACGAGACTTCGACCAGCGCGCAAAAATGGAGGCTCTAGACCATTCCAGAGCCGAGATATCGAAGGTCAAAATTTGGACCTGAAAAAAAAAACATAAGGGGTAACACTGTCATTTTTTTTTTGGCCGAAATTTTGACCCCCTCCGATTTTATTGAAACTCTGGATTCTGATAGAGGGCCACGAGACTTCGACCAGCACGCAAAAATGGAGGCTCTAGACCCTTCCAGAGCCGAGATATCGAAGGTCAAAATTTGGACCTGAAAAAAAAACATAAGGGGTAACACTGTCATTTTTTTTTTGGCCGAAATTTTGACCCCCTCCGATTTTCTTGAAACTCTGGATTCTGACAGAGGGCAACGAGACTTCGACCAGCGCGCAAAAATGGAGGCTCTAGACCCTTCCAGAGCCGAGATATCAAAGGTCAAAATTTGGACCTGAAAAAAAAAAACATAAGGGGTAACACTGTCTTTTTTTTTTTTTGGCCGAAATTTTGACCCCCTCCGATTTTCTTGAAACTCTGGATTCTGACAGAGGGCAACGAGACTTCGACCAGCGCGCAAAAATGGAGGCTCTAGACCCTTCCAGAGCCGAGATATCGAAGGTCAAAATTTGGACCTGAAAAAAAAAACATAAGGGGTAACACTGTCTTTTTTTTTTTTTTGGCCGAAATTTTGACCCCCTCCGATTTTCTTGAAACCCTGGATTCTGACAGAGGGCCACGAGACTTCGACCAGCGCGCAAAAATGGAGGCTCTAGACCCTTCCAGAGCCGAGATATCGAAGGTCAAAATTTGGACCTGAAAAAAAAAAACATAAGGGGTGTGTTGTCCTCACTGCAGTGTAGCAACTGTAGCTATACAACCAGCTAACTCTGATGCAAAATGACGACAAGTCGTAGTGAGCGATTTCTTGCTGTTTACTGTGGCTTTAACATCATCTTACATGACAGAGTGAAAACTGTAACAAAGAAATAAAGATTGACTGTTTTAACATAAATCTTGTCTGAAGAAAAATAACTGTACATTCATGTAAATAAATATTGTAACTATGTGTAGTCTTTCCTTTTTAAACAGTATTGAAACATTAACTTATTAACATAAAAATGAATTTTGTACTTACGACATTGCTTCTAGTGCTAACACCATAAGGATTGCATGTGCTCACATTCTGTCAGCTTCCTTACTTCTGAACAGGAAATGACCTCTAACCCCAAACTCCAGGTCTACATCATATCAAAATAAAAGTCCCTAACATTTTGCCTTAATGGCAACACACTCCCCGCCTGACATCTTTGAGGTCACTACACAAACAAGTTAAGTATTAACTAAATAGATGAACATCACTCTCTACTCAGAAGCAAAACGAGTTCTGTCACTGGTCTAAGGTACTTTTTTGAATGTCCTTGATCTGTGGTCTTCAATTTCACCTTACGGACTTTCCCGTCTTTTCCAGGAATAGCCTTTGTGACTATCGCCATAGGCCAGCTGTTGCGGACAACTTGGTTGTCCTTGAGGAGGACGACATCTCCTTCTAGCAGATTTTGGTGAGATTTGGTCCATTTCTTCCGGCCTTGTAAGGTTGACAAGTACACTTGTCTCCAACGACGCCAGAACATGTTGGACAAGGCTTGTACTTGTCTCCACTGCTTGGTTAGGAGGTCTTTGTCTGTAAAGTCTCCTGGAGGAGGTGGAGTACCAACTTTCTGTGTTAACAGCATAGATGGTGTGAGAATGAATGGATCCTCTGGATCATTTGAAACTGGAACCAGAGGCCTTGCATTCATAATTGCTGTCACCTCTGCCATTAGAGTGCACAAGACTTCATGAGTCAGGCGAGTGCCATGTTCAAGAAGCATTGACTCCAGGATCCTTCGAGCCACTCCAATGAGGCGTTCCCATGAACCACCCGTGTGCGAAGCATGAGGTGGGTTAAACACCCAGGAGCATCCTTGTTGGTGTAGGTACCTCTGCACAGTGGTGTCTGGTTGTTCTGCGCTCATCCCGAGTTCTCTGCAGGCCCCAATGAAATTTGTGCCACAATCTGACCTCAGTTGTTTGGCTGGTCCTCTAATGGCAAAGAAACGCCTTAAGGCATTGACACAGCTTGAAGTGTCCATCGAGGTGATCACCTCAATGTGAACCGCCCTGGAGCTCATACAACAGAATAATATGGCCCACCGTTTGCTCTCAGGCTGAACTCCTCTTGTACGTCTGGTAGTGATGTGCCATGGTCCGAAGACATCTAGCCCTACATATGTGAAGGGAGGGCAGGCCTTGAGACGCTCAGGTGGCAAATCCGCCATTAGTTGCTCCTGCATTCGACCTCTGAGTCTACGACAGGTCACGCATTTGTGAAGAGTTGAGTTAATGGGCCTTTTACCTCCCAAGATCCAAAGTCCTGCAGCTCTCACAGCGCCTTCTGTTAAATGGCGGCCCTGATGTTTCACTTGGCTATGATGGTGTCTGATGAACAGTAAGGAAACATGGTTGTCTTTTGGGAGAATTACAGGGTTCTTTTGCTTAATCTCTACGTCTGCGTTTTTCAGACGGCCACCAATGCAGATCAGGTCATTCTGCAAGATAGGGTTGAGACGACGTAGACAACTGTTTAGTGGAATTGACTTGTCTCTTTCTAGAGCTTCAAATTCCTTCCCAAATGCTTTCCTCTGAACGGCTCTAATGATGACTTCTCTGGCTTGAGAAAGCTCATCCGGAGAGCGAGGCAACTCACATGCATGCCATCCTCTACACTTGTCCATGACGTTAGGGGACTTGAAAGATCTTGCAATGTGAATTAAGAGTGCCACAGCTCGCTGGAGTGTGCCAAAGGTGGAGAACCTCTCAAAACGCTCTACGCTGAGACCTTCCTCATGCAGCTGGGTGGCATAACTCTTCACATCTGGACGAATCTCTGCATCCAATTCTGGTGAGACTAAGCTGAATGACTGAATAGGCTCTGGTTGAATGGAAGGCTTACGCAAAAAGGTAGGTCCGCTGAACCACATTGTTTGTGTGAGACGTGATGCTGGAACAGACCTTGACGCAATATCAGCCGGATTGTCATCTGTGCGTACGTAGTGCCACTGTTCAGGATTTGTGGTCTGGCGAATACGCTGAACTCGATTATGGACATATACATAAAACCGTCTGGATTGGTTATGAATGTATCCAAGGACCACTCTGCTATCCGTGTAGAATTTAACGGAATCCAACTTCAAGTCCAGTTCTTCCTGAATCAGTTCGGCCATTTCCACAGCCAAAACCGCAGCACACAGCTCAAGTCTCGGTATGGTTGGCTCTGGTTGTGGAGCAAGTTTAGACTTCCCCATGACAAATCCAGTGTCAACAATGCCTTCTTGGATGGTCCTCAAATAGGCTACAGCCCCAATGGCCATTGTAGAAGCATCACAGAACACACAGAGTTCCATCTGGTCAGCCTTGGTTAGAGAGATGCCCGTGTACATCCTTGATATATGGAAGTGCTTCAACTCTTGAAGTGAGTTTCGCCAAGCCTCCCACTTGCCTAGTTTATCTTCAGGTAATGGAGTGTCCCACTCTGAAGCCTCAGAATTCAGCTCTCTGAGAAAGGCTCTTCCTTGGATTACGACCGGAGCCAAAAAACCCAAGGGATCAAAAACACTATTCACCATTGAGAGAACTCCTCGACGGGTAAACGGTTTTATGTCAGTTGACACAGAGAAGGTGAATGTGTCCCTAGCTACCTCCCACAGGAGGCCTAAGCTGCGTTGGATGTGCGACTCCTTCCCACAGAGGTCCACCTCTTTTCCAGCAGCCACACAGTCCTCACTTGGAAAGGCTGCCAAGACAGTCGGACTATTCGATGCAAACTTGTGGAGCCTGAGATTGGACTCAGCCAATGAAGCCTGAGTCCTACGCAGCAAGTCAATGGCTTCAGCATCAGTAGGGACAGAACAAAGACCGTCATCAACATAAAAGTGGCGCTCGACAAAGTTGACAGTGTCTTGTCCATATCTTTGCGCACCCTTTCTGACAGCTCTTCTAAGCCCATAAATTGCCACTGCTGGGGACGGGCTGTTCCCAAAGACATGGACCTTCATCCTGTAGTCTATGACTTCACTTGCCACATCATTGTTCTTGAACCATAAGAATCTCAAATAGTTCCTATGTTTTTCTTCTACGCGGAAGCTGTAAAACATCTGCTGTATGTCTGCCATAACAGCCACCTTTTCCTTTCGGAACCGCATGAGTACTCCCAGAAGGGAGTTGTTAAGATCAGGGCCAGACAATAGCACATTATTTAAGGAGATTCCAGAGTGTTGGGCGCTCGAATCAAACACCACCCTGATTTGACCTGGTTTTTGTGGGTGAAACACTGCAAAGCTTGGTAAGTACCAGCACTCTTCATCTTCCCTTAGTTCTGGTGCCACCTCGGCATGATCATTTTCCAGCAGTTTGCCCATGAATGCCACATATTGCTGTTCCATCTCTGGCTTTCTCCTCAAGTTGCGTCGAAGTGATTCAAAGCGTTTGAATGCTTGGCTGCGGTTGTTAGGCAAGCGTTCTCTAGGCTGTCTGAATGGTAGTGGAGCGACCCAACTGTGAGAATCATTTCTGTAAACTTCTTTGTCCATTATGTTCAAGAAAGTCTCATCCTCAATTGATGGTGCCAGCTTGTTGTCTTGTTCGGTGCGGTCAAATACATTTTTACCCAGGATGTCTTCTTTAGCCTTGCTGGGCCTTAAGGCACTCTTCCTGGGCTCTTTGTCATGAAGCTCATCCCTGACATGCATAAAACTTGTGCACGGTTGGAGGAGCGAGGGCCGTCGACAATCAAGCACTGTTGTCCTGTAAGTGCTGACATTTGGCTTGTGTGCATTCCCCAGGCAGACCTCTCCAACCAACACCCAACCTAGGTCAAGGCGTTGAGCAAAAGGGGCATTGGGAGGGCCATTTACTTGCTCCCTTACCTTGTGCACTCTAATTATGTCTCTACCAAGCAGCAGAAGGATCTCCGCAGTTGGGTCCAATTCTGGAATGTGTTCTGCTACTTTGACGAGGTGAGGTTGATGAAGAGCGGCGTTCGGCGTGGGAATTTCAGCCCGGTTGTCAGGTAAGTCGTTACATTCAATAAGCGGGGGGAGAGGGATTGTCACTTTCCCATCAAGCGCTTTGACCATAAAATCTTCAGCCCTTCTGCCGAATGTTTCCTCTGTGCCGGAACACGTTCTCAGTAAGTAAGGATATGGCCTACTCTGAATGTCGAAAAGGTCAAAGAATCTGGACGTCGCCAATGACCTGTTGCTTTGATCATCTAAAACGACATATGCCTTGATGGCTTTATCTGGACAGCCCTTGTGATACACCTTTGCTAGGCATATCTTGGAACATGACCTCCCAACTTGTCCTGCACCACATACTTCAGTGCAGCTTGAGCTGACGACTTCCCTGCTGTCGTCGCCCTCTTCTCCCTCCCCGCCATTCTGTGGCAAGGTAACAGGAGCAGTGATCTTTGGAGGAGGGCCCGGATGCATAGCTGAGACATGCTTGGTGCTGTCACACTCAGAACATTTCACTAATGCAGTGCAGTCCTTCGCCACATGACTATTTGAGCCACAACATTTAAAGCAGAATCCTCTCTCCTTCAGAAAGGTTTTCCTGTCTTGAAGATCTTTGGCTCTAAAGGCTTTGCACTTTTTAAGTGGATGTGGCTTTGCATGTATTGGGCAGCTCTTATTAGGATCACTGGAAGTGCTCATCTCTGCTGGGGAGACATTGGTCTTATGAACTGCAATGGGGTTCTTGATGCTTTTAAACTGAGAACTTTCAGCCTTTACAGCAGATCCGCTGGCATTTAAAAGGCAAAAACTGGGATCATTCCTTTTCTTTGCCTCATAGCACATGAATCTGGTAAAGAATTCAAATGGTGGAAACCGTCCTCCATTTTCTTCTTTAAGCTTTGAACCCGCAGAAATCCACTTTTTCCTGAAGTCCATAAGGCAGCTTGGCTACTATAGGTTCAATGCCTCGTGCAGTATCCAGGTAGGACAAACCTGGCAAGTAGCCGTCTTCCTTAGCACACTGCACTTCCATCAGCAGATCTGCTAACTCCCTTAGCTTCAGATTTTCTTTCGCCAAAACCTTGGGGAACTTGTCAAGTCGAGTGAAGAGGGCCTTTGCAACTATCTCTGGCGCTGCATAACATTCCTGAAGACGTTCCCAGGCTTTTCTGAGTGCTATGTCTGGACTCGCTACGTGCACTGAACGCAGATGTTTCACTTGGTTTCTGGATTCTCTGCCAAGCCATCTCGTCATTAAGTCTAGCTCCTCAGTAGCAGTGAGACCCAGCCCTTGTGTAGCATTTTTATAAGAAGACTGCCAAGCATGATAATTTTCTGGTTTATCATCAAACTCATACAAGCTTGCACTCACCAGGTCACGTCGCGCTAAATATTGTGCAAGATGTTCAGTTGCAGACACGCTCTGATCAGTTTTTTGCTGGGGGTAATAGCACGGAGCAGAAATATTCAAGTCAGTATGAAACTTCTTTGAATCGACTTGAGTTTCCTTTCCGTCATGTAAAGTCTGACCATATGACAGTTTGGGTGCCGGTGGAACATAAACATCGTCAAGACCATCCTCTGATAAATTCCCATTTCCTATGTTGTTAGCCTGCCGTGGCTCACGTGAAGAAACAGGAACCTGCTGGTATGAAGAGAAGGGATTGTTCGGACTGAAAATGAGAGTGCCATCTGTGGTAGGCTGAAAAGCGTGATAGCAAGCGTTCATAGCTTCTCGCTTAGGGGAGCTAGTTGGGCCAAAATGAGTTTGGACGTATTCGCTCGTCCGATCCATTTTATCTTCTCCTGACGAGCCTGTTTCATCCAACAGAATACACTTCGCTATTGAGTCAGCCGATTCCCAAACGGCTGCTTCAGCTTCAGCTGCCGCTGCTTCACGACACATGGCGACTGTTTCAAGCTCAGTCTCTCTTTTTACCTTCTCCAACTGTGATTCAGCTTCTTTAGCTGCCTTTTCTATTTTAGCTTTAGCCTCTTTTTCTGCATATTCCGCACGTACTTTAGCCGCTGCTGCTTTAGCCCGTGCACGGATTACTGCACTCCTTGATGACGCAGATGAGTGAGAACTTCCACTTGCTATGGAAGACTCAGCACGTTTTCCTTCCATCTTGCCACGATGTTCAACACTAACTTTTCAATGTCTTTTCACTGTGTTGTCCTCACTGCAGTGTAGCAACTGTAGCTATACAACCAGCTAACTCTGATGCAAAATGACGACAAGTCGTAGTGAGCGATTTCTTGCTGTTTACTGTGGCTTTAACATCATCTTACATGACAGAGTGAAAACTGTAACAAAGAAATAAAGACTGACTGTTTTAACATAAATCTTGTCTGTAGAAAAATAACTGTACATTCATGTAAATAAATATTGCAACTATGTGTAGTCTTTCCTTTTTAAACAGTATTGAAACATTAACTTATTAACATAAAAATGAATTTTGTACTTACGACATTGCTTCTAGTGCTAACACCATAAGGATTGCATGTGCTCACATTCTGTCAGCTTCCTTACTTCTGAACAGGAAATGACCTCTAACCCCAAACTCCAGGTCTACATCATATCAAAATAAAAGTCCCTAACATTTTGCCTTAATGGCAACACAAGGGGTAACACTGTCATTTTTTTTTTTTGGACGAAATTTTGACCCCCTCCGATATTCTTGAAACTCAGGATTCTGACAGAGGGCCACGAGACTTCGACCAGCGCGCAAAAATGGAGGCTCTAGACCCTTCCAGAGCCGAGATATCGAAGGTCAAAATTTGGACCTGAAAAAAAAAACATAAGGGGTAACACTGTCATTTTTTTTTTTGGCAGAAATTTTGACCCCCTCCGATTTTCTTGAAACTCTGGATTCTGACAGAGGGCCACGAGACTTCGACCAGCGCGCAAAAATGGAGGCTCTAGACCCTTCCAGAGCCGAGATATTGAAGGTCAAAATTTGGACCTGAAAAAAAAACATAAGGGGTAACACTGTCATTTTTTTTTGGCAGAAATTTTGACCCCCTCCGATTTTCTTGAAACTCTGGATTCTGACAGAGGGCCACGAGACTTCGACCAGCGCGCAAAAATGGAGGCTCTAGACCCTTCCAGAGCCGAGATATCGAAGGTCAAAATTTGGACCTGAAAAAAAAACATAAGGGGTAACACTGTCATTTTTTTTTGGCCGAAATTTTGACCCCCTCCGATTTTCTTGAAACTCTGGATTCTGACAGAGGGCCACGAGACTTCGACCAGCGCGCAAAAATGGAGGCTCTAGACCCTTCCAGAGCCGAGATATCGAAGGTCAAAATTTGGACCTGAAAAAAAAAACATAAGGGGTAACACTGTCATTTTTTTTTTGGCCGAAATTTTGACCCCCTCCGATTTTCTTGAAACTCTGGATTCTGACAGAGGGCCACGAGTCTTCGACCAGCGCGCAAAAATGGAGGCTCTAGACCCTTCCAGAGCCGAGATATCGAAGGTCAAAATTTGGACCTGAAAAAAAAAACATAAGGGGTAACACTGTCAATTTTTTTTTTTGGCCGAAATTTTGACCCCCTCCGATTTTCTTGAAAC
Source organism: Cyprinella venusta (assembly GCA_038021265.1). Classification (NCBI taxonomy): domain Eukaryota; kingdom Metazoa; phylum Chordata; class Actinopteri; order Cypriniformes; family Leuciscidae; genus Cyprinella; species Cyprinella venusta. Next base: position 2,896,770 of record CM075883.1, read on the forward strand.
TCTGGATTCTGACAGAGGGCCACGAGACTTCGACCAGCGCGCAAAAATGGAGGCTCTAGACCCTTCCAGAGCCGAGATATCGAAGGTCAAAATTTGGACCTGAAAAAAAAAACATAAGGGGTAACACTGTCATTTTTTTTTTGGCCGAAATTTTGACCCCCTCCGATTTTCTTGAAACTCTGGATTCTGACAGAGGGCCACGAGACTTTGACCAGCGCGCAAAAATGGAGGCTCTAGACCCTTCCAGAGCCGAGATATCGAAGGTCAAAATTTGGACCTGAAAAAAAAACATAAGGGGTAACACTGTCATTTTTTTTTTGGCAGAAATTTTGACCCCCTCCGATTTTCTTGAAACTCTGGATTCTGACAGAGGGCCACGAGACTTCGACCAGCGCGCAAAAATGGAGGCTCTAGACCCTTCCAGAGCCGAGATATCGAAGGTCAAAATTTGGACCTGAAAAAAAAACATAAGGGGTAACACTGTCAATTTTTTTTGGCCGAAATTTTGACCCCCTCCGATTTTCTTGAAACTCTGGATTCTGACAGAGGGCCACGAGACTTCGACCAGCGCGCAAAAATGGAGGCTCTAGACCCTTCCAGAGCCGAGATATCGAAGGTCAAAATTTGGACCTGAAAAAAAAACATAAGGGGTAACACTGTCATTTTTTTTTGGCAGAAATTTTGACCCCCTCCGATTTTCTTGAAACTCTGGATTCTGACAGAGGGCCACGAGACTTCGACCAGCGCGCAAAAATGGAGGCTCTAGACCCTTCCAGAGCCGAGATATCGAAGGTCAAAATTTGGACCTGAAAAAAAAACATAAGGGGTAACACTGTCATTTTTTTTTTGGCCGAAATTTTGACCCCCTCCGATTTTCTTGAAACTCTGGATTCTGACAGAGGGCCACGAGACTTCGACCAGCGCGCAAAAATGGAGGCTCTAGACCCTTCCAGAGCCGAGATATCGAAGGTCAAAATTTGGACCTGAAAAAAAAAAAACCATAAGGGGTAACATTGTCAATTTTTTTTTTTTGGCCGAAATTTTGACCCCCTCCGATTTTCTTGAAACTCTGGATTCTGACAGAGGGCCACGAGACTTCGACCAGCGCGCAAAAATGGAGGCTCTAGACCCTTCCAGAGCCGAGATATCGAAGGTCAAAATTTGGACCTGAAAAAAAAAACATAAGGGGTAACACTGTCATATTTTTTTTTGGCCGAAATTTTGACCCCCTCCGATTTTCTTGAAACTCTGGATTCTGACAGAGGGCCACGAGACTTCGACCAGCGCGCAAAAATGGAGGCTCTAGACCCTTCCAGAGCCGAGATATCGAAGGTCAAAATTTGGACCTGAAAAAAAAACATAAGGGGTAACACTGTCATTTTTTTTTTGGCAGAAATTTTGACCCCCTCCGATTTTCTTAAAACTCTGGATTCTGACAGAGGGCCACGAGACTTCGACCAGCGCGCAAAAATGGAGGCTCTAGACCCTTCCAGAGCCGAGATATCGAAGGTCAAAATTTGGACCTGAAAAAAAAAACATAAGGGGTAACACTGTCAATTTTTTTTTGGCCGAAATTTTGACCCCCTCCGATTTTCTTGAAACTCTGGATTCTGACAGAGGGCCACGAGACTTCGACCAGCGCGCAAAAATGGAGGCTCTAGACCCTTCCAGAGCCGAGATATCGAAGGTCAAAATTTGGACCTGAAAAAAAAAACATAAGGGTAACACTGTCTTTTTTTTGGCCGAAATTTTGACCCCCTCCGATATTCTTGAAACTCTGGATTCTGACAGAGGGCAACGAGACTTCGACCAGCGCGCAAAAATGGAGGCTCTAGACCCTTCCAGAGCCGAGATATCGAAGGTCAAAATTTGGACCTGAAAAAAAAAACATAAAGGGTAACACTGTCATTTTTTTTTTTGGCCGAAATTTTGACCCCTTCCGATTTTCTTGAAACTCTGGATTCTGACAGAGGGCCACGAGACTTCGACCAGCGCGCAAAAATGGAGGCTCTAGACCCTTCCAGAGCCGAGATATCGAAGGTCAAAATTTGGACCTGAAAAAAAAAAACATAAGGGGTAACACTGTCAATTTTTTTTTTGGCCGAAATTTTGACCCCCTCCGATTTTCTTGAAACTCTGGATTCTGACAGAGGTCCACGAGACTTCGACCAGCGCGCAAAAATGGAGGCTCTAGACCCTTCCAGAGCCGAGATATCGAAGGTCAAAATTTGGACCTGAAAAAAAAAAACATAAGGGGTAACACTGTCATTTTTTTTTTTTTGCCGAAATTTTTACCCCCTCCGATTTTCTTGAAACTCTGGATTCTGACAGAGGGCCACGAGACTTCGACCAGCGCACAAAAATGGAGGCTCTAGACCCTTCCAGAGCCGAGATATCGAAGGTCAAAATTTGGACCTGAAAAAAAAACATAAGGGGTAACACTGTCTTTTTTTTTTTTTTGGCCGAAATTTTGACCCCCTCCGATTTTCTTGAAACTCTGGATTCTGACAGAGGGCCACGAGACTTCGACCAGCGCGCAAAAATGGAGGCTCTAGACCCTTCCAGAGCCGAGATATCGAAGGTCAAAATTTGGACCTGAAAAAAAAAAACATAAGGGGTAACACTGTCAATTTTTTTTTTGGCCGAAATTTTGACCCCCTCCGATTTTCTTGAAACTCTGGATTCTGACAGAGGGCCACGAGACTTCGACCAACGTGCAAAAATGGAGGCTCTAGACCCTTCCAGAGCCGAGATATCGAAGGTCAAAATTTGGACCTGAAAAAAAAACATAAAGGGTAACACTGTCTTATTTTTTTTTTTTGACAGAAATTTTGACCCCCTCCGATTTTCTTGAAACTCTGGATTCTGACAGAGGGCCACGAGACTTCGACCAGCGCGCAAAAATGGAGGCTCTAGACCATTCCAGAGCCGAGATATCGTAGGTCAAAATTTGGACCTGAAAAAAAAAACATAAGGGGTAACACTGTCTTTTTTTTTTTTAATTTGGCAGAAATTTTGACCCCCTCCGATTTTCTTGAAACTCTGGATTCTGACAGAGTGCCACGAGACTTCGACCAGCGCGCAAAAATGGAGGCTCTAGACCATTCCAGAGCCGAGATATCGAAGGTCAAAATTTGGACCTGAAAAAAAAAACATAAGGGGTAACACTGTCATTTTTTTTTTGGCCGAAATTTTGACCCCCTCCGATTTTATTGAAACTCTGGATTCTGACAGAGGGCCACGAGACTTCGACCAGCACGCAAAAATGGAGGCTCTAGACCCTTCCAGAGCCGAGATATCGAAGGTCAAAATTTGGACCTGAAAAAAAAAAACAAAGGGTAACACTGTCTTTTTTTTTTTTGGCCGAAATTTTGACCCCCTCCGATTTTCTTGAAACTCTGGATTCTGACAGAGGGCCACGAGACATCGACCAGCGCGCAAAAATGGAGGCTCTAGACCCTTCCAGAGCCGAGATATCGAAGGTCAAAATTTGGACCTGAAAAAAAAACATAAGGGGTAACACTGTCATTTTTTTTTGGCCGAAATTTTGACCCCCTCCGATTTTCTTGAAACTCTGGATTCTGACAGAGGGCCAAGAGACTTCGACCAGCGCGCAAAAATGGAGGCTCTAGACCCTTCCAGAGCCGAGATATCGAAGGTCAAAATTTGGACCTGAAAAAAAAACATAAGGGGTAACACTGTCATTTTTTTTTTTTGGCCGAAATTTTGACCCCCTCCGATTTTCTTGAAACTCTGGATTCTGACAGAGGGCCAAGAGACTTCGACCAGCGCGCAAAAATGGAGGCTCTAGACCCTTCCAGAGCCGAGATATCGAATGTCAAAATTTGGACCTGAAAAAAAAAAACATAAGGGGTAACACTGTTTTTTTTTTTTTTGGCCGAAATTTTGACCCCCTCCGATTTTCTTGAAACTCTGGATTCTGACAGAGGGCCACGAGACTTCGACCAGCGCGCAAAAATGGAGGCTCTAGACCCTTCCAGAGCCGAGATATCGAAGGTCAAAATTTGGACCTGAAAAAAAAACATAAGGGGTAACACTGTCAATTTTTTTTTTGGCCGAAATTTTGACCCCCTCCGATTTTCTTGAAACTCTGGATTCTGACAGAGGGCGACGAGACTTCGACCAGCGCGCAAAAATGGAGGCTCTAGACCCTTCCAGAGCCGAGATATCGAAGGTCAAAATTTGGACCTGAAAAAAAACATAAGGGGTAACACTGTCATTTTTTTTTTTTGGCCGAAATTTTGACAGCCTCCGATTTTCTTGAAACTCTGGATTCTGACAGAGGGCCACGAGACTTCGACCAGCGCGCAAAAATGGAGGCTCTAGACCCTTCCAGAGCCGAGATATCGAAGGTCAAAATTTGGACCTGAAAAAAAAAACATAAGGGGTAACACTTTTTTTTTTTTGGCCGAAATTTTGACCCCCTCCGATTTTCTTGAAACTCTGGATTCTGACAGAGGGCCACGAGACTTCGACCAGCGCGCAAAAATGGAGGCTCTAGACCCTTCCAGAGCCGAGATATCGAAGGTCAAAATTTGGACCTGAAAAAAAAACATAAGGGGTAACACTGTCAATTTTTTTTTGGCCGAAATTTTGACCCCCTCGGATTTTCTTGAAACTCTGGATTCTGACAGAGGGCGACGAGACTTCGACCAGCGCGCAAAAATGGAGGCTCTAGACCCTTCCAGAGCCGAGATATCGAAGGTCAAAATTTGGACCTGAAAAAAAAACATAAGGGGTAACACTGTCAATTTTTTTTTTGGCCGAAATTTTGACCCCCTCCGATTTTCTTGAAACTCTGGATTCTGACAGAGGGCGACGAGACTTCGACCAGCGCGCAAAAATGGAGGCTCTAGACCCTTCCAGAGCCGAGATATCGAAGGTCAAAATTTGGACCTGAAAAAAAAACATAAGGGGTAACACTGTCATTTTTTTTTTTGGCCGAAATTTTGACAGCCTCCGATTTTCTTGAAACTCTGGATTCTGACAGAGGGCCACGAGACTTCGACCAGCGCGTAAAAATGGAGGCTCTAGACCCTTCCAGAGCCGAGATATCGAAGGTCAAAATTTGGACCTGAAAAAAAAACATAAGGGGTAACACTGTCTTTTTTTTTTTTGGCCGAAATTTTGACCCCCTCCGATTTTCTTGAAACTCTGGATTCTGACAGAGAGCCACGAGACTTCGACCAGCGCGCAAAAATGGAGGCTCTAGACCCTTCCAGAGCCGAGATATCGAAGGTCAAAATTTGGACCTGAAAAAAAAAACATAAGGGGTAACACTGTCAATTTTTTTTTTGGCCGAAATTTTGACCCCTCCGATTTTCTTGAAACTCTGGATTCTGACAGAGGGCCACGAGACTTCGACCAACGCGCAAAAATGGAGGCTCTAGACCCTTCCAGAGCCGAGATATCGAAGGTCAAAATTTGGACCTGAAAAAAAAAACATAAGGGGTAACACTGTCTTTTTTTTTTATTTGGCAGAAATTTTGACCCCCTCCGATTTTCTTGAAACTCTGGATTCTGACAGAGGGCCACGAGACTTCGACCAGCGCGCAAAAATGGAGGCTCTAGACCATTCCAGAGCCGAGATATCGAAGGTCAAAATTTGGACCTGAAAAAAAAAAACATAAGGGGTAACACTGTCATTTTTTTTTGGCCGAAATTTTGACCCCCTCCGATTTTATTGAAACTCTGGATTCTGACAGAGGGCCACGAGACTTCGACCAGCACGCAAAAATGGAGGCTCTAGACCCTTCCAGAGCCAAGATATCGAAGGTCAAAACTTGGACCTGAAAAAAAAACATAAGGGGTAACACTGTCATTTTTTTTTTGGCCGAAATTTTGACCCCCTCCGATTTTTTTGAAACTCTGGATTCTGAGAGAGGGCCACGAGATTTCGACCAGCGCGCAAAAATGGAGGCTCTATATCCTTCCAGAGCCGAGATATCGAAGGTCAAAATTTGGACCTGAAAAAAAAAAAAAACATAAGGGGTAACACTGTCATTTTTTTTTGGCAGAAATTTTGACCCCCTCCGATTTTCTTGAAACTCTGGATTCTGACAGAGGGCAACGAGACTTCGACCAGCGCGCAAAAATGGAGGCTCTAGACCCTTCCAGAGCCGAGATATCAAAGGTCAAAATTTGGACCTGAAAAAAAAAACATAAGGGGTAACACTGTCTTTTTTTTTTTTTGGCCGAAATTTTGACCCCCTCCGATTTTCTTGAAACTCTGGATTCTGACAGAGGGCCACGAGACTTCGACCAGCGCGCAAAAATGGAGGCTCTAGACCCTTCCAGAGCCGAGATATCGAAGGTCAAAATTTGGACCTGAAAAAAAAACATAAGGGGTAACACTGTCATTTTTTTTTTGGCCGAAATTTTGACCCCCTCCGATTTTCTTGAAACCCTGGATTCTGACAGAGGGCCACGAGACTTCGACCAGCGCGCAAAAATGGAGGCTCTAGACCCTTCCAGAGCCGAGATATCGAAGGTCAAAATTTGGACCTGAAAAAAAAAACATAAGGGGTAACACTGTCAATTTTTTTTTTTTGGCCGAAATTTTGACCCCCTCCGATTTTCTTGAAACTCTGGATTCTGACAGAGGTCCACGGGACTTCGACCAGCGCGCAAAAATGGAGGCTCTAGACCCTTCCAGAGCCGAGATATCGAAGGTCAAAATTTGGACCTGAAAAAAAAAAACATAAGGGGTAACACTGTCATTTTTTTTTTTGGCCGAAATTTTGACCCCCTCTAATTTTCTTGAAACTCTGGATTCTGACAGAGGGCCACGAGACTTCGACCAGCGCGCAAAAATGGAGGCTCTAGACCCTTCCAGAGCCGAGATATCGAAGGTCAAAATTTGGACCTGGAAAAAAAACATAAGGGGTAACACTGTCATTTTTTTTTTTGGCCGAAATTTTGACCCCCTCCGATTTTCTTGAAACTCTGGATTCTGACAGAGGGCCACGAGACTTCGACCAGCGCGCAAAAATGGAGGCTCTAGACCCTTCCAGAGCCGAGATATCGAAGGTCAAAATTTGGACCTGAAAAAAAAAACATAAGGGGTAACACTGTCATTTTTTTTTTTGGCCGAAATTTTGACCGTCTCCGATTTTCTTGAAACTCTGGATTCTGACAGAGGGCCAAGAGACTTCGACCAGCGCGCAAAAATGGAGGCTCTAGACCCTTCCAGAGCCGAGATATCGAAGGTCAAAATTTGGACCTGAAAAAAAAAACATAAGGGGTAACACTGTCATTTTTTTTTTTTGGCCGAAATTTTGACCCCCTCCGATTTTCTTGAAACTCTGGATTCTGACAGAGGGCCAAGAGACTTCGACCAGCGCGCAAAAATGGAGGCTCTAGACCCTTCCAGAGCCGAGATATCGAAGGTCAAAATTTGGACCTGAAAAAAAAACATAAGGGGTAACACTGTCATTTTTTTTTTTTGGCCGAAATTTTGACCCCCTCCGATTTTCTTGAAACTCTGGATTCTGACAGAGGGCCAAGAGACTTCGACCAGCTAACAAAAATGGAGGCTCTAGACCCTTCCAGAGCCGAGATATCGAAGGTCAAAATTTGGACCTGAAAAAAAAACATAAGGGGTAACACTGTCTTTTTTTTTTTTTGGCCGAAATTTTGACCCCCTCCGATTTTCTTGAAACTCTGGATTCTGACAGAGGGCCACGAGACTTCGACCAGCGCGCAAAAATGGAGGCTCTAGACCCTTCCTGAGCCGAGATATCGAAGGTCAAAATTTGGACCTGAAAAAAAAAACATAAGGGGTAACACTGTCAATTTTTTTTTTGGCCGAAATTTTGACCCCTCCGATTTTCTTGAAACTCTGGATTCTGACAGAGGGCCACGAGACTTCGACCAACGCGCAAAAATGGAGGCTCTAGACCCTTCCAGAGCCGAGATATCGAAGGTCAAAATTTGGACCTGAAAAAAAAAACATAAGGGGTAACACTGTCTTTTTTTTTTATTTGGCAGAAATTTTGACCCCCTCCGATTTTCTTGAAACTCTGGATTCTGACAGAGGGCCACGAGACTTCGACCAGCGCGCAAAAATGGAGGCTCTAGACCATTCCAGAGCCGAGATATCGAAGGTCAAAATTTGGACCTGAAAAAAAAACATAAGGGGTAACACTGTCATTTTTTTTTTGGCCGAAATTTTGACCCCCTCCGATTTTATTGAAACTCTGGATTCTGACAGAGGGCCACGAGACTTCGACCAGCACGCAAAAATGGAGGCTCTAGACCCTTCCAGAGCCGAGATATCGAAGGTCAAAACTTGGACCTGAAAAAAAAACATAAGGGGTAACACTGTCATTTTTTTTTGGCCAAAATTTTGACCCCCTCCGATTTTCTTGAAACTCTGGATTCTGAGAGAGGGCCACGAGATTTCGACCAGCGCGCAAAAATGGAGGCTCTAGACCCTTCCAGAGCCGAGATATCAAAGGTCAAAATTTGGACCTGAAAAAAAAAACATAAGGGGTAACACTGTCTTTTTTTTTTTTTTGGCCGAAATTTTGACCCCCTCCGATTTTCTTGAAACTCTGGATTCTGACAGAGGGCCACGAGACTTCGACCAGCGCGCAAAAATGGAGGCTCTAGACCCTTCCAGAGCCGAGATATCGAAGGTCAAAATTTGGACCTGAAAAAAAAACATAAGGGGTAACACTGTCATTTTTTTTTTTGGCCGAAATTTTGACCCCCTCCGATTTTCTTGAAACCCTGGATTCTGACAGAGGGCCACGAGACTTCGACCAGCGCGCAAAAATGGAGGCTCTAGACCCTTCCAGAGCCGAGATATCGAAGGTCAAAATTTGGACCTGAAAAAAAAAACATAAGGGGTAACACTGTCAATTTTTTTTTTGGCCGAAATTTTGACCCCCTCCGATTTTCTTGAAACTCTGGATTCTGACAGAGGTCCACGGGACTTCGACCAGCGCGCAAAAATGGAGGCTCTAGACCCTTCCAGAGCCGAGATATCGAAGGTCAAAATTTGGACCTGAAAAAAAAAACATAAGGGGTAACACTGTCATTTTTTTTTTTTGGCCGAAATTTTGACCCCCTCCGATTTTCTTGAAACTCTGGATTCTGACAGAGGGCCACGAGACTTCGACCAGCGCGCAAAAATGGAGGCTCTAGACCCTTCCAGAGCCGAGATATCGAAGGTCAAAATTTGGACCTGGAAAAAAAACATAAGGGGTAACACTGTCATTTTTTTTTTGGCCGAAATTTTGACCCCCTCCGATTTTCTTGAAACTCTGGATTCTGACAGAGGGCCACGAGACTTCGACCAGCGCGCAAAAATGGAGGCTCTAGACCCTTCCAGAGCCGAGATATCGAAGGTCAAAATTTGGACCTGAAAAAAAAAACATAAGGGGTAACACTGTCATTTTTTTTTTTGGCCGAAATTTTGACCGTCTCCGATTTTCTTGAAACTCTGGATTCTGACAGAGGGCCAAGAGACTTCGACCAGCGCGCAAAAATGGAGGCTCTAGACCCTTCCAGAGCCGAGATATCGAAGGTCAAAATTTGGACCTGAAAAAAAAACATAAGGGGTAACACTGTCATTTTTTTTTTTTTGGCCGAAATTTTGACCCCCTCCGATTTTCTTGAAACTCTGGATTCTGACAGAGGGCCAAGGGACTTCGACCAGCGCGCAAAAATGGAGGCTCTAGACCCTTCCAGAGCCGAGATATCGAAGGTCAAAATTTGGACCTGAAAAAAAAACATAAGGGGTAACACTGTCATTTTTTTTTTTGGCCGAAATTTTGACCCCCTCCGATTTTCTTGAAACTCTGGATTCTGACAGAGGGCCAAGAGACTTCGACCAGCGCGCAAAAATGGAGGCTCTAGACCCTTCCAGAGCCGAGATATCGAAGGTCAAAATTTGGACCTGAAAAAAAAACATAAGGGGTAACACTGTCATTTTTTTTTTGGCCGAAATTTTGACCCCCTCCGATTTTCTTGAAACTCTGGATTCTGACAGAGGGCCAAGAGACTTCGACCAGCGCGCAAAAATGGAGGCTCTAGACCCTTCCAGAGCCGAGATATCGAATGTCAAAATTTGGACCTGAAAAAAAAAACATAAGGGGTAACACTGTTTTTTTTTTTTGGCCGAAATTTTGACCCCCTCCGATTTTCTTGAAACTCTGGATTCTGACAGAGGGCCACGAGACTTCGACCAGCGCGCAAAAATGGAGGCTCTAGACCCTTCCAGAGCCGAGATATCGAAGGTCAAAATTTGGACCTGAAAAAAAAACATAAGGGGTAACACTGTCAATTTTTTTTGGCCGAAATTTTGACCCCCTCCGATTTTCTTGAAACTCTGGATTCTGACAGAGGGCGACGAGACTTCGACCAGCGCGCAAAAATGGAGGCTCTAGACCCTTCCAGAGCCGAGATATCGAAGGTCAAAATTTGGACCTGAAAAAAAACATAAGGGGTAACACTGTCATTTTTTTTTTTTGGCCGAAATTTTGACAGCCTCCGATTTTCTTGAAACTCTGGATTCTGACAGAGGGCCACGAGACTTCGACCAGCGCGCAAAAATGGAGGCTCTAGACCCTTCCAGAGCCGAGATATCGAAGGTCAAAATTTGGACCTGAAAAAAAAAAACTTAAGGGGTAACACTGTCTTTTTTTTTTGGCCGAAATTTTGACCCCCTCCGATTTTCTTGAAACTCTGGATTCTGACAGAGGGCCACGAGACTTCGACCAGCGCGCAAAAATGGAGGCTCTAGACCCTTCCAGAGCCGAGATATCGAAGGTCAAAATTTGGACCTGAAAAAAAAACATAAGGGGTAACACTGTCAATTTTTTTTTGGCCGAAATTTTGACCCCCTCCGATTTTCTTGAAACTCTGGATTCTGACAGAGGGCCACGAGACTTCGACCAGCGCGCAAAAATGGAGGCTCTAGACCCTTCCAGAGCCGAGATATCGAAGGTCAAAATTTGGACCTGAAAAAAAAACATAAGGGGTAACACTGTCATTTTTTTTTTTTGGCCAAAATTTTGACAGCCTCCGATTTTCTTGAAACTCTGGATTCTGACAGAGGGCCACGAGACTTCGACCAGCGCGCAAAAATGGAGGCTCTAGACCCTTCCAGAGCCGAGATATCGAAGGTCAAAATTTGGACCTGAAAAAAAAACATAAGGGGTAACACTGTCAATTTTTTTTTGGCCGAAATTTTGACCCCCTCCGATTTTCTTGAAACTCTGGATTCTGACAGAGGGCGACGAGACTTCGACCAGCGCGCAAAAATGGAGGCTCTAGACCCTTCCAGAGCCGAGATATCGAAGGTCAAAATTTGGACCTGAAAAAAAACATAAGGGGTAACACTGTCATTTTTTTTTTTTGGCCGAAATTTTGACAGCCTCCGATTTTCTTGAAACTCTGGATTCTGACAGAGGGCCACGAGACTTCGACCAGCGCGCAAAAATGGAGGCTCTAGACCCTTCCAGAGCCGAGATATCGAAGGTCAAAATTTGGACCTGAAAAAAAAAAAACTTAAGGGGTAACACTGTCTTTTTTTTTTGGCCGAAATTTTGACCCCCTCCGATTTTCTTGAAACTCTGGATTCTGACAGAGGGCCACGAGACTTCGACCAGCGCGCAAAAATGGAGGCTCTAGACCCTTCCAGAGCCGAGATATCGAAGGTCAAAATTTGGACCTGAAAAAAAAACATAAGGGGTAACACTGTCAATTTTTTTTTGGCCGAAATTTTGACCCCCTCCGATTTTCTTGAAACTCTGGATTCTGACAGAGGGCCACGAGACTTCGACCAGCGCGCAAAAATGGAGGCTCTAGACCCTTCCAGAGCCGAGATATCGAAGGTCAAAATTTGGACCTGAAAAAAAAACATAAGGGGTAACACTGTCATTTTTTTTTTTTGGCCAAAATTTTGACAGCCTCCGATTTTCTTGAAACTCTGGATTCTGACAGAGGGCCACGAGACTTCGACCAGCGCGCAAAAATGGAGGCTCTAGACCCTTCCAAAGCCGAGATATCGAAGGTCAAAATTTGGACCTGAAAAAAAAACATAAGGGGTAACACTGTCATTTTTTTTTTTTTTGGCCGAAATTTTGACCCCCTCCGATTTTCTTGAAACTCTGGATTCTGACAGAGGGCCACGAGACTTCGACCAGCGCACAAAAATGGAGGCTCTAGACCCTTCCAGAGCCGAGATATCGAAGGTCAAAATTTGGACCTGAAAAAAAAAAAAAACATAAGGGGTAACACTGTCATTTTTTTTTTTGGCCGAAATTTTGACCCCCTCCGATTTTCTTGAAACTCTGGATTCTGACAGAGGACCACGAGACTTCGACCAGCGCGCAAAAATGGAGGCTCTAGACCCTTCCAGAGCCGAGATATCGAAGGTCAAAATTTGGACCTGAAAAAAAAAACATAAGGGGTAACACTGTCATTTTTTTTTTTGGCCGAAATTTTGACCCCCTCCGATTTTCTTGAAACTCTGGATTCTGACAGAGGGCCAAGAGACTTCGACCAGCGCACAAAAATGGAGGCTCTAGACCCTTCCAGAGCCGAGATATCGAAGGTCAAAATTTGGACCTGAAAAAAAAACATAAGGGGTAACACTGTCATTTTTTTTTGGCCGAAATTTTGACCCCCTCCGATTTTCTTGAAACTCTGGATTCTGACAGAGGGCCAAGAGACTTCGACCAGCGCGCAAAAATGGAGGCTCTAGACCCTTCCAGAGCCGAGATATCGAAGGTCAAAATTTGGACCTGAAAAAAAATCATAAGGGGTAACAATGTCATTTTTTTTTTTTGGCCGAAATTTTGACCCCCTCCGATTTTCTTGAATCTCTGGATTCTGACAGAGGACCACGAGACTTCGACCAGCGCGCAAAAATGGAGGCTCTAGACCCTTCCAGAGCCGAGATATCGAAGGTCAAAATTTGGACCTGAAAAAAAAAACATAAGGGGTAACACTGTCATTTTTTTTTTGGCCGAAATTTTGAACCCCTCCGATTTTCTTGAAACTCTGGATTCTGACAGAGGGCCAAGAGACTTCGACCAGCGCGCAAAAATGGAGGCTCTAGACCCTTCCAGAGCCGAGATATCGAAGGTCAAAATTTGGACCTGAAAAAAAACATAAGGGGTAACACTGTCATTTTTTTTTTTTGGCCGAAATTTTGACCCCCTCCGATTTTCTTGAAACTCTGGATTCTGACAGAGGACCACGAGACTTCGACCAGCGCGCAAAAATGGAGGCTCTAGACCCTTCCAGAGCCGAGATATCGAAGGTCAAAATTTGGACCTGAAAAAAAAAACATAAGGGGTAACACTGTCATTTTTTTTTTTGGCCGAAATTTTGACCCCCTCCGATTTTCTTGAAACTCTGGATTCTGACAGAGGGCCAAGAGACTTCGACCAGCGCACAAAAATGGAGGCTCTAGACCCTTCCAGAGCCGAGATATCGAAGGTCAAAATTTGGACCTGAAAAAAAAACATAAGGGGTAACACTGTCATTTTTTTTTTTGGCCGAAATTTTGACCCCCTCCGATTTTCTTGAAACTCTGGATTCTGACAGAGGGCCAAGAGACTTCGACCAGCGCGCAAAAATGGAGGCTCTAGACCCTTCCAGAGCCGAGATATCGAAGGTCAAAATTTGGACCTGAAAAAAAATCATAAGGGGTAACACTGTCATTTTTTTTTTTTGGCCGAAATTTTGACCCCCTCCGATTTTCTTGAAACTCTGGATTCTGACAGAGGACCACGAGACTTCGACCAGCGCGCAAAAATGGAGGCTCTAGACCCTTCCAGAGCCGAGATATCGAAGGTCAAAATTTGGACCTGAAAAAAAAAACATAAGGGGTAACACTGTCATTTTTTTTTTTGGCCGAAATTTTGACCCCCTCCGATTTTCTTGAAACTCTGGATTCTGACAGAGGGCCAAGAGACTTCGACCAGCGCACAAAAATGGAGGCTCTAGACCCTTCCAGAGCCGAGATATCGAAGGTCAAAATTTGGACCTGAAAAAAAAACATAAGGGGTAACACTGTCATTTTTTTTTGGCCGAAATTTTGACCCCCTCCGATTTTCTTGAAACTCTGGATTCTGACAGAGGGCCAAGAGACTTCGACCAGCGCGCAAAAATGGAGGCTCTAGACCCTTCCAGAGCCGAGATATCGAAGGTCAAAATTTGGACCTGAAAAAAAATCATAAGGGGTAACAATGTCATTTTTTTTTTTTGGCCGAAATTTTGACCCCCTCCGATTTTCTTGAATCTCTGGATTCTGACAGAGGACCACGAGACTTCGACCAGCGCGCAAAAATGGAGGCTCTAGACCCTTCCAGAGCCGAGATATCGAAGGTCAAAATTTGGACCTGAAAAAAAAAACATAAGGGGTAACACTGTCATTTTTTTTTTGGCCGAAATTTTGAACCCCTCCGATTTTCTTGAAACTCTGGATTCTGACAGAGGGCCAAGAGACTTCGACCAGCGCGCAAAAATGGAGGCTCTAGACCCTTCCAGAGCCGAGATATCGAAGGTCAAAATTTGGACCTGAAAAAAAACATAAGGGGTAACACTGTCATTTTTTTTTTTTGGCCGAAATTTTGACCCCCTCCGATTTTCTTGAAACTCTGGATTCTGACAGAGGACCACGAGACTTCGACCAGCGCGCAAAAATGGAGGCTCTAGACCCTTCCAGAGCCGAGATATCGAAGGTCAAAATTTGGACCTGAAAAAAAAAACATAAGGGGTAACACTGTCATTTTTTTTTTTGGCCGAAATTTTGACCCCCTCCGATTTTCTTGAAACTCTGGATTCTGACAGAGGGCCAAGAGACTTCGACCAGCGCACAAAAATGGAGGCTCTAGACCCTTCCAGAGCCGAGATATCGAAGGTCAAAATTTGGACCTGAAAAAAAAACATAAGGGGTAACACTGTCATTTTTTTTTTTGGCCGAAATTTTGACCCCCTCCGATTTTCTTGAAACTCTGGATTCTGACAGAGGGCCAAGAGACTTCGACCAGCGCGCAAAAATGGAGGCTCTAGACCCTTCCAGAGCCGAGATATCGAAGGTCAAAATTTGGACCTGAAAAAAAATCATAAGGGGTAACACTGTCATTTTTTTTTTTTGGCCGAAATTTTGACCCCCTCCGATTTTCTTGAAACTCTGGATTCTGACAGAGGACCACGAGACTTCGACCAGCGCGCAAAAATGGAGGCTCTAGACCCTTCCAGAGCCGAGATATCGAAGGTCAAAATTTGGACCTGAAAAAAAAAACATAAGGGGTAACACTGTCATTTTTTTTTTTGGCCGAAATTTTGACCCCCTCCGATTTTCTTGAAACTCTGGATTCTGACAGAGGGCCAAGAGACTTCGACCAGCGCACAAAAATGGAGGCTCTAGACCCTTCCAGAGCCGAGATATCGAAGGTCAAAATTTGGACCTGAAAAAAAAACATAAGGGGTAACACTGTCATTTTTTTTTTTGGCCGAAATTTTGACCCCCTCCGATTTTCTTGAAACTCTGGATTCTGACAGAGGGCCAAGAGACTTCGACCAGCGCGCAAAAATGGAGGCTCTAGACCCTTCCAGAGCCGAGATATCGAAGGTCAAAATTTGGACCTGAAAAAAAATCATAAGGGGTAACACTGTCATTTTTTTTTTTTGGCCGAAATTTTGACCCCCTCCGATTTTCTTGAAACTCTGGATTCTGACAGAGGACCACGAGACTTCGACCAGCGCGCAAAAATGGAGGCTCTAGACCCTTCCAGAGCCGAGATATCGAAGGTCAAAATTTGGACCTGAAAAAAAAAACATAAGGGGTAACACTGTCATTTTTTTTTTGGCCGAAATTTTGACCCCCTCCGATTTTCTTGAAACTCTGGATTCTGACAGAGGGCCAAGAGACTTCGACCAGCGCGCAAAAATGGAGGCTTTAGACCCTTCCAGAGCCGAGATATCGAAGGTCAAAATTTGGACCTGAAAAAAAAACATAAGGGGTAACACTGTCATTTTTTTTTTTTTTGGCCGAAATTTTGACCCCCTCCGATTTTCTTGAAACTCTGGATTCTGACAGAGGACCACGAGACTTCAACCAGCGCGCAAAAATGGAGGCTCTAGACCCTTCCAGAGCCGAGATATCGAAGGTCAAAATTTGGACCTGAAAAAAAAACATAAGGGGTAACACTGTCATTTTTTTTTTTAGGCCGAAATTTTGACCCCCTCCGATTTTCTTGAAACTCTGGATTCTGACAGAGGGCCAAGAGACTTCGACCAGCGCGCAAAAATGGAGGCTCTAGACCCTTCCAGAGCCGAGATATCGAAGGTCAAAATTTGGACCTGAAAAAAAAACATAAGGGGTAACACTGTCATTTTTTTTTTTGGCCGAAATTTTGACCCCCTCCGATTTTCTTGAAACTCTGGATTCTGACAGAGGGCCAAGAGACTTCGACCAGCGCGCAAAAATGGAGGCTCTAGACCCTTCCTGAGCCGAGATATCGAAGGTCAAAATTTGGACCTGAAAAAAAAACATAAGGGGTAACACTGTCTTTTTTTTTTTTGGCCGAAATTTTGACCCCCTCCGATTTTCTTGAAACTCTGGATTCTGACAGAGGGCCACGAGACTTCGACCAGCGCGCAAAAATGGAGGCTCTAGACCCTTCCAGAGCCAAGATATCGAAGGTCAAAATTTGGACCTGAAAAAAAAATCATAAGGGGTAACACTGTCAATTTTTTTTTTTGGCCGAAATTTTGACCCCTCCGATTTTCTTGAAACTCTGGATTCTGACAGAGGGCCACGAGACTTCGACCAACGCGCAAAAATGGAGGCTCTAGACCCTTCCAGAGCCGAGATATCGAAGGTCAAAATTTGGACCTGAAAAAAAAACATAAGGGGTAACACTGTCATTTTTTTTTTTTTGGCCGAAATTTTGACCCCCTCCGATTTTCTTGAAACTCTGGATTCTGACAGAGGACCACGAGACTTCAACCAGCGCGCAAAAATGGAGGCTCTAGACCCTTCCAGAGCCGAGATATCGAAGGTCAAAATTTGGACCTGAAAAAAAAACATAAGGGGTAACACTGTCATTTTTTTTTTTTTTGGCCGAAATTTTGACCCCCTCCGATTTTCTTGAAACTCTGGATTCTGACAGAGGGCCAAGAGACTTCGACCAGCGCGCAAAAATGGAGGCTCTAGACCCTTCCAGAGCCGAGATATCGAAGGTCAAAATTTGGACCTGAAAAAAAAACATAAGGGGTAACACTGTCATTTTTTTTTTGGCCGAAATTTTGACCCCCTCCGATTTTCTTGAAACTCTGGATTCTGACAGAGGGCCACGAGACTTCGACCAACGCGCAAAAATGGAGGCTCTAGACCCTTCCAGAGCCGAGATATCGAAGGTCAAAATTTGGACCTGAAAAAAAAACATAAGGGGTAACACTGTCTTTTTTTTATTTGGCAGAAATTTTGACCCCCTCCGATTTTCTTGAAACTCTGGATTCTGACAGAGGGCCACGAGACTTCGACCAGCGCGCAAAAATGGAGGCTCTAGACCATTCCAGAGCCGAGATATCGAAGGTCAAAATTTGGACCTGAAAAAAAAACATAAGGGGTAACACTGTCATTTTTTTTTTGGCCGAAATTTTGACCCCCTCCGATTTTATTGAAACTCTGGATTCTGACAGAGGGCCACGAGACTTCGACCAGCGCGCAAAAAATGGAGGCTCTAGACCCTTCCAGAGCCGAGATATCGAAGGTCAAAATTTGGACCTGAAAAAAAAAACATAAGGGGTAACACTGTCATTTTTTTTTTTTGGCCGAAATTTTGACCCCCTCCGATTTTCTTGAAACTCTGGATTCTGACAGAGGGCAACGAGACTTCGACCAGCGCGCAAAAATGGAGGCTCTAGACCCTTCCAGAGCCGAGATATCGAAGGTCAAAATTTGGACCTGAAAAAAAAAACATAAGGGGTAACACTGTCTTTTTTTTTTTTTTTTGGCCGAAATTTTGACCCCCTCCGATTTTCTTGAAACCCTGGATTCTGACAGAGGGCCACGAGACTTCGACCAGCGCGCAAAAATGGAGGCTCTAGACCCTTCCAGAGCCGAGATATCGAAGGTCAAAATTTGGACCTGAAAAAAAAAAAACATAAGGGGTGTGTTGTCCTCACTGCAGTGTAGCAACTGTAGCTATACAACCAGCTAACTCTGATGCAAAATGACGACAAGTCGTAGTGAGCGATTTCTTGCTGTTTACTGTGGCTTTAACATCATCTTACATGACAGAGTGAAAACTGTAACAAAGAAATAAAGATTGACTGTTTTAACATAAATCTTGTCTGAAGAAAAATAACTGTACATTCATGTAAATAAATATTGTAACTATGTGTAGTCTTTCCTTTTTAAACAGTATTGAAACATTAACTTATTAACATAAAAATGAATTTTGTACTTACGACATTGCTTCTAGTGCTAACACCATAAGGATTGCATGTGCTCACATTCTGTCAGCTTCCTTACTTCTGAACAGGAAATGACCTCTAACCCCAAACTCCAGGTCTACATCATATCAAAATAAAAGTCCCTAACATTTTGCCTTAATGGCAACACACTCCCCGCCTGACATCTTTGAGGTCACTACACAAACAAGTTAAGTATTAACTAAATAGATGAACATCACTCTCTACTCAGAAGCAAAACGAGTTCTGTCACTGGTCTAAGGTACTTTTTTGAATGTCCTTGATCTGTGGTCTTCAATTCCACCTTACGGACTTTCCCGTCTTTTCCAGGAATAGCCTTTGTGACTATCGCCATAGGCCAGCTGTTGCGGACAACTTGGTTGTCCTTGAGGAGGACGACATCTCCTTCTAGCAGATTTTGGTGAGATTTGGTCCATTTCTTCCGGCCTTGTAAGGTTGACAAGTACACTTGTCTCCAACGACGCCAGAACATGTTGGACAAGGCTTGTACTTGTCTCCACTGCTTGGTTAGGAGGTCTTTGTCTGTAAAGTCTCCTGGAGGAGGTGGAGTACCAACTTTCTGTGTTAACAGCATAGATGGTGTGAGAATGAATGGATCCTCTGGATCATTTGAAACTGGAACCAGAGGCCTTGCATTCATAATTGCTGTCACCTCTGCCATTAGAGTGCACAAGACTTCATGAGTCAGGCGAGTGCCATGTTCAAGAAGCATTGACTCCAGGATCCTTCGAGCCACTCCAATGAGGCGTTCCCATGAACCACCCGTGTGCGAAGCATGAGGTGGGTTAAACACCCAGGAACATCCTTGTTGGTGTAGGTACCTCTGCACAGTGGTGTCTGGTTGTTCTGCGCTCATCCCGAGTTCTCTGCAGGCCCCAATGAAATTTGTGCCACAATCTGACCTCAGTTGTTTGCCTGGTCCTCTAATGCCAAAGAAACGCCTTAAGGCATTGACACAGCTTGAAGTGTCCATCGAGGTGATCACCTCAATGTGAACCGCCCTGGAGCTCATACAACAGAATAATATGGCCCACCGTTTGCTCTCAGGCTGAACTCCTCTTGTACGTCTGGTAGTGATGTGCCATGGTCCGAAGACATCTAGCCCTACATATGTGAAGGGAGGGCAGGCCTTGAGACGCTCAGGTGGCAAATCCGCCATTAGTTGCTCCTGCATTCGACCTCTGAGTCTACGACAGGTCACGCATTTGTGAAGAGTTGAGTTAATGGGCCTTTTACCTCCCAAGATCCAAAGTCCTGCAGCTCTCACAGCGCCTTCTGTTAAATGGCGGCCCTGATGTTTCACTTGGGTATGATGGTGTCTGATGAACAGTAAGGAAACATGGTTGTCTTTTGGGAGAATTACAGGGTTCTTTTGCTTAATCTCTACGTCTGCGTTTTTCAGACGGCCACCAATGCAGATCAGGTCATTCTGCAAGATAGGGTTGAGACGACGTAGACAACTGTTTAGTGGAATTGACTTGTCTCTTTCTAGAGCTTCAAATTCCTTCCCAAATGCTTTCCTCTGAACAGCTCTAATGATGACTTCTCTGGCTTGAGAAAGCTCATCCGGAGAGCGAGGCAACTCACATGCATGCCATCCTCTACACTTGTCCATGACGTTAGGGGACTTGAAAGATCTTGCAATGTGAATTAAGAGTGCCACAGCTCGCTGGAGTGTGCCAAAGGTGGAGAACCTCTCAAAACGCTCTACGCTGAGACCTTCCTCATGCAGCTGGGTGGCATAACTCTTCACATCTGGACGAATCTCTGCATCCAATTCTGGTGAGACTAAGCTGAATGACTGAATAGGCTCTGGTTGAATGGAAGGCTTACGCAAAAAGGTAGGTCCGCTGAACCACATTGTTTGTGTGAGACGTGATGCTGGAACAGACCTTGACGCAATATCAGCCGGATTGTCATCTGTGCGTACGTAGTGCCACTGTTCAGGATTTGTGGTCTGGCGAATACGCTGAACTCGATTATGGACATATACATAAAACCGTCTGGATTGGTTATGAATGTATCCAAGGACCACTCTGCTATCCGTGTAGAATTTAACGGAATCCAACTTCAAGTCCAGTTCTTCCTGAATCAGTTCGGCCATTTCCACAGCCAAAACCGCAGCACACAGCTCAAGTCTCGGTATGGTTGGCTCTGGTTGTGGAGCAAGTTTAGACTTCCCCATGACAAATCCAGTGTCAACAATGCCTTCTTGGATGGTCCTCAAATAGGCTACAGCCCCAATGGCCATTGTAGAAGCATCACAGAACACACAGAGTTCCATCTGGTCAGCCTTGGTTAGAGAGATGCCCGTGTACATCCTTGATATATGGAAGTGCTTCAACTCTTGAAGTGAGTTTCGCCAAGCCTCCCACTTGCCTAGTTTATCTTCAGGTAATGGAGTGTCCCACTCTGAAGCCTCAGAATTCAGCTCTCTGAGAAAGGCTCTTCCTTGGATTACGACCGGAGCCAAAAAACCCAAGGGATCAAAAACACTGTTCACCATTGAGAGAACTCCTCGACGGGTAAACGGTTTTATGTCAGTTGACACAGA
Organism: Cyprinella venusta; assembly: GCA_038021265.1. NCBI lineage: Eukaryota > Metazoa > Chordata > Actinopteri > Cypriniformes > Leuciscidae > Cyprinella > Cyprinella venusta. Next base: position 2,917,810 of record CM075883.1, read on the forward strand.
GAAGGTGAATGTGTCCCTAGCTACCTCCCACAGGAGGCCTAAGCTGCGTTGGATGTGCGACTCCTTCCCACAGAGGTCCACCTCTTTTCCAGCAGCCACACAGTCCTCACTTGGAAAGGCTGCCAAGACAGTCGGACTATTCGATGCAAACTTGTGGAGCCTGAGATTGGACTCAGCCAATGAAGCCTGAGTCCTACGCAGCAAGTCAATGGCTTCAGCATCAGTAGGGACAGAACAAAGACCGTCATCAACATAAAAGTGGCGCTCGACAAAGTTGACAGTGTCTTGTCCATATCTTTGCGCACCCTTTCTGACAGCTCTTCTAAGCCCATAAATTGCCACTGCTGGGGACGGGCTGTTCCCAAAGACATGGACCTTCATCCTGTAGTCTATGACTTCACTTGCCACATCATTGTTCTTGAACCATAAGAATCTCAAATAGTTCCTATGTTTTTCTTCTACGCGGAAGCAGTAAAACATCTGCTGTATGTCTGCCATAACAGCCACCTTTTCCTTTCGGAACCGCATGAGTACTCCCAGAAGGGAGTTGTTAAGATCAGGGCCAGACAATAGCACATTATTTAAGGAGATTCCAGAGTGTTGGGCGCTCGAATCAAACACCACCCTGATTTGACCTGGTTTTTGTGGGTGAAACACTGCAAAGCTTGGTAAGTACCAGCACTCTTCATCTTCCCTTAGTTCTGGTGCCACCTCGGCATGATCATTTTCCAGCAGTTTGCCCATGAATGCCACATATTGCTGTTCCATCTCTGGCTTTCTCCTCAAGTTGCGTCGAAGTGATTCAAAGCGTTTGAATGCTTGGCTGCGGTTGTTAGGCAAGCGTTCTCTAGGCTGTCTGAATGGTAGTGGAGCGACCCAACTGTGAGAATCATTTCTGTAGACTTCTTTGTCCATTATGTTCAAGAAAGTCTCATCCTCAATTGATGGTGCCAGCTTGTTGTCTTGTTCGGTGCGGTCAAATACATTTTTACCCAGGATGTCTTCTTTAGCCTTGCTGGGCCTTAAGGCACTCTTCCTGGGCTCTTTGTCATGAAGCTCATCCCTGACATGCATAAAACTTGTGCACGGTTGGAGGAGCGAGGGCCGTCGACAATCAAGCACTGTTGTCCTGTAAGTGCTGACATTTGGCTTGTGTGCATTCCCCAGGCAGACCTCTCCAACCAACACCCAACCTAGGTCAAGGCGTTGAGCAAAAGGGGCATTGGGAGGGCCATTTACTTGCTCCCTTACCTTGTGCACTCTAATTATGTCTCTACCAAGCAGCAGAAGGATCTCCGCAGTTGGGTCCAATTCTGGAATGTGTTCTGCTACTTTGACGAGGTGAGGTTGATGAAGAGCGGCGTTCGGCGTGGGAATTTCAGCCCGGTTGTCAGGTAAGTCGTTACATTCAATAAGCGGGGGGAGAGGGATTGTCACTTTCCCATCAAGCGCTTTGACCATAAAATCTTCAGCCCTTCTGCCGAATGTTTCCTCTGTGCCGGAACACGTTCTCAGTAAGTAAGGATATGGCCTACTCTGAATGTCGAAAAGGTCAAAGAATCTGGACGTCGCCAATGACCTGTTGCTTTGATCATCTAAAACGACATATGCCTTGATGGCTTTATCTGGACAGCCCTTGTGATACACCTTTGCTAGGCATATCTTGGAACATGACCTCCCAACTTGTCCTGCACCACATACTTCAGTGCAGCTTGAGCTGACGACTTCCCTGCTGTCGTCGCCCTCTTCTCCCTCCCCGCCATTCTGTGGCAAGGTAACAGGAGCAGTGATCTTTGGAGGAGGGCCCGGATGCATAGCTGAGACATGCTTGGTGCTGTCACACTCAGAACATTTCACTAATGCAGTGCAGTCCTTCGCCACATGACTATTTGAGCCACAACATTTAAAGCAGAATCCTCTCTCCTTCAGAAAGGTTTTCCTGTCTTGAAGATCTTTGGCTCTAAAGGCTTTGCACTTTTTAAGTGGATGTGGCTTTGCATGTATTGGGCAGCTCTTATTAGGATCACTGGAAGTGCTCATCTCTGCTGGGGAGACATTGGTCTTATGAACTGCAATGGGGTTCTTGATGCTTTTAAACTGAGAACTTTCAGCCTTTACAGCAGATCCGCTGGCATTTAAAAGGCAAAAACTGGGATCATTCCTTTTCTTTGCCTCATAGCACATGAATCTGGTAAAGAATTCAAATGGTGGAAACCGTCCTCCATTTTCTTCTTTAAGCTTTGAACCCGCAGAAATCCATTTTTTCCTGAAGTCCATAAGGCAGCTTGGCTACTATAGGTTCAATGCCTCGTGCAGTATCCAGGTAGGACAAACCTGGCAAGTAGCCGTCTTCCTTAGCACACTGCACTTCCATCAGCAGATCTGCTAACTCCCTTAGCTTCAGATTTTCTTTCGCCACAACCTTGGGGAACTTGTCAAGTCGAGTGAAGAGGGCCTTTTCAACTATCTCTGGCGCTGCATAACATTCCTGAAGACGTTCCCAGGCTTTTCTGAGTGCTATGTCTGGACTCGCTACGTGCACTGAACGCAGACGTTTCACTTGGTTTCTGGATTCTCTGCCAAGCCATCTCGTCATTAAGTCTACCTCCTCAGTAGCAGTGAGACCCAGCCCTTGTGTAGCATTTTTATAAGAAGACTGCCAAGCATGATAATTTTCTGGTTTATCATCAAACTCATACAAGCTTGCACTCACCAGGTCACGTCGCGCTAAATATTGTGCAAGATGTTCAGTTGCAGACACGCTCTGATCAGTTTTTTGCTGGGGGTAATAGCACGGAGCAGAAATATTCAAGTCAGTATGAAACTTCTTTGAATCGACTTGAGTTTCCTTTCCGTCATGTAAAGTCTGACCATATGACAGTTTGGGTGCCGGTGGAACATAAACATCGCCAAGACCATCCTCTGATAAATTCCCATTTCCTATGTTGTTAGCCTGCCGTGGCTCACGTGAAGAAACAGGAACCTGCTGGTATGAAGAGAAGGGATTGTTCGGACTGAAAATGAGAGTGCCATCTGTGGTAGGCTGAAAAGCGTGAGAGCAAGCGTTCATAGCTTCTCGCTTAGGGGAGCTAGTTGGGCCAAAATGAGTTTGGACGTATTCGCTCGTCCGATCCATTTTATCTTCTCCTGACGAGCCTGTTTCATCCAACAGAATACACTTCGCTATTGAGTCAGCCGATTCCCAAACGGCTGCTTCAGCTTCAGCTGCCGCTGCTTCACGACACATGGCGACTGTTTCAAGCTCAGTCTCTCTTTTTACCTTCTCCAACTGTGATTCAGCTTCTTTAGCTGCCTTTTCTATTTTAGCTTTAGCCTCTTTTTCTGCATATTCCGCACGTACTTTAGCCGCTGCTGCTTTAGCCCGTGCACGGATTACTGCACTCCTTGATGACGCAGATGAGTGAGAACTTCCACTTGCTATGGAAGACTCAGCACGTTTTCCTTCCATCTTGCCACGATGTTCAACACTAACTTTTCAATGTCTTTTCACTGTGTTGTCCTCACTGCAGTGTAGCAACTGTAGCTATACAACCAGCTAACTCTGATGCAAAATGACGACAAGTCGTAGTGAGCGATTTCTTGCTGTTTACTGTGGCTTTAACATCATCTTACATGACAGAGTGAAAACTGTAACAAAGAAATAAAGATTAACTGTTTTAACATAAATCTTGTCTGAAGAAAAATAACTGTACATTCATGTAAATAAATATTGTAACTATGTGTAGTCTTTCCTTTTTAAACAGTATTGAAACATTAACTTATTAACATAAAAATGAATTTTGTACTTACGACATTGCTTCTAGTGCTAACACCATAAGGATTGCATGTGCTCACATTCTGTCAGCTTCCTTACTTCTGAACAGGAAATGACCTCTAACCCCAAACTCCAGGTCTACATCATATCAAAATAAAAGTCCCTAACATTTTGCCTCAATGGCAACACAAGGGGTAACACTGTCATTTTTTTTTTTTGGCAGAAATTTTGACCCCCTCCGATTTTCTTGAAACTCTGGATTCTGACAGAGGGCCACGAGACTTCGACCAGCGCGCAAAAATGGAGGCTCTAGACCCTTCCAGAGCCGAGATATCGAAGGTCAAAATTTGGACCTGAAAAAAAAAACATAAGGGGTAACACTGTCATTTTTTTTTTTGGCAGAAATTTTGACCCCCTCCGATTTTCTTGAAACTCTGGATTCTGACAGAGGGCCACGAGACTTCGACCAGCGCGCAAAAATGGAGGCTCTAGACCCTTCCAGAGCCGAGATATCGAAGGTCAAAATTTGGACCTGAAAAAAAAAACATAAGGGGTAACACTGTCATTTTTTTTTTGGCCGAAATTTTGACCCACTCCGATTTTCTTGAAACTCTGGATTCTGTAGGAGGGCCACGAGACTTCGACCAGCGCGCAAAAATGGAGGCTCTAGACCCTTCCAGAACCGAGATATCGAAGGTCAAAATTTGGACCTGAAAAAAAAACATAAGGGGTAACACTGTCAAGTTTATTTTGGCCGAAATTTTGACCCCCTCCGATTTTCTTGAAACTCTGGATTCTGACAGAGGGCCACGAGACTTCGACCAGCGCGCAAAAATGGAGGCTCTAGACACTTCCAGAGCCGAGATATCGAAGGTCAAAATTTGGACCTGAAAAAAAAACATAAGGGATAACACTGTCATTTTTTTTTTTGGCCGAAATTTTGACCCCCTCCGATTTTCTTGAAACTCTGGATTCTGACAGAGGGCCACGAGACTTCGACCAGCACGCAAAAATGGAGGCTCTAGACCCTTCCAGAGCCGAGATATCGAAGGTCAAAATTTGGACCTGGAAAAAAAAAAAAACATAAGGGGTAACACTGTCAATTTTTTTTTTGGCCGAAATTTTGACCCCCTCCGATTTTCTTGAAACTCTGGATTCTGACAGAGGGCCACGAGACTTCGACCAGCGCGCAAAAATGGAGGCTCTAGACCCTTCCAGAGCCGAGATATCGAAGGTCAAAATTTGGACCTGAAAAAAAAAACATAAGGGGTAACACTGTCATTTTTTTTTTTTGGCCGAAATTTTGACCCCCTCCGATTTTCTTGAAACTCTGGATTCTGACAGAGGGCCACGAGACTTCGACCAGCGTGCAAAAATGGAGGCTCTAGACCCTTCCAGAGCCGAGATATCGAAGGTCAAAATTTGGACCTGAAAAAAAACATAAGGGGTAACACTGTCATTTTTTTTTTTTTTTGGCCGAAATTTTGACCCCCTCCAATTTTCTTGAAACTCTGGATTCTGACAGAGGGCCACGAGACTTCGACCAGCGCACAAAAATGGAGGCTCTAGACCCTTCCAGAGCCGAGATATCGAAGGTCAAAATTTGGACCTGAAAAAAAAAACATAAGGGGTAACACTGTCATTTTTTTTTTGGCCGAAATTTTGACCCCCTCCGATTTTCTTGAAACTCTGGATTCTGACAGAGGGCCACGAGACTTCGACCAGCGCGCAAAAATGGAGGCTCTAGACCCTTCCAGAGCCGAGATATCGAAGGTCAAATTTTGGACCTGAAAAAAAAACATAAGGGGTAACACTGTCATTTTTTTTTTTTTGGCCGAAATTTTGACCCCCTCCGATTTTTTTGAAACTTTGGATTCTGACAGAGGTCCACGAGACTTCGACCAGCGCGCAAAAATGGAGGCTCTAGACCCTTCCAGAGCCGAGATATCGAAGGTCAAAATTTGGACCTGAAAAAAAAACATAAGGGGTAACACTGTCATTTTTTTTTTTTTGGCCGAAATTTTGACCCCCTCCGATTTTCTTGAAACTCTGGATTCTGACAGAGGGCCACGAGACTTCGACCAGCGCACAAAAATGGAGGCTCTAGACCCTTCCAGAGCCGAGATATCGAAGGTCAAAATTTGGACCTGAAAAAAAACATAAGGGGTAACACTGTCATTTTTTTTTTTGGCCGAAATTTTGACCCCCTCCAATTTTCTTGAAACTCTGGATTCTGACAGAGGACCACGAGACTTCGACCAGCGCGCAAAAATGGAGGCTCTAGACCCTTCCAGAGCCGAGATATCGAAGGTCAAAATTTGGACCTGAAAAAAAAACATAAGGGGTAACACTGTCATTTTTTTTTTTGGCCGAAATTTTGACCCCCTCCGATTTTCTTGAAACTCTGGATTCTGACAGAGGGCCACGAGACTTCGACCAGCGCGCAAAAATGGAGGCTCTAGAACCTTCCAGAGCCGAGATATCGAAGGTCAAAATTTGGACCTGAAAAAAAAACATAAGGGGTAACACTGTTTTTTTTTTTTTTTGGCCGAAATTTTGACCCCCTCCGATTTTCTTGAAACTCTGGATTCTGACAGAGGGCCACGAGACTTCGACCAGCGCACAAAAATGGAGGCTCTAGACCCTTCCAGAGCCGAGATATCGAAGGTCAAAATTTGGACCTGAAAAAAAAAACATAAGGGGTAACACTGTCATTTTTTTTTTTGGCCGAAATTTTGACCCCCTCCGATTTTCTTGAAACTCTGGATTCTGACAGAGGGCAACGAGACTTCGACCAGCGCGCAAAAATGGAGGCTCTAGATCCTTCCAGAGCCGAGATATCGAAGGTCAAAATTTGGACCTGAAAAAAAAACATAAGGGGTAACACTGTCATTTTTTTTTTTTTGGCCGAAATTTTGACCCCCTCCAATTTTCTTGAAACTCTGGATTCTGACAGAGGGCCACGAGACTTCGACCAGTGCGCAAAAATGGAGGCTCTAGACCCTTCCAGAGCCGAGATATCGAAGGTCAAAATTTGGACCTGAAAAAAAAACATAAGGGGTAACACTGTCATTTTTTTTTTGGTCGAAATTTTGACCCCCTCCGATTTTCTTGAAACTCTGGATTCTGACAGAGGGCCACGAGACTTCGACCAGCGCACAAAAATGGAGGCTCTAGACCCTTCCAGAGCCGAGATATCGAAGGTCAAAATTTGGACCTGAAAAAAAAAACATAAGGGGTAACACTGTCATTTTTTTTTTTGGCCGAAATTTTGACCCCCTCCGATTTTCTTGAAACTCTGGATTCTGACAGAGGGCCACGAGACTTCGACCAGCGCGCAAAAATGGAGGCTCTAGACCCTTCCAGAGCCGAGATATCGAAGGTCAAAATTTGGACCTGAAAAAAAACATAAGGGGTAACACTGTCTTTTTTTTTTTTGGCCGAAATTTTGACCCCCTCCGATTTTCTTGAAACTCTGGATTCTGACAGAGGGCCACGAGACGTCGACCAGCGCGCAAAAATGGAGGCTCTAGACCCTTCCAGAGCCGAGATATCGAAGGTCAAAATTTGGACCTGAAAAAAAACATAAGGGGTAACACTGTCATTTTTTTTTTTTTGGCCGAAATTTTGACCCCCTCCGATTTTCTTGAAACTCTGGATTCTGACAGAGGGCCACGAGACTTCGACCAGCGCGCAAAAATGGAGGCTCTAGACCCTTCCAGAGCCGAGATATCGAAGGTCAAAATTTGGACCTGAAAAAAAAACATAAGGGGTAACACTGTCTTTTTTTTTTTTTTTTTGGCCGAAATTTTGACCCCCTCCGATTTTCTTGAAACTCTGGATTCTGACAGAGGGCCACGAGACTTCGACCAGCGCGCAAAAATGGAGGCTCTAGACCCTTCCAGAGCCGAGATATCGAAGGTCAAAATTTGGACCTGAAAAAAAAAAACATAAGGGGTAACAATGTCATTTTTTTTTTTGGCCGAAATTTTGACCCCCTCCGATTTTCTTGAAACTCTGGATTCTGACAGAGGGCCACGAGACTTCGACCAGCGCGCAAAAATGAAGGCTCTAGACCCTTCCAGAGCCGAGATATCGAAGGTCAAAATTTGGACCTGAAAAAAAAAAACATAAGGGGTAACACTGTCATTTTTTTTTTTGGCCGAAATTTTTACCCCCTCCGATTTTCTTGAAACTCTGGATTCTGACAGAGGGCCACGAGACTTCGACCAGCGCACAAAAATGGAGGCTCTAGACCCTTCCAGAGCCGAGATATCGAAGGTCAAAATTTGGACCTGAAAAAAAAACATAAGGGGTAACACTGTCTTTTTTTTTTTTTGGCCGAAATTTTGACCCCCTCCGATTTTCTTGAAACTCTGGATTCTGACAGAGGGCCACGAGACTTCGACCAGCGCGCAAAAATGGAGGCTCTAGACCCTTCCAGAGCCGAGATATCGAAGGTCAAAATTTGGACCTGAAAAAAAAACATAAGGGGTAACACTGTCAATTTTTTTTTTTTGGCCGAAATTTTGACCCCTCCGATTTTCTTGAAACTCTGGATTCTGACAGAGGGCCACGAGACTTCGACCAACGCGCAAAAATGGAGGCTCTAGACCCTTCCAGAGCCGAGATATCGAAGGTCAAAATTTGGACCTGAAAAAAAAAACATAAGGGGTAACACTGTCATTTTTTTTTTGGCCGAAATTTTGACCCCCTCCGATTTTATTGAAACTCTGGATTCTGACAGAGGGCCACGAGAATTCGACCAGCACGCAAAAATGGAGGCTCTAGACCCTTCCAGAGCCGAGATATCGAAGGTCAAAATTTGGACCTGAAAAAAAAACATAAGGGGTAACACTGTCATTTTTTTTTTGGCCGAAATTTTGACCCCCTCCGATTTTCTTGAAACTCTGGATTCTGAGAGAGGGCCACGAGATTTCGACCAGCGCGCAAAAATGGAGGCTCTAGACCCTTCCAGAGCCGAGATATCGAAGGTCAAAATTTGGACCTGAAAAAAAAAACATAAGGGGTAACACTGTAATTTTTTTTTGGCAGAAATTTTGACCCCCTCCGATTTTCTTGAAACTCTGGATTCTGACAGAGGGCAACGAGACTTCGACCAGCGCGCAAAAATGGAGGCTCTAGACCCTTCCAGAGCCGAGATATCAAAGGTCAAAATTTGGACCTGAAAAAAAAAACATAAGGGGTAACACTGTCTTTTTTTTTTTTTTGGACGAAATTTTGACCCCCTCCGATTTTCTTGAAACTCTGGATTCTGACAGAGGGCCACGAGACTTCGACCAGCGCGCAAAAATGGAGGCTCTAGACCCTTCCAGAGCCGAGATATCGAAGGTCAAAATTTGGACCTGAAAAAAAAAACATAAGGGGTAACACTGTCATTTTTTTTTTGGCCGAAATTTTGACCCCCTCCGAATTTCTTGAAACTCTGGATTCTGACAGAGGGCCATGAGACTTCGACCAGCGCGCAAAAATGGAGGCTCTAGACCCTTCCAGAGCCGAGATATCGAAGGTCAAAATTTGGACCTGAAAAAAAAACATAAGGGGTAACACTGTCTTTTTTTTTTTTTTGGCTGAAATTTTGACCCCCTCCGATTTTCTTGAAACTCTGGATTCTGACAGAGGGCCACGAGACTTCGACCAGCGCGCAAAAGTGGAGGCTCTAGACCCTTCCAGAGCCGAGATATCGAAGGTCAAAATTTGGACCTGAAAAAAAACATAAGGGGTAACACTGTCAATTTTTTTTTTTGGCCGAAATTTTGACCCCCTCCGATTTTCTTGAAACTCTGGATTCTGACAGAGGGCCACGAGACTTCGACCAGCGCGCAAAAATGGAGGCTCTAGACCCTTCCAGAGCCGAGATATCGAAGGTCAAAATTTGGACCTGAAAAAAAAAAACATAAGGGGTAACACTGTCATTTTTTTTTTGGCCGAAATTTTGACCCCCTCCGATTTTCTTGAAACTCTGGATTCTGACAGAGGACCACGAGACTTCGACCAGCGCGCAAAAATGGAGGCTCTAGACCCATCCAGAGCCGAGATATTGAAGGTCAAACTTTGGACCTGAAAAAAAAAAACATAAGGGGTAACACTCAATTTTTTTGGGGCGAAATTTTGACCCCCTCCGATTTTCTTGAAACTCTGGATTCTGACAGAGGGCCACGAGACTTCGACCAGCGCGCAAAAGTGGAGGCTCTAGACCCTTCCAGAGCCGAGATATCGAAGGTCAAAATTTGGACCTGAAAAAAAACATAAGGGGTAACACTGTCAATTTTTTTTTTTGGCCGAAATTTTGACCCCCTCCGATTTTCTTGAAACTCTGGATTCTGACAGAGGGCCACGAGACTTCGACCAGCGCGCAAAAATGGAGGCTCTAGACCCTTCCAGAGCCGAGATATCGAAGGTCAAAATTTGGACCTGAAAAAAAACATAAGGGGTAACACTGTCTTTTTTTTTTTTTGGCCGAAATTTTGACCCCCTCCGATTTTCTTGAAACTCTGGATTCTGACAGAGGGCCACGAGACTTCGACCAGCACGCAAAAATGGAGGCTCTAGACCCTTCCAGAGCCGAGATATCGAAGGTCAAAATTTGGACCTGAAAAAAAAAACATAAGGGGTAACATTGTCATTTTTTTTTGGCAGAAATTTTGACCCCCTCCGATTTTCTTGAAACTCTGGATTCTGACAGAGGGCCACGAGACTTCGACCAGCGCGCAAAAATGGAGGCTCTAGACCCTTCCAGAGCCGAGATATCGAAGGTCAAAATTTGGACCTGAAAAAAAAACATAAGGGGTAACACTGTCAATTTTTTTTTTGGCCGAAATTTTGACCCCCTCCGATTTTCTTGAAACTCAGGATTCTGACAGAGGGCCACGAGACTTCGACCAGCGCGCAAAAATGGAGGCTCTAGACCCTTCCAGAGCCGAGATATCGAAGGTCAAAATTTGGACCTGAAAAAAAACATAAGGGGTAACACTGTCATTTTTTTTTTTGGCCGAAATTTTGACCCCCTCCGATTCTCTTGAAACTCTGGATTCTGACAGAGGGCCACGAGACTTCGACCAGCGCGCAAAAATGGAGGCTCTAGACCCTTCCAGAGCCGAGATATCGAAGGTCAAAATTTGGACCTGAAAAAAAAACATAAGGGGTAACACTGTCATTTTTTTTTTGGCCGAAATTTTGACCCCCTCCGATTTTCTTGAAACTCTGGATTCTGACAGAGGGCCACGAGACTTCGACCAGCGCGCAAAAATGGAGGCTCTAGACCCTTCCAGAGCCGAGATATCGAAGGTCAAAATTTGGACCTGAAAAAAAAAACATAAGGGGTAACACTGTCAATTTTTTTTGGGCTAAATTTTGACCCCCTCCGATTTTCTTGAAACTCTGGATTCTGACAGAGGGCCACGAGACTTCGACCAGCGCGCAAAAATGGAGGCTCTAGACCCTTCCAGAGCCGAGATATCGAAGGTCAAAATTTGGACCTGAAAAAAAAACATAAGGGGTAACAGTGTCATTTTTTTTTTTTGGCCGAAATTTTGACCCCCTCCGATTTCCTTGAAACTCTGGATTCTGACAGAGGGCCACGAGACTTCGACCAGCGCGCAAAAATGGAGGCTCTAGACACTTCCAGAGCCGAGATATCGAAGGTCAAAATTTGGACCTGAAAAAAAAAACATAAGGGGTAACACTGTCTTTTTTTTTTTTGGCCGAAATTTTGACCCCCTCCGATTTTCTTGAAACACTGGATTCTGACAGAGGGCCACGAGACTTCGACCAGCGCGCAAAAATGGAGGCTCTAGACCCTTCCAGAGCCGAGATATCGAAGGTCAAAATTTGGACCTGAAAAAAAAAACATAAGGGGTAACACTGTAATTTTTTTTGGGCCGAAATTTTGACCCCCTCCGATTTTCTTGAAACTCTGGATTCTGACAGAGGGCCACGAGACTTCGACCAGCGCGCAAAAATGGAGGCTCTAGACCCTTCCAGAGCCGAGATATCGAAGGTCAAAATTTGGACCTGAAAAAAAAAAACATAAGGGGTAACACTGTCAAATTTTTTTTTTGGCCGAAATTTTGACCCCCTCCGATTGTCTTGAAACTCTGGATTCTGACAGAGGGCCACGAGACTTCGACCAGCGCGCAAAAATGGAGGCTCTAGACCCTTCCAGAGCCGAGATATCGAAGGTCAAAATTTGGACCTGAAAAAAAAAACATAAGGGGTAACACTGTCATTTTTTTTTTTTTTTGGCCGAAATTTTGACCCCCTCCGATTTTCTTGAAACTCTGGATTCTGACAGAGGGCCATGAGACTTCGACCAGCGCGCAAAAATGGAGGCTCTAGACCCTTCCAGAGCCGAGATATCGAAGGTCAAAATTTGGACCTGAAAAAAAAACATAAGGGGTAACACTGTCATTTTTTCGGGGGCCGAAATTTTGACCCCCTCCGATTTTCTTGAAACTCTGGATTCTGACAGAGGGCCACGAGACTTCGACCAGCGCGCAAAAATGGAGGCTCTAGACCCTTCCAGAGCCAAGATATCAAAGGTCAAAATTTGGACCTGAAAAAAAAAACATAAGGGGTAACACTGTCAATTTTTTTTTTGGCCGAAATTTTGATCCCCTCCGATTTTCTTGAAACTCTGGATTCTGACAGAGGGCCACGAGACTTCGACCAGCGCGCCAAAATGGAGGCTCTAGACCCTTCCAGAGCCGAGATATCGAAGGTCAAAATTTGGACCTGAAAAAAAAACATAAGGGGTAACACTGTCAATTTTTTTTTTGGCCGAAATTTTGATCCCCTCCGAATTTCTTGAAACTCTGGATTCTGACAGAGGGCCACGAGACTTCGACCAGCGCGCCAAAATGGAGGCTCTAGACCCTTCCAGAGCCGAGATATCGAAGGTCAAAATTTGGACCTGAAAAAAAAACATAAGGGGTAACACTGTCATTTTTTTTTTTTGGCCGAAATTTTTACCCCCTCCGATTTTCTTGAAACTCTGGATTCTGACAGAGGGCCACGAGACTTCGACCAGCGCACAAAAATGGAGGCTCTAGACCCTTCCAGAGCCGAGATATCGAAGGTCAAAATTTGGACCTGAAAAAAAAAACATAAGGGGTAACACTGTCTTTTTTTTTTTTGGCCGAAATTTTGACCCCCTCCGATTTTCTTGAAACTCTGGATTCTGACAGAGGGCCACGAGACTTCGACCAGCGCGCAAAAATGGAGGCTCTAGACCCTTCCAGAGCCGAGATATCGAAGGTCAAAATTTGGACCTGAAAAAAAAACATAAGGGGTAACACTGTCAATTTTTTTTTTGGCCGAAATTTTGACCCCTCCGATTTTCTTGAAACTCTGGATTCTGACAGAGGGCCACGAGACTTCGACCAACGCGCAAAAATGGAGGCTCTAGACCCTTCCAGAGCCGAGATATCGAAGGTCAAAATTTGGACCTGAAAAAAAAAACATAAGGGGTAACACTGTCTTTTTTTTTATTTGGCAGAAATTTTGACCCCCTCCGATTTTCTTGAAACTCTGGATTCTGACAGAGGGCCACGAGACTTCGACCAGCGCGCAAAAATGGAGGCTCTAGACCATTCCAGAGCCGAGATATCGAAGGTCAAAATTTGGACCTGAAAAAAAAAACATAAGGGGTAACACTGTCATTTTTTTTTTGGCCGAAATTTTGACCCCCTCCGATTTTATTGAAACTCTGGATTCTGACAGAGGGCCACGAGAATTCGACCAGCACGCAAAAATGGAGGCTCTAGACCCTTCCAGAGCCGAGATATCGAAGGTCAAAATTTGGACCTGAAAAAAAAAACATAAGGGGTAACACTGTCATTTTTTTTTTGGCCGAAATTTTGACCCCCTCCGATTTTATTGAAACTCTGGATTCTGACAGAGGGCCACGAGAATTCGACCAGCACGCAAAAATGGAGGCTCTAGACCCTTCCAGAGCCGAGATATCGAAGGTCAAAATTTGGACCTGAAAAAAAAACATAAGGGGTAACACTGTCATTTTTTTTTTGGCCGAAATTTTGACCCCCTCCGATTTTCTTGAAACTCTGGATTCTGAGAGAGGGCCACGAGATTTCGACCAGCGCGCAAAAATGGAGGCTCTAGACCCTTCCAGAGCCGAGATATCGAAGGTCAAAATTTGGACCTGAAAAAAAAAACATAAGGGGTAACACTGTAATTTTTTTTTGGCAGAAATTTTGACCCCCTCCGATTTTCTTGAAACTCTGGATTCTGACAGAGGGCAACGAGACTTCGACCAGCGCGCAAAAATGGAGGCTCTAGACCCTTCCAGAGCCGAGATATCAAAGGTCAAAATTTGGACCTGAAAAAAAAAACATAAGGGGTAACACTGTCTTTTTTTTTTTTTTGGACGAAATTTTGACCCCCTCCGATTTTCTTGAAACTCTGGATTCTGACAGAGGGCCACGAGACTTCGACCAGCGCGCAAAAATGGAGGCTCTAGACCCTTCCAGAGCCGAGATATCGAAGGTCAAAATTTGGACCTGAAAAAAAAAACATAAGGGGTAACACTGTCATTTTTTTTTTGGCCGAAATTTTGACCCCCTCCGAATTTCTTGAAACTCTGGATTCTGACAGAGGGCCATGAGACTTCGACCAGCGCGCAAAAATGGAGGCTCTAGACCCTTCCAGAGCCGAGATATCGAAGGTCAAAATTTGGACCTGAAAAAAAAACATAAGGGGTAACACTGTCTTTTTTTTTTTTTTGGCTGAAATTTTGACCCCCTCCGATTTTCTTGAAACTCTGGATTCTGACAGAGGGCCACGAGACTTCGACCAGCGCGCAAAAGTGGAGGCTCTAGACCCTTCCAGAGCCGAGATATCGAAGGTCAAAATTTGGACCTGAAAAAAAACATAAGGGGTAACACTGTCAATTTTTTTTTTTGGCCGAAATTTTGACCCCCTCCGATTTTCTTGAAACTCTGGATTCTGACAGAGGGCCACGAGACTTCGACCAGCGCGCAAAAATGGAGGCTCTAGACCCTTCCAGAGCCGAGATATCGAAGGTCAAAATTTGGACCTGAAAAAAAAAAACATAAGGGGTAACACTGTCATTTTTTTTTTGGCCGAAATTTTGACCCCCTCCGATTTTCTTGAAACTCTGGATTCTGACAGAGGACCACGAGACTTCGACCAGCGCGCAAAAATGGAGGCTCTAGACCCATCCAGAGCCGAGATATTGAAGGTCAAACTTTGGACCTGAAAAAAAAAAACATAAGGGGTAACACTCAATTTTTTTGGGGCGAAATTTTGACCCCCTCCGATTTTCTTGAAACTCTGGATTCTGACAGAGGGCCACGAGACTTCGACCAGCGCGCAAAAGTGGAGGCTCTAGACCCTTCCAGAGCCGAGATATCGAAGGTCAAAATTTGGACCTGAAAAAAAACATAAGGGGTAACACTGTCAATTTTTTTTTTTGGCCGAAATTTTGACCCCCTCCGATTTTCTTGAAACTCTGGATTCTGACAGAGGGCCACGAGACTTCGACCAGCGCGCAAAAATGGAGGCTCTAGACCCTTCCAGAGCCGAGATATCGAAGGTCAAAATTTGGACCTGAAAAAAAACATAAGGGGTAACACTGTCTTTTTTTTTTTTTGGCCGAAATTTTGACCCCCTCCGATTTTCTTGAAACTCTGGATTCTGACAGAGGGCCACGAGACTTCGACCAGCACGCAAAAATGGAGGCTCTAGACCCTTCCAGAGCCGAGATATCGAAGGTCAAAATTTGGACCTGAAAAAAAAAACATAAGGGGTAACATTGTCATTTTTTTTTGGCAGAAATTTTGACCCCCTCCGATTTTCTTGAAACTCTGGATTCTGACAGAGGGCCACGAGACTTCGACCAGCGCGCAAAAATGGAGGCTCTAGACCCTTCCAGAGCCGAGATATCGAAGGTCAAAATTTGGACCTGAAAAAAAAACATAAGGGGTAACACTGTCAATTTTTTTTTTGGCCGAAATTTTGACCCCCTCCGATTTTCTTGAAACTCAGGATTCTGACAGAGGGCCACGAGACTTCGACCAGCGCGCAAAAATGGAGGCTCTAGACCCTTCCAGAGCCGAGATATCGAAGGTCAAAATTTGGACCTGAAAAAAAACATAAGGGGTAACACTGTCATTTTTTTTTTTGGCCGAAATTTTGACCCCCTCCGATTCTCTTGAAACTCTGGATTCTGACAGAGGGCCACGAGACTTCGACCAGCGCGCAAAAATGGAGGCTCTAGACCCTTCCAGAGCCGAGATATCGAAGGTCAAAATTTGGACCTGAAAAAAAAACATAAGGGGTAACACTGTCATTTTTTTTTTGGCCGAAATTTTGACCCCCTCCGATTTTCTTGAAACTCTGGATTCTGACAGAGGGCCACGAGACTTCGACCAGCGCGCAAAAATGGAGGCTCTAGACCCTTCCAGAGCCGAGATATCGAAGGTCAAAATTTGGACCTGAAAAAAAAAACATAAGGGGTAACACTGTCAATTTTTTTTGGGCTAAATTTTGACCCCCTCCGATTTTCTTGAAACTCTGGATTCTGACAGAGGGCCACGAGACTTCGACCAGCGCGCAAAAATGGAGGCTCTAGACCCTTCCAGAGCCGAGATATCGAAGGTCAAAATTTGGACCTGAAAAAAAAACATAAGGGGTAACAGTGTCATTTTTTTTTTTTGGCCGAAATTTTGACCCCCTCCGATTTCCTTGAAACTCTGGATTCTGACAGAGGGCCACGAGACTTCGACCAGCGCGCAAAAATGGAGGCTCTAGACACTTCCAGAGCCGAGATATCGAAGGTCAAAATTTGGACCTGAAAAAAAAAACATAAGGGGTAACACTGTCTTTTTTTTTTTTGGCCGAAATTTTGACCCCCTCCGATTTTCTTGAAACACTGGATTCTGACAGAGGGCCACGAGACTTCGACCAGCGCGCAAAAATGGAGGCTCTAGACCCTTCCAGAGCCGAGATATCGAAGGTCAAAATTTGGACCTGAAAAAAAAAACATAAGGGGTAACACTGTAATTTTTTTTGGGCCGAAATTTTGACCCCCTCCGATTTTCTTGAAACTCTGGATTCTGACAGAGGGCCACGAGACTTCGACCAGCGCGCAAAAATGGAGGCTCTAGACCCTTCCAGAGCCGAGATATCGAAGGTCAAAATTTGGACCTGAAAAAAAAAAACATAAGGGGTAACACTGTCAAATTTTTTTTTTGGCCGAAATTTTGACCCCCTCCGATTGTCTTGAAACTCTGGATTCTGACAGAGGGCCACGAGACTTCGACCAGCGCGCAAAAATGGAGGCTCTAGACCCTTCCAGAGCCGAGATATCGAAGGTCAAAATTTGGACCTGAAAAAAAAAACATAAGGGGTAACACTGTCATTTTTTTTTTTTTTTGGCCGAAATTTTGACCCCCTCCGATTTTCTTGAAACTCTGGATTCTGACAGAGGGCCATGAGACTTCGACCAGCGCGCAAAAATGGAGGCTCTAGACCCTTCCAGAGCCGAGATATCGAAGGTCAAAATTTGGACCTGAAAAAAAAACATAAGGGGTAACACTGTCATTTTTTCGGGGGCCGAAATTTTGACCCCCTCCGATTTTCTTGAAACTCTGGATTCTGACAGAGGGCCACGAGACTTCGACCAGCGCGCAAAAATGGAGGCTCTAGACCCTTCCAGAGCCAAGATATCAAAGGTCAAAATTTGGACCTGAAAAAAAAAACATAAGGGGTAACACTGTCAATTTTTTTTTTGGCCGAAATTTTGATCCCCTCCGATTTTCTTGAAACTCTGGATTCTGACAGAGGGCCACGAGACTTCGACCAGCGCGCCAAAATGGAGGCTCTAGACCCTTCCAGAGCCGAGATATCGAAGGTCAAAATTTGGACCTGAAAAAAAAACATAAGGGGTAACACTGTCAATTTTTTTTTTGGCCGAAATTTTGATCCCCTCCGAATTTCTTGAAACTCTGGATTCTGACAGAGGGCCACGAGACTTCGACCAGCGCGCCAAAATGGAGGCTCTAGACCCTTCCAGAGCCGAGATATCGAAGGTCAAAATTTGGACCTGAAAAAAAAACATAAGGGGTAACACTGTCATTTTTTTTTTTTGGCCGAAATTTTTACCCCCTCCGATTTTCTTGAAACTCTGGATTCTGACAGAGGGCCACGAGACTTCGACCAGCGCACAAAAATGGAGGCTCTAGACCCTTCCAGAGCCGAGATATCGAAGGTCAAAATTTGGACCTGAAAAAAAAAACATAAGGGGTAACACTGTCTTTTTTTTTTTTGGCCGAAATTTTGACCCCCTCCGATTTTCTTGAAACTCTGGATTCTGACAGAGGGCCACGAGACTTCGACCAGCGCGCAAAAATGGAGGCTCTAGACCCTTCCAGAGCCGAGATATCGAAGGTCAAAATTTGGACCTGAAAAAAAAACATAAGGGGTAACACTGTCAATTTTTTTTTTGGCCGAAATTTTGACCCCTCCGATTTTCTTGAAACTCTGGATTCTGACAGAGGGCCACGAGACTTCGACCAACGCGCAAAAATGGAGGCTCTAGACCCTTCCAGAGCCGAGATATCGAAGGTCAAAATTTGGACCTGAAAAAAAAAACATAAGGGGTAACACTGTCTTTTTTTTTATTTGGCAGAAATTTTGACCCCCTCCGATTTTCTTGAAACTCTGGATTCTGACAGAGGGCCACGAGACTTCGACCAGCGCGCAAAAATGGAGGCTCTAGACCATTCCAGAGCCGAGATATCGAAGGTCAAAATTTGGACCTGAAAAAAAAAACATAAGGGGTAACACTGTCATTTTTTTTTTGGCCGAAATTTTGACCCCCTCCGATTTTATTGAAACTCTGGATTCTGACAGAGGGCCACGAGAATTCGACCAGCACGCAAAAATGGAGGCTCTAGACCCTTCCAGAGCCGAGATATCGAAGGTCAAAATTTGGACCTGAAAAAAAAAACACAAGGGGTAACACTGTCATTTTTTTTTTTGGCCGAAATTTTGACCCCCTCCGATTTTCTTGAAACTCTGGATTCTGAGAGAGGGCCACGAGATTTCGACCAGCACGCAAAAATGGAGGCTCTAGACCCTTCCAGAGCCGAGATATCGAAGGTCAAAATTTGGACCTGAAAAAAAAAACATAAGGGGTAACACTGTCATTTTTTTTTGGCAGAAATTTTGACCCCCTCCGATTTTCTTGAAACTCTGGATTCTGACAGAGGGCAACGAGACTTCGACCAGCGCGCAAAAATGGAGGCTCTAGACCCTTCCAGAGCCGAGATATCAAAGGTCAAAATTTGGACCTGAAAAAAAAAAACATAAGGGGTAACACTGTCTTTTTTTTTTTTTGGCCGAAATTTTGACCCCCTCCGATTTTCTTGAAACTCTGGATTCTGACAGAGGGCCACGAGACTTCGACCAGCGCGCAAAAATGGAGGCTCTAGACCCTTCCAGAGCCGAGATATCAAAGGTCAAAATTTGGACCTGAAAAAAAAAAACATAAGGGGTAACACTGTCTTTTTTTTTTTTTTGGCCGAAATTTTGACCCCCTCCGATTTTCTTGAAACTCTGGATTCTGACAGAGGGCCACGAGACTTCGACCAGCGCGCAAAAATGGAGGCTCTAGACCCTTCCAGAGCCGAGATATCGAAGGTCAAAATTTGGACCTGAAAAAAAAAAAACATAAGGGGTAACACTGTCATTTTTTTTTTTTTGGCCAAAATTTTGACCCCCTCCGATTTTCTTGAAACTCTGGATTCTGACAGAGGGCAACGAGACTTCGACCAGCGCGCAAAAATGGAGGCTCTAGACCCTTCCAGAGCCGAGATATCGAAGTTCAAAATTTGGACCTGAAAAAAAAACATAAGGGGTAACACTGTCTTTTTTTTTTTTTGGCCGAAATTTTGACCCCCTCCGATTTTCTTGAAACCCTGGATTCTGACAGAGGGCCACGAGACTTCGACCAGCGCGCAAAAATGGAGGCTCTAGACCCTTCCAGAGCCGAGATATCGAAGGTCAAAATTTGGACCTGAAAAAAAAACATAAGGGGTAACACTGTCTTTTTTTTTTGGCCGAAATTTTGACCCCCTCCGATTTTCTTGAAACTCTGGATTCTGACAGAGGGCCACGAGACTTCGACCAGCGCGCAAAAATGGAGGCTCTAGACCCTTCCAGAGCCGAGATATCGAAGGTCAAAATTTGGACCTGAAAAAAAAAAAACATAAGGGGTGTGTTGTCCTCACTGCAGTGTAGCAACTGTAGCTATACAACCAGCTAACTCTGATGCAAAATGATGACAAGTCGTAGTGAGCGATTTCTTGCTGTTTACTGTGGCTTTAACATCATCTTACATGACAGAGTGAAAACTGTAACAAAGAAATAAAGATTGACTGTTTTAACATAAATCTTGTCTGAAGAAAAATAACTGTACATTCATGTAAATAAATATTGTAACTATGTGTAGTCTTTCCTTTTTAAACAGTATTGAAACATTAACTTATTAACATAAAAATGAATTTTGTACTTACGACATTGCTTCTAGTGCTAACACCATAAGGATTGCATGTGCTCACATTCTGTCAGCTTCCTTACTTCTGAACAGGAAATGACCTCTAACCCCAAACTCCAGGTCTACATCATATCAAAATAAAAGTCCCTAACATTTTGCCTTAATGGCAACACACTCCCCGCCTGACATCTTTGAGGTCACTACACAAACAAGTTAAGTATTAACTAAATAGATGAACATCACTCTCTACTCAGAAGCAAAACGAGTTCTGTCACTGGTCTAAGGTACTTTTTTGAATGTCCTTGATCTGTGGTCTTCAATTCCACCTTACGGACTTTCCCGTCTTTTCCAGGAATAGCCTTTGTGACTATCGCCATAGGCCAGCTGTTGCGGACAACTTGGTTGTCCTTGAGGAGGACGACATCTCCTTCTAGCAGATTTTGGTGAGATTTGGTCCATTTCTTCCGGCCTTGTAAGGTTGACAAGTACACTTGTCTCCAACGACGCCAGAACATGTTGGACAAGGCTTGTACTTGTCTCCACTGCTTGGTTAGGAGGTCTTTGTCTGTAAAGTCTCCTGGAGGAGGTGGAGTACCAACTTTCTGTGTTAACAGCATAGATGGTGTGAGAATGAATGGATCCTCTGGATCATTTGAAACTGGAACCAGAGGCCTTGCATTCATAATTGCTGTCACCTCTGCCATTAGAGTGCACAAGACTTCATGAGTCAGGCGAGTGCCATGTTCAAGAAGCATTGACTCCAGGATCCTTCGAGCCACTCCAATGAGGCGTTCCCATGAACCACCCGTGTGCGAAGCATGAGGTGGGTTAAACACCCAGGAGCATCCTTGTTGGTGTAGGTACCTCTGCACAGTGGTGTCTGGTTGTTCTGCGCTCATCCCGAGTTCTCTGCAGGCCCCAATGAAATTTGTGCCACAATCTGACCTCAGTTGTTTGGCTGGTCCTCTAATGGCAAAGAAACGCCTTAAGGCATTGACACAGCTTGAAGTGTCCATCGAGGTGATCACCTCAATGTGAACCGCCCTGGAGCTCATACAACAGAATAATATGGCCCACCGTTTGCTCTCAGGCTGAACTCCTCTTGTACGTCTGGTAGTGATGTGCCATGGTCCGAAGACATCTAGCCCTACATATGTGAAGGGAGGGCAGGCCTTGAGACGCTCAGGTGGCAAATCCGCCATTAGTTGCTCCTGCATTCGACCTCTGAGTCTACGACAGGTCACGCATTTGTGAAGAGTTGAGTTAATGAGCCTTTTACCTCCCAAGATCCAAAGTCCTGCAGCTCTCACAGCGCCTTCTGTTAAATGGCGGCCCTGATGTTTCACTTGGGTATGATGGTGTCTGATGAACAGTAAGGAAACATGGTTGTCTTTTGGGAGAATTACAGGGTTCTTTTGCTTAATCTCTACGTCTGCGTTTTTCAGACGGCCACCAATGCAGATCAGGTCATTCTGCAAGATAGGGTTGAGACGACGTAGACAACTGTTTAGTGGAATTGACTTGTCTCTTTCTAGAGCTTCAAATTCCTTCCCAAATGCTTTCCTCTGAACGGCTCTAATGATGACTTCTCTGGCTTGAGAAAGCTCATCCGGAGAGCGAGGCAACTCACATGCATGCCATCCTCTACACTTGTCCATGACGTTAGGGGACTTGAAAGATCTTGCAATGTGAATTAAGAGTGCCACAGCTCGCTGGAGTGTGCCAAAGGTGGAGAACCTCTCAAAACGCTCTACGCTGAGACCTTCCTCATGCAGCTGGGTGGCATAACTCTTCACATCTGGACGAATCTCTGCATCCAATTCTGGTGAGACTAAGCTGAATGACTGAATAGGCTCTGGTTGAATGGAAGGCTTACGCAAAAAGGTAGGTCCGCTGAACCACATTGTTTGTGTGAGACGTGATGCTGGAACAGACCTTGACGCAATATCAGCCGGATTGTCATCTGTGCGTACGTAGTGCCACTGTTCAGGATTTGTGGTCTGGCGAATACGCTGAACTCGATTATGGACATATACATAAAACCGTCTGGATTGGTTATGAATGTATCCAAGGACCACTCTGCTATCCGTGTAGAATTTAACGGAATCCAACTTCAAGTCCAGTTCTTCCTGAATCAGTTCGGCCATTTCCACAGCCAAAACCGCAGCACACAGCTCAAGTCTCGGTATGGTTGGCTCTGGTTGTGGAGCAAGTTTAGACTTCCCCATGACAAATCCAGTGTCAACAATGCCTTCTTGGATGGTCCTCAAATAGGCTACAGCCCCAATGGCCATTGTAGAAGCATCACAGAACACACAGAGTTCCATCTGGTCAGCCTTGGTTAGAGAGATGCCCGTGTACATCCTTGATATATGGAAGTGCTTCAACTCTTGAAGTGAGTTTCGCCAAGCCTCCCACTTGCCTAGTTTATCTTCAGGTAATGGAGTGTCCCACTCTGAAGCCTCAGAATTCAGCTCTCTGAGAAAGGCTCTTCCTTGGATTACGACCGGAGCCAAAAAACCCAAGGGATCAAAAACACTGTTCACCATTGAGAGAACTCCTCGACGGGTAAACGGTTTTATGTCAGTTGACACAGAGAAGGTGAATGTGTCCCTAGCTACCTCCCACAGGAGGCCTAAGCTGCGTTGGATGTGCGACTCCTTCCCACAGAGGTCCACCTCTTTTCCAGCAGCCACACAGTCCTCACTTGGAAAGGCTGCCAAGACAGTCGGACTATTCGATGCAAACTTGTGGAGCCTGAGATTGGACTCAGCCAATGAAGCCTGAGTCCTACGCAGCAAGTCAATGGCTTCAGCATCAGTAGGGACAGAACAAAGACCGTCATCAACATAAAAGTGGCGCTCGACAAAGTTGACAGTGTCTTGTCCATATCTTTGCGCACCCTTTCTGACAGCTCTTCTAAGCCCATAAATTGCCACTGCTGGGGACGGGCTGTTCCCAAAGACATGGACCTTCATCCTGTAGTCTATGACTTCACTTGCCACATCATTGTTCTTGAACCATAAGAATCTCAAATAGTTCCTATGTTTTTCTTCTACGCGGAAGCAGTAAAACATCTGCTGTATGTCTGTCATAACAGCCACCTTTTCCTTTCGGAACCGCATGAGTACTCCCAGAAGGGAGTTGTTAAGATCAGGGCCAGACAATAGCACATTATTTAAGGAGATTCCAGAGTGTTGGGCGCTCGAATCAAACACCACCCTGATTTGACCTGGTTTTTGTGGGTGAAACACTGCAAAGCTTGGTAAGTACCAGCACTCTTCATCTTCCCTTAGTTCTGGTGCCACCTCGGCATGATCATTTTCCAGCAGTTTGCCCATGAATGCCACATATTGCTGTTCCATCTCTGGCTTTCTCCTCAAGTTGCGTCGAAGTGATTCAAAGCGTTTGAATGCTTGGCTGCGGTTGTTAGGCAAGCGTTCTCTAGGCTGTCTGAATGGTAGTGGAGCAACCCAACTGTGAGAATCATTTCTGTAGACTTCTTTGTCCATTATGTTCAAGAAAGTCTCATCCTCAATTGATGGTGCCAGCTTGTTGTCTTGTTCGGTGCGGTCAAATACATTTTTACCCAGGATGTCTTCTTTAGCCTTGCTGGGCCTTAAGGCACTCTTCCTGGGCTCTTTGTCATGAAGCTCATCCCTGACATGCATAAAACTTGTGCACGGTTGGAGGAGCGAGGGCCGTCGACAATCAAGCACTGTTGTCCTGTAAGTGCTGACATTTGGCTTGTGTGCATTCCCCAGGCAGACCTCTCCAACCAACACCCAACCTAGGTCAAGGCGTTGAGCAAAAGGGGCATTGGGAGGGCCATTTACTTGCTCCCTTACCTTGTGCACTCTAATTATGTCTCTACCAAGCAGCAGAAGGATCTCCGCAGTTGGGTCCAATTCTGGAATGTGTTCTGCTACTTTGACGAGGTGAGGTTGATGAAGAGCGGCGTTCGGCGTGGGAATTTCAGCCCGGTTGTCAGGTAAGTCGTTACATTCAATAAGCGGGGGGAGAGGGATTGTCACTTTCCCATCAAGCGCTTTGACCATAAAATCTTCAGCCCTTCTGCCGAATGTTTCCTCTGTGCCGGAACACGTTCTCAGTAAGTAAGGATATGGCCTACTCTGAATGTCGAAAAGGTCAAAGAATCTGGACGTCGCCAATGACCTGTTGCTTTGATCATCTAAAACGACATATGCCTTGATGGCTTTATCTGGACAGCCCTTGTGATACACCTTTGCTAGGCATATCTTGGAACATGACCTCCCAACTTGTCCTGCACCACATACTTCAGTGCAGCTTGAGCTGACGACTTCCCTGCTGTCGTCGCCCTCTTCTCCCTCCCCGCCATTCTGTGGCAAGGTAACAGGAGCAGTGATCTTTGGAGGAGGGCCCGGCTGCATAGCTGAGACATGCTTGGTGCTGTCACACTCAGAACATTTCACTAATGCAGTGCAGTCCTTCGCCACATGACTATTTGAGCCACAACATTTAAAGCAGAATCCTCTCTCCTTCAGAAAGGTTTTCCTGTCTTGAAGATCTTTGGCTCTAAAGGCTTTGCACTTTTTAAGTGGATGTGGCTTTGCATGTATTGGGCAGCTCTTATTAGGATCACTGGAAGTGCTCATCTCTGCTGGGGAGACATTGGTCTTATGAACTGCAATGGGGTTCTTGATGCTTTTAAACTGAGAACTTTCAGCCTTTACAGCAGATCCGCTAGCATTTAAAAGGCAAAAACTGGGATCATTCCTTTTCTTTGCCTCATAGCACATGAATCTGGTAAAGAATTCAAATGGTGGAAACCGTCCTCCATTTTCTTCTTTAAGCTTTGAACCCGCAGAAATCCATTTTTTCCTGAAGTCCATAAGGCAGCTTGGCTACTATAGGTTCAATGCCTCGTGCAGTATCCAGGTAGGACAAACCTGGCAAGTAGCCGTCTTCCTTAGCACACTGCACTTCCATCAGCAGATCTGCTAACTCCCTTAGCTTCAGATTTTCTTTCGCCAAAACCTTGGGGAACTTGTCAAGTCGAGTGAAGAGGGCCTTTGCAACTATCTCTGGCGCTGCATAACATTCCTGAAGACGTTCCCAGGCTTTTCTGAGTGCTATGTCTGGACTCACTACGTGCACTGAACGCAGATGTTTCACTTGGTTTCTGGATTCTCTGCCAAGCCATCTCGTCATTAAGTCTAGCTCCTCAGTAGCAGTGAGACCCAGCCCTTGTGTAGCATTTTTATAAGAAGACTGCCAAGCATGATAATTTTCTGGTTTATCATCAAACTCATACAAGCTTGCACTCACCAGGTCACGTCGCGCTAAATATTGTGCAAGATGTTCAGTTGCAGACACGCTCTGATCAGTTTTTTGCTGGGGGTAATAGCACGGAGCAGAAATATTCAAGTCAGTATGAAACTTCTTTGAATCGACTTGAGTTTCCTTTCCGTCATGTAAAGTCTGACCATATGACAGTTTGGGTGCCGGTGGAACATAAACATCGTCAAGACCATCCTCTGATAAATTCCCATTTCCTATGTTGTTAGCCTGCCGTGGCTCACGTGAAGAAACAGGAACCTGCTGGTATGAAGAGAAGGGATTGTTCGGACTGAAAATGAGAGTGCCATCTGTGGTAGGCTGAAAAGCGTGAGAGCAAGCGTTCATAGCTTCTCGCTTAGGGGAGCTAGTTGGGCCAAAATGAGTTTGGACGTATTCGCTCGTCCGATCCATTTTATCTTCTCCTGACGAGCCTGTTTCATCCAACAGAATACACTTCGCTATTGAGTCAGCCGATTCCCAAACGGCTGCTTCAGCTTCAGCTGCCGCTGCTTCACGACACATGGCGACTGTTTCAAGCTCAGTCTCTCTTTTTACCTTCTCCAACTGTGATTCAGCTTCTTTAGCTGCCTTTTCTATTTTAGCTTTAGCCTCTTTTTCTGCATATTCCGCACGTACTTTAGCCGCTGCTGCTTTAGCCCGTGCACGGATTACTGCACTCCTTGATGACGCAGATGAGTGAGAACTTCCACTTGCTATGGAAGACTCAGCACGTTTTCCTTCCATCTTGCCACGATGTTCAACACTAACTTTTCAATGTCTTTTCACTGTGTTGTCCTCACTGCAGTGTAGCAACTGTAGCTATACAACCAGCTAACTCTGATGCAAAATGACGACAAGTCGTAGTGAGCGATTTCTTGCTGTTTACTGTGGCTTTAACATCATCTTACATGACAGAGTGAAAACTGTAACAAAGAAATAAAGATTAACTGTTTTAACATAAATCTTGTCTGAAGAAAAATAACTGTACATTCATGTAAATAAATATTGTAACTATGTGTAGTCTTTCCTTTTTAAACAGTATTGAAACATTAACTTATTAACATA
Source organism: Cyprinella venusta (assembly GCA_038021265.1). Classification (NCBI taxonomy): domain Eukaryota; kingdom Metazoa; phylum Chordata; class Actinopteri; order Cypriniformes; family Leuciscidae; genus Cyprinella; species Cyprinella venusta. Next base: position 2,944,530 of record CM075883.1, read on the forward strand.
AAAATGAATTTTGTACTTACGACATTGCTTCTAGTGCTAACACCATAAGGATTGCATGTGCTCACATTCTGTCAGCTTCCTTACTTCTGAACAGGAAATGACCTCTAACCCCAAACTCCAGGTCTACATCATATCAAAATAAAAGTCCCTAACATTTTGCCTTAATGGCAACACAAGGGGTAACACTGTCATTTTTTTTTGGCCGAAATTTTGACCCCCTCCGATTTTCTTGAAACTCTGGATTCTGACAGAGGGCCACGAGACTTCGACCAGCGCACAAAAATGGAGGCTCTAGACCCTTCCAGAGCCGAGATATCGAAGGTCAAAATTTGGACCTGAAAAAAAAAACATAAGGGGTAACACTGTCATTTTTTTTTTTTGGCCGAAATTTTGACCCCCTCCGATTTTCTTGAAACTCTGGATTCTGACAGAGGGCCACGAGACTTCGACCAGCGTGCAAAAATGGAGGCTCTAGACCCTTCCAGAGCCGAGATATCGAAGGTCAAAATTTGGACCTGAAAAAAAACATAAGGGGTAACACTGTCATTTTTTTTTTTTTTGGCAGAAATTTTGACCCCCTCCGATTTTCTTGAAACTCTGGATTCTGACAGAGGACCACGAGACTTCGACCAGCGCGCAAAAATGGAGGCTCTAGACCCTTCCAGAGCCGAGATATCGAAGGTCAAAATTTGGACCTGAAAAAAAAACATAAGAGGTAACACTGTCATTTTTTTTTTGGCCGAAATTTTGACCCCCTCCGATTTTCTTGAAACTCTGGATTCTGACAGAGGGCCACGAGACTTCGACCAGCGCGCAAAAATGGAGGCTCTAGACCCTTCCAGAGCCGAGATATCGAAGGTCAAAATTTGGACCTGAAAAAAAAACATAAGGGGTAACACTGTCATTTTTTTTTTTTTTGCCGAAATTTTGACGCCCTCCGATATTCTTGAAACTCTGGATTCTGACAGAGGGCCACGAGACTTCGACCAGCGCACAAAAATGGAGGCTCTAGACCCTTCCAGAGCCGAGATATCGAAGGTCAAAATTTGGACCTGAAAAAAAAAAACATAAGGGGTAACACTGTCATTTTTTTTTTGGCCGAAATTTTGACCCCCTCCGATTTTCTTGAAACTCTGGATTCTGACAGAGGGCCACGAGACTTCGACCAGCGCGCAAAAATGGAGGCTCTAGACCCTTCCAGAGCCGAGATATTGAAGGTCAAAATTTGGACCTGAAAAAAAAAACATAAGGGGTAACACTGTCATTTTTTTTTTTGGCCGAAATTTTGACCCCCTCCGATTTTCTTGAAACTCTGGATTCTGACAGAGGGCCACGAGACTTCGACCAGCGCGCAAAAATGGAGGCTCTAGACCCTTCCAGAGCCGAGATATCGAAGGTCAAAATTTGGACCTGAAAAAAAACATAAGGGGTAACACTGTCTTTTTTTTTTTATTTGGCAGAAATTTTGACCCCCTCCGATTTTCTTGAAACTCTGGATTCTGACAGAGGGCCACGAGACTTCGACCAGCGCGCAAAAATGGAGGCTCTAGACCATTCCAGAGCCGAGATATTGAAGGTCAAAATTTGGACCTGAAAAAAAAAACATAAGGGGTAACACTGTCATTTTTTTTTGGCAGAAATTTTGACCCCCTCCGATTTTATTGAAACTCTGGATTCTGACAGAGGGCCACGAGACTTCGACCAGCATGCAAAAATGGAGGCTCTAGACCCTTCCAGAGCCGAGATATCGAAGGTCAAAATTTGGACCTGAAAAAAAAACATAAGGGGTAACACTGTCATTTTTTTTTGGCCGAAATTTTGACCCCCTCCGATTTTCTTGAAACTCTGGATTCTGAGAGAGGGCCACGAGATTTCGACCAGCGCGCAAAAATGGAGGCTCTAGACCCTTCCAGAGCCGAGATATCGAAGGTCAAAATTTGGACCTGAAAAAAAAAAACATAAGGGGTAACACTGTCATTTTTTTTTTTGGCAGAAATTTTGATCCCCTCCGATTTTCTTGAAACTCTGGATTCTGACAGAGGGCCACGAGACTTCGACCAGCGCGCAAAAATGGAGGCTCTAGACCCTTCCAGAGCCGAGATATCGAAGGTCAAAATTTGGACCTGAAAAAAACATAAGGGGTAACACTGTCATTTTTTTTTTGGCCGAAATTTTGACCCCCTCCGATTTTCTTGAAACTCTGGATTCTGACAGAGGGCCACGAGACTTCGACCAGCGCGCAAAAATGGAGGCTCTAGACCCTTCCAGAGCCGAGATATCGAAGGTCAAAATTTGGACCTGAAAAAAAAAACATAAGGGGTAACACTGTCATTTTTTTTTTTTGGCCGAAATTTTGACCCCCTCCGATTTTCTTGAAACTCTGGATTCTGACAGAGGGCCACGAGACTTCGACCAGCGCGCAAAAATGGAGGCTCTAGACCCTTCCAGAGCCGAGATATCGAAGGTCAAAATTTGGACCTGAAAAAAAAACATAAGGGGTAACACTGTCAATTTTTTTTTTTGGCCGAAATTTTGACCCCCTCCGATTTTCTTGAAACTCTGGATTCTGACAGAGGGCCACGAGACTTTGACCAGCGCGCAAAAATGGAGGCTCTAGACCCTTCCAGAGCCGAGATATCGAAGGTCAAAATTTGGACCTGAAAAAAAAACATAAGGGGTAACACTGTCATTTTTTTTTTGGCCGAAATTTTGACCCCCTCCGATTTTCTTGAAACTCTGGATTCCAGAGGGCCACGAGACTTCGACCAGCGTGCAAAAATGGAGGCTCTAGACCCTTCCAGAGCCGAGATATCGAACGTTAAAATTTGGACCTGAAAAAAAACATAAGGGGTAACACTGTCATTTTTTTTTTTTTTTGGCCGAAATTTTGACCCCCTCCGATTTTCTTGAAACTCTGGATTCTGACAGAGGGCCACGAGACTTCGACCAGCGCGCAAAAATGGAGGCTCTAGACCCTTCCAGAGCCGAGATATCGAAGGTCAAAATTTGGACCTGAAAAAAAAAAAAACATAAGGGGTAACACTGTCATTTTTTTTTTTTTTTGGCCGAAATTTTGACCCCCTCCGATTTTCTTGAAACTCTGGATTCTGACAGAGGGCACCAAGACTTCGACCAGCGCGCAAAAATGGTGGCTCTAGACCCTTCCAGAGCCGAAATATCGAAGGTCAAAATTTGGACCTGAAAAAAAAACATAAGGGGTAACACTGTCATTTTTTTTTTGGCAGAAATTTTGACCCCCTCCGATTTTCTTGAAACTCTGGATTCTGACAGAGGGCCACGAGACTTCGACCAGAGCGCAAAAATGGAGGCTCTAGACCCTTCCAGAGCCGAGATATCGAAGGTCAAAATTTGGACCTGAAAAAAAAAACATAAGGGGTAACACTGTCATTTTTTTTTTTTGGCCGAAATTTTGACCCCCTCCGATTTCCTTGAAACTCTGGATTCTGACAGAGGGCCACGAGACTTCGACCAGCGCGCAAAAATGGAGGCTCTAGACCCTTCCAGAGCCGAGATATCGAAGGTCAAAATTTGGACCTGAAAAAAAAAAACATAAGGGGTAACACTGTCAATTTTTTTTTTTGGCCGAAATTTTGACCCCCTCTGATTTTCTTGAAACTCTGGATTCTGACAGAGGGCCACGAGACTTCGACCAGCGCGAAAAAATGGAGGCTCTAGACCCTTCCAGAGCCGAGATATCGAAGGTCAAAATTTGGACCTGAAAAAAAAAAACATAAGGGGTAACACTGTCATTTTTTTTTTTTTTTGGCCGAAATTTTGACCCCCTCCGATTTTCTTGAAACTCTGGATTCTGACAGAGGACCACGAGACTTCGACCAGCGCGCAAAAATGGAGGCTCTAGACCCTTCCAGAGCCGAGATATCAAAGGTCAAAATTTGGACCTGAAAAAAAAACATAAGGGGTAACACTGTCATTTTTTTTTTTTTGGCCGAAATTTTGACCCCCTCCGATTTTCTTGAAACTCTGGATTCTGACAGAGGGCCACGAGACTTCGACCAGCGCACAAAAATGGAGGCTCTAGACCCTTCCAGAGCCGAGATATCGAAGGTCAAAATTTGGACCTGAAAAAAAAAACATAAGGGGTAACACTGTCATTTTTTTTTTTTGGCCGAAATTTTGACCCCCTCCGATTTTCTTGAAACTCTGGATTCTGACAGAGGGCCACGAGACTTCGACCAGCGTGCAAAAATGGAGGCTCTAGACCCTTCCAGAGCCGAGATATCGAAGGTCAAAATTTGGACCTGAAAAAAAACATAAGGGGTAACACTGTCATTTTTTTTTTTTTTTGGCCGAAATTTTGACCCCCTCCAATTTTCTTGAAACTCTGGATTCTGACAGAGGGCCACGAGACTTCGACCAGCGCACAAAAATGGAGGCTCTAGACCCTTCCAGAGCCGAGATATCGAAGGTCAAAATTTGGACCTGAAAAAAAAAACATAAGGGGTAACACTGTCATTTTTTTTTTGGCCGAAATTTTGACCCCCTCCGATTTTCTTGAAACTCTGGATTCTGACAGAGGGCCACGAGACTTCGACCAGCGCGCAAAAATGGAGGCTCTAGACCCTTCCAGAGCCGAGATATCGAAGGTCAAATTTTGGACCTGAAAAAAAAACATAAGGGGTAACACTGTCATTTTTTTTTTTTGGCCGAAATTTTGACCCCCTCCGATTTTCTTGAAACTTTGGATTCTGACAGAGGTCCACGAGACTTCGACCAGCGCGCAAAAATGGAGGCTCTAGACCCTTCCAGAGCCGAGATATCGAAGGTCAAAATTTGGACCTGAAAAAAAAACATAAGGGGTAACACTGTCATTTTTTTTTTTGGCCGAAATTTTGACCCCCTCCGATTTTCTTGAAACTCTGGATTCTGACAGAGGGCCACGAGACTTCGACCAGCGCACAAAAATGGAGGCTCTAGACCCTTCCAGAGCCGAGATATCGAAGGTCAAAATTTGGACCTGAAAAAAAACATAAGGGGTAACACTGTCATTTTTTTTTTTTTTGGCCGAAATTTTGACCCCCTCCAATTTTCTTGAAACTCTGGATTCTGACAGAGGACCACGAGACTTCGACCAGCGCGCAAAAATGGAGGCTCTAGACCCTTCCAGAGCCGAGATATCGAAGGTCAAAATTTGGACCTGAAAAAAAAACATAAGGGGTAACACTGTCATTTTTTTTTTTGGCCGAAATTTTGACCCCCTCCGATTTTCTTGAAACTCTGGATTCTGACAGAGGGCCACGAGACTTCGACCAGCGCGCAAAAATGGAGGCTCTAGAACCTTCCAGAGCCGAGATATCGAAGGTCAAAATTTGGACCTGAAAAAAAAACATAAGGGGTAACACTGTCATTTTTTTTTTTTGGCCGAAATTTTGACCCCCTCCGATTTTCTTGAAACTCTGGATTCTGACAGAGGGCCACGAGACTTCGACCAGCGCACAAAAATGGAGGCTCTAGACCCTTCCAGAGCCGAGATATCGAAGGTCAAAATTTGGACCTGAAAAAAAAAACATAAGGGGTAACACTGTCATTTTTTTTTTTGGCCGAAATTTTGACCCCCTCCGATTTTCTTGAAACTCTGGATTCTGACAGAGGGCAACGAGACTTCGACCAGCGCGCAAAAATGGAGGCTCTAGATCCTTCCAGAGCCGAGATATCGAAGGTCAAAATTTGGACCTGAAAAAAAAACATAAGGGGTAACACTGTCATTTTTTTTTTTTGGCCGAAATTTTGACCCCCTCCAATTTTCTTGAAACTCTGGATTCTGACAGAGGGCCACGAGACTTCGACCAGCGCACAAAAATGGAGGCTCTAGACCCTTCCAGAGCCGAGATATCGAAGGTCAAAATTTGGACCTGAAAAAAAAAACATAAGGGGTAACACTGTCATTTTTTTTTTTGGCCGAAATTTTGACCCCCTCCGATTTTCTTGAAACTCTGGATTCTGACAGAGGGCCACGAGACTTCGACCAGCGCGCAAAAATGGAGGCTCTAGACCCTTCCAGAGCCGAGATATCGAAGGTCAAAATTTGGACCTGAAAAAAAACATAAGGGGTAACACTGTCTTTTTTTTTTTTGGCCGAAATTTTGACCCCCTCCGATTTTCTTGAAACTCTGGATTCTGACAGAGGGCCACGAGACGTCGACCAGCGCGCAAAAATGGAGGCTCTAGACCCTTCCAGAGCCGAGATATCGAAGGTCAAAATTTGGACCTGAAAAAAAACATAAGGGGTAACACTGTCATTTTTTTTTTTTTTGGCCGAAATTTTGACCCCCTCCGATTTTCTTGAAACTCTGGATTCTGACAGAGGGCCACGAGACTTCGACCAGCGCGCAAAAATGGAGGCTCTAGACCCTTCCAGAGCCGAGATATCGAAGGTCAAAATTTGGACCTGAAAAAAAAACATAAGGGGTAACACTGTCTTTTTTTTTTTTTTTTGGCCGAAATTTTGACCCCCTCCGATTTTCTTGAAACTCTGGATTCTGACAGAGGGCCACGAGACTTCGACCAGCGCGCAAAAATGGAGGCTCTAGACCCTTCCAGAGCCGAGATATCGAAGGTCAAAATTTGGACCTGAAAAAAAAAAAACATAAGGGGTAACAATGTCATTTTTTTTTTGGCCGAAATTTTGACCCCCTCCGATTTTCTTGAAACTCTGGATTCTGACAGAGGGCCACGAGACTTCGACCAGCGCGCAAAAATGAAGGCTCTAGACCCTTCCAGAGCCGAGATATCGAAGGTCAAAATTTGGACCTGAAAAAAAAAAACATAAGGGGTAACACTGTCATTTTTTTTTTGGCCGAAATTTTTACCCCCTCCGATTTTCTTGAAACTCTGGATTCTGACAGAGGGCCACGAGACTTCGACCAGCGCACAAAAATGGAGGCTCTAGACCCTTCCAGAGCCGAGATATCGAAGGTCAAAATTTGGACCTGAAAAAAAAACATAAGGGGTAACACTGTCTTTTTTTTTTTTTGGCCGAAATTTTGACCCCCTCCGATTTTCTTGAAACTCTGGATTCTGACAGAGGGCCACGAGACTTCGACCAGCGCGCAAAAATGGAGGCTCTAGACCCTTCCAGAGCCGAGATATCGAAGGTCAAAATTTGGACCTGAAAAAAAAACATAAGGGGTAACACTGTCAATTTTTTTTTTTTGGCCGAAATTTTGACCCCTCCGATTTTCTTGAAACTCTGGATTCTGACAGAGGGCCACGAGACTTCGACCAACGCGCAAAAATGGAGGCTCTAGACCCTTCCAGAGCCGAGATATCGAAGGTCAAAATTTGGACCTGAAAAAAAAAACATAAGGGGTAACACTGTCATTTTTTTTTTGGCCGAAATTTTGACCCCCTCCGATTTTATTGAAACTCTGGATTCTGACAGAGGGCCACGAGAATTCGACCAGCACGCAAAAATGGAGGCTCTAGACCCTTCCAGAGCCGAGATATCGAAGGTCAAAATTTGGACCTGAAAAAAAAACATAAGGGGTAACACTGTCATTTTTTTTTTGGCCGAAATTTTGACCCCCTCCGATTTTCTTGAAACTCTGGATTCTGAGAGAGGGCCACGAGATTTCGACAAGCGCGCAAAAATGGAGGCTCTAGACCCTTCCAGAGCCGAGATATCGAAGGTCAAAATTTGGACCTGAAAAAAAAAACATAAGGGGTAACACTGTAATTTTTTTTTGGCAGAAATTTTGACCCCCTCCGATTTTCTTGAAACTCTGGATTCTGACAGAGGGCAACGAGACTTCGACCAGCGCGCAAAAATGGAGGCTCTAGACCCTTCCAGAGCCGAGATATCAAAGGTCAAAATTTGGACCTGAAAAAAAAAAACATAAGGGGTAACACTGTCTTTTTTTTTTTTTGGACGAAATTTTGACCCCCTCCGATTTTCTTGAAACTCTGGATTCTGACAGAGGGCCACGAGACTTCGACCAGCGCGCAAAAATGGAGGCTCTAGACCCTTCCAGAGCCGAGATATCGAAGGTCAAAATTTGGACCTGAAAAAAAAACATAAGGGGTAACACTGTCATTTTTTTTTTTTGGCCGAAATTTTGACCCCCTCCGATTTTCTTGAAACTCTGGATTCTGACAGAGGGCAACGAGACTTCGACCAGCGCGCAAAAATGGAGGCTCTAGACCCTTCCAGAGCCGAGATATCGAAGGTCAAAATTTGGACCTGAAAAAAAAAACATAAGGGGTAACACTGTCTTTTTTTTTTTTGGCCGAAATTTTGACCCCCTCCGATTTTCTTGAAACCCTGGATTCTGACAGAGGGCCACGAGACTTCGACCAGCGCGCAAAAATGGAGGCTCTAGACCCTTCCAGAGCCGAGATATCGAAGGTCAAAATTTGGACCTGAAAAAAAAACATAAGGGGTAACACTGTCATTTTTTTTTTTTGGCCGAAATTTTGACCCCCTCCGATTTTCTTGAAACTCTGGATTCTGACAGAGGGCAACGAGACTTCGACCAGCACGCAAAAATGGAGGCTCTAGACCCTTCCAGAGCCGAGATATCGAAGGTCAAAATTTGGACCTGAAAAAAAAACATAAGGGGTAACGCTGTCATTTTTTTTTTTTGGTCGAAATTTTGACCCCCTCCGATTTTCTTGAAACTCTGGATTCTGACAGAGGGCCACGAGACTTCGACCAGCGCACAAAAATGGAGGCTCTAGACCCTTCCAGAGCCGAGATATCGAAGGTCAAAATTTGGACCTGAAAAAAAAAAACATAAGGGGTAACACTGTCATTTTTTTTTTTTGGCCGAAATTTTGACCCCCTCCGATTTTCTTGAAACTCTGGATTCTGACAGAGGGCCACGAGACTTCGACCAGCGCGCAAAAATGGAGGCTCTAGACCCTTCCAGAGCCGAGATATCGAAGGTCAAAATTTGGACCTGAAAAAAAAAACATAAGGGGTAACAATGTCATTTTTTTTTTTTGGCCGAAATTTTGACCCCCTCCGATTTTCTTGAAACTCTGGATTCTGACAGAGGGCCACGAGACTTCGACCAGCGCGCAAAAATGAAGGCTCTAGACCCTTCCAGAGCCGAGATATCGAAGGTCAAAATTTGGACCTGAAAAAAAACATAAGGGGTAACACTGTCATTTTTTTTTTTGGCCGAAATTTTGACAGCCTCCGATTTTCTTGAAACTCTGGATTCTGACAGAGGGCCACGAGACTTCGACCAGCGCGCAAAAATGGAGGCTCTAGACCCTTCCAGAGCCGAGATATCGAAGGTCAAAATTTGGACCTGAAAAAAAACATAAGGGGTAACACTGTCTTTTTTTTTTTTTGGCCGAAATTTTGACCCCCTCCGATTTTCTTGAAACTCTGGATTCTGACAGAGGGCCACGAGACGTCGACCAGCGCGCAAAAATGGAGGCTCTAGACCCTTCCAGAGCCGAGATATCGAAGGTCAAAATTTGGACCTGAAAAAAAACATAAGGGGTAACACTGTCATTTTTTTTTTTTGGCCGAAATTTTGACCCCCTCCGATTTTCTTGAAACTCTGGATTCTGACAGAGGGCCACGAGACTTCGACCAGCGCGCAAAAATGGAGGCTCTAGACCCTTCCAGAGCCGAGATATCGAAGGTCAAAATTTGGACCTGAAAAAAAAACATAAGGGGTAACACTGTCTTTTTTTTTTTTTTTGGCCGAAATTTTGACCCCCTCCGATTTTCTTGAAACTCTGGATTCTGACAGAGGGCCACGAGACTTCGACCAGCGCGCAAAAATGGAGGCTCTAGACCCTTCCAGAGCCGAGATATCGAAGGTCAAAATTTGGACCTGAAAAAAAAAACATAAGGGGTAACAATGTCATTTTTTTTTTTTGGCCGAAATTTTGACCCCCTCCGATTTTCTTGAAACTCTGGATTCTGACAGAGGGCCACGAGACTTCGACCAGCGCGCAAAAATGAAGGCTCTAGACCCTTCCAGAGCCGAGATATCGAAGGTCAAAATTTGGACCTGAAAAAAAACATAAGGGGTAACACTGTCATTTTTTTTTTTGGCCGAAATTTTGACAGCCTCCGATTTTCTTGAAACTCTGGATTCTGACAGATGGCCACGAGACTTCGACCAGCGCGCAAAAATGGAGGCTCTAGACCCTTCCAAAGCCGAGATATCGAAGGTCAAAATTTGGACCTGAAAAAAAAACATAAGGGGTAACACTGTCATTTTTTTTTTTTTTTGGCCGAAATTTTGACCCCCTCCGATTTTCTTGAAACTCTGGATTCTGACAGAGGACCACGAGACTTCGACCAGCGCGCAAAAATGGAGGCTCTAGACCCTTCCAGAGCCGAGATATCGAAGGTCAAAATTTGGACCTGAAAAAAAAACATAAGGGGTAACACTGTCATTTTTTTTTTTTGGCCGAAATTTTTACCCCCTCCGATTTTCTTGAAACTCTGGATTCTGACAGAGGGCCACGAGACTTCGACCAGCGCACAAAAATGGAGGCTCTAGACCCTTCCAGAGCCGAGATATCGAAGGTCAAAATTTGGACCTGAAAAAAAAAAAAACATAAGGGGTAACACTGTCTTTTTTTTTTTTTGGCCGAAATTTTGACCCCCTCCGATTTTCTTGAAACTCTGGATTCTGACAGAGGGCCACGAGACTTCGACCAGCGCGCAAAAATGGAGGCTCTAGACCCTTCCAGAGCCGAGATATCGAAGGTCAAAATTTGGACCTGGAAAAAAAACATAAGGGGTAACACTGTCATTTTTTTTTTTTGGCCGAAATTTTGACCCCCTCCAATTTTCTTGAAACTCTGGATTCTGACAGAGGGCCACGAGACTTCGACCAGTGCGCAAAAATGGAGGCTCTAGACCCTTCCAGAGCCGAGATATCGAAGGTCAAAATTTGGACCTGAAAAAAAAACATAAGGGGTAACGCTGTCATTTTTTTTTTGGTCGAAATTTTGACCCCCTCCGATTTTCTTGAAACTCTGGATTCTGACAGAGGGCCACGAGACTTCGACCAGCGCACAAAAATGGAGGCTCTAGACCCTTCCAGAGCCGAGATATCGAAGGTCAAAATTTGGACCTGAAAAAAAAAAACATAAGGGGTAACACTGTCATTTTTTTTTTTTGGCCGAAATTTTGACCCCCTCCGATTTTCTTGAAACTCTGGATTCTGACAGAGGGCCACGAGACTTCAACCAGCGCGCAAAAATGGAGGCTCTAGACCCTTCCAGAGCCGAGATATCGAAGGTCAAAATTTGGACCTGAAAAAAAACATAAGGGGTAACACTGTCTTTTTTTTTTTTTGGCCGAAATTTTGACCCCCTCCGATTTTCTTGAAACTCTGGATTCTGACAGAGGGCCACGAGACGTCGACCAGCGCGCAAAAATGGAGGCTCTAGACCCTTCCAGAGCCGAGATATCGAAGGTCAAAATTTGGACCTGAAAAAAAAACATAAGGGGTAACACTGTCATTTTTTTTTTTTGCCGAAATTTTGACCCCCTCCGATTTTCTTGAAACTCTGGATTCTGACAGAGGGCCACGAGACTTCGACCAGCGCGCAAAAATGGAGGCTCTAGACCCTTCCAGAGCCGAGATATCGAAGGTCAAAATTTGGACCTGAAAAAAAAACATAAGGGGTAACACTGTCTTTTTTTTTTTTTTTGGCCGAAATTTTGACCCCCTCCGATTTTCTTGAAACTCTGGATTCTGACAGAGGGCCACGAGACTTCGACCAGCGCGCAAAAATGGAGGCTCTAGACCCTTCCAGAGCCGAGATATCGAAGGTCAAAATTTGGACCTGAAAAAAAAAACATAAGGGGTAACAATGTCATTTTTTTTTTTTTGGCCGAAATTTTGACCCCCTCCGATTTTCTTGAAACTCTGGATTCTGACAGAGGGCCACGAGACTTCGACCAGCGCGCAAAAATGAAGGCTCTAGACCCTTCCAGAGCCGAGATATCGAAGGTCAAAATTTGGACCTGAAAAAAAACATAAGGGGTAACACTGTCATTTTTTTTTTTGGCCGAAATTTTGACAGCCTCCGATTTTCTTGAAACTCTGGATTCTGACAGAGGGCCACGAGACTTCGACCAGCGCGCAAAAATGGAGGCTCTAGACCCTTCCAAAGCCGAGATATCGAAGGTCAAAATTTGGACCTGAAAAAAAAACATAAGGGGTAACACTGTCATTTTTTTTTTTTTTTTGGCCGAAATTTTGACCCCCTCCGATTTTCTTGAAACTCTGGATTCTGACAGAGGGCCACGAGACTTCGACCAGCGCACAAAAATGGAGGCTCTAGACCCTTCCAGAGCCGAGATATCGAAGGTCAAAATTTGGACCTGAAAAAAAAAACATAAGGGGTAACACTGTCTTTTTTTTTTTTTGGCCGAAATTTTGACCCCCTCCGATTTTCTTGAAACTCTGGATTCTGACAGAGGGCCACGAGACTTCGACCAGCGCGCAAAAATGGAGGCTCTAGACCCTTCCAGAGCCGAGATATCGAAGGTCAAAATTTGGACCTGAAAAAAAAACATAAGGGGTAACACTGTCAATTTTTTTTTTTGGCCGAAATTTTGACCCCTCCGATTTTCTTGAAACTCTGGATTCTGACAGAGGGCCACGAGACTTCGACCAACGCGCAAAAATGGAGGCTCTAGACCCTTCCAGAGCCGAGATATCGAAGGTCAAAATTTGGACCTGAAAAAAAAACATAAGGGGTAACACTGTCTTTTTTTTTTATTTGGCAGAAATTTTGACCCCCTCCGATTTTCTTGAAACTCTGGATTCTGACAGAGGGCCACGAGACTTCGACCAGCGCGCAAAAAATGGAGGCTCTAGACCATTCCAGAGCCGAGATATCGAAGGTCAAAATTTGGACCTGAAAAAAAAAACATAAGGGGTAACACTGTCATTTTTTTTTTTGGCCGAAATTTTGACCCCCTCCGATTTTATTGAAACTCTGGATTCTGACAGAGGGCCACGAGAATTCGACCAGCACGCAAAAATGGAGGCTCTAGACCCTTCCAGAGCCGAGATATCGAAGGTCAAAATTTGGACCTGAAAAAAACATAAGGGGTAACACTGTCATTTTTTTTTGGCCGAAATTTTGACCCCCTCCGATTTTCTTGAAACTCTGGATTCTGAGAGAGGGCCACGAGATTTCGACCAGCGCGCAAAAATGGAGGCTCTAGACCCTTCCAGAGCCGAGATATCGAAGGTCAAAATTTGGACCTGAAAAAAAAAAAACATAAGGGGTAACACTGTCATTTTTTTTTGGCAGAAATTTTGACCCCCTCCGATTTTCTTGAAACTCTGGATTCTGACAGAGGGCAACGAGACTTCGACCAGCGCGCAAAAATGGAGGCTCTAGACCCTTCCAGAGCCGAGATATCAAAGGTCAAAATTTGGACCTGAAAAAAAAACATAAGGGGTAACACTGTCTTTTTTTTTTTTTTGCCGAAATTTTGACCCCCTCCGATTTTCTTGAAACTCTGGATTCTGACAGAGGGCCACGAGACTTCGACCAGCGCGCAAAAATGGAGGCTCTAGACCCTTCCAGAGCCGAGATATCGAAGGTCAAAATTTGGACCTGAAAAAAAAACATAAGGGGTAACACTGTCATTTTTTTTTTTGGCCGAAATTTTGACCCCCTCCGATTTTCTTGAAACTCTGGATTCTGACAGAGGGCAACGAGACTTCGACCAGCGCGCAAAAATGGAGGCTCTAGACCCTTCCAGAGCCGAGATATCGAAGGTCAAAATTTGGACCTGAAAAAAAAACATAAGGGGTAACACTGTCTTTTTTTTTTTTTGGCCGAAATTTTGACCCCCTCCGATTTTCTTGAAACCTTGGATTCTGACAGAGGGCCACGAGACTTCGACCAGCGCGCAAAAATTGAGGCTCTAGACCCTTCCAGAGCCGAGATATCGAAGGTCAAAATTTGGACCTGAAAAAAAAAAAACATAAGGGGTGTGTTGTCCTCACTGCAGTGTAGCAACTGTAGCTATACAACCAGCTAACTCTGATGCAAAATGACGACAAGTCGTAGTGAGCGATTTCTTGCTGTTTACTGTGGCTTTAACATCATCTTACATGACAGAGTGAAAACTGTAACAAAGAAATAAAGATTGACTGTTTTAACATAAATCTTGTCTGAAGAAAAATAACTGTACATTCATGTAAATAAATATTGTAACTATGTGTAGTCTTTCCTTTTTAAACAGTATTGAAACATTAACTTATTAACATAAAAATGAATTTTGTACTTACGACATTGCTTCTAGTGCTAACACCATAAGGATTGCATGTGCTCACATTCTGTCAGCTTCCTTACTTCTGAACAGGAAATGACCTCTAACCCCAAACTCCAGGTCTACATCATATCAAAATAAAAGTCCCTAACATTTTGCCTTAATGGCAACACACTCCCCGCCTGACATCTTTGAGGTCACTACACAAACAAGTTAAGTATTAACTAAATAGATGAACATCACTCTCTACTCAGAAGCAAAACGAGTTCTGTCACTGGTCTAAGGTACTTTTTTGAATGTCCTTGATCTGTGGTCTTCAATTCCACCTTACGGACTTTCCCGTCTTTTCCAGGAATAGCCTTTGTGACTATCGCCATAGGCCAGCTGTTGCGGACAACTTGGTTGTCCTTGAGGAGGACGACATCTCCTTCTAGCAGATTTTGGTGAGATTTGGTCCATTTCTTCCGGCTTTGTAAGGTTGACAAGTACACTTGTCTCCAACGACGCCAGAACATGTTGGACAAGGCTTGTACTTGTCTCCACTGCTTGGTTAGGAGGTCTTTGTCTGTAAAGTCTCCTGGAGGAGGTGGAGTACCAACTTTCTGTGTTAACAGCATAGATGGTGTGAGAATGAATGGATCCTCTGGATCATTTGAAACTGGAACCAGAGGCCTTGCATTCATAATTGCTGTCACCTCTGCCATTAGAGTGCACAAGACTTCATGAGTCAGGCGAGTGCCATGTTCAAGAAGCATTGACTCCAGGATCCTTCGAGCCACTCCAATGAGGCGTTCCCATGAACCACCCGTGTGCGAAGCATGAGGTGGGTTAAACACCCAGGAGCATCCTTGTTGGTGTAGGTACCTCTGCACAGTGGTGTCTGGTTGTTCTGCGCTCATCCCGAGTTCTCTGCAGGCCCCAATGAAATTTGTGCCACAATCTGACCTCAGTTGTTTGGCTGGTCCTCTAATGGCAAAGAAACGCCTTAAGGCATTGACACAGCTTGAAGTGTCCATCGAGGTGATCACCTCAATGTGAACCGCCCTGGAGCTCATACAACAGAATAATATGGCCCACCGTTTGCTCTCAGGCTGAACTCCTCTTGTACGTCTGGTAGTGATGTGCCATGGTCCGAAGACATCTAGCCCTACATATGTGAAGGGAGGGCAGGCCTTGAGACGCTCAGGTGGCAAATCCGCCATTAGTTGCTCCTGCATTCGACCTCTGAGTCTACGACAGGTCACGCATTTGTGAAGAGTTGAGTTAATGAGCCTTTTACCTCCCAAGATCCAAAGTCCTGCAGCTCTCACAGCGCCTTCTGTTAAATGGCGGCCCTGATGTTTCACTTGGGTATGATGGTGTCTGATGAACAGTAAGGAAACATGGTTGTCTTTTGGGAGAATTACAGGGTTCTTTTGCTTAATCTCTACGTCTGCGTTTTTCAGACGGCCACCAATGCAGATCAGGTCATTCTGCAAGATAGGGTTGAGACGACGTAGACAACTGTTTAGTGGAATTGACTTGTCTCTTTCTAGAGCTTCAAATTCCTTCCCAAATGCTTTCCTCTGAACGGCTCTAATGATGACTTCTCTGGCTTGAGAAAGCTCATCCGGAGAGCGAGGCAACTCACATGCATGCCATCCTCTACACTTGTCCATGACGTTAGGGGACTTGAAAGATCTTGCAATGTGAATTAAGAGTGCCACAGCTCGCTGGAGTGTGCCAAAGGTGGAGAACCTCTCAAAACGCTCTACGCTGAGACCTTCCTCATGCAGCTGGGTGGCATAACTCTTCACATCTGGACGAATCTCTGCATCCAATTCTGGTGAGACTAAGCTGAATGACTGAATAGGCTCTGGTTGAATGGAAGGCTTACGCAAAAAGGTAGGTCCGCTGAACCACATTGTTTGTGTGAGACGTGATGCTGGAACAGACCTTGACGCAATATCAGCCGGATTGTCATCTGTGCGTACGTAGTGCCACTGTTCAGGATTTGTGGTCTGGCGAATACGCTGAACTCGATTATGGACATATACATAAAACCGTCTGGATTGGTTATGAATGTATCCAAGGACCACTCTGCTATCCGTGTAGAATTTAACGGAATCCAACTTCAAGTCCAGTTCTTCCTGAATCAGTTCGGCCATTTCCACAGCCAAAACCGCAGCACACAGCTCAAGTCTCGGTATGGTTGGCTCTGGTTGTGGAGCAAGTTTAGACTTCCCCATGACAAATCCAGTGTCAACAATGCCTTCTTGGATGGTCCTCAAATAGGCTACAGCCCCAATTGCCATTGTAGAAGCATCACAGAACACACAGAGTTCCATCTGGTCAGCCTTGGTTAGAGAGATGCCCGTGTACATCCTTGATATATGGAAGTGCTTCAACTCTTGAAGTGAGTTTCGCCAAGCCTCCCACTTGCCTAGTTTATCTTCAGGTAATGGAGTGTCCCACTCTGAAGCCTCAGAATTCAGCTCTCTGAGAAAGGCTCTTCCTTGGATTACGACCGGAGCCAAAAAACCCAAGGGATCAAAAACACTGTTCACCATTGAGAGAACTCCTCGACGGGTAAACGATTTTATGTCAGTTGACACAGAGAAGGTGAATGTGTCCCTAGCTACCTCCCACAGGAGGCCTAAGCTGCGTTGGATGTGCGACTCCTTCCCACAGAGGTCCACCTCTTTTCCAGCAGCCACACAGTCCTCACTTGGAAAGGCTGCCAAGACAGTCGGACTATTCGATGCAAACTTGTGGAGCCTGAGATTGGACTCAGCCAATGAAGCCTGAGTCCTACGCAGCAAGTCAATGGCTTCAGCATCAGTAGGGACAGAACAAAGACCGTCATCAACATAAAAGTGGCGCTCGACAAAGTTGACAGTGTCTTGTCCATATCTTTGCGCACCCTTTCTGACAGCTCTTCTAAGCCCATAAATTGCCACTGCTGGGGACGGGCTGTTCCCAAAGACATGGACCTTCATCCTGTAGTCTATGACTTCACTTGCCACATCATTGTTCTTGAACCATAAGAATCTCAAATAGTTCCTATGTTTTTCTTCTACGCGGAAGCAGTAAAACATCTGCTGTATGTCTGTCATAACAGCCACCTTTTCCTTTCGGAACCGCATGAGTACTCCCAGAAGGGAGTTGTTAAGATCAGGGCCAGACAATAGCACATTATTTAAGGAGATTCCAGAGTGTTGGGCGCTCGAATCAAACACCACCCTGATTTGACCTGGTTTTTGTGGGTGAAACACTGCTAAGCTTGGTAAGTACCAGCACTCTTCATCTTCCCTTAGTTCTGGTGCCACCTCGGCATGATCATTTTCCAGCAGTTTGCCCATGAATGCCACATATTGCTGTTCCATCTCTGGCTTTCTCCTCAAGTTGCGTCGAAGTGATTCAAAGCGTTTGAATGCTTGGCTGCGGTTGTTAGGCAAGCGTTCTCTAGGCTGTCTGAATGGTAGTGGAGCAACCCAACTGTGAGAATCATTTCTGTAGACTTCTTTGTCCATTATGTTCAAGAAAGTCTCATCCTCAATTGATGGTGCCAGCTTGTTGTCTTGTTCGGTGCGGTCAAATACATTTTTACCCAGGATGTCTTCTTTAGCCTTGCTGGGCCTTAAGGCACTCTTCCTGGGCTCTTTGTCATGAAGCTCATCCCTGACATGCATAAAACTTGTGCACGGTTGGAGGAGCGAGGGCCGTCGACAATCAAGCACTGTTGTCCTGTAAGTGCTGACATTTGGCTTGTGTGCATTCCCCAGGCAGACCTCTCCAACCAACACCCAACCTAGGTCAAGGCGTTGAGCAAAAGGGGCATTGGGAGGGCCATTTACTTGCTCCCTTACCTTGTGCACTCTAATTATGTCTCTACCAAGCAGCAGAAGGATCTCCGCAGTTGGGTCCAATTCTGGAATGTGTTCTGCTACTTTGACGAGGTGAGGTTGATGAAGAGCGGCGTTCGGCGTGGGAATTTCAGCCCGGTTGTCAGGTAAGTCGTTACATTCAATAAGCGGGGGGAGAGGGATTGTCACTTTCCCATCAAGCGCTTTGACCATAAAATCTTCAGCCCTTCTGCCGAATGTTTCCTCTGTGCCGGAACACGTTCTCAGTAAGTAAGGATATGGCCTACTCTGAATGTCGAAAAGGTCAAAGAATCTGGACGTCGCCAATGACCTGTTGCTTTGATCATCTAAAACGACATATGCCTTGATGGCTTTATCTGGACAGCCCTTGTGATACACCTTTGCTAGGCATATCTTGGAACATGACCTCCCAACTTGTCCTGCACCACATACTTCAGTGCAGCTTGAGCTGACGACTTCCCTGCTGTCGTCGCCCTCTTCTCCCTCCCCGCCATTCTGTGGCAAGGTAACAGGAGCAGTGATCTTTGGAGGAGGGCCCGGCTGCATAGCTGAGACATGCTTGGTGCTGTCACACTCAGAACATTTCACTAATGCAGTGCAGTCCTTCGCCACATGACTATTTGAGCCACAACATTTAAAGCAGAATCCTCTCTCCTTCAGAAAGGTTTTCCTGTCTTGAAGATCTTTGGCTCTAAAGGCTTTGCACTTTTTAAGTGGATGTGGCTTTGCATGTATTGGGCAGCTCTTATTAGGATCACTGGAAGTGCTCATCTCTGCTGGGGAGACATTGGTCTTATGAACTGCAATGGGGTTCTTGATGCTTTTAAACTGAGAACTTTCAGCCTTTACAGCAGATCCGCTAGCATTTAAAAGGCAAAAACTGGGATCATTCCTTTTCTTTGCCTCATAGCACATGAATCTGGTAAAGAATTCAAATGGTGGAAACCGTCCTCCATTTTCTTCTTTAAGCTTTGAACCCGCAGAAATCCATTTTTTCCTGAAGTCCATAAGGCAGCTTGGCTACTATAGGTTCAATGCCTCGTGCAGTATCCAGGTAGGACAAACCTGGCAAGTAGCCGTCTTCCTTAGCACACTGCACTTCCATCAGCAGA
Source organism: Cyprinella venusta (assembly GCA_038021265.1). Taxonomy (NCBI): domain Eukaryota; kingdom Metazoa; phylum Chordata; class Actinopteri; order Cypriniformes; family Leuciscidae; genus Cyprinella; species Cyprinella venusta. The sequence goes on from CM075883.1 coordinate 2,963,765, forward strand.
TCTGCTAACTCCCTTAGCTTCAGATTTTCTTTCGCCAAAACCTTGGGGAACTTGTCAAGTCGAGTGAAGAGGGCCTTTGCAACTATCTCTGGCGCTGCATAACATTCCTGAAGACGTTCCCAGGCTTTTCTGAGTGCTATGTCTGGACTCGCTACGTGCACTGAACGCAGATGTTTCACTTGGTTTCTGGATTCTCTGCCAAGCCATCTCGTCATTAAGTCTAGCTCCTCAGTAGCAGTGAGACCCAGCCCTTGTGTAGCATTTTTATAAGAAGACTGCCAAGCATGATAATTTTCTGGTTTATCATCAAACTCATACAAGCTTGCACTCACCAGGTCACGTCGCGCTAAATATTGTGCAAGATGTTCAGTTGCAGACACGCTCTGATCAGTTTTTTGCTGGGGGTAATAGCACGGAGCAGAAATATTCAAGTCAGTATGAAACTTCTTTGAATCGACTTGAGTTTCCTTTCCGTCATGTAAAGTCTGACCATATGACAGTTTGGGTGCCGGTGGAACATAAACATCGTCAAGACCATCCTCTGATAAATTCCCATTTCCTATGTTGTTAGCCTGCCGTGGCTCACGTGAAGAAACAGGAACCTGCTGGTATGAAGAGAAGGGATTGTTCGGACTGAAAATGAGAGTGCCATCTGTGGTAGGCTGAAAAGCGTGAGAGCAAGCGTTCATAGCTTCTCGCTTAGGGGAGCTAGTTGGGCCAAAATGAGTTTGGACGTATTCGCTCGTCCGATCCATTTTATCTTCTCCTGACGAGCCTGTTTCATCCAACAGAATACACTTCGCTATTGAGTCAGCCGATTCCCAAACGGCTGCTTCAGCTTCAGCTGCCGCTGCTTCACGACACATGGCGACTGTTTCAAGCTCAGTCTCTCTTTTTACCTTCTCCAACTGTGATTCAGCTTCTTTAGCTGCCTTTTCTATTTTAGCTTTAGCCTCTTTTTCTGCATATTCCGCACGTACTTTAGCCGCTGCTGCTTTAGCCCGTGCACGGATTACTGCACTCCTTGATGACGCAGATGAGTGAGAACTTCCACTTGCTATGGAAGACTCAGCACGTTTTCCTTCCATCTTGCCACGATGTTCAACACTAACTTTTCAATGTCTTTTCACTGTGTTGTCCTCACTGCAGTGTAGCAACTGTAGCTATACAACCAGCTAACTCTGATGCAAAATGACGACAAGTCGTAGTGAGCGATTTCTTGCTGTTTACTGTGGCTTTAACATCATCTTACATGACAGAGTGAAAACTGTAACAAAGAAATAAAGATTAACTGTTTTAACATAAATCTTGTCTGAAGAAAAATAACTGTACATTCATGTAAATAAATATTGTAACTATGTGTAGTCTTTCCTTTTTAAACAGTATTGAAACATTAACTTATTAACATAAAAATGAATTTTGTACTTACGACATTGCTTCTAGTGCTAACACCATAAGGATTGCATGTGCTCACATTCTGTCAGCTTCCTTACTTCTGAACAGGAAATGACCTCTAACCCCAAACTCCAGGTCTACATCATATCAAAATAAAAGTCCCTAACATTTTGCCTTAATGGCAACACAAGGGGTAACACTGTCATTTTTTTTTGGCCGAAATTTTGACCCCCTCCGATTTTCTTGAAACTCTGGATTCTGACAGAGGGCCACGAGACTTCGACCAGCGCGCAAAAATGGAGGCTCTAGACCATTCCAGAGCCGAGATATTGAAGGTCAAAATTTGGACCTGAAAAAAAAAAACATAAGGGGTAACACTGTCATTTTTTTTTGGCAGAAATTTTGACCCCCTCCGATTTTATTGAAACTCTGGATTCTGACAGAGGGCCACGAGACTTCGACCAGCATGCAAAAATGGAGGCTCTAGACCCTTCCAGAGCCGAGATATCGAAGGTCAAAATTTGGACCTGAAAAAAAAACATAAGGGGTAACACTGTCATTTTTTTTTGGCCGAAATTTTGACCCCCTCCGATTTTCTTGAAACTCTGGATTCTGAGAGAGGGCCACGAGATTTCGACCAGCGCGCAAAAATGGAGGCTCTAGACCCTTCCAGAGCCGAGATATCGAAGGTCAAAATTTGGACCTGAAAAAAAAAAACATAAGGGGTAACACTGTCATTTTTTTTTTTGGCAGAAATTTTGATCCCCTCCGATTTTCTTGAAACTCTGGATTCTGACAGAGGGCCACGAGACTTCGACCAGCGCGCAAAAATGGAGGCTCTAGACCCTTCCAGAGCCGAGATATCGAAGGTCAAAATTTGGACCTGAAAAAAACATAAGGGGTAACACTGTCATTTTTTTTTTGGCCGAAATTTTGACCCCCTCCGATTTTCTTGAAACTCTGGATTCTGACAGAGGGCCACGAGACTTCGACCAGCGCGCAAAAATGGAGGCTCTAGACCCTTCCAGAGCCGAGATATCGAAGGTCAAAATTTGGACCTGAAAAAAAAAACATAAGGGGTAACACTGTCATTTTTTTTTTTTGGCCGAAATTTTGACCCCCTCCGATTTTCTTGAAACTCTGGATTCTGACAGAGGGCCACGAGACTTCGACCAGCGCGCAAAAATGGAGGCTCTAGACCCTTCCAGAGCCGAGATATCGAAGGTCAAAATTTGGACCTGAAAAAAAAACATAAGGGGTAACACTGTCAATTTTTTTTTTTGGCCGAAATTTTGACCCCCTCCGATTTTCTTGAAACTCTGGATTCTGACAGAGGGCCACGAGACTTTGACCAGCGCGCAAAAATGGAGGCTCTAGACCCTTCCAGAGCCGAGATATCGAAGGTCAAAATTTGGACCTGAAAAAAAAACATAAGGGGTAACACTGTCATTTTTTTTTTGGCCGAAATTTTGACCCCCTCCGATTTTCTTGAAACTCTGGATTCCAGAGGGCCACGAGACTTCGACCAGCGTGCAAAAATGGAGGCTCTAGACCCTTCCAGAGCCGAGATATCGAACGTTAAAATTTGGACCTGAAAAAAAACATAAGGGGTAACACTGTCATTTTTTTTTTTTTTTTGGCCGAAATTTTGACCCCCTCCGATTTTCTTGAAACTCTGGATTCTGACAGAGGGCCACGAGACTTCGACCAGCGCGCAAAAATGGAGGCTCTAGACCCTTCCAGAGCCGAGATATCGAAGGTCAAAATTTGGACCTGAAAAAAAAAAAAACATAAGGGGTAACACTGTCATTTTTTTTTTTTTTGGCCGAAATTTTGACCCCCTCCGATTTTCTTGAAACTCTGGATTCTGACAGAGGGCACCAAGACTTCGACCAGCGCGCAAAAATGGTGGCTCTAGACCCTTCCAGAGCCGAAATATCGAAGGTCAAAATTTGGACCTGAAAAAAAAACATAAGGGGTAACACTGTCATTTTTTTTTTGGCAGAAATTTTGACCCCCTCCGATTTTCTTGAAACTCTGGATTCTGACAGAGGGCCACGAGACTTCGACCAGAGCGCAAAAATGGAGGCTCTAGACCCTTCCAGAGCCGAGATATCGAAGGTCAAAATTTGGACCTGAAAAAAAAAACATAAGGGGTAACACTGTCATTTTTTTTTTGGCCGAAATTTTGACCCCCTCCGATTTCCTTGAAACTCTGGATTCTGACAGAGGGCCACGAGACTTCGACCAGCGCGCAAAAATGGAGGCTCTAGACCCTTCCAGAGCCGAGATATCGAAGGTCAAAATTTGGACCTGAAAAAAAAAAACATAAGGGGTAACACTGTCAATTTTTTTTTTTGGCCGAAATTTTGACCCCCTCTGATTTTCTTGAAACTCTGGATTCTGACAGAGGGCCACGAGACTTCGACCAGCGCGAAAAAATGGAGGCTCTAGACCCTTCCAGAGCCGAGATATCGAAGGTCAAAATTTGGACCTGAAAAAAAAAAACATAAGGGGTAACACTGTCATTTTTTTTTTTTTTTGGCCGAAATTTTGACCCCCTCCGATTTTCTTGAAACTCTGGATTCTGACAGAGGACCACGAGACTTCGACCAGCGCGCAAAAATGGAGGCTCTAGACCCTTCCAGAGCCGAGATATCGAAGGTCAAAATTTGGACCTGAAAAAAAAACATAAGGGGTAACACTGTCATTTTTTTTTTTTTGGCCGAAATTTTGACCCCCTCCGATTTTCTTGAAACTCTGGATTCTGACAGAGGGCCACGAGACTTCGACCAGCGCACAAAAATGGAGGCTCTAGACCCTTCCAGAGCCGAGATATCGAAGGTCAAAATTTGGACCTGAAAAAAAAAACATAAGGGGTAACACTGTCATTTTTTTTTTGGCCGAAATTTTGACCCCCTCCGATTTTCTTGAAACTCTGGATTCTGACAGAGGGCCACGAGACTTCGACCAGCGCGCAAAAATGGAGGCTCTAGACCCTTCCAGAGCCGAGATATCGAAGGTCAAATTTTGGACCTGAAAAAAAAACATAAGGGGTAACACTGTCATTTTTTTTTTTGGCCGAAATTTTGACCCCCTCCGATTTTCTTGAAACTTTGGATTCTGACAGAGGTCCACGAGACTTCGACCAGCGCGCAAAAATGGAGGCTCTAGACCCTTCCAGAGCCGAGATATCGAAGGTCAAAATTTGGACCTGAAAAAAAAACATAAGGGGTAACACTGTCATTTTTTTTTTTTTTGGCCGAAATTTTGACCCCCTCCGATTTTCTTGAAACTCTGGATTCTGACAGAGGGCCACGAGACTTCGACCAGCGCACAAAAATGGAGGCTCTAGACCCTTCCAGAGCCGAGATATCGAAGGTCAAAATTTGGACCTGAAAAAAAACATAAGGGGTAACACTGTCATTTTTTTTTTTTTGGCCGAAATTTTGACCCCCTCCAATTTTCTTGAAACTCTGGATTCTGACAGAGGACCACGAGACTTCGACCAGCGCGCAAAAATGGAGGCTCTAGACCCTTCCAGAGCCGAGATATCGAAGGTCAAAATTTGGACCTGAAAAAAAAACATAAGGGGTAACACTGTCATTTTTTTTTTTGGCCGAAATTTTGACCCCCTCCGATTTTCTTGAAACTCTGGATTCTGACAGAGGGCCACGAGACTTCGACCAGCGCGCAAAAATGGAGGCTCTAGATCCTTCCAGAGCCGAGATATCGAAGGTCAAAATTTGGACCTGAAAAAAAAACATAAGGGGTAACACTGTCATTTTTTTTTTTTTGGCCGAAATTTTGACCCCCTCCAATTTTCTTGAAACTCTGGATTCTGACAGAGGGCCACGAGACTTCGACCAGTGCGCAAAAATGGAGGCTCTAGACCCTTCCAGAGCCGAGATATCGAAGGTCAAAATTTGGACCTGAAAAAAAAACATAAGGGGTAACACTGTCATTTTTTTTTTGGTCGAAATTTTGACCCCCTCCGATTTTCTTGAAACTCTGGATTCTGACAGAGGGCCACGAGACTTCGACCAGCGCACAAAAATGGAGGCTCTAGACCCTTCCAGAGCCGAGATATCGAAGGTCAAAATTTGGACCTGAAAAAAAAAAACATAAGGGGTAACACTGTCATTTTTTTTTTGGCCGAAATTTTGACCCCCTCCGATTTTCTTGAAACTCTGGATTCTGACAGAGGGCCACGAGACTTCGACCAGCGCGCAAAAATGGAGGCTCTAGACCCTTCCAGAGCCGAGATATCGAAGGTCAAAATTTGGACCTGAAAAAAAACATAAGGGGTAACACTGTCTTTTTTTTTTTTGGCCGAAATTTTGACCCCCTCCGATTTTCTTGAAACTCTGGATTCTGACAGAGGGCCACGAGACGTCGACCAGCGCGCAAAAATGGAGGCTCTAGACCCTTCCAGAGCCGAGATATCGAAGGTCAAAATTTGGACCTGAAAAAAAACATAAGGGGTAACACTGTCATTTTTTTTTTTTTGGCCGAAATTTTGACCCCCTCCGATTTTCTTGAAACTCTGGATTCTGACAGAGGGCCACGAGACTTCGACCAGCGCGCAAAAATGGAGGCTCTAGACCCTTCCAGAGCCGAGATATCGAAGGTCAAAATTTGGACCTGAAAAAAAAACATAAGGGGTAACACTGTCTTTTTTTTTTTTTTTGGCCGAAATTTTGACCCCCTCCGATTTTCTTGAAACTCTGGATTCTGACAGAGGGCCACGAGACTTCGACCAGCGCGCAAAAATGGAGGCTCTAGACCCTTCCAGAGCCGAGATATCGAAGGTCAAAATTTGGACCTGAAAAAAAAAAAACATAAGGGGTAACAATGTCATTTTTTTTTTGGCCGAAATTTTGACCCCCTCCGATTTTCTTGAAACTCTGGATTCTGACAGAGGGCCACGAGACTTCGACCAGCGCGCAAAAATGAAGGCTCTAGACCCTTCCAGAGCCGAGATATCGAAGGTCAAAATTTGGACCTGAAAAAAAAAAACATAAGGGGTAACACTGTCATTTTTTTTTTGGCCGAAATTTTTACCCCCTCCGATTTTCTTGAAACTCTGGATTCTGACAGAGGGCCACGAGACTTCGACCAGCGCACAAAAATGGAGGCTCTAGACCCTTCCAGAGCCGAGATATCGAAGGTCAAAATTTGGACCTGAAAAAAAAACATAAGGGGTAACACTGTCTTTTTTTTTTTTTGGCCGAAATTTTGACCCCCTCCGATTTTCTTGAAACTCTGGATTCTGACAGAGGGCCACGAGACTTCGACCAGCGCGCAAAAATGGAGGCTCTAGACCCTTCCAGAGCCGAGATATCGAAGGTCAAAATTTGGACCTGAAAAAAAAACATAAGGGGTAACACTGTCAATTTTTTTTTTTTGGCCGAAATTTTGACCCCTCCGATTTTCTTGAAACTCTGGATTCTGACAGAGGGCCACGAGACTTCGACCAACGCGCAAAAATGGAGGCTCTAGACCCTTCCAGAGCCGAGATATCGAAGGTCAAAATTTGGACCTGAAAAAAAAAACATAAGGGGTAACACTGTCATTTTTTTTTTGGCCGAAATTTTGACCCCCTCCGATTTTATTGAAACTCTGGATTCTGACAGAGGGCCACGAGAATTCGACCAGCACGCAAAAATGGAGGCTCTAGACCCTTCCAGAGCCGAGATATCGAAGGTCAAAATTTGGACCTGAAAAAAAAACATAAGGGGTAACACTGTCATTTTTTTTTTGGCCGAAATTTTGACCCCCTCCGATTTTCTTGAAACTCTGGATTCTGAGAGAGGGCCACGAGATTTCGACCAGCGCGCAAAAATGGAGGCTCTAGACCCTTCCAGAGCCGAGATATCGAAGGTCAAAATTTGGACCTGAAAAAAAAAACATAAGGGGTAACACTGTAATTTTTTTTTGGCAGAAATTTTGACCCCCTCCGATTTTCTTGAAACTCTGGATTCTGACAGAGGGCAACGAGACTTCGACCAGCGCGCAAAAATGGAGGCTCTAGACCCTTCCAGAGCCGAGATATCAAAGGTCAAAATTTGGACCTGAAAAAAAAAAACATAAGGGGTAACACTGTCTTTTTTTTTTTTTTGGACGAAATTTTGACCCCCTCCGATTTTCTTGAAACTCTGGATTCTGACAGAGGGCCACGAGACTTCGACCAGCGCGCAAAAATGGAGGCTCTAGACCCTTCCAGAGCCGAGATATCGAAGGTCAAAATTTGGACCTGAAAAAAAAACATAAGGGGTAACACTGTCATTTTTTTTTTTTGGCCGAAATTTTGACCCCCTCCGATTTTCTTGAAACTCTGGATTCTGACAGAGGGCAACGAGACTTCGACCAGCGCGCAAAAATGGAGGCTCTAGACCCTTCCAGAGCCGAGATATCGAAGGTCAAAATTTGGACCTGAAAAAAAAACATAAGGGGTAACACTGTCTTTTTTTTTTTGGCCGAAATTTTGACCCCCTCCGATTTTCTTGAAACCCTGGATTCTGACAGAGGGCCACGAGACTTCGACCAGCGCGCAAAAATGGAGGCTCTAGACCCTTCCAGAGCCGAGATATCGAAGGTCAAAATTTGGACCTGAAAAAAAAACATAAGGGGTAACACTGTCATTTTTTTTTTTTGGCCGAAATTTTGACCCCCTCCGATTTTCTTGAAACTCTGGATTCTGACAGAGGGCAACGAGACTTCGACCAGCACGCAAAAATGGAGGCTCTAGACCCTTCCAGAGCCGAGATATCGAAGGTCAAAATTTGGACCTGAAAAAAAAACATAAGGGGTAACGCTGTCATTTTTTTTTTGGTCGAAATTTTGACCCCCTCCGATTTTCTTGAAACTCTGGATTCTGACAGAGGGCCACGAGACTTCGACCAGCGCACAAAAATGGAGGCTCTAGACCCTTCCAGAGCCGAGATATCGAAGGTCAAAATTTGGACCTGAAAAAAAAAAACATAAGGGGTAACACTGTCATTTTTTTTTTTTTGGCCGAAATTTTGACCCCCTCCGATTTTCTTGAAACTCTGGATTCTGACAGAGGGCCACGAGACTTCGACCAGCGCGCAAAAATGGAGGCTCTAGACCCTTCCAGAGCCGAGATATCGAAGGTCAAAATTTGGACCTGAAAAAAAAAACATAAGGGGTAACAATGTCATTTTTTTTTTTTGGCCGAAATTTTGACCCCCTCCGATTTTCTTGAAACTCTGGATTCTGACAGAGGGCCACGAGACTTCGACCAGCGCGCAAAAATGAAGGCTCTAGACCCTTCCAGAGCCGAGATATCGAAGGTCAAAATTTGGACCTGAAAAAAAACATAAGGGGTAACACTGTCATTTTTTTTTTTGGCCGAAATTTTGACAGCCTCCGATTTTCTTGAAACTCTGGATTCTGACAGAGGGCCACGAGACTTCGACCAGCGCGCAAAAATGGAGGCTCTAGACCCTTCCAGAGCCGAGATATCGAAGGTCAAAATTTGGACCTGAAAAAAAACATAAGGGGTAACACTGTCTTTTTTTTTTTTTTGGCCGAAATTTTGACCCCCTCCGATTTTCTTGAAACTCTGGATTCTGACAGAGGGCCACGAGACGTCGACCAGCGCGCAAAAATGGAGGCTCTAGACCCTTCCAGAGCCGAGATATCGAAGGTCAAAATTTGGACCTGAAAAAAAACATAAGGGGTAACACTGTCATTTTTTTTTTTGGCCGAAATTTTGACCCCCTCCGATTTTCTTGAAACTCTGGATTCTGACAGAGGGCCACGAGACTTCGACCAGCGCGCAAAAATGGAGGCTCTAGACCCTTCCAGAGCCGAGATATCGAAGGTCAAAATTTGGACCTGAAAAAAAACATAAGGGGTAACACTGTCTTTTTTTTTTTTTTTGGCCGAAATTTTGACCCCCTCCGATTTTCTTGAAACTCTGGATTCTGACAGAGGGCCACGAGACTTCGACCAGCGCGCAAAAATGGAGGCTCTAGACCCTTCCAGAGCCGAGATATCGAAGGTCAAAATTTGGACCTGAAAAAAAAAACATAAGGGGTAACAATGTCATTTTTTTTTTTTGGCCGAAATTTTGACCCCCTCCGATTTTCTTGAAACTCTGGATTCTGACAGAGGGCCACGAGACTTCGACCAGCGCGCAAAAATGAAGGCTCTAGACCCTTCCAGAGCCGAGATATCGAAGGTCAAAATTTGGACCTGAAAAAAAACATAAGGGGTAACACTGTCATTTTTTTTTTTGGCCGAAATTTTGACAGCCTCCGATTTTCTTGAAACTCTGGATTCTGACAGATGGCCACGAGACTTCGACCAGCGCGCAAAAATGGAGGCTCTAGACCCTTCCAAAGCCGAGATATCGAAGGTCAAAATTTGGACCTGAAAAAAAAACATAAGGGGTAACACTGTCATTTTTTTTTTTTTTTGGCCGAAATTTTGACCCCCTCCGATTTTCTTGAAACTCTGGATTCTGACAGAGGACCACGAGACTTCGACCAGCGCGCAAAAATGGAGGCTCTAGACCCTTCCAGAGCCGAGATATCGAAGGTCAAAATTTGGACCTGAAAAAAAAACATAAGGGGTAACACTGTCATTTTTTTTTTTTGGCCGAAATTTTTACCCCCTCCGATTTTCTTGAAACTCTGGATTCTGACAGAGGGCCACGAGACTTCGACCAGCGCACAAAAATGGAGGCTCTAGACCCTTCCAGAGCCGAGATATCGAAGGTCAAAATTTGGACCTGAAAAAAAAAAACATAAGGGGTAACACTGTCTTTTTTTTTTTTTGGCCGAAATTTTGACCCCCTCCGATTTTCTTGAAACTCTGGATTCTGACAGAGGGCCACGAGACTTCGACCAGCGCGCAAAAATGGAGGCTCTAGACCCTTCCAGAGCCGAGATATCGAAGGTCAAAATTTGGACCTGGAAAAAAAACATAAGGGGTAACACTGTCATTTTTTTTTTTTGGCCGAAATTTTGACCCCCTCCAATTTTCTTGAAACTCTGGATTCTGACAGAGGGCCACGAGACTTCGACCAGTGCGCAAAAATGGAGGCTCTAGACCCTTCCAGAGCCGAGATATCGAAGGTCAAAATTTGGACCTGAAAAAAAAACATAAGGGGTAACGCTGTCATTTTTTTTTTTGGTCGAAATTTTGACCCCCTCCGATTTTCTTGAAACTCTGGATTCTGACAGAGGGTCACGAGACTTCGACCAGCGCACAAAAATGGAGGCTCTAGACCCTTCCAGAGCCGAGATATCGAAGGTCAAAATTTGGACCTGAAAAAAAAAAACATAAGGGGTAACACTGTCATTTTTTTTTTTTGGCCGAAATTTTGACCCCCTCCGATTTTCTTGAAACTCTGGATTCTGACAGAGGGCCACGAGACTTCAACCAGCGCGCAAAAATGGAGGCTCTAGACCCTTCCAGAGCCGAGATATCGAAGGTCAAAATTTGGACCTGAAAAAAAACATAAGGGGTAACACTGTCTTTTTTTTTTTTTGGCCGAAATTTTGACCCCCTCCGATTTTCTTGAAACTCTGGATTCTGACAGAGGGCCACGAGACGTCGACCAGCGCGCAAAAATGGAGGCTCTAGACCCTTCCAGAGCCGAGATATCGAAGGTCAAAATTTGGACCTGAAAAAAAAACATAAGGGGTAACACTGTCATTTTTTTTTTTTGCCGAAATTTTGACCCCCTCCGATTTTCTTGAAACTCTGGATTCTGACAGAGGGCCACGAGACTTCGACCAGCGCGCAAAAATGGAGGCTCTAGACCCTTCCAGAGCCGAGATATCGAAGGTCAAAATTTGGACCTGAAAAAAAAACATAAGGGGTAACACTGTCTTTTTTTTTTTTTTTGGCCGAAATTTTGACCCCCTCCGATTTTCTTGAAACTCTGGATTCTGACAGAGGGCCACGAGACTTCGACCAGCGCGCAAAAATGGAGGCTCTAGACCCTTCCAGAGCCGAGATATCGAAGGTCAAAATTTGGACCTGAAAAAAAAAACATAAGGGGTAACAATGTCATTTTTTTTTTTTGGCCGAAATTTTGACCCCCTCCGATTTTCTTGAAACTCTGGATTCTGACAGAGGGCCACGAGACTTCGACCAGCGCGCAAAAATGAAGGCTCTAGACCCTTCCAGAGCCGAGATATCGAAGGTCAAAATTTGGACCTGAAAAAAAACATAAGGGGTAACACTGTCATTTTTTTTTTTTGGCCGAAATTTTGACAGCCTCCGATTTTCTTGAAACTCTGGATTCTGACAGAGGGCCACGAGACTTCGACCAGCGCGCAAAAATGGAGGCTCTAGACCCTTCCAAAGCCGAGATATCGAAGGTCAAAATTTGGACCTGAAAAAAAAACATAAGGGGTAACACTGTCATTTTTTTTTTTTTTTTGGCCGAAATTTTGACCCCCTCCGATTTTCCTGAAACTCTGGATTCTGACAGAGGGCCACGAGACTTCGACCAGCGCACAAAAATGGAGGCTCTAGACCCTTCCAGAGCCGAGATATCGAAGGTCAAAATTTGGACCTGAAAAAAAAAACATAAGGGGTAACACTGTCTTTTTTTTTTTTTGGCCGAAATTTTGACCCCCTCCGATTTTCTTGAAACTCTGGATTCTGACAGAGGGCCACGAGACTTCGACCAGCGCGCAAAAATGGAGGCTCTAGACCCTTCCAGAGCCGAGATATCGAAGGTCAAAATTTGGACCTGAAAAAAAAACATAAGGGGTAACACTGTCAATTTTTTTTTTGGCCGAAATTTTGACCCCTCCGATTTTCTTGAAACTCTGGATTCTGACAGAGGGCCACGAGACTTCGACCAACGCGCAAAAATGGAGGCTCTAGACCCTTCCAGAGCCGAGATATCGAAGGTCAAAATTTGGACCTGAAAAAAAAAACATAAGGGGTAACACTGTCTTTTTTTTTTATTTGGCAGAAATTTTGACCCCCTCCGATTTTCTTGAAACTCTGGATTCTGACAGAGGGCCACGAGACTTCGACCAGCGCGCAAAAAATGGAGGCTCTAGACCATTCCAGAGCCGAGATATCGAAGGTCAAAATTTGGACCTGAAAAAAAAAACATAAGGGGTAACACTGTCATTTTTTTTTTTGGCCGAAATTTTGACCCCCTCCGATTTTATTGAAACTCTGGATTCTGACAGAGGGCCACGAGAATTCGACCAGCACGCAAAAATGGAGGCTCTAGACCCTTCCAGAGCCGAGATATCGAAGGTCAAAATTTGGACCTGAAAAAAACATAAGGGGTAACACTGTCATTTTTTTTTGGCCGAAATTTTGACCCCCTCCGATTTTCTTGAAACTCTGGATTCTGAGAGAGGGCCACGAGATTTCGACCAGCGCGCAAAAATGGAGGCTCTAGACCCTTCCAGAGCCGAGATATCGAAGGTCAAAATTTGGACCTGAAAAAAAAAAACATAAGGGGTAACACTGTCATTTTTTTTTGGCAGAAATTTTGACCCCCTCCGATTTTCTTGAAACTCTGGATTCTGACAGAGGGCAACGAGACTTCGACCAGCGCGCAAAAATGGAGGCTCTAGACCCTTCCAGAGCCGAGATATCAAAGGTCAAAATTTGGACCTGAAAAAAAAACATAAGGGGTAACACTGTCTTTTTTTTTTTTTTGCCGAAATTTTGACCCCCTCCGATTTTCTTGAAACTCTGGATTCTGACAGAGGGCCACGAGACTTCGACCAGCGCGCAAAAATGGAGGCTCTAGACCCTTCCAGAGCCGAGATATCGAAGGTCAAAATTTGGACCTGAAAAAAAAACATAAGGGGTAACACTGTCATTTTTTTTTTGGCCGAAATTTTGACCCCCTCCGATTTTCTTGAAACTCTGGATTCTGACAGAGGGCAACGAGACTTCGACCAGCGCGCAAAAATGGAGGCTCTAGACCCTTCCAGAGCCGAGATATCGAAGGTCAAAATTTGGACCTGAAAAAAAAACATAAGGGGTAACACTGTCTTTTTTTTTTTTGGCCGAAATTTTGACCCCCTCCGATTTTCTTGAAACCTTGGATTCTGACAGAGGGCCACGAGACTTCGACCAGCGCGCAAAAATTGAGGCTCTAGACCCTTCCAGAGCCGAGATATCGAAGGTCAAAATTTGGACCTGAAAAAAAAAAAACATAAGGGGTGTGTTGTCCTCACTGCAGTGTAGCAACTGTAGCTATACAACCAGCTAACTCTGATGCAAAATGACGACAAGTCGTAGTGAGCGATTTCTTGCTGTTTACTGTGGCTTTAACATCATCTTACATGACAGAGTGAAAACTGTAACAAAGAAATAAAGATTGACTGTTTTAACATAAATCTTGTCTGAAGAAAAATAACTGTACATTCATGTAAATAAATATTGTAACTATGTGTAGTCTTTCCTTTTTAAACAGTATTGAAACATTAACTTATTAACATAAAAATGAATTTTGTACTTACGACATTGCTTCTAGTGCTAACACCATAAGGATTGCATGTGCTCACATTCTGTCAGCTTCCTTACTTCTGAACAGGAAATGACCTCTAACCCCAAACTCCAGGTCTACATCATATCAAAATAAAAGTCCCTAACATTTTGCCTTAATGGCAACACACTCCCCGCCTGACATCTTTGAGGTCACTACACAAACAAGTTAAGTATTAACTAAATAGATGAACATCACTCTCTACTCAGAAGCAAAACGAGTTCTGTCACTGGTCTAAGGTACTTTTTTGAATGTCCTTGATCTGTGGTCTTCAATTCCACCTTACGGACTTTCCCGTCTTTTCCAGGAATAGCCTTTGTGACTATCGCCATAGGCCAGCTGTTGCGGACAACTTGGTTGTCCTTGAGGAGGACGACATCTCCTTCTAGCAGATTTTGGTGAGATTTGGTCCATTTCTTCCGGCCTTGTAAGGTTGACAAGTACACTTGTCTCCAACGACGCCAGAACATGTTGGACAAGGCTTGTACTTGTCTCCACTGCTTGGTTAGGAGGTCTTTGTCTGTAAAGTCTCCTGGAGGAGGTGGAGTACCAACTTTCTGTGTTAACAGCATAGATGGTGTGAGAATGAATGGATCCTCTGGATCATTTGAAACTGGAACCAGAGGCCTTGCATTCATAATTGCTGTCACCTCTGCCATTAGAGTGCACAAGACTTCATGAGTCAGGCGAGTGCCATGTTCAAGAAGCATTGACTCCAGGATCCTTCGAGCCACTCCAATGAGGCGTTCCCATGAACCACCCGTGTGCGAAGCATGAGGTGGGTTAAACACCCAGGAGCATCCTTGTTGGTGTAGGTACCTCTGCACAGTGGTGTCTGGTTGTTCTGCGCTCATCCCGAGTTCTCTGCAGGCCCCAATGAAATTTGTGCCACAATCTGACCTCAGTTGTTTGGCTGGTCCTCTAATGGCAAAGAAACGCCTTAAGGCATTGACACAGCTTGAAGTGTCCATCGAGGTGATCACCTCAATGTGAACCGCCCTGGAGCTCATACAACAGAATAATATGGCCCACCGTTTGCTCTCAGGCTGAACTCCTCTTGTACGTCTGGTAGTGATGTGCCATGGTCCGAAGACATCTAGCCCTACATATGTGAAGGGAGGGCAGGCCTTGAGACGCTCAGGTGGCAAATCCGCCATTAGTTGCTCCTGCATTCGACCTCTGAGTCTACGACAGGTCACGCATTTGTGAAGAGTTGAGTTAATGAGCCTTTTACCTCCCAAGATCCAAAGTCCTGCAGCTCTCACAGCGCCTTCTGTTAAATGGCGGCCCTGATGTTTCACTTGGGTATGATGGTGTCTGATGAACAGTAAGGAAACATGGTTGTCTTTTGGGAGAATTACAGGGTTCTTTTGCTTAATCTCTACGTCTGCGTTTTTCAGACGGCCACCAATGCAGATCAGGTCATTCTGCAAGATAGGGTTGAGACGACGTAGACAACTGTTTAGTGGAATTGACTTGTCTCTTTCTAGAGCTTCAAATTCCTTCCCAAATGCTTTCCTCTGAACGGCTCTAATGATGACTTATCTGGCTTGAGAAAGCTCATCCGGAGAGCGAGGCAACTCACATGCATGCCATCCTCTACACTTGTCCATGACGTTAGGGGACTTGAAAGATCTTGCAATGTGAATTAAGAGTGCCACAGCTCGCTGGAGTGTGCCAAAGGTGGAGAACCTCTCAAAACGCTCTACGCTGAGACCTTCCTCATGCAGCTGGGTGGCATAACTCTTCACATCTGGACGAATCTCTGCATCCAATTCTGGTGAGACTAAGCTGAATGACTGAATAGGCTCTGGTTGAATGGAAGGCTTACGCAAAAAGGTAGGTCCGCTGAACCACATTGTTTGTGTGAGACGTGATGCTGGAACAGACCTTGACGCAATATCAGCCGGATTGTCATCTGTGCGTACGTAGTGCCACTGTTCAGGATTTGTGGTCTGGCGAATACGCTGAACTCGATTATGGACATATACATAAAACCGTCTGGATTGGTTATGAATGTATCCAAGGACCACTCTGCTATCCGTGTAGAATTTAACGGAATCCAACTTCAAGTCCAGTTCTTCCTGAATCAGTTCGGCCATTTCCACAGCCAAAACCGCAGCACACAGCTCAAGTCTCGGTATGGTTGGCTCTGGTTGTGGAGCAAGTTTAGACTTCCCCATGACAAATCCAGTGTCAACAATGCCTTCTTGGATGGTCCTCAAATAGGCTACAGCCCCAATGGCCATTGTAGAAGCATCACAGAACACACAGAGTTCCATCTGGTCAGCCTTGGTTAGAGAGATGCCCGTGTACATCCTTGATATATGGAAGTGCTTCAACTCTTGAAGTGAGTTTCGCCAAGCCTCCCACTTGCCTAGTTTATCTTCAGGTAATGGAGTGTCCCACTCTGAAGCCTCAGAATTCAGCTCTCTGAGAAAGGCTCTTCCTTGGATTACGACCGGAGCCAAAAAACCCAAGGGATCAAAAACACGACGGGTAAACGGTTTTATGTCAGTTGACACAGAGAAGGTGAATGTGTCCCTAGCTACCTCCCACAGGAGGCCTAAGCTGCGTTGGATGTGCGACTCCTTCCCACAGAGGTCCACCTCTTTTCCAGCAGCCACACAGTCCTCACTTGGAAAGGCCGCCAAGACAGTCGGACTATTCGATGCAAACTTGTGGAGCCTGAGATTGGACTCAGCCAATGAAGCCTGAGTCCTACGCAGCAAGTCAATGGCTTCAGCATCAGTAGGGACAGAACAAAGACCGTCATCAACATAAAAGTGGCGCTCGACAAAGTTGACAGTGTCTTGTCCATATCTTTGCGCACCCTTTCTGACAGCTCTTCTAAGCCCATAAATTGCCACTGCTGGGGACGGGCTGTTCCCAAAGACATGGACCTTCATCCTGTAGTCTATGACTTCACTTGCCACATCATTGTTCTTGAACCATAAGAATCTCAAATAGTTCCTATGTTTTTCTTCTACGCGGAAGCAGTAAAACATCTGCTGTATGTCTGTCATAACAGCCACCTTTTCCTTTCGGAACCGCATGAGTACTCCCAGAAGGGAGTTGTTAAGATCAGGGCCAGACAATAGCACATTATTTAAGGAGATTCCAGAGTGTTGGGCGCTCGAATCAAACACCACCCTGATTTGACCTGGTTTTTGTGGGTGAAACACTGCAAAGCTTGGTAAGTACCAGCACTCTTCATCTTCCCTTAGTTCTGGTGCCACCTCGGCATGATCATTTTCCAGCAGTTTGCCCATGAATGCCACATATTGCTGTTCCATCTCTGGCTTTCTCCTCAAGTTGCGTCGAAGTGATTCAAAGCGTTTGAATGCTTGGCTGCGGTTGTTAGGCAAGCGTTCTCTAGGCTGTCTGAATGGTAGTGGAGCGACCCAACTGTGAGAATCATTTCTGTAGACTTCTTTGTCCATTATGTTCAAGAAAGTCTCATCCTCAATTGATGGTGCCAGCTTGTTGTCTTGTTCGGTGCGGTCAAATACATTTTTACCCAGGATGTCTTCTTTAGCCTTGCTGGGCCTTAAGGCACTCTTCCTGGGCTCTTTGTCATGAAGCTCATCCCTGACATGCATAAAACTTGTGCACGGTTGGAGGAGCGAGGGCCGTCGACAATCAAGCACTGTTGTCCTGTAAGTGCTGACATTTGGCTTGTGTGCATTCCCCAGGCAGACCTCTCCAACCAACACCCAACCTAGGTCAAGGCGTTGAGCAAAAGGGGCATTGGGAGGGCCATTTACTTGCTCCCTTACCTTGTGCACTCTAATTATGTCTCTACCAAGCAGCAGAAGGATCTCCGCAGTTGGGTCCAATTCTGGAATGTGTTCTGCTACTTTGACGAGGTGAGGTTGATGATAGGGCTGTGCAATTAATCGAATTTCGATTTCAATTTCGATTTTGGTTCCCAACGATCTCCAAAATAGCACAATCGAGAAAAAACGATTATTTTTCCATGCACGTTTTGTTTTGAAAGGACGCTATAATTGCGTGTTCTGAATGACGCGCACATCCGCCCCTCCCGAAGCCATAAACTCGCTCAGCCTACAGTCATCAATTGCAAGCACAATAAACTTCACAATAACAATTGGCTAATTTAATATCTAATGGAGTGAGAGACCATCTCGAGCTGTCGCGATCTTTGTCTGCACGACCACTGCAGCGCGAGCGCACGTGACCTGATCATCTGTGCCGCCGCTTTACTGAACGAAACACATCGGGAATGAACACCGGGTAAACAGCTGATCAAAAAATAAAACCATCGCGCGAATTATTCGTGCGTCAAAATCGCGTCCAGTGTGAAAGGACCTTAACACTTGTCTGCGTGCTTGTCCGAGAAAAGTCGATTTTTTCCCCAAAAGTGAATGGTTTTGATCTTATACAGTCAGTATAAAGAGCGATTGATAACGGCTAGTGTATTTCTGAAGCTGCGCTGCCTGTCTGAGACTTAGTGAAACAATTAAAATAACAGCACACAAAACTCACAGAAGAAACATACTGAGGTAAAGTTTGAGGTTTTCTATTTATAATAGGCTATATGATATAGTTAAGTAGGCCTAACATAACATGACCAAGCTGTTATATCACGATTGCAATTACATTGAATTTATAGTTTAATAAACAAGTTAACTTACCTGGTTTATATGTAGTAACTTACATTTTAGATGCAAGATTGACTGGCTTGTTCCATTTCACCGACGAAAATAGTTACAAAAGAAAAGCAACGCTAAGCACTGTGTTTTGTTATTGAATGATTCATTATTTTGAACGAATCATTTTAATGAATGACTCAATGATTCATTTATTAAGATGGTCACTTGCCACCACCTATTGATTTATTGTTTAAAGGTATCATTGATTTTATTTTATTATTGGTTTAAACATTAAGCTCATAAAATTATTTATTACAGTTGTAATTTTGCATTGTAAATTAATTAATTTGATTGATAGCAGCTCTTTTTATTAAAACTGAATTTGATCAAATGTAAGAATTTGACATGAAGATAGCACATGTTTAGTTATATTAAGGTTTAAAAAAGTGTCCTTTATAAAAGGTAAATAACACCCCTCCCCCCACCCACAAAAAATGACTTGCATGTCACCTCTGTGAGTTTGCAGGTCTGTTTAATAGCTACAACAAAATGCTCAAATTTAAAAAAAAAAAATAATAATAATTTTTGAAAGGTATCTTTTAATAAATGTAACACTTTCCCAAAGTCATGTGAAATAATCGTGTTACATAATCGTGATTTCAATACTTACAAAAATAATCGTGATTATGATTTTTTCCATAATCGAGCAGCCCTAGTTGATGAAGAGCGGCGTTCGGCGTGGGAATTTCAGCCCGGTTGTCAGGTAAGTCGTTACATTCAATAAGCGGGGGGAGAGGGATTGTCACTTTCCCATCAAGCGCTTTGACCATAAAATCTTCAGCCCTTCTGCCGAATGTTTCCTCTGTGCCGGAACACGTTCTCAGTAAGTAAGGATATGGCCTACTCTGAATGTCGAAAAGGTCAAAGAATCTGGACGTCGCCAATGACCTGTTGCTTTGATCATCTAAAACGACATATGCCTTGATGGCTTTATCTGGACAGCCCTTGTGATACACCTTTGCTAGGCATATCTTGGAACATGACCTCCCAACTTGTCCTGCACCACATACTTCAGTGCAGCTTGAGCTGACGACTTCCCTGCTGTCGTCGCCCTCTTCTCCCTCCCCGCCATTCTGTGGCAAGGTAACAGGAGCAGTGATCTTTGGAGGAGGGCCCGGATGCATAGCTGAGACATGCTTGGTGCTGTCACACTCAGAACATTTCACTAATGCAGTGCAGTCCTTCGCCACATGACTATTTGAGCCACAACATTTAAAGCAGAATCCTCTCTCCTTCAGAAAGGTTTTCCTGTCTTGAAGATCTTTGGCTCTAAAGGCTTTGCACTTTTTAAGTGGATGTGGCTTTGCATGTATTGGGCAGCTCTTATTAGGATCACTGGAAGTGCTCATCTCTGCTGGGGAGACATTGGTCTTATGAACTGCAATGGGGTTCTTGATGCTTTTAAACTGAGAACTTTCAGCCTTTACAGCAGATCCGCTGGCATTTAAAAGGCAAAAACTGGGATCATTCCTTTTCTTTGCCTCATAGCACATGAATCTGATAAAGAATTCAAATGGTGGAAACCGTCCTCCATTTTCTTCTTTAAGCTTTGAACCCGCAGAAATCCATTTTTTCCTGAAGTCCATAAGGCAGCTTGGCTACTATAGGTTCAATGTCTCGTGCAGTATCCAGGTAGGACAAACCTGGCAAGTAGCCGTCTTCCTTAGCACACTGCACTTCCATCAGCAGATCTGCTAACTCCCTTAGCTTCAGATTTTCTTTCGCCAAAACCTTGGGGAACTTGTCAAGTCGAGTGAAGAGGGCCTTTGCAACTATCTCTGGCGCTGCATAACATTCCTGAAGACGTTCCCAGGCTTTTCTGAGTGCTATGTCTGGACTCGCTACGTGCACTGAACGCAGATGTTTCACTTGGTTTCTGGATTCTCTGCCAAGCCATCTCGTCATTAAGTCTAGCTCCTCAGTAGCAGTGAGACCCAGCCCTTGTGTAGCATTTTTATAAGAAGACTGCCAAGCATGATAATTTTCTGGTTTATCATCAAACTCATACAAGCTTGCACTCACCAGGTCACGTCGCGCTAAATATTGTGCAAGATGTTCAGTTGCAGACACGCTCTGATCAGTTTTTTGCTGGGGGTAATAGCACGGAGCAGAAATATTCAAGTCAGTATGAAACTTCTTTGAATCGACTTGAGTTTCCTTTCCGTCATGTAAAGTCTGACCATATGACAGTTTGGGTGCCGGTGGAACATAAACATCGTCAAGACCATCCTCTGATAAATTCCCATTTCCTATGTTGTTAGCCTGCCGTGGCTCACGTGAAGAAACAGGAACCTGCTGGTATGAAGAGAAGGGATTGTTCGGACTGAAAATGAGAGTGCCATCTGTGGTAGGCTGAAAAGCGTGAGAGCAAGCGTTCATAGCTTCTCGCTTAGGGGAGCTAGTTGGGCCAAAATGAGTTTGGACGTATTCGCTCGTCCGATCCATTTTATCTTCTCCTGACGAGCCTGTTTCATCCAACAGAATACACTTCGCTATTGAGTCAGCCGATTCCCAAACGGCTGCTTCAGCTTCAGCTGCCGCTGCTTCACGACACATGGCGACTGTTTCAAGCTCAGTCTCTCTTTTTACCTTCTCCAACTGTGATTCAGCTTCTTTAGCTGCCTTTTCTATTTTAGCTTTAGCCTCTTTTTCTGCATATTCCGCACGTACTTTAGCCGCTGCTGCTTTAGCCCGTGCACGGATTACTGCACTCCTTGATGACGCAGATGAGTGAGAACTTCCACTTGCTATGGAAGACTCAGCACGTTTTCCTTCCATCTTGCCACGATGTTCAACACTAACTTTTCAATGTCTTTTCACTGTGTTGTCCTCACTGCAGTGTAGCAACTGTAGCTATACAACCAGCTAACTCTGATGCAAAATGACGACAAGTCGTAGTGAGCGATTTCTTGCTGTTTACTGTGGCTTTAACATCATCTTACATGACAGAGTGAAAACTGTAACAAAGAAATAAAGATTGACTGTTTTAACATAAATCTTGTCTGAAGAAAAATAACTGTACATTCATGTAAATAAATATTGTAACTATGTGTAGTCTTTCCTTTTTAAACAGTATTGAAACATTAACTTATTAACATAAAAATGAATTTTGTACTTACGACATTGCTTCTAGTGCTAACACCATAACGATTGCATGTGCTCACATTCTGTCAGCTTCCTTACTTCTGAACAGGAAATGACCTCTAACCCCAAACTCCAGGTCTACATCATATCAAAATAAAAGTCCCTAACATTTTGCCTTAATGGCAACACAAGGGGTAACACTGTCATTTTTTTTTGGCCGAAATTTTGACCCCCTCCGATTTTCTTGAAACTCTGGATTCTGACAGAGGGCCACGAGACTTCGACCAGCGCGCAAAAATGGAGGCTCTAGACCCTTCCAGAACCGAGATATCGAAGGTCAAAATTTGGACCTGAAAAAAAAAACATAAGGGGTAACACTGTCATTTTTTTTTGGCCGAAATTTTGACCCCCTCCGATATTCTTGAAACTCTGGATTCTGACAGAGGGCCACGAGACTTCGACCAGCGCGCAAAAATGGAGGCTCTAGACCCTTCCAGAGCCGAGATATCGAAGGTCAAAATTTGGACCTGAAAAAAAAAACATAAGGGGTAACACTGTCATTTTTTTTGGGCCGAAATTTTGACCCCCTCCAATTTTCTTGAAACTCTGGATTCTGACAGAGGGCCACGAGACTTCGACCAGCGCACAAAAATGGAGGCTCTAGACCCTTCCAGAGCCGAGATATCGAAGGTCAAAATTTGGACCTGAAAAAAAAACATAAGGGGTAACACTGTCATTTTTTTTTTGGCCGAAATTTTGACCCCCTCCGATTTTCTTGAAACTCTGGATTCTGACAGAGGGCCACGAGACTTCGACCAGCGCGCAAAAATGGAGGCTCTAGACCCTTCCAGAGCCGAGATATCGAAGGTCAAATTTTGGACCTGAAAAAAAAAACATAAGGGGTAACACTGTCATTTTTTTTTTTTGGCCGAAATTTTAACAACCTCCGATTTTCTTGAAACTTTGGATTCTGACAGAGGGCCACGAGACTTCGACCAGCACGCAAAAATGGAGGCTCTAGACCCTTCCAGAGCCGAGATATCGAAGGTCAAAATTTGGACCTGAAAAAAAAACATAAGGGGTAACACTGTCATTTTTTTTTTTGGCCGAAATTTTGACCCCCTCCGATTTTCTTGAAACTCTGGATTCTGACAGAGGGCCACGAGACTTCGACCAGCGCGCAAAAATGGAGGCTCTAGACCCTTCCAGAGCCGAGATATCGAAGGTCAAAATTTGGACCTGAAAAAAAAACATAAGGGGTAACACTGTCGATTTTTTTTTTTGGCCGAAATTTTGACCCCCTCCGATTTTCTTGAAACTCTGGATTCTGACAGAGGGCCACGAGACTTCGACCAGCGCGCAAAAATGGAGGCTCTAGACCCTTCCAGAGCCGAGATATTGAAGGTCAAAATTTGGACCTGAAAAAAAAACATAAGGGGTAACAGTGTCATTTTTTTTTTGGCCGAAATTTTGACCCCCTCCGATTTTCTTGAAACTCTGGATTCTGACAGAGGGCCACGAGACTTCGACCAGCGCGCAAAAATGGAGGCTCTAGACCCTTCCAGAGCCGAGATATCGAAGGTCAAAATTTGGACCTGAAAAAAAACATAAGGGGTAACACTGTCATTTTTTTTTTTTGGCCGAAATTTTGACCCCCTCCGATTTTCTTGAAACTCTGGATTCTGACAGAGGGCCACGAGACTTCGACCAGCGCGCAAAAATGGAGGCTCTAGACCCTTCCAGAGCCGAGATATCGAAGGTCAAAATTTGGACCTGAAAAAAAAAACATAAGGGTAACACTGTCTTTTTTTTTTTTTTGCCGAAATTTTGACCCCCTCCGATTTTCTTGAAACTCTGGATTCTGACAGAGGGCCACGAGACTTCGACCAGCACGCAAAAATGGAGGCTCTAGACCCTTCCAGAGCCGAGATATCGAAGGTCAAAATTTGGACCTGAAAAAAAAAACATAAGGGTAACACTGTCTTTTTTTTTTTTTTTGGCCGAAATTTTGACCCCCTCCGATTTTCTTGAAACTCTGGATTCTGACAGAGGGCCACGAGACTTCGACCAGCGCGCAAAAATGGAGGCTCTAGACCCTTCCAGAGCCGAGATATCGAAGGTCAAAATTTGGACCTGAAAAAAAACATAAGGGGTAACACTCTCATTTTTTTTTTTGGCCGAAATTTTGACCGCCTCCGATTTTCTTGAAACTCTGGATTCTGACAGAGGGCCACGAGACTTCGACCAGCGCGCAAAAATGGAGGCTCTAGACCCTTCCAGAGCCGAGATATCGAAGGTCAAAATTTGGACCTGAAAAAAAACATAAGGGGTAACACTGTCATTTTTTTTTTTTTTTGGCCGAAATTTTGACCCCCTCCGATTTTCTTGAAACTCTGGATTCTGACAGAGGGCCACGAGACTTCGACCAGCGCACAAAAATGGAGGCTCTAGACCCTTCCAGAGCCGAGATATCGAAGGTCAAAATTTGGACCTGAAAAAAAAAAAACATAAGGGGTAACACTGTCATTTTTTTTTTTTGGCCGAAATTTTGACCCCCTCCGATTTTCTTGAAACTCTGGATTCTGACAGAGGGCCACGAGACTTCGACCAGCGCGCAAAAATGGAGGCTCTAGACCCTTCCAGAGCCGAGATATTGAAGGTCAAAATTTGGACCTGAAAAAAAAAAACATAAGGGGTAACACTGTCATTTTTTTTTTGGCCGAAATTTTGACCCCCTCCGATTTTCTTGAAACTCTGGATTCTGACAGAGGGCCACGAGACTTCGACCAGCGCGCAAAAATTGAGGCTCTAGACCCTTCCAGAGCCGAGATATCGAAGGTCAAAATTTGGACCTGAAAAAAAAACATAAGGGGTAACACTGTCAATTTTTTTTTTGGCCGAAATTTTGACCCCCTCCGATTTTCTTGAAACTCTGGATTCTGACAGAGGGCCACGAGACTTCGACCAACGCGCAAAAATGGAGGCTCTAGACCCTTCCAGAGCCGAGATATCGAAGGTCAAAATTTGGACCTGAAAAAAAACATAAGGGGTAACACTGTCTTTTTTTTTTTATTTGGCAGAAATTTTGACCCCCTCCGATTTTCTTGAAACTCTGGATTCTGACAGAGGGCCACGAGACTTCGACCAGCGCGCAAAAATGGAGGCTCTAGACCATTCCAGAGCCGAGATATTGAAGGTCAAAATTTGGACCTGAAAAAAAAAACATAAGGGGTAACACTGTCATTTTTTTTTTTGGCAGAAATTTTGACCCCCTCCGATTTTATTGAAACTCTGGATTCTGACAGAGGGCCACGAGACTTCGACCAGCATGCAAAAATGGAGGCTCTAGACCCTTCCAGAGCCGAGATATCGAAGGTCAAAATTTGGACCTGAAAAAAAAACATAAGGGGTAACACTGTCATTTTTTTTTTGGCCGAAATTTTGACCCCCTCCGATTTTCTTGAAACTCTGGATTCTGAGAGAGGGCCACGAGATTTCGACCAGCGCGCAAAAATGGAGGCTCTAGACCCTTCCAGAGCCGAGATATCGAAGGTCAAAATTTGGACCTGAAAAAAAAAAAAACATAAGGAGTAACACTGTCATTTTTTTTTTTTGGCAGAAATTTTGACCCCCTCCGATTTTCTTGAAACTCTGGATTCTGACAGAGGGCCACGAGACTTCGACCAGCGCGCAAAAATGGAGGCTCTAGACCCTTCCAGAGCCGAGATATCGAAGGTCAAAATTTGGACCTGAAAAAAAACATAAGGGGTAACACTGTCATTTTTTTTTTGGCCGAAATTTTGACCCCCTCCGATTTTCTTGAAACTCTGGATTCTGACAGAGGGCCACGAGACTTCGACCAGCGCGCAAAAATGGAGGCTCTAGACCCTTCCAGAGCCGAGATATCGAAGGTCAAAATTTGGACCTGAAAAAAAAAAACATAAGGGGTAACACTGTCATTTTTTTTTTTGGCCGAAATTTTGACCCCCTCCGATTTTCTTGAAGCTCTGGATTCTGACAGAGGGCCACGAGACTTCGACCACCGCGCAAAAATGGAGGCTCTAGACCCTTCCAGAGCCGAGATATCGAAGGTCAAAATTTGGACCTGAAAAAAAAAAAAACATAAGGGGTAACACTGTCATTTTTTTTTTTTTTGGCCGAAATTTTGACCCCCTCCGATTTTCTTGAAACTCTGGATTCTGACAGAGGGCCACGAGACTTCGACCAGCGCGCAAAAAATGGAGGCTCTAGACCCTTCCAGAGCCGAGATATCGAAGGTCAAAATTTGGACCTGAAAAAAAAACATAAGGGGTAACACTGTCATTTTTTTTTGGCCGAAATTTTGACCCCCTCCGATTTTCTTGAAACTCTGGATTCTGACAGAGGGCCACGAGACTTCGACCAGCGCGCAAAAATGGAGGCTCTAGACCCTTCCAGAGCCGAGATATCGAAGGTCAAAATTTGGACCTGAAAAAAAAACATAAGGGGTAACACTGTCATTTTTTTTTTTGGCCGAAATTTTGACCCCCTCCGATTTTCTTGAAACTCTGGATTCTGACAGAGGGCCACGAGACTTCGACCAGAGCGCAAAAATGGAGGCTCTAGACCCTTCCAGAGCCGAGATATCGAAGGTCAAAATTTGGACCTGAAAAAAAAAAACATAAGGGGTAACACTGTCAAGTTAATTTTGGCCGAAATTTTGACCCCCTCCGATTTTCTTGAAACTCTGGATTCTGATAGAGGGCCACGAGACTTCGACCAGCGCGCAAAAATGGAGGCTCTAGACCCTTCCAGAGCCGAGATATCGAAGGTCAAAATTTGGACCTGAAAAAAAAAACATAAGGGGCAACACTGTCATTTTTTTTTTTTTTTTTTGGCCGAAATTTTGACCCCCTCCGATTTTCTTGAAACTCTGGATTCTGACAGAGGACCACGAGACTTCGACCAGCGCGCAAAAATGGAGGCTCTAGACCCTTCCAGAGCCGAGATATCGAAGGTCAAAATTTGGACCTGAAAAAAAAAACATAAGGGGTAACACTGTCATTTTTTTTTTGGCCGAAATTTTGACCCCCTCCGATTTTCTTGAAACTCTGGATTCTGACAGAGGGCCACGAGACTTCGACCAGCGCGCAAAAATGGAGGCTCTAGACCCTTCCAGAGCCGAGATATCGAAGGTCAAAATTTGGACCTGAAAAAAAAACATAAGGGGTAACACTGTCATTTTTTTTTTTTTTGGCCGAAATTTTGACCCCCTCCGATTTTCTTGAAACTCTGGATTCTGACAGAGGGCCACGAGACTTCGACCAGCACACAAAAATGGAGGCTCTAGACCCTTCCAGAGCCGAGATATCGAAGGTCAAAATTTGGACCTGAAAAAAAAACATAAGGGGTAACACTGTCATTTTTTTTTTTTGGCCGAAATTTTGACCCCCTCCGATTTTCTTGAAACTCTGGATTCTGACAGAGGGCCACGAGACTTCGACCAGCGCGCAAAAATGGAGGCTCTAGACCCTTCCAGAGCCGAGATATCGAAGGTCAAAATTTGGACCTGAAAAAAAAACATAAGGGGTAACACTGTCATTTTTTTTTTTTGGCCGAAATTTTGACCCCCTCCGATTTTCTTGAAACTCTGGATTCTGACAGAGGGCCACGAGACTTCGACCAGCGCACAAAAATGGAGGCTCTAGACCCTTCCAGAGCCGAGATATCGAAGGTCAAAATATGGACCTGAAAAAAAAACATAAGGGGTAACACTGTCATTTTTTTTTTTGGCCGAAATTTTGACCCCCTCCGATTTTCTTGAAACTCTGGATTCTGACAGAGGGCAACGAGACTTCGACCAGCGCGCAAAAATGGAGGCTCTAGATCCTTCCAGAGCCGAGATATCGAAGGTCAAAATTTGGACCTGAAAAAAAAAACATAAGGGGTAACACTGTCATTTTTTTTTTTTGGCCGAAATTTTGACCCCCTCCGATTTTCTTGAAACTCTGGATTCTGACAGAGGGCCACGAGACTTCGACCAGCGCGCAAAAATGGAGGCTCTAGACCCTTCCAGAGCCGAGATATCGAAGGTCAAAATTTGGACCTGAAAAAAAAACATAAGGGGTAACACTGTCTTTTTTTTTTTTTTTTTGGCCGAAATTTTGACCCCCTCCGATTTTCTTGAAACTCTGGATTCTGACAGAGGGCCACGAGACTTCGACCAGCGCGCAAAAATGGAGGCTCTAGACCCTTCCAGAGCCGAGATATCGAAGGTCAAAATTTGGACCTGAAAAAAAAAACATAAGGGGTAACAATGTCATTTTTTTTTTTGGCCGAAATTTTGACCCCCTCCGATTTTCTTGAAACTCTGGATTCTGACAGAGGGCCACGAGACTTCGACCAGCGCGCAAAAATGAAGGCTCTAGACCCTTCCAGAGCCGAGATATCGAAGGTCAAAATTTGGACCTGAAAAAAAACATAAGGGGTAACACTGTCATTTTTTTTTTTTGGCCGAAATTTTGACAGCCTCCGATTTTCTTGAAACTCTGGATTCTGACAGAGGGCCACGAGACTTCGACCAGTGCGCAAAAATGGAGGCTCTAGACCCTTCCAAAGCCGAGATATCGAAGGTCAAAATTTGGACCTGAAAAAAAAACATAAGGGGTAACACTGTCATTTTTTTTTTTTTTTGGCCGAAATTTTGACCCCCTCCGATTTTCTTGAAACTCTGGATTCTGACAGAGGGCCACGAGACTTCGACCAGCGCACAAAAATGGAGGCTCTAGACCCTTCCAGAGCCGAGATATCGAAGGTCAAAATTTGGACCTGAAAAAAAAACATAAGGGGTAACACTGTCAATTTTTTTTTTTGGCCGAAATTTTGACCCCTCCAATTTTCTTGAAACTCTGGATTCTGACAGAGGGCCACGAGACTTCGACCAACGCGCAAAAATGGAGGCTCTAGACCCTTCCAGAGCCGAGATATCGAAGGTCAAAATTTGGACCTGAAAAAAAAAACATAAGGGGTAACACTGTCTTTTTTTTTATTTGGCAGATATTTTGACCCCCTCCGATTTTCTTGAAACTCTGGATTCTGACAGAGGGCCACGAGACTTCGACCAGCGCGCAAAAATGGAGGCTCTAGACCATTCCAGAGCCGAGATATCGAAGGTCAAAATTTGGACCTGAAAAAAAAAACATAAGGGGTAACACTGTCATTTTTTTTTTGGCCGAAATTTTGACCCCCTCCGATTTTATTGAAACTCTGGATTCTGAGAGAGGGCCACGAGATTTCGACCAGCGCGCAAAAATGGAGGCTCTAGACCCTTCCAGAGCCGAGATATCGAAGGTCAAAATTTGGACCTGAAAAAAAAAACATAAGGGGTAACACTGTCTTTTTTTTTTTTTGGCCGAAATTTTGACCCCCTCCGATTTTCTTGAAACTCTGGATTCTGACAGAGGGCCATGTTGTGGAATTTAATTTTAATCTTACATATATTGCATATGGTTATTAGATCTTATGTTTTGCCTCCTATGTGTACTATGGAGGAATGTTTTCTAACCGGCTGGGTCAGAGGTCATCTTAGACGGGGAGGTAAATCTAACATGATGAATCCTATGGTGTGTGGAAATTTACAGAGAAGGCTTGGCCTGCAGTAAAATAACCTTGAGGGAGAACTATTTAGATCTCACCCCAGCCTGTGTTCTGGGCGTCACTCTCTTCACAGTGTACCAATCTGTGTTAGCGACTGGGCCTATTCTTGCAAGAATAAACTTCTCTTTCTTTATTAATTTGACTCTGAAGTGTCTCTTACGCAGTGATGTCTGTTTATTGGATTTTTGCCTCAACAATTGGTGTCAGAAGTGTAGATCTCCTTGGAAGTGCCTTCTGGACCTGAGAGCGGACGGTGTTTGGCTACCTGGACTGAGCAGTTCCAGCTCTACCTCGTAAGCTTGAGAGAGAGGGGCCGACCGCTCCGGGCCCAGGAGAGGCTCCACTGGAATCAAAAGAACCCGAGGCACAGAGAAAAAGACATCCTGGTAAGACACAGCTAAATTGATAGCTGAAGTGTCTCTTACGCAGTGATGTCTGTTTATTGGATTTTTGCCTCAACAATTGGTGTCAGAAGTGTAGATCTCCTTGGAAGTGCCTTCTGGACCTGAGAGCGGACGGTGTTTGGCCACCTGGACTGAGCAGTTCCAGCTCTACCTCGTAAGCTTGAGAGAGAGGGGCCGACCGCTCCGGGCCCAGGAGAGGCTCCACTGGAATCAAAAGAACCCGAGGCACAGAGAAAAAGACATCCTGGTAAGACACAGCTAAATTGATTTTATATTGGGTAGAGAGCTGAGGAGAACCATACTGGCTGAGATCTATTTCGGTGGTGCGAGTCCAGGGTATATGTCCAAACCTAATCAGGACCTAAGGTCAGGTCCAGGGATTTAAAGTGGGGGTATATGTCCAAACCTAATCAGGACCTAAGGTCAGGTCCAGGGATTTAAAGTGGGCGTATATGTCCAAACCTAATCAGGACCTAAGGTCAGGTCCAGGGATTTAAAGTGGGCATGGGGCTCGTTAAGTGCTGAATTTGACTTACATCGCGATCAGATCAACAGTCCAGATTGGGGTCCAAGATTAATTTCAGGTGGACTTTAATCTGGGGTTGATCGTGGCCAGGGAGCAGGTCAGCAGTCGGGATTGGGGTCCAAGATTAATTTCAGGTGGACCTTAATCCGGGGGAGACTGTTTAGACTGGGGTTGGTCGTGATCAGATCAACAGTCCAGATTGGGGTCCAAGATTAATTTCAGGTGGACTTTAATCTGGGGTTGATCGTGGCCAGGGAGCCGAGTCAAGATTTCAGTGACCCCCGTTCGATCTTGGGTTAAAGATCGGATCTGTTGGAGACGTCCAACAGATTGGAAGACGCGTCGACCGAAAATCCACAGGTGAAGTAGAGAAAAGCCAGTATGGGGAAATCTCAGAGCAAGTTTGCCAGGTATGATACACCAGTGTTTTGTCAAATGAGAAAATTCTGAGAGAATTCATGGAACTATTTATGAGCGCCGGTTAAGTCAGAATAAATTGAAATTATTTTTAATTTTAGTTGGACAACCATTGTTTGAACCTAAAGGAAAGGGGGGTAGTGAAAGGAATGGATTTACTATCCACTTTCATTGATTATAAAATAATGAATGCGTGTATCCTGGTATTTATAATTATAGACTATGTCTGTATTTAATATCTGAGGAGTGACTGAGGGTCCAGCTATGCTGGGAGTACAGTGACAGTGTTTGCTTATTCAGCCCGGCTTCCGGATGTTAGATATGTACTTGTTCTGTAATTAGTCTTGTTGATGGTAATACCAAATTAGTAAAATGTAAAGACGGCTATGTCCAAAGGTTGTGTAAATCAATTAGGTTGATTGACATTGAAATAAGATACTGTTTTATAAAAGGAAATTATGGGTCAGGGATAATTTCCCAGGACAAGTGTAACCAAAGTAATCAAAAAAAACTTTGATTGAGTGAAAACGAAATAGAATATTTTGAGCATTTCGATGCAGCTTTTGAAAATTAATGTGCTGCCAATGATAATGATGTAGATTATAATTTGGCTATTGTGATTAAATCCGCCGCTGGCGGACTGTAAGGAATACAGAGAACTGCTTATCAGTTGCATTCCTAAATGGGACACACACTGCTTCAAGTGTGTGCAATAAGTTGGAGCTGACAGAGAGTGTTTCAATTGTTGTCAGCAGGACCACTTAAGGCGTAACTGTAAATGCCCACCGAGAAGATGTTTGGAAATGTGATAGAGACACATTTCTGGTAAAAATGTGGGTTTGAAAGTAAATCAGTTTAAATGACGACATTAACATTTTTTCGTCTGAGAAATAAGAGATAAAAACAAGGTCAAAAGACTGAAGTATTAAAGTGAATCCTTTTAGAGAAAGGATCTACAGTATAATAGTAATTTTTAAAAAGTGAATTGATGAATAGGCCTACAGTTTGATGTAAAATGAATGACTCCAACAAATGTGAGTTGCAAAATACATCAAAGTAACAAAAAAGAAAGATTGTGTTTTAATTAAACATTTATAAAAGGTTTTAGATGATATAGTGAGACTAATCTCACAGATGATTTACAATAACTGCAAAAGTATCACAAGCAGAGAGTGCTTGCCTCGTCAAAGTTAGTGTGAATCCTAATTGGAGATTGATAAACTCCAAGAGAAAACTTAAGTCATATATTAAACTATGGTTGAGAACTTGACGATTAAAATTGAGATTGAGAAATGAGAAACGTATTGAGAACTAGAATAATTATTTTTATCTAAGAACAAATAAGCAGAAGCAGTACTTTATTAGCAGTTGCTGAATGGTGATTAAACAAACAGCTTGAGAAGTTGACCATGACATGTTTATGAAATGCTGATGTTTAGCTTTCAAAAAAAATAAGTTTAAAATGAAACAATTTGCTTATCTGAATCTGATGTGTACTGTGGCTGAAACTGCCAGTACAACAGACTCAATCTGAGTGAAAATTAGTAATGCCTAAATTCCATGATGTGGGCAAAAGACTAATTTAACAAATACGTTTATTTGAAATCTTATGTAATTTCTGGCAAAGATGCCTTAAGTTGGAATAGAGTTAAACAATGGTAGATAAAGTTTGATGTTAGAAGTTTATGAGAGTGCAGTACCAGTCCTGAATCCCTCAGAGTCTCTCTCTCATTGAATGTCGGCTAAAGGCCGTTATCTGAGCCTGTGTCATAAGTAATAATAAGCTATTTGTAAGAAAGCACAGTGTTTCAGTTGAGAATCATAGACATGGAGATGTTAAAATAAATAATTGACATTTAAAGGGCAATTTGTTTTTAAAGTAAAACTGAATGATTTTAAAGAAGTCTATAAAATAATACTACAGGCCTTAAAAGAAGTGGCCTGATTGTCTGATCTTTGGTTCTGTATCTGATCTTAGTCCCCACCATGCTTCGGCTACAGATGAAGTAAAATGAATGTACAGTTGTGATCTAAAGCCACTGAGTAGCTAGGTTGCTGCTTTTTAAGATTGTTAATGGATTTAAGTGATTGAAAACTGTTGTTATTAACCTGTCTCCCTGTGTTACAACTATTAGGCAATCCTAATGGCCCTGGTGACTCTCGAATGTTTTTCCTAAGCTCCGGAAACAACAGATTTTGTTGAAGAAAACGGTTTTGAGAAAATGGCGGTCACCATGTGTGCACGAGTGGTCATCTCGATGACGGGTAAGACCTTCTTTGGCCAAATAGGAGGCAACCTAAGGCAGGGGGATCACGCAGACACTGGGCATCTCCTGATGGAGGTGTTGTTATGTGAGGGAAGGGATGAGAGTGGACGGGTGTCTGCGAGGCCAACAGCATCCTGTATCGTTAGGGGGGATGGAGCTGTGAGGAGTCATGGCAGTCTGCCCCAGGAAACGTAAGTCCCTCTATCCCACTCACCAGAAACCGCATTCACTGTATGGCTTGTTTCTCATTGTGACAAGCTCTATGTATGCCAGGGACCACACCCTGATGGAGATTATAGATAAAGAGCTAACAGGAAATGGGCTTTCGGGGTTCAGTCGGGGCCATGAAGTGATTCCCATTAGTTGTTGAGGGGACAGTATTAAAACTTTTTGATGTCGGTTGCCTTATGGGCAAGGAAAATTATACTTTATTTTGAACTAATATGTCTAGCATATTTTTAACTACTTAAGGTCATTGGACATGATGGTGACTAAAGATGAAGACAGCTTTGTAGATTTAAGAAAAGTCTGGATAACAAAGGTGAATGCTGTTGTAATGAATTTAAATGTTGTCTAAGTTACAGCCTTACAAGGCTGCTGAAAGGATTATTTTGTTTTAGTGAGAGAGACTTGAGGAGGAAGGGATGGTAACTGTGTCTGTCTTTCTGATATTGGCCTGCTAAAGCAAGCTGAAGCAAAATAATGATAGTGAACCAAAACAACCAGCTGACCTTGTCAAATTCGAATAAATAATGGACAGACATGCTTTGAAACTGGTTTAGAAACCATGTAAATTAGGTAAAGTTACAAGGAAATGTAAAGTTTAAAATCTTATTCGGAAGATTTGAATATGAAAGTATGAGTTCATAATTAGGTAAGAGTGTGTGTGTTTGATAGTGAAAGCATTGTATGTTTTTGTGAGTGTTTTATCATCACAGATGGGCCAAGGCGAATGACAAACTTTAAAGGAACTGATAATTCTGACGGGCTTTAAGTTGATTGGTCATCAAGCTCTGTCTAGTAGTAATAGTTTTGTCATTCATGACGTAGATTGGAAGATCAGTTTAAGTTGTAAATTGGAATTGTGAATTAGTTGATGGACGTCTGTCAGGGGTTGAGATAAACGTATGTCAATATCGAATTATAAGAGAGTCCTTAACATTTATGACCAAAGGGGGAAATGTTTGACTGACGTGGACTAAGTCTGTACAGCACGACCTGACCTGATAGAAACAATTGATGACTTTGGAAATGTTTATAGATGACTGACGTAAGAGACCAAACAACAGGCCTGAAAAGCAGGATTCGCTGTGAGACTCAGGGCCGTTGCCCTTCAAAAACTTCGATAAGAAGGTGAGATTGGGCCTTTAAGTAATATTTTGTTTCAGAGGCAGAGAAAGATGTCTGGGCGAAAATTGGCTGAAGGATGATGTTTGGGTTAATGTTGATTGGCAAATCAGATTAATTTAAATTGATGCACGAGCTGGGTCATGCATCAAAAGGGGGATGGTAACAAGTGCCAAGTGCCAAATAGGGTTTACTGAGGGGTTCAAATTTGCTGAAAGCCATTGCACAAGGGGGGCAATATTGCTGTCTGTAAGTGTGCTGCACACGCTGATAACAAAATTGCAGGACTGTTTCAACAGGAGACGCCAGGGCAGATGCAGCAGCGAAGGCCATGGCAGCACAGCAGACAAAAGAAACTATGTGTACTTCGCTATCTGAAAATAACCTCGACATTTGTTTTCTCTACAGATCATGCAGACTTTTAAGACATGAGCAGAATGTGTCTAATAAAATAATGGCTGTGGATGAATTTGGCTAACTACCCTGGCATGGGTTATTAGTGTGGCGGAAAGGTGCCACACCTGCGCTGCGCATAACTAAGATTTCCTTTTACAGAATGTCAGGATGGATTGCAGCAAACAGATCTGATTCTGTTCCAAATGTATAAACATTGTGTAGTGGACATGAGCAATGTGAGTTGAATGTTTTCCAGGGGAAAAGGACCCTGAAGGCTATTAGGTGCAAGAATGATCCAGTGAAAAAAATGTTTCAGGTTGTTGATTCCACAGCAGATAAGTTAATAGATGCTGTCACTAACAAAATACTTAAGGTCTCCATTCACAGGTGAAAGCAGGCAAGAAGTGGTTCACTCCAGTGGGGGTCGTGATTTCAGGGAAACCTTGTAAGGATCAGAAAATGGTTGGAGAGCGTGACACCTGGGTCCAAGCCTCTCACCTTAGGACAACACCGACAGGCCTCAACCATCCAATAGAGAATTAAGTGGGGGATAAAAGGACGTGCTAGTAACGTACCTCCCTTTCACCGACGGGGGAAAGACCATTGCGACGGCACGCAAAGTGTCACCCTGGTGAACACGGAACGTCCATGGGGCGAACGAGATGATCAACACACCTGGAGGAACCAACTGCCAACTGATGGTTCAAGTTTAACATAATAATCTGTTTTTATGATGATTTCGATGATTTTGTTTGAATCAAACTAAGTATTGATTTGATTGGTGCAAATATAGGAAATTTATTGATTGATGTGTCCGCACTAGAGATATTGGAGTTAATTTTGAACAACTAATTTGGTTACAGGAATGGATAAAATTATAAGACTTCTCTGGTTAGATTTATTAAATGGTGCATTAAATAGAGCTTACTAAACTGAATAAGAAGCGAATAAAATATGGAGATGGGCATACTAAGATTAATGGGAGAAACTTAATGGTAGGAGTTAGGATTGTATGTGTTATTCTGATAATTTTGTTATCAAGGGTGAATACGATTACAGAGACAGGTAGGGGAAGCTACAGTGAGATGTGTTTTAAATGTATGCATGTCTTGTTTGTTTATGGGGTTTGTTGTTTTTCTTGCTAATCTATAATCTATTTCTTATTCATTTCGAGGTGACTGAGGGTCTGATTTTTATCAGGAGTGCAGTAACAGTGATTACTCATTTAGCCCGGCTTCGGATGAATTGCTTTACTAGCTTGCTAACCATTAGGGGACTATCCCCCACAAAAACAGCCTTAGCTTTCTTCCTTTCCAACACTGTCTTTTTCCGCAAATGTTTAAGTAGAGTGATCATTTATGCGAAAATCAACTGAAGAGTATAAATGTGATGTAAGACTTAAAATTTGTCTTTTGTTTATTATTATGTTTAAGGGTAACCTAATGATAAACAGGGGGGAATTGTTGTGGAATTTAATTTTAATCTTACATATATTGCATATGGTTATTAGATCTTATGTTTTGCCTCCTATGTGTACTATGGAGGAATGTTTTCTAACCGGCTGGGTCGGAGGTCATCTTAGACGGGGAGGTAAATCTAACATGATGAATCCTATGGTGTGTGGAAATTTACAGAGAAGGCTTGGCCTGCAGTAAAATAACCTTGAGGGAGAACTATTTAGATCTCACCCCAGCCTGTGTTCTGGGCGTCACTCTCTTCACAGTGTACCAATCTGTGTTAGCGACTGGGCCTATTCTTGCAAGAATAAACTTCTCTTTCTTTATTAATTTGACTCTGAAGTGTCTCTTACGCAGTGATGTCTGTTTATTGAATTTTTGCCACAACACCTGTTACCCTATCCACTACAGTAAAAGACCTGGGTGTTATACTAGACCGCAACTTATCTTTCGAAAATCATGTTTCTTATGTTACAAAGACAGCCTTTTTCCACCTTGGAAACATTGCTAAGCTACGTAACATGCTATCTCTCTCTGATGCAGAAAAGTTAGTTCATGCATTCATGACCTCGAGACTAGATTACTGCAATGCTTTATTAGCCTGCATCCTCAATAAACAAGCTACAGTTAGTACAGAATGCAGCTGCTAGAGTTCTTACTAGATCAAGAAAATATGATCATATAACACCGATTTTATCCTCTCTGCACTGGTTACCTATTAAGTTCAGTATCAACTACAAAGTACTACTACTGACCTATAAAGCCCTAAATGGTTTAGCTCCTATGTACTTAACGGACCTTCTCTCGCCCTACAATCCACCGCGTTCCTTAAGATCACTAAATTCAAGGCTTCTGGTCATTCCTAGGATATCTAAGTCCAGTAAAGGAGGGAGGGCGTTCTCGCATTTAGCTCCAAAACTCTGGAATAGCCTTCCCGATACTGTCCGGGGCTCTGACTCGCTGACACAGTTTAAAACTACATTAAAGACGCATCTCTTTAGTCAAGCATTCACATAATGCTTACCTTTCAGTCCTCTGTTATGCCATACGGAACCGTTTGCCACTGAAACTGCTTAAACTATTAAGAAAACCAATTCGTTCTACACCATTTGTAGGGGCATACACATTTACAAACACCATTTTACACTTTTCAAAAGTAGCCCGTATTATCAAAAGCCTGCCAGCTATTACCTCTTCCACCTGACATGATACAGGCAAAAACCTTTTTGAAAATAAAACAACCCCTCCTCCTCTGTTAGAACTCATATGTGTTAGGAGCACTTCTCCCTCCCATTCCCTTTTCCAATCAATTGCATTTATGCAGTCACTATGAGTTTCCTGTACATACATTACATCTATATTCTTTTGATTTATTAACTTCATTGATGGAGAACCAATACCAACAGTGGCAGAGAAACGGGTTAAGAGCCTCGGGCGATGGTATGATGCGTCATTGAAGGACACCGAACAAGTTGTCCAACTCAAAGAGGTTACCAAAAATGGCTTGAAAAATATCGACAGCACCTTATTGCCTGGCAGTCTAAAACTCTTGTGCCTGCAGTTTGGCCTCCTCCCACGCCTAATATGGCCACTGACTGTCTACGATATTCCTCTTTCCAAGGTCGAAAAACTGGAGCGGCTGGTTAGCTCTTATGCTAAGAACTGGCTTGGTCTTCCCAGGTGCATTACCAACACAGCACTGTATGGAAAAGGTGTTCTAGAGCTACCTGTGTCCTGCCTTACCGAGGAATTTAAGTGTGCCAAGGTGAGGCTTGAGATGACTGTCAGAGTCTCGAGACACTGTAGTTGCTGGAACTGCCCTTACCCGAGCGACGGAAAGAAAGTGGTCCTCAGCAGTGGCGTTAGAGCAAGCAAAATCTGCCCTCAGGCACCAAGAAATTGTCGGGCACGTGCAGTTGGGGAGACAAGGTCTAGGAGTTGGGGAAAAGGTACCATTCTGGCACAAAGCATCTCCCTTACAACGGCGAGGTTTAGTCATGGAAGAAATACGCAGACAGGAGCAGGTGATGAGGCTGACAAAGGCAGTTTCACATGTGAAGCAAGGCCAATTGACACATTGGAAGGACGTAGAAAAGAGGAAATTCTCCTGGAGGGAGTTGTGGGGATGGAGGAATATCGAGTCAGCTTTTTCATTCGAGCAGTTTATGATGTCTTACCATCACCAACTAACCTCCAACAGTGGTATGGGGAAGATGCCATGTGTTCCCTGTGTCCCTCTTCAGCAAACCTAAAGCACATTTTGGTTGGCTGTAAAACAAGCTTGGCGCAAGGCCGTTATACATGGCGGCATAACCAGGTGCTAAGGTGCTTGGCGGCCAGCCTTGAGGCCAAGCGAACAGCCACAAATACCCTCCTTCCTCTGCCAGCCAAGCAGTATCCATGAATGGCCTTTGTTCGTGCAGGTATAACACCAAGAAGATCACAGGGATCCAGCTCATATCCGGGCCTGCTGCACAAAGCACGAGACTGGAAGTTATTAGTTGACTTAAACCAGCGGTTGCACTTCCCTATTGAGATTGCAGTAACAAACCTTAGACCTGACATCGTCTTTTGGTCCCCCACCCTTCGCACGGCCCTCCTAGTGGAGCTGACAGTGCCATGGGAGGACTCAATGGAGGAGGCGTATGAACGCAAGAGGCTAAACTATTCAGAGCTGGCTGCTGATGCTGAGCAGCGTGGGTGGAAAGTCAGGATCTACCCAGTGGAGGTCGGTTGCAGAGGGTTTGTTGGCCACTCCTTAGTCCGGTTTTTGAAGGACCTAGGAATGCGAGGTCAGGCTCTGCAGCAAACTGTGAAAGCCCTTTCCAATGCAGCAGAGGAGGCCAGTCGTTGGCTGTGGTTGAAGAGAAAGGAGAATACCTGGGCCTGTAGACAGTAGTAGTTGAGCAAGGGGGGGGATCACAAGCCGAGGGGGGGGCACAGCTGGGACGCTAGGTATTGCCGATGAGCCCTTTGGAAGTGTTGTGGGTTAATCATCGAAACACTCGTGAAGGAGGGTGCCCACCTGATGACCCCAGTGAAGCCAGTGATCCTTGGCACTTGTCTCATATCTCTCCTAGTTTCAGCTTATAGTTTATCCATCGTGGGATATGTGGATTCCGGGATTGTAACATCTAGTCCTTTAGTTGAACTCATACAGCAACATCCTTTTCTGAACATCTCTTGCACCATTTATATTAAGAGAGCCCACCTTAATTGCACTCATTAATATAATTGAAAAGAAATGGCACAAAGAAATCATTAAAAGAAAGGGACACATGGAGTTATGTTGTTTCAAAACCATTTTCATTATGTAGCTCTTGTCTCAATTTTGCAACAAACTTTTTAAGCCTGTAAATTTCTTGCACAGTGAATTGTTCAGTTCCTTCACCCCTCATTAAAGCTCCAGCTGACTCAATCTCCGATCCGGAAAAAAAATCCACAACATGTACATTTTTTGCGTTCTTAGTTTTGTGCAAAAAAATCCCTGATTTTCACAAAAGAGTATTCACTCTGTTTTCCTCTATTTTTACAGTCAGGTGCCTCATCTGAATCATCCACTGTGCTATGTGCACTATCATGTTTACCATCATTTTCACTACTTTTACTGGCTCTTCCCATCTTTGTCTTGACCCCTTTCCTCTTGATAGTAGGAGTTTTGAAAATGTCCTCCTCATTGACTGACTCACTGTCCACTCCTCCCTCTAGAACTGCCTCTGCAGCCTCAACCACCTGACTACATTCAACCGGCACTTCTATCTCTATATCATTCACCTGTTCCTTCTCGCTCTCCACCACATTCTCCTGTACCTGCACCCCAACTACACCTCCATCCTCAGCAGTGCCAGCATCAGCAGTATCAGTCTTCTTTGGACATGCACGTCTTATGTGGCCCTCTCGTCCGCATCCAAAACATTTCATTGTTTCAGATGAAACAAACACGATGTAATCAGACCCATCAATCTTAAATTTTAAAGCCACACTAAGTTCATCTGTTTCATTTTTTAGAACCTGACGTCTAAAACATACAACATGTTTTAACAAAGGCGATTTGCAGCCTAAAAGATTTTTTTTTTCATTTGGGAGACTACCTTTCAATGCCTTGATAATTCTTTTAACAATATATCATCCTTTATGAAGGGAGGCACATTTGACAGCGTGACTTTCCTTGCTGACTGAACCAAAGGAATTACCGGGGTAAAAGTATATCTTATTACCACCCCACTTTTAACCACACTAGTCACTTTCTCTATACCGTCAAGAAAAATAACAACCGCACTGCTCATTCGTGACGCTGACATGATACTCACATACCCGACGGCCTTTCCGACCGCGAGACTACACTCTTTAACAGAGCAATCCATTACCGGCACGATTTTAATTCCGTGCCTGCGTGAGAGTCTGTCAAACGCCAATG
Source organism: Cyprinella venusta (assembly GCA_038021265.1). Lineage (NCBI taxonomy): Eukaryota > Metazoa > Chordata > Actinopteri > Cypriniformes > Leuciscidae > Cyprinella > Cyprinella venusta. Next base: position 3,004,297 of record CM075883.1, read on the forward strand.
GGTCTAACGCCGCCGCTACCGCCATTGCCGGTGTTATACACCTGGCCAGCAAACGCTGGCAGGCGGCGGTCTCAGCTTATAGCCTCACTCAAAGACTTCCCTTTCTACACACAAGAACAAAAATCGAACTCCAAAATTCTCCTTAACCAGAACTTTATACTCAAACACAGCGAAAGAAAAAAAAGACAGAAAAAAAGACAGGAAAAAAACTCACTCGTTTCACATCACACTCTCACGCAGCCTCCGCCCACACTCACTCCCAACATCCAATCAGAGAGAAAGAGAGAGAGAGAGAATTGAATTTTAAAATGTCTTTTATTCCAACCCTGTATCACACGAAATACGTTCTGAGGAAACTATTTTGCAAATCGCAATTACGTTACATGCCAACATATTTAGCAGTGCTATTATGTTCGTCCTTAACCTAATATGTGTCATTGATAATACGTAGATACTAATACGTAATTTTCAAATATGTAAAACGTACATATTTTACGTTTTGATAGATGTTAAAAACGTATAATATGGACGTATTTGTAACATTTAAACGTAACATTATTACGTTTTTACAGCTATAAAACGTTAACTATTTACGTCTATGTCATATCATAACGATATCTGTACACTTTCACTTTTAAAGATAAATGTAACAAGATCCGTTAATCCTACTCACAAAACCTAAACATATTCATTTTATACAGAATATAAAAAGGATAGAAAGGATAGACGTTGTAGAAATTGCAACCGAAAAGCTGCTATTCTACTTTTCAAATGTATCAACCCATGACCACCCTCCTCTTTAGGTAAATACAACACAATCTGAGGGACCCAGTGTAATTTATCCCCCAAAAAATCCACCAAAATACCTTAATTTTTTTCTAGAAGTAGTGCAGGAGGATCCAAACATGCTAGCCTATGCCACAGGCAGGAAGCTACTAAATTATTGTTCACAATTAAGATTCTTCCTTTGTATGACAACTTTGGTATTAACCATTTCCATTTGTCAAGCCTGCCTTTCATCTTATCAACAACCCCTTCCCAATTTTTCAGCTCCCAAATACACTCCTAAATACTTAAACCCTCCCGTTGCCCAAGTTAGACCATCAGGAAGACTTGGTCTCCCTTTTGACCAGTTTCCAATTAAAACTGCTTTACTCTTGTTCCAATTAACTTTTGCTGAAGACAAAACTCTAAAATCTTGTAAAATTTCCATTAAAACCTGCACATCATTTTGTCCATTAAGTAAGGGATAATCCACGGCTAGCCATGCATTAAAGGATTTTAATGCACGGCGTAGAGGCGAAGAACCACCCGACGCGAAGCGGAGGGTGGTTGCCTCTACGTCGTGCATTAAAATCATTTAATGCATGGCTAGCCGTGGATTATCCCGCTTATACCACGGTTATTTGCCAAGTTAAAAAGAAGTTAAAGCTATAACTGATGTTAACAGTGTAATTTTTTAACAGACATGTAAAAATGACGGTTATTTTCTTAAGTTACGGCTCGTTAGTTCTACTCCGTCCACTTTAAATAAAGAAGAGCCATCGGATTGCATTTATTTGAATGAATTATGAATCTGTTTGCAAGCGTAACTGTTACTATGGTTACCAATGTTTGTTTTACAGTCTATGGTTTACAGTCTAAGCGGATTCATTTCAAACTGTAATCAAACTGACTGGAACTACCTGTGCATTAAAGGGTTTTACTGCACACCTTCCAGCCAATCAGAATCGAGTATTTAAACAGCCTGTGGTATAATTAAAATTACCACATCATCGGCATAAGCAGACAAGGAAATGCTACTTTTACAAATAGGTAAAATTAAACCACAAACATGTTCTCTTAATTGTTGCAACAAAGGTTCTATAGCAAGTGCATATAACATTCCAGACAAAGAGCAGCCCTGTCTAATACCCCTATTGAACTTGAAAGGAGTTCATAAGCCACTGTTTATCTTAAGCACACTTTTAACGTCACCATAGAGCACTTTCACTTTGTCAATAAACTCCTGACAAAATCCAAAAGCTTCTAAAGTTCTCCACAAATAAAGGTGTTCGACCCTATCAAACGCCTTTTCTTGATCTAGAGAGATAAGTCCAATATTAATGCCGAGCAACTTGGAGACATCGAAAATATCCCTAATGAGGGAAATATTGTCAAAAATGGAACGACCAGGGACACAATAGGTCTGATCTGGATGTACCACCTGATCTATAATTTTAGATAACCTGGCTATTAGCTAAAACTTTTGAGAGTATTTTATAATCTGAACAAAGGAGCGAAACAGGACGCCGATTCTTAATTTCTAAAAGATCTCCTTTTTTGGGGAGGAGAGTGATGACTGCTCTTCGGCTGCTCAAAGGCAACCTACCTGAGTTCATGCTGTCATTAAGCACCAGCAAAAGGTCCTCCCCTACCTCCTTCCAAAAATGTTTAAAAAATTCAACAGGAAGGCCGTCAATTCCTGGCACTTTCCCAGAATTCATGCCTTCAAGGGCCTTATGCAACTCCCCCAGGCTTAATGCTCCTGAGAGCTCTGCATTGGCACCGCCTGACACTTGGGTCAACCCTTTGAAAGAAAACACTTTCAGAATCCCATCCTGTTCCCAGCTCATTCTTATACAAATTTTCATAAAACCCACAAGCTCTTGCTCGTATTTCTGCATGACTAGCTAAGATCACTCCTGCCTCAGAGCGCAAGGCATGCAAAAAACGTTTTATGCCCATTTTTCTTTTCAAGACTAAAAAAATATTTCGATGGTACATCCATCTGTTCAATACTTAAAAACCGCGAACGAACCAGAGCTCCTTGTGTTTTCACCCCCAGAAGGTCAGCTAATTGAGTTTTCTTATTTGGGATCATCTATGTACAGTATAATTTTGATTACTTGTTGTATCAGCTAAAGTCTGTAAATAAATAATTTCTGTCTCCAAGACCTTCATAGAGCTATTTAACTCTTTGGTGACGTTTCGAGTGTACTGTTGGCATGTTTTATTTGGACCTTTCCAAAATCCCACCACTGCTGTATGTCTTGAAAAGAAGCTTTCGTCTTTTTAAACTCTTCCCAAAATACTTTAAATACATCCTTAAAATCCTTACTACACAATAAATTTGTATTGAAGTGCCAGTATGCACTGTGGGGTTTAATTTGATTTAAAAAGAGAAAACCCAATATGATGATCAGAAAAACTGACCGGAGAAATAGAGCAACTTCTAAACATACCCAACTGATGTTTGAACCCATAAAAATGATCTAATCTAGCAAGAGATAAAACATTATCACGAGCATGGGCCCATGTGTACTGTTTCTGACCATCATGAAAATGCCTCCAAATATCACATAGATCATTCACGTTTATCATCTTTTTGAGACTTTCACGTGAAGGCATATGGGGCTCAACGTGATTTCTATCAATATTATCCTCAATGCAATTAAAGGGGGTGGTTGATTCCGGTTTCACTTTTTTAATTTTAAATAGTGTGTAATGTTGCTGATGGTGCATTAACAGTATCTGCAAAGTTGCAGCGCTGAAAGTTCAATGTAAGCAGAGATATCGTCTTTTAAAAACCAGGAAGTGTAAACGCCTACAAAAACGACTCGATTGGGACTACAACGGGTTATGGTACGTCACTAACCAGCACATTTGCATCAACCACTCCCTTCGGCATATGCAGAAAATGGCATGTGCATATTTCTGCAGCACGTCGAGTGTTTTGTTCACGCAGCTGTCAGGTCTTCTGTGTTTCAAGCTTCCCATGGATGCTATACTTCATCAACAATGGATACAATTTATGTTTGATTATATTCCTGAAAGTGACGATCGTAATCTAGCTCTCTGTGCTGCGCATTTTACGGAAGACAGCTTCTAGAATCTCCACGAGTTCAATGCAGCAAGAAACTGTTAATAAACAATGAAGCAGTTCCAACTTTAAAACCAGAGGCAGCAGTTGTTGGACCACAACCTGTAAGTAGGCTTAGACGTAATCGTTTTAAATGTATTTGCATGTATAATTCCAGACGTAACGTTAGCCTGTGTTTTATTTATGTTTTATTTTTTCAAAATGCCAGCGCTGGCTTTATAGCCACTAGGCTACTAGTTATGCTAGTATTTTGTGTCTACGACAAACGCGTACAAACATTATGGACCTGAATTTTGTATAAGTACTAATGTTTTAAACGTATTTTTCATGTACATTTGCTTTATGACGTTATTTTCGATTTGATCAAGAACGTAAACTTGCCACCGCTGTTTGTGCTTAACATTAGTAGCCAGTCAGTTGCTATCGTTGCCAGTCAGGTGCTATTGTGTAAAACAAACGTGTATATGGTTAAAAAAATATGGCAAATTATCATTCAGAAACGTTTAGTAAGAGCCGTGTGTGGTGTGGTTCTGCTTGACTTTCTTCATCGCGGCTTTCTCGGTCTGATTCTGCCTCAAACTGATAACTGCAGTTCGACACCATTATTTACATCTGGACCGGAGCTGGCGTTTCCCCGTAAGGTAATAGACGTTAACCTTCCGGACAACGTGAGCGACAGTTTAGCCAATCACAACACACCCGCCCAAACGAACCAATCTGAGCCCACGACGTGTTTCTGAGGGAGTGTTTTCATAGAATCAGGAAGTGAACTGCTTGTTCAGGGGACAGAGGAGAGCACGGCTGACAATAAAGGTGAAGTTTATGAAAAATAAGAAAAAGAGGAGTAACCCCCCCCCCCCCCGCCCCCTCCCCCCTTTAAAATCTCCTCCCAAAACCAAATATTCTTCAGTACTGCATCTTTGTAAAGTGGAACTAAGTGCATCTAAAAACACCAATCTTTCTACTGCTGACGTTGGTGCATAAACACAAACAAAAACAAACACATATTTTTCAAAAGTAGCTCTTATTTTTAAAAGTCTTCCTTTCACAATCTCTTCAACTTGATAATAGACTGGACTAAAACTCTTATTAAATGAAATAACCACACCACTAAGGCCCTGTTTACACGAGAACGCTCACGGGTGAAAACGTAAAAATATTTTATCAGATGTGCCCTTCGTTTACACGGCGACGGCGTTTTTGGGGTTTAAAAACGCAAAAAAGTGAAACCACCCTCCAGAGTGGAAATCTTAAAAACGCTCCACCGCCGCGTTCCCGTGTAAACAGTAAAAACGCAAAAGTCTGCTTGACAGTGAAGGTTGTACGCACTACGCAGGCGTGCGGACTTGGTGGTGTTGTAGTATGCACGCCTAGCCGCCTGAAGTGCTTATTACTTTGAATTTCACACACTTTTGCGTCACCATCTGTAGGCCTACGCGGATTTCCCACACAAAACGCTCGTCTAAACGCAGAATAAAAAAAGATGACGCAACGCCACTTTTGCGTTTTCTCTTCAGAATCGTTTCCGTGTAAACATAGCCTAAGTGTGGTATTGTGGCTGAGAACAGAAATGCCATCCCACTCCTGCATCCAAACAGAATTTTTAACATCACTGTGTGTCTCTTGAATAAAAATAGCATCTATTTTTTCTGTTTGATAACTTCAAACAATTCAGCTCTTTTTTTGCAACTTCTTGCACCATTCACATACAATGATGCAATACACACTTCAGTCATACTTAAAAAAAAAGAATATGATCAAACTATGATTCATAGTCATAGATTCAAGCTTTTTCACTGCCATCGTTCATATTGAGGTTTCGCAATATTTTCTTTAAACGGTACACCTCTCTGTTTGTAAAACAGCTTTCAGTCATAAAAATCTTTGTTTTTTCTACAAACTGTGCTACATTTGGAAAATATTCATTGACAACCACCCCCTCTTATTCTTCGTAGATTTTAGAAACAGTTTGATGTCATCTACATCATAATTGCGGCAGGAAAACTCACTTTGTGACAAAGTAACACTTGAGTCAGATAATTCACTGTCACTCTCTGAATCATCCTGATCAGCAGCATCTTCTAGATCTAATTTCTTTTGTTGTCTATGAGCTGTATCTGACTTCTTCCCTTTTAAAGGCACTTTAAATACTGTTTGTTCTGAAACAGATTCATTAGACCTACCGTCAACCTCACGAACATCCCGCATAACAATGTCTGATTCTGTTTTATCGCTTGACTTACCTCTGTCTTCCTCGTTTGCAACAACTTCTTCAATTTCGGTTTCCTCTTCCACTGGTCAACATCATCCTTCGAGGTCCCAGCGCGTTGAGCTCCATCAGTATCACTCGATTGTCGTCTTCTTGTTTGCTAGGGCAAAGTCGAACCAAATGACCGACTTTCCCACGGCCGAAGCATTTGATTTTGTCAGTGGTGACGTAAACCACATAATCGAACTCCTCAACGCGAAAGTTCAACGCAAGATCCAGATCTGCGTCGTTGTTTACAATCATGTAAACTGAGCGTCTAAAAGACACGTGTTTCAGTGTACAACGAATTTTCCGTAACGAGATAGAGCCTGCGTCAAAACAACATCACTAACACAAACGGCGGGACATTCGAAAGGGTGACTCTTTTAGACGGCAATGAAAGGGGCAAGACTGGAGTAAGAACACCGTCGAGAATAATTCCCCTCTGAACTACCTCATTTGCCTTTTCTACTGTACTGAGAAAAATAACAATAGCGCTATTCATTCTCGAGGCTGACATTACGTTTTCATACCCCACAATTTCTCCCACAGCCAAACAACTCTCCACACTCGCGGTAGACGCCACTTTTACCACGTGACGACGCGTGCGTGAACTCAACCCCTGTGCACCTGGAACCGCCATGTTCCCCACACACCAAAAAAAAAAAAAAAAAAAAAAAAACCCTACAATTTTTTTTCCTTTTTCCCATACACAAACAGAAACAAATAAAAAAGATAGAAAAAAAGAAAGAAAGAAAAAAAGAAGGAAACGCGCACGAGTCACAACTCACGCTCACACTCACAAACTCCCAGCATGCACTCCGAGAGAGAGAGAGAGAGAGAGAGAGAGAGAGAGAGAGAGAGAGAGAGAGAGAGAGAGAGAGAGAGAGAGAGATGGTCTTGAATATCATATAATATAAGAAATATAACAATATAATTTTCTAGATCTCTTTCTCTAACTAGATCTCTTTACACAATCTCACATTATGAGGGAAGCAGAACAGCTCATGTCTGATCAGTAGCAAACTTGTGGCCTAATGGTTCGAGAGTCAGATTGGTAACCTGAAGGTTGTAGTTTCGATTCTCAAACATCTGATGTGCTAGAGCGAAGCACCTAACCCCCAATCACAACCCGGGCACCACAGCAAAAATGGCTGCCCACTGCTTTTGGGTTAACTATTATTTCAAACTTTCTGGAATGAATGAATGAATCATTAGTGTATAATGAATTAATGGTGAGTAAATACATCTTCAAGTTTACTGGAAGTTATATTTTTTTAGCAGATTTTGTTCCAAATTGCTTGCTTGCCATATTGATCACAACACTTTAATAAGTGATGCTAAAACAGTTTTGTGAGTTTCTCTAGGTAACAGCATCTGCTAAATGGCTTAAATATATTGTAAATGTTAAAGCGATAGTTCGCCCAAAAATGAAAATTCTGTCAGTAATTGCTCACCCTCATGTTGTTCCAACCCCGTAAGACCTTCGTTCATCTTCGGAACACAAATTAAAATATTTCTGATGAAATCTGAGAGCTGGATCACTCCTCCACACTAGTCCATAGGCTTCTTGAGGAATTGAAACTTGCTGGCCTCGAAAAGTTATTAAAGACATATACTGACAGAATTTTCATTTTTGGGTGAACTATGCCTTTCGTTTTAAACGGCCCATTAGATATTTAGTCATCTGATTCCTGGTATATTTCTGAAGAAATACTCATTCTCAAATATTCCAACATGTTCATGTTCAAACATTCCAACATGTTTCCCAGCCATGGTGATGTTGCAGCAACAGAGATTCACATATGGGACTGATCAAGAGTTCAGCCTAATAAACAGATGCAACACCTGCCAACTAGCACACACACACACACACACACACTCAAAATGATTTTAAAAAATAGGCTTTATTTTTGCCATTGAAGGCACAAAACACAACCACACAAACAGCTGTATTTGGTATGTAGCCACAGTTTACATAATATTACATTGAACCTCAGAGCCAAAGAGAGAAACACTTGGCTCTGGACCAAGGGTGACGCCTGTTCCCAGCAACCTGACCTTTAAACCATCTACACCGATACTGGCACCGGTATCTGCTGCCAGACCGAGTTTAGCTTTCACTGGACCAACAGAGGCTGAAACACTGGCCAGTTCTGCTTTGGCAAAGGCACCAAAAAAAGGAAGAGAGGCTCCGACTTCTGCGCCAACGCTAGGCGCTTTGGCCTCAACCCCAATAACGGGACCAGCAGAGGCTGAAGCACTGCCTAATTCTGCTTTGGCACTAGCTGTGGCACCAAGGGACGTAAAAGAAGCATCAGCTCCTGCGCTGGCGTTGGGCCCTTTGGCCTGAGCTTCATAAATGCTCCATTCAGCACGAGCAAGGCCCACTCCTGCACCTGCATACGCTCCTGCTTTGGGAAGGCGCTTCATAGGTTTATCTTCACCTCCATCTGCATATGTCCCGGATTCTGCATAGGTACCAATAGCAAACGAGGTACCAGGCCGGTCAACGGTGTCAGCCACCTCCAGCATTTTGGGTAATGTGCCCAGTGGATCAAAAGAAACCTCTGTACTCTTTCGCACAACTGCATGGGCTGCAAAAAAAAGAGACACTACATTTAATCTCAAATACCCCTTTTCCACCGAAAAAAGAACTGGTTCGGAACTGGTGCTGGTTCAAAGTTGGTTCGGAGCTGGTTCAACTTGCGCACCCGTTCAGAACCTGTTTGCTTTTCCACTGACTAGAGCGCCCAGGGAACGACGTCGTTACGTCACTGTATACGTCGCTTGCAAGTGGATTATCTCTAACTCGTGTACCAAGAAAACTTTAAAAACAATTGAAATATGTAAGTCTTTTAATCTTTTCGTTTGATATGTAATCTTTTCTGATAAGTTATGTACCCCTGTCTTGTGTCTTTTTTCTTTCCATTTATTTGTTCTATATCGTTATCTATATCGACTGTTTTCTCCTTGCTTATGTTTCAAAAAAATAAATAAATTAAACGCTTGCGTGTTTCTGCAGTTTCTCCTGGCTTTGCGATGGTCAGAAAATATGTTTAAAAGAACCGAGAAGAACGCGTCTAAACCCGCCCCGTAAGCATGACATGGTAAAAGAACGGTTCTAGTCCAGCAAAGAGTTGGTGCCGCTTTGGAACCAGTTCTCGCGGCCGCGAACCGGTTCTTTGGCTGTCGAAACACAAAGAACTGGTTCGCGCGCAGGTACCGGCTCCGAACCGGCTCTCAAAATGCTTTGGTGGAAAAGGGGCAAAAGAGGACGAGAGAACAACTTTACCAGTAGATTACATTCTAATGTGGAGTGGCAATTTTAAGATAATTGTTACAAAAATTTGAAAAAAAGGGACCATCTGATAAACTGCATTTCATTTAAACAAATTTGAGTACTAAGTTGAGTTGGTCATGAGTTATAAAGCCTAAAAGTTTCCACAAAAGGGTTAGGTAGGATTCAGTATTTTGGCACTGATGTGAAAAATCGTATTGCTGAAACTTGTATTTTAAACTTAAATCACACCTTTTTCTCAAAATATCAACACTTAGAACAAAATTGTCCCAATGAAGTAACAATTTGTTTGAAAAAAAAAAAAACTATTTAAAGAGTAATTTACTTACCCTCGGCTCTTAGATCTGAAAGAATAAAAAGGAAAACTTACAAACAATGTGTCAAATTCACAGTGTGACATTTAGACTTTAATGTACACATGTGGACATTTGCTATATACAATGTTTGTATAGTGTGAAGATACTTCAGCACACTTTTCTCACTTTTCTCACACAATAAATAAAAAAAATAAAAATAAAAAAAAACAAAGGCCATGCTTGTTTCTTTTCCTAGAATAAAATCTGGCAACTATTTGTTTGACTTTCTGTCACTGAAGTTACAAATGAACTAAACATTTACATAAAGGTAATCTGTATCCTTTGAAGTCCTCAATACTCTGTATTTCTTAAAGGAAGTACTGCACCTAATTTTCTGCATGATGTTTACTTACCTGCCATCTTCACAAGTTGGTTACTCTGAAAGAAAAACAGGGAATGTCAGCAGCAGGTTAGAACAAATTTCTCCTTGAGAACTGTCTCAAGTGTTATCGCAGATATAAGGTTTCGCGCAAAGGTATTGCCCGAAAGGCCACTAAAGGTATTCAGACTATTAAAGACTTGTATATGGATTGAATGCTTCTTACACTTCAAGAATTGTGTGATAAACACCAGATTCCCTCAAAACATTTTTTCAAATATTCACAGCTTAAAAGTTTTATGTGTTGCAGGTCTACAGATATGTACATTCCCAAACTGTCACTAATAGAGGAAATAATTGGAACAAGAGGTGAAAAGGGCCATTTGTCAAATTATTATAATTTAATAATGTCTAACTCTAAAGTCTGCTGTAGACAAATTAAACGCATGGATGAAAGACATTCAAGACAAGAAGAAATAGAGGAATTTGAATGGACTGAAGCACGTTTAAAGGCGCAAAAACAAATCATAAACACGCAGCTTAAATTATTACAGTATAAATGGTTGACAAGGGTTTATATAACACCTGAAAAACTCAATCATATGTCCAGAAATATTCCTGATTGTACAAAATGGCATACACAATTATAAGAGAATTGTAATTCACTGTCTGGGAATGTTCTGATATACAGAAGTTCTGGAAGGATGTCATAAACTGTTTCTCAGCAGGGCCTGAATTTTGTTTTGGGAAATCCCCCCTTAGGTGATTCTAATGGGGGATTTTTAATTAGAGAGGGGGAGTTTCGACTTTTTTTTAAATTACATTTATCTCCTAAAATGTATGCTCACTCATTGCATTTTTACAATGGGGTAATTTTGTTCTTAAGAATTTACGCAACACAAGGAAGCTTGATTTTAATCTTTGAATTAAATTGAAAAAGTAGAACAAAAAATACAATAGAATAAAGATACCTATAAAGAGAAAAGTTGTTGCCGGTCTGACACCAGTATTCAGAAATAGTACTAGAGACTGAATAAAGTAATCAAATGTAAAATAACACTGGGTAGTGTTTTTGTCCTGAGAACTAAATTACATACGTACAAAGGATATTATTCCTGACTCCTTAAAATGAAACCTGTGTTTTGATGTTTTGACAACCAAATTAATGAGAGACCATGGCTGATGTCACTGTAAGAGCTCGTGCACAGATCCTGTAACCACTAACCTTATACTGTCACGTGCGGTGTTATTTAAGACATAACCGACTATGTTTAGAGGATGCACACCAATCACCAAGACCGAAATTGACATAATTTTCGCAGGACTGTTGACTTTGACTGTTGGTAATGTAATCCACGAAAAATAACTGTTTTGAGTCTGACCCACGACCTTGTGAGGCGGCTTGTATGTGTGCAGAAAAAAAAACATCTCTCAGACAGTGCTAGTAGCCAACCGAATAGTTCAAGACCGCGTGAATGTTTAAACTGGTAAGACGTGCAAGTGGTAAACTGTAGTTACTCATGATGCAATGCTGGTCCATGCAAAAATGACAATTCCATCTATCCCGACTCCGAAACGCGAGTGTATTATCGCCGCCTGAACAAGATTGGACATTTCATTTATAAGTTCTTTATTTTTTATTTTGTCCCACTTTCTGAACCCCCTCCCGCCAATCGGGCCCTAGGCACGTGCCTAGTTTGCATTTGCGTTAATCCGGCTCTGTCTCTATCTAATAAACCACTCATAATAGATGACTTACCTGTATGAGATTGATTGGTTTAATGTAGATGTTAACTGCTGTGTGCTCTCAGCTTAACTGCTGGACTACACCTGCTGGAGGGCTTAAATACAAAAATGCAGAATCAGACAAAAAAAGAAAAAAAAGGGAACAGGCAGGGTCATGTCGTACCCATTATTTACTTGTGCTCAAACTGCAGGAAAACATTAGGCATGGGAAAACAACAGACAAGACTTTTCTTGATCTTAAAAAGCAATTTGTTTGACAAGAAAAAAAAAATAAAGAGTAATTTACTTACCGATTCTGATAGAGGGCCATGACACTTTGACCTGGGTGCAAAAATGGAGGCTCTAGACCCTTCCAGAGCTGAGATATTGAAACTCAAAATTTTGTCCAGAAAAAAAGCAGCTCTTAGATCTAAAAGAATAAAAAGGTTAACTTACAAACGATGTGTCAAATTCACAGTGTGACATTTTGACTTTAATGTAGCCTACACGTGAACATTTGCTATATACAATGTTTGTATAGTGTGAAGATACTTCAGCACACTTTTCTCACTGTTAATAAATAAAAAAACAAAAAAAACAATGGCCATGCTTGTTTCTTTTCCGCGAATAAAATCTGGCAACTCTTTGTTTGACTTTCTGTCACTGAAGTTACAAATGAACTAAACATTTACATAAAGGTAATCTGTATCCTTTGAAGTCCTCAATACTCTGTGTTTTTTAAAGGAAGTACTGTACCTACTGGATGATGTTTACTTACCTGCCATCTTCACAAGTTGGTTACTCTGAAAGAAAATCTGGAAATGTCAGCAGCAGGTTAGAACAAGTTTCTCCGTGGGAACTGTCTCAAGTGTATTACATCACAAAGCATATTTTTTTGTAGTAGTTGTAAAATCTTTATTTGTCCCTTTACAGGGCAATTTAAGTAGCTTCAACCTCACAAAACATACAAATTTATAAAAGACAGAAAAACATCACAGACATCACAAAAAACCTCACAAAAAATTAAAAATAAAATAAACACTAACCCCGGGCATTTATAAATCTTCGTAAAGCTACTATTCAAAATTCATTCACAGTACCTTTTCTTTGTTTCAAATAAGTATTTACACTCATCACTGCATTTGAAACAAAGGACCTCGAGGCTTTAGTGGTCCTCCACTTGTGCACTCTATATCGCTTTCCTGAGGGAAGCAATTCAAATTCTAAAAACAAAATGTGGGATGTATCCTCTAGGATATTTAAAGACTTCCTAAGTGTAACGAGGCACGAGACATATTGGAATCCATGTGCAGCTTTATTAAAGGATAGTCAAACAGGCAATGGTCAGGCAACGGCAGAACAGGGCTTTCAGAGACAGGGCTTAGAGAGTGGTCGGTAGACAGGCAGAAGATCAGGGCAGGCAGCAGACAACGATAAACAAAGACAGACCGGGTCAGGGCAGGCAGCAAACAGGCAAGGGTAATATAACAATCCGGGTTCAGAATACAGATCAGGCAGGCACGGGAGAAACGCTCAGAAATTACAGCCGGGGCAATGTAATACTTCGCAATGATGGTGAGTGTGAGTGTGGCTTAAATAGGCAGTCCTGATCCTGTGCAGGTGTGTGCGCAATCAGTCCCAGGCGTGGTGCATTATGGTAAACGGAGTTCTGAGAACAGTCAGTATTCGGGTGAAGTCTCCCTCTGCTGGCGGAGAGGAGGTGGTGCAGGAGCCTGCTCCGTAACAGAGCCCCCCTCCTGCGAGCCGCTCCTGAGGCGAGAAAACTGACGACGCCGGGGTCTTCCACGGGGTCTTGGGGCCGGTTTGTCCGGGTATCTCTGATGAAATTCCTCTGTGAGTGATGGGTCCAGGATATCTCTGGCGTTGACCCAAGAACGTTCCTCCGGACCGTACCCCTCCCAATCCACCAGATATTGGAGGATGTTACCCCGGCGCCTTGAGTCCAGCAGCTCGCGTACCTGATACGCCTCCTCGCCATCAATTAGGAGCGGTGCAGGATCTGGGGCTGTGGCTCCTGCCTCCGACGCTCCTCTCGGTGCCTCAGCAGGTTTCAGCAGGGAGACATGGAAAGTAGGAGAGATACGATAGTTAGCAGGTAAATCCAGACGGAAGGATACAGGTGATACTTGTTTCAGAATCTAAAATGGACCGACATACCTGGGACTGAGTTTGCGACAAGGTAGATGAAGTCTTAAATCCTTGGTTGACAGCCACACCCATTGACCCACGTTATACTTGGGACCCGGTCGTCGATGTCGATTGGCTTGAAATTCCTGTCTTCGGACGGCATGAAGGAGATGATGGTGGGCCTGGTCCCAGACTGCTTCACTTCTGCTTAACCAATCGGTTATGGATGGGAGCTCAGTTGGTTCCCCGGACCAGGGAAACAGTGGCGGTTGGAAGCCCAGGATGCACTTAAACGGAGTGATTCCAGTAGCTGGTTTGACGAGGGAGTTTTGCGCATATTCCGCCCAGAATAGAAACCGGCTCCACTCAGTTTGTTCCTTTTGGCAGTATGATCGGAGAAATCGTGTGATATCTTGATTTAGACGTTCTGTTTGACCATTAGACTGAGGGTGATATCCGGAAGTTAGACTGATATTGACATTCAAGCTCTTGAAAACGCTGCCCAAACCCTGGACGTAAATTGTGGACCCCGATCAGAAACGATGTCCTCGGGCAGGCCATACAAACGGAAGACTTGATTGCATAGAATCTCTGCTGTCTCTAGAGCAGTAGGAAGTTTAGGTAATGGTACAAGTCAACAGGGTTTGGAAAAGCGATCTACAATGGTGAGAATGGTAGTGTTTCCCCGAGAGTTGGGCAGATCTGTAATAAAGTCAACGGCGATATGAGACCAAGGTCGTTCTGGTGTGGGCAGAGGAGTCAGTAGGCCTGCGGGTAGCTGTCTGGGGGACTTGGACATATTGCAATTAACACAGTTCTTCACATGTTTCGTGGTGTCACTTTGTAACGTTGGCCACCAGAATCGATTTTGCAGAAGGTGAATGGTGGCGGTAATACCTGGATGCCCTGAACTGGGAGTTGAATGAACGTGATCGATAAGCCGAATTCTAAATGGTTCTGGGACAAATAACAGATGAGCGGGGCATTCCGAAGGAGCCTGTTCCTGGTTATTGGTTTGTTGAATCTCGGTGATGATGTCCCATTGAACCGGAGCAACTAAGAGGCGTGAGGGAATAATGGTTTCTGAGGTCTGGTCTTGAATGGTTTCTTCAGATTGGCGTGATAAAGCATCTGCTTTGGTGTTCTTGGACCCGGGTAAGTATGTAACTGTAAAGTGAAAACGTGTGAAGAATAGCGACCATCTGGCCTGTCGGGGGTTGAGTCGCTTGGCTGACCGAAGATATTCTAAGTTCTTATGATCTGTGAGAACCATGAAGGGATGCTTAGCGCCCTCCAGCCAATGACGCCATTCTTCTAGTGCCAGTTTCATCGCTAGAAGTTCTCTGTTGCCCACATCATAGTTCCGTTCGGCCGGAGAAAGCTTGCGGGAGAAGAATGCGCACGAATACATCTTCTCTGGGTTCCCTTGACGTTTAGATAGGACTGCTCCTACTCCAGTACTTGAGGCATCCACTTCCACAATAAATGGTTTCTCTGGATCAGGGTGATGAAGAATGGGTGCTGTCGTGAATCGAACCTTGAGTTCCCGAAATGCCTGTTCTGCCTCACTGGTCCATTGTAGTCTCGGAGACTGGCGTTTGGTCATGGCTGTAAGAGGAGCTGCAACAATGCTAAAGTTTCGAATGAACCTCCTATAGAAGTTGGCGAACCCCAGGAAGCGTTGCAGTTCCTTCAGTGTCCGAGGTAATGGCCAGTCCAGAACTCCCCTCACCTTCTTATCATCCATGGCCACCCCTTCGTGACTGATAATGTACCCCAGAAAAGAAATACTGGTTTGATGAAATTCACATTTTTCTGCCTTGACGTAGAGCTGATGTTGAGTGAGTCGTTTTAGAACCTGCCTGACATGTTGGATATGTTCTTCCAAGGAATCAGAGTAGATGAGAATGTCGTCGATGTATACGATTACCCACTTGTCCAGCATGTCCCGAAAGATGTCGTTCATAAAGGACTGGAACACTGATGGACTGTTAGACAAGCCGAATGGCATGACGAGGTACTCGTAGTGCCCCCTAGTGGTAGAAAACGCCGTCTTCCATTCGTCTCCTTCACGAATGCGGATGAGGTTATAGGCATTCCGTAGGTCCAGTTTCGTGAAGATTCGGGCCTTGCGGAGTTGTTCAAGGGCTGCGGGTACCAATGGTAATGGGTAACGGAACTTGACTGTGATGTCATTAAGGGCTCGGTAATCAATGCAGGGACGTAAACTCCCGTCCTTCTTTTTCACAAAGAAAAATCCAGCGGCAGCGGGAGAAGTGGAAGGTCTGATGAAACCTTTGGATAATTCCTCCTGGATATACCTTTCCATGGCCTCGGATTCGGGTTGCGACAGAGGGAAGATTCTTCCATGAGGTGGAGTAGTTCCTGGAAGGAGATCAATGGCACAGTCAGTGGGACGATGTGCTGGGAGGTGACTAGCCCTTTCCTTACTAAATGCAGCGTGCAGATCAGTGTATACGGAGGGGATCTGGCTCTCTGTCGGGAGGATGGTCTCTGGCTCGGTCTCGTGCTGTGGGGGAGTATTATTGTTCTGAAGCTGATGGGTAGAATTGGTTATTTCCAGGGTCTCCTCTGTCGAGTGGTGCCGTGGGATTCGTGTAACCGATGACAGACAACGGTTGTGACAGTCTGAACTCCACCGTGTAATTTGTCCCTCCTTCCAGGAGATGTGTGGGTCGTGATCTTGTAACCAGGGCAGACCCAGAATAATGGAGTGATGAACGGATTGTATAACATAAAAACTGATTTCTTCGGTGTGTAGCGGACCAACGTGAAGCTTAACTTTTTCAGTGGAGTGCGTAATTTTCCCCTCGCCGAGAGGTCGACCATCTAACGCCTCCACTGTGAGAGAAGAGAGACACGGTATTAATCGGAGATTGCATCGTTCAGCAAAAGTGCGAGACATAAAATTCCCAGCGGCTCCAGAATCAATTAAAGCTGAGGTACATACTTCACTTCCTCGAGAGGTGATGACTGCAGATACTTTTAAGCTTGAAGTTCTCACTGAATTATTATTATTGAATTGACTCACCGAACGAGAGTGGGTGCTGGGTCGAACTGGGCAGGTAACCTTCATATGACCAGACTGCCCACAGTACATACAAAGTCCATACTGGATCCGTCGATCTCTTTCCTCTGGGGTGATGCGTGAAAATCCGAGCTGCATGGGTTCTGGTTCAGGAGTTGGTTCAGAATGATAGCGGGGTACTGATCGATATGGACGTCGGGAGCGAATGAGTATGTCCAACTGAATAGCTAGGTCGATGTATTCAGCTAAGGTCTTTCCCTCATCTCGACAGGCCAGTTCAGACTGCAACTCTCTGTTAAGACCCTTGCGAAACAAGGTCTTCAAAGTGCTCTCTCTCCAGTCCGTTTGAGCTGCGAGCGTGCGGAATGTCAACGCGAAATCAGCTGCTGATTGATTCCCTTGAGTGAGTGAGAGTAGCTGTTCTCCGGCATCTCCCCTTTCGCTGGAATGTTCGAATACTTGGCGGAATTGTTTGACAAACTCACTGAAGGTTGAGAAAGATGATCTGTTGGTCCCCCACACCGCTGTAGCCCACTCCAGCGCTCGTCCGGTGAGCAAGGAACAGACAAACGCTATCTGGCTGGCGTCCGTGGCATACAGTTGTGGCTGCTGCTCCACAAACAGAGTACACTGAAGCAAAAACCCCTTGCATTTGGTTGGTTGGCCATCGAATTTTTCGGGAAAAGCCAAACGTGGCGTTACCGTAGCTGCGGGGGCTGATGGAGGATTCTCTACGGGAAGAGTGACAGGCGCAGTAGGTGGATTTGCGATGGCGACTCGTAGTTTGCTTAAACCCTGAACCAGCTTTTCTGTGAGGGAAGTCAGATGGCTGAGCTGTTGATGGTGAAGGTCGAGGCGAGACGCTTGTGACGTGAGCTCAGATGAAAGCTGAAGGACCGCTGCTGGATTCGGTGTTGGCGAAGTATTCTGTAACGAGGCACGAGACATATTGGAATCCATGTGCAGCTTTATTAAAGGATAGTCAAACAGGCAATGGTCAGGCAATGGCAGAACAGGGCTTTCAGAGACAGGGCTTAGAGAGTGGTCGGTAGACAGGCAGAAGATCAGGGCAGGCAGCAGACAACGATAAACAAAGACAGACCGGGTCAGGGCAGGCAGCAAACAGGCAAGGGTAATATAACAATCCGGGTTCAGAATACAGATCAGGCAGGCACGGGAGAAACGCTCAGAAATTACAGCCGGGGCAATGTAATACTTCGCAATGATGGTGAGTGTGAGTGTGGCTTAAATAGGCAGTCCTGATCCTGTGCAGGTGTGTGCGCAATCAGTCCTAGGCGTGGTGCATTATGGTAAACGGAGTTCTGAGAACAGTCAGTATTCGGGTGAAGTCTCCCTCTGCTGGCGGAGAGGAGGTGGTGCAGGAGCCTGCTCCGTAACACTAAGAACATTTCTCTCACACAAAGCAGACAAACCCAACTGAACAGATCCTGTAATCTTTGACCTTAAATTAATACACTTTTAACATTTAATCCATAAAACCAACAGATCATATCAAAGGTTAAAACACTTTCAATAAAAGATCTACAAAACATTATCAATTTATCTACTTCAAAGGACTTAAGCTTCCTCAGTAAATATAACCTCTTTTGTGCTTTCGATACAATAAAATTTGTGTGTTACACCCACCCAAGTTTATCATCAATAAATGTAGCCAAATACTAACATGAACTGACCTTCTCAACCTCCTTACCAGCAATAACAACTTTAGATTGAGCTCCGACAGAATTATAAAATTCTATCCTTAGTTTTGGATACATTAATTTGTAAATGAGAACTCTAACACCAATCCAAAAAAAATATTTAAAAATGGGTCCATGCTCTCTGTCACCTTGATTTAACAGACTCAGCACCACTGTATCGTCGGCATATTTAATAATATGTCTGTCTGGATATTGGCTTCTACACCTATCTGTGAATAAAATAAATAATAAAGGTGAAAGAATACAACCCTGAGGGCAGCCCACTGAAGAATGCAGCTCCCTGGAATATTCTCCATTCACCCATACCATTTGAGATCTTCTCGTCAGAAAATCTAAAATCCAGGCCAGCAGACACTTAGGAACATTAAATTCAGAAAGCAAACGTTCAGCTTAAGGATTGGTCGAAAAGTATTAAACGCTGAAGAAAAATCTTTAAATAATAAACGAGCATGATGCTCACCGATGTCCACATGTTTTATATATGAAGAGTTCAGATGCAAAAGCCTCTAAGTGCCATTTGCAATTTTCTTCTAAAATGACCATTTTTATCAAGCTTGTATATTTAAGTTCAGTAATTTCACTTAAATGACAATGAAGATTACCTATTAATTGTCATTTAAGTGAAAATACTGAAGTTAAACTTACAAGTTTAATAAAAATGGTCATCTTAGAAGAAAATTTCAAATGGCATTTAGAGGCTTTTGCATCTGAACTCTTCATATGTAATTTAAGAGTATGAGAGTGGCATCCTCCACACTCCTATTTCTCCTATAGGCAAATTGTAGCGGATCAACCAGTTGACTAGCTCAAGTCAAGACTAGTAAGCCAAGATTTAACAATTCTCTCAGAACACTTCATTAATAATGATGTTAAGGAAATTGGTCTAAAATCATTCATTTGTTTGGCATTAGTCTTTTTAGAAATTGGTACAATTGATTTTTTCCACACTGAGGGGTACTCTCTGTAATTTCAGTGAGGTCTAAAAAAAAAAAAAATGACTAATATCACAGAGCTGATAAGCACAACTCTTCAACACTCTCCCACTGACTTTACCTGGCCCAGGGCTTTCATTTTGCTGAGGGATCTGTAAAACCCTCAAAACAGAAGCTTTATCAGTTTGTAGATATTCCTGAGAATGTCTATTACCAGAATAAAAATCCCCACTAATTTCACTAAAATCGTGTTTATGAATCGTCTAAAAAAAATCATTGAATTCATCTGCGATATCTCCCTTAGGTGCCATCATAAATTTGAAGCCAGAAGGGGGTTGCCAGATATCCTGCCCAAGCTCTTTTGAAGAAGCACAAAGAAACAGGCAATGGTGAGGACATGTGGTGCAAAAAATGGCAGCAGGTTCTCTAAACACAGAATGACTGAAATACGAAAGAGATCCTGCAGAAAGCAACAAATAAAAGAGCGTAGGAGCTAAAAGGATTGCGGATAAACATTTGACATCCAGGAATTCCCATTAAGGTATTTTCCACTAAACTGAAAGTGAAAGTTAAAGATTTCTCCCATTACAGAAAGCAAAATTGAAAATTTCTGGGAAACTGTAGGCTTTACAGTAAGTGTGTGTGTGTGTGTTTTTCCTGGACTGGAGTCAAAAGTTTGAAACTGCCCACACACTGACTGAACAGCGTCCTTATCACTTTCTTCCCATTTCATTTTTGCTCCATTAGATGTTGAACATATCAATCATTAACACATCATGTGGTCAGCTCAAAAAGTGGTTAAAGTTTGAAGACCATATCATTGGTTGGATTGGCAGAACAGGCAAGTTGTGATACATTCATGCAGTGTCAATTTGTTTGGATGTGATTACTGCTGCTGTATATTTCTTTTTAGGGACTTTCAAACCAAACTACAGTGTCCTTGAACTTTAGATCCAATGGCAGAAATACTTGGTTGAGGACCAATGGTGACGCCTGTTCCCAGCAACTTGACATTTAAACCTTCTGCACTGAGACTGGCACCGGTGTCTAATGCCAGACCGACTTTAGCTTTCACTGGACCGACAATCATTAAGTATTTAACTGGGATATTTTTAAAGAATCATGCAAGGACTTGGATGAAATGACTGATGTTGTTTGTTCACATGTGGTCTTCTGTAGAGATATGAAAATACCTAGCAAACAAGTAAAAATATACCCTAATAATAAACCATGGGTAAATAGGTCTATAAAAGATAGTGTAAAGAAAAAAAGATATGATCATATGCAGGGAAATGCCTTTGACCTACATGTAGCAACCAAAGAGCTTAAAAGTGAGATATATAAGGCAAAACAAATATACAAGTCTAAACTGGAAGAAAAATCTGTCTGAAAGTAACCTTGACTCAGCCTGGTCAAGTATGAAAATTATAGCAGGTATGCAGATGCACAATAATAGAAGTCATGTTTTTCCAGAGGGGTTTGGATCAGATGTGGAGCTTGCCAATGCTTTTATTTCTTTTTCTTTTCTTTTTTTTTACACGTTTTGACAAGTCTGATTTTAGTCAGGAGGTTCAAGCACTTCAGCATAAACTCAACTGCAATTTTAAGATAATTGTTACAAAATTTGAAAAAAAATCTGACAAACTGTATTTCATTCACATTTGCTGCCTGAAATGGGTAACACTTTACAATAAGGTTCATTAGTTAACATTAGTTAATGTATTTACTAACATGAACTAACCATGAGCAATACATTTGTTACTGCATTTGTTCATCTTTGTTAATGTTAGTTAACAATAATAAAGTTGTTCATTGTTTGCTCATGTTAGTTCACGGAGCATTAACTAATGTTAACAAGATTTTAATCAAGTATTAGTAAATGTTGAAAATAACATTAACAAAGATTAACAAATACTGTATGTGCTATTCATTATTAGTTCATATTAACTAATGTTAGAGTAGATAACTAATGTTAACTAACGAACCTTATTGTAAAGTGTTACCTATTAAATTTCGCTCTTTTTCTCAAAATATCAGCACTTAGCACATAATCATCCCAGTGAAGTAACAATTTGTTTGATGAAAAACAATGGCATTACTTACCCTCAGCTTCTAGATCTGAAAGAATGAAAAGGTAAACTTTAGTCACATGATGTGTCAAATCCACAATGTTATAACAAACAGAGATAGAGATAGAACTGTCATTTTGATTTAAATGTACAAATGTGAAGATTCACTATAAACAATAATGTTTGTATAGTGTGAAGATCAGCACACTTTTCTCACTGTTCAATAAAAAAAACAAAAAACGAAGGCCAGTCATATTGTTTGTTTTCCTCCAATAAAATCTGGCAGCTGTTTGTTTCACTTTCAGTCACTTTCAGTCATCTGTATCCTTAGAAGTCCTCAATACTCTGTATTATAGAGGGAGAATTGCACCTATTTTTCTGGATGACTTATCTGCCAACTTCACAACAAGCAGATTACTCTGAAAGAAAAACAGGAAATTTCAGCAGCAGATTAGAACAATAATTTCTGCAGTGGTAATATTCAGTATAGGTCTATAACAAAGTCTATTTTAATATATTTTATATTGTATTACACAAAAAGTTATTTGTCGATCACTGGTCAACCAGCAGAATTGCTTTAATGAACTGAGGCAGATTTGCTACATTATAACAACAAAGACTAGATACGCACGACATTTCATCATTCTGTTTTTAATTAAGAAAGCATTAATTACTGGTACATACCACACCATTTGGTCTGTAAAATACGTATCACACCACAAAGAATATATATATATATATATATATATATATATATATATATATATATATATATATATATATAAGTCCCCTCCAAAAGTATAACGGTAAGGCATATTCTTTTGTTTTTGTTGTTCACTGTGAAGACATTTGGGTTCAATATCAAAAGATGAGTATAAAACAAGAGTTCAGAATTTCAGCTCTAGTTTCGTGGTATTCACATTTAGACGTGTTAAACAACTCAGGACATACCACCCTTTGTTTGAACCCACCCATTTTTCAAGTGAGCAAAACTATTGGAACATGTGACTGAGAGATGTTTCTTGTTCCCATGTCCCACCTTTTAGGTTGATTGTCCAAACATTAAATAGCTCTGCACGACTAGTCTAAGTCTTCATCCTTGGCTCTAACCTATAAAGACAGCATTTCCTGTAAAGAGGGTAAACCAACATGAAGACCAGAGAGCTGTGTATAGATTAAAAGCAAGTCATTGTCAAGCTGAGAAAAGAAGGACAATCGACCAGAGCCATTGGACAAATATTGGGCACAGCAAGATAATAATGTATATAGCTCTTTAAGTTCTTTGAGTTTGGAGATTTTTTTTTTCAGAAGTCCTGGAACTCTGATTTGTTTTCTCTTTATCAGTCACAGTCTCTTTATTTAATAGTTCCCACATGACGTCACAACATACGGGCATTTGCCGACCCGGCGCCATTGCTGCGGGCAAAACATTAGAAGAAGCAATAGGAGTTGAACGAAGTGAAATGAGTTTCGTGCTATAAAGTGAAAATGGTCATCTCCTGCTGGGTCAATGGATGATAAAATCGTGCCGGAGGTTCAGTTAAATCGGGATTTTACACTATACCCATCATTAGACTCCATGGATGTGAGAAGACTAAGCTTTTGTCCGAACAACGACGGAGATTATGGTTTGCGAGGATAAACAGGAAAGCAACTCACTCAAAACACGCAAGAATTTGTTTGACAAAAGCACAATGTTGTGTTTTATTGATTGCACCTGAGCAAACGTCACCGAACGAGCCCACGGCAAGCAGATTGTACGCCTCCAGTGATTTTCAGACAGGCTAATGTGTAAAAACTCCTCACCAATACCAGATATTGGTACACATGAAATGAGGCAAAGCTGCATAACTAATCATTGCTCAGTGCTTCCTTCGTTACTGCATACGGATCCACACCATTTATGACTGAAATTTTCGCATTGTACCTCTCTCTGTCTTGTTTTAATAGTCTCTTTATAATCTATTTCACTTTGTCTTTTCATGGTTTGCATAACAATATAAACAGAAATAAATATGTGTTTGTAAAACGACATTCTCTGATAAAACTCTGTAAAAACCTATGGTAAACACAGCGGTTTTGCCCTCAAAGATGGCGTCTCCGGGGAGGTCACATGACATTAATTCGCCCGTGGGAACTATGTATTGTTGCCCACTGAAAAGTCATCATGAAACAACACCAATTTCAGATGATAACAGAGGCTGAGGGGGAGGAGGTTTGGCACTTTATGATTGGAAACCACCCAGGAGAGTCATGAGTTTATCCTGAATGAAGGAGAAGAAAAGAACACAGAACGCTGCTGACAGTTTGAGACGATGTGTTCTTGCTGGTTTTGCGCAATAGTACCCCCGCACAGATGCCGTCTGCAGTGCCCAAACGTAACGAGAATTACAGGCCATTACAGGCCTTTACAGAATTATTACAGAATTACATTACAGAATTACAGGCGAGATAACAGCCAGGCTTTATCGCCCAAGCTTACCCTCAGCTTAAGCGATTACTCTACATACACTACAATGTAATGTATATTCATGACAATAAAGCAACATCTGTCTCATTTTAATGCTGCTTCTGTTGTTTATTTGTGTACATCACTAGCCAACGGCGGGGAAAAACGCTGGTAACTTAAACTTGACCTGCCTCTCTCTGCTTCCCGCTCCTTCCTCGAATACCTAAATGAATGATGGGATATTTCTGCCGTCAAGTTCACACAAGTTACCAACCGATGCATACTCGGTAAAATGGGAGTGTCAAGAACACATCCGGGATTTTCAACCGTTCTTGCAAACTTGTGTATTGGGGACTGATGACATTTGACCATGCTTCAATATCTGACGCTTTAGGCGCCCTTTAGCGTCAGTTAGATGACGCCCTAGGATAGCGTGTACCCTACCCCCACCCCACACCTAAACCTAACCACGTCCTCTAACAGCCCATTCTCACCCCCAAGGCGTCACCTAA
Source organism: Cyprinella venusta (assembly GCA_038021265.1). Classification (NCBI taxonomy): domain Eukaryota; kingdom Metazoa; phylum Chordata; class Actinopteri; order Cypriniformes; family Leuciscidae; genus Cyprinella; species Cyprinella venusta. Next base: position 3,028,988 of record CM075883.1, read on the forward strand.
CTGACGCTTCGGGAGCATTTTGACCATGCTTCAATGTTTGACGCTTTAGGCGCCCTTTAGCGTCAGTAAGATGACGCCCTAGGATCGCGTGTACCCTACCCCCACCCCACACCTAAACCTAACCGCGTCCTTTAACTGACGCTTTCCTTTAGCGTCAGTTAGATGATGCCGTGGGATCGCGTCATGTAAGTGACGCTAGAGGGCGCCTAAAACGTCAAATATTGAAGCATGGTCAAAGGTGATGCCTTGGGGTGAGAATGCGTTGTCGTTTTGCATGTATGGACCCTCATTATGTTACTGTGTTCGTGTGGGGCTATTTTGAGCCTTGTTAGTGGTATAAACTAGCGCTTTCTTTTTACTTAGTCAATGGCCCCATTACTAGCATTATACGCTAAACAGTGTTTAGAGTTCGACATTCGATTTTCATGAAAACAAATCTCAAAGAACGACTGACTAGGTACTAGGGGTGTAACGGTACATGTATTCGTATTGAACCGTTTCGGTTCGAGGCTTCCGGTTCGGTAGGCATACAAACCGAACGATTGCTTGGACCATTTTTCCTGCCGGCTAAATTCGTGCTGACGCGCCGCGGCCAACACAACATCAAATGGCAAGCGTAATGAAAGAAGAACGAAACTGTGCTACTCGTATGTGCTTCACAGACCGTTTATCAGTTAGGACCAGCAACATCTGTTCAGCGCGAGCCAATCTCGATCAAGCAACACTGTTAATACAGACAGTAGCGGTTCTAGGCACGGGCGAACCGGGCAGTCGCCCGGGGCGGCATTTCTTCATGTCACATGGGGGGCGGCACGAGCAGTTAAAAAAAATATCCTCGGTGCCGCGAAGGTTTTCTATTTTTCATAATTTCGAATCAATTATTGGCAATGGCGCCCCTGCTTGCTGAGAAGATGCCGCGCACAGAAGCGATGTCAAGGGGGTCTCTTGATAAGTTCACGTATCGCGTCTTTTGCGCGCTGGAGGTCATTACCTCAAATAGGCGATTAAGCGCACGGGAAGCGCGCTCATTGCGCGCTCGCGGGAGGCGCGCTCATAAACTTTTCAGTATGGAAGTGCACGTGCACCCAAACACTTGGGTGTTTTTTCTCTTCTCCGTAAATAAATCTTTTAGCAGAGCTTCAGCAAGCGTTTTTCTGTGGTGGAAATACATTACTAAAACTTCTTTGTCATTGTGGAGAGCGCAGTGCATGGTTGTATAGCAACGACAGCCATGGGGAAATCGGACCGAATTTTACTATTAATAATAAAAGATAAGCTGTGCATTATAAATGTCAGGAATGTATCTTTATTGATGTATTCTTTTTATAGAGATGATTTAAATGCTGAAATATGAGGTATTTTTATAAAATCTTTTTTGTGTAAGCTTAACCTTCAAGTTTAGTATAGGTAAAAGACACTCATTTAAAACAAATCTTTAATGTTATTAACTTGGTGAATTGATTTCATTGTGTATTGGGCTTTTTGAACAAGATTCTGTGTATGTGATCATGTTGGTCAATATTCATGAAATGAAAATAATTTACATAATGATCAACTTTATGAGTTTTTACTGTAGCCTATAATATTCAAAGTACAATTTTCTATTTTCTAAATAATCTCTGATTCTGTCCTTTTCTCTGACATTTTAAGAGTGGCATAGGGCTACAAAAGCTATTTTAGGTCTAGTTTGGATAGTTGTTAGTTAATATGAGAGCTGTTCAAAATTATTTAAGAGATAAGTATAGTGTTACTAAATAAGTAACTCTCTGACCCTTTTACTTTTAAAAACTCCATCAAGACAAAGTATAGTTTAACTAGTCCAAACTCAAAGTGTGGCATGCATATAATTCAAGGCCAATGTGCTAATGGTTACTTCCTCCCTTTAAAGTTAGAAAAATCTAGCAAAATAACTGGATTATATTAACTTTTTTTTTCTTCAAATGAACGGAATGTAAATTTATTGTTGTTGTTGTTGTTTTTTTTTTGGGGGGGGGGGGGGGGCGCTCAAAGGGGGTCTCGCCCTGGGCGTAATTCAAGGTAGAACCGCCACTGACTACAGAGCGCTAAGAGATCCGGTAAAGAAAACATTTGAATTCGCCACTGAGGTAATAACATCGCTGCGAGATCTAGTAAGATGCATTCACATTTGTCTGTTATTAACCGTAGATCTCTATTAGATCAAACAGGGCTGTCATGGAAACCAGGAGAAACATTGTGCCGTGAATGAACTAGTAATACTTCATGTCCACAGACCAGCAACATTCACCATGGATTTAATATAGTAACATTAACTGGAACCAGTTTGGCTGGAATGGTGAAATGCTTTTAAGTACTTCACACACCTTTTTCCAGCACTTCAAAATTCAAATATTATCTAAATAAATAAATATTTAAATTTTATTTTTAATGTGATGACCAAAACAGTATTTGTTCATCCTTCAAAGATGAGCCCCATTTATAAACCTGAAAGTTTCAAGATCTAGGAAAACTCACACTTATTTAAAATTATTTTTTCTTTAAACAAATAGGAAATTTCTCTGGCATTTCTTTCTTTTTGCTGTATCGAAAACGTACCGAACCGTGACTTTAAAACCGAGGTACGTACCGAACCGTGATTTTTGTGTACCGTTAAGGCCAATTTATACTTCTGCGTTGGGTGCGCGCAGTAGGTACGGCGTAGCATACGCACAGACGCGTCCCATACCGCGTACCCTTCGCCGTTGCCTGACGCGCACCTCTTCAAAAATGTAACTACACGTCGCGACGACGCGGACCGCAAGATCGGTGATTGGTCGGCTTGGTAGCATCGCATTTCCTCCTACGCATTTCCGCACGTACCTTCTCACGCATTTACACACGCACCATCTCCTCCGACGTCTTCTCTCATTTCTGCCTTTCAGTTTTAGTAATTTCGCTAAAATGAACTGTTTTTCCACCCCAATAAGCTCCAACTCCAACATGATCCACTCTCTTTCAGTCGCTATTGCTTGTGGTAACCTAGCCGCGAGGAATCTAAACACAGTGGAACATTAAAACCCTCCGCCGCCTACTAGCGTTTCGGAGCAGTACTGCAGAGCAACCAAGACCTGAACGCAGAAGTATAAATGCTCACAACGGCGTCGCCTACGTGCGAAGCCAACGCCGTACACTACGGCGTACCCTCGACGCAGAAGTATAAATTGGCCTTTAGACCCCTACTAGGTACCAATGTTTTATTAGACCAAAGGTTCATTAATCTTAATCATTAGTTTTAATACTATTTGTATGCCTTGTGTTTATTTATGGTATTGAGTTTTAATTGTTTAAATGTTTTCATTTTTATTCTTGCACAATTCTATTTATTGTTTACTATCTTTGTTTTTAAATTACTTTCTTGTCTGAGCTGTTTTAATTTTGCTCATGCTGAGCTGAAGAAAGAAAACAGCACTCCATGTAATTGTGTATGAAGTCTATGAGAGTGCAGTCAACTCTGACAAAACATACAACACAGAATTAGTCAGAAAAATGAGAACTATCCCACAGATAGAAACAAATGACATCATTAAAGACTCATAATTAGAATCAGTTCTTTTTCAAACATCTTAAGATATGAGTGGAAAGTTTTGTTCTGCATCTGCATTTCTAACATGCTTGGACTCAAATGTAGTTTAATTGCTTATGTCACTTGATGTGCTACTTCAGTACAATTTAAGAACCTCAAGATTGTAGATGACCATTTAATATGCAGGAATTCTTTTTATGAAGGTATTTTCCACTGGGCCATAAGTTAGAGATTCCAGAAAGCAGAAGTAAAATCAGGGGAAGTCTTTACAACGAAGATGTGAGAGTGTGTTTACTGGCATTGGAGTATGTGCTTGGCATTGTCAAACTTATGAAGCCGCCCACACTGAGTGTTTCCTTCACATTTCTTTTTTGCCCAAAGACACTTAATTACAAAAGAAGCTAAAAAAAGTTAGATTTATACTGTACTTTAAAATAAATAGTTTCATAGTGGGATATATTTCAGTTTTGTGTGCAAGGAATTTAAGGCCTGTCCCATATATAGGCCGGGTCAATTCACTGAGTTTAGTAAAAAATAAAGCCCGGGCTTTAAAGTTTTAAAAACCATAAGAAATATTATAAATAGCGGTACCACCAGAACAGGTGTGTTCTGATATAACATTGCTGTAACATTCATTTTTTGGACCTTAACTTGTAAACAAGCTACTCACATTTGTTTACACACACAAAAAAAGTTATTTAAATTCAATCCCAAAATGTGATTGATGTTTCTGCATATTTCTATTTTGGGACTCTTGCCCTCCAGTAACAAACTACAGTATCTCTATGAGTCAATGCACCCAGGGGCAAATCGTCAACAGATCTTATTTGGGTACAGCAAACATCAATTTTCTGAGCTGAAATAAGCAGACAGACCTAGAAAGTGTGGATTTGTGACTCGAATTGCTAAATGTTTTCTGTTGCTGTCACTGAGCTTTGATATTGATTTAATCCAAAGACAATAGGACAAAAATGATATTAAAAGGATTTAAATATAACATTTTAATAGTTTGTTTAATGACAAAATACCTGCAAAAATAATTCCATTAAACCTGCTAAAGGTCAGCATCTTATCATATCAGTCACTGCTGCTTTCTGTTCCTCCTATTTTGAACTCTTGTTAAATCTAATGCAGTTTCAGTTTTGTTTGCAGGATTGAATTTAAGCCTCAGTGGAAGTAGTCTTTCAGTTCAACTGAGAGCACGAAGCAGCATCTCCTGTAAACCAAGCCACCTCATCAGGTAAGACATCATGTGAGTTTTTTTATACAAAGAAAATTATGCTTAATGCCATTACTGAAAGTTTACAATAAATACTAAATGGTACAGTATATATCAGTAATTTAGATTTTGGTAAAGTTTATTACCAAATATATTTAGATATTTTAGATATATCTAAATATATAAATATATTTTAAATATATTTTATATTTTTAAATATATTTTAGATATTTTAGATATATATTTTAGATATATCAAATATATTTAGATATATTTTGAATATCTATAGATGTACTACAAACACTTTGTTGTTGAATGTCTACAGACTTTCAATTATGAATTTATGATGATTTGTTGATAGTTTGTAAATCATGTACAGATGAACTGTTGAAAGTCTGCAGACATTCAGTAGAGAAATGACACTGATACTCTGTTGATACTCTGTAGAGCATCTACAGATTGACTATCCAAATAAAGTGTTACCTAGATTTTTAATTGACTGATTTTATTCACTACAGAAATGGACTTTATCTTATTGTTTTGTCTTAACTTTTTTGTTTTGATGACTTGCGTCAGCACAATTCTGTTAGTTTACTATTGATGAGCAAAAACTTTTTGAGCTAAATGTAATGTATTATTAAATATAATTTGGTGTAAATCTTTTATTCCACAGGCAGTTCCCACAGAGAAAGGTTTTAATAATCTGCTGACATTTCTACATTTTCTTTTGGAGTAAACCCCTGTTCTGAAGATGTCAGGTAGGCAAACACCATTCATAAGAATAAGTGCATAATTTGCTAAGATATATAGAATATTGTGGACTGATTTTACCTTTTTGTACAGTAAATATTTAGTTAATCTCTAACTTCAGGGACTTATGTGAGCTGCCAGATATAACTGGATGAAAAAAAAAATGACAATACAATGTTTTTTGTTATACACACTTAAAGGTCATGGACTTCTAATGATTCTAATGATTACTTAACTATGAACTTCATGAACTTCTATGAACATCATGAATGTTCATGAACTTCTAATGATTAATTAACTAGCCTAAATAAGAGAAAAAGAAATATATTTTTTGAGAAGAAACAGGTGAAATGGATTTCTAATCTTAAATGTTATTATACTGTAAGTTTCAATAGATTGAACTGGAACAACCAGACTTGGTCACTCCAGAATTGTCACCTCAACCCAACAAAATACAGAACATCAGATGGTCTTAGTTGGACTTCTATTTGAAACTGGGATGTGACTGACAAACAGTGACAAAACTGGCAACACGTCCTCATACCTAAATGTCAATGTAGGTCTAGTGTCCAGAGTCCCAAAACAACATATACGACCATTTTCCCAAAATTACATGATGATTGGTCTTTATGGTTATATATTTTCTGTCTTTGAATGTCATTTATTTCCTCTCCTTAAGGGAGAACCCTTTTCAGTGATTTTTATTTACTTTGAAGTTGTATCCTGTTACTGTAATATACAGTACTGTTAAGTTCGGTAATCGACTTCGAGACTATTTCCTAAGATGGCTCCTGTCTCTATTCGCAAAGTGAACTGTCTTCATAAAGTATCTTCTTATTAAACGGTCTGTACACTTACAAAGTTCTCAATGCTTCGTTTTGCATGTATGGACCCTCATTATGTTACTATGTTAGTGTGGGGCTATTTTGAGCCTTGTTAGTGGTATAAACTAGCGATTTCTTTTTACTTAGTCAATGCCCCCATTGCTAGCATTATACGCTAAACAGTTTTTAGAGATAAAACTCTTTACATTCGATTATCATGAAAACAAATCTCAGAGAACGATTGACTAGGTACCGATGTTTTATTAGACCAAAGGTTCAGTGTTCGCCGGAGTTCTCCTTTAAATCAGCGCTGCGCAGCGCCAAATGAAGTCAAACGCAAATATTAGCAGCAGACCCAGCAGTGAAGCAGTGAGCCAGACAGCTAAGCAGCAACATGACACCAGTGACAGAAAAGGGATGATTTTAGGAAGTGATATTCAACTTGTTACATTTTTTAATGGTTACAGTAGTTAAAACAGCTAAACTTCAACATTTTAGCTGTAAAATTAAAGTCTTCTGGCACTCATGCCAGGCGGCAGGCATTGCTATTGTTGTTGTCGATTGCTTTGGGCTTGGCCTAGTCAAAGTCCAGGGCCGTTTTTTTAGTCCCAGTCTGTCCCTGCACCCCTGTGAAGGTTAGGGTTAGGGGCTATAGGGGATGTCGATACCTTCAACACTAACATTGGGAGGGCGAGCTGAAACTGGGCTTTTAAGTCACAGCTAGAGTGCAACAAAAGTTTATGGTTTTGGAAAAGGATGAAAGCCTGATTTTTTATGACTCTGACTTTTGCAATAAAATGATATTTTTGTAACAAAATACTTTTACTATTGAAATATAATTTACTGTCATTTTCTTGCAGTGAACTTTGCGATCGAAGGGCCAGGCGCCTCCACAAATGTCGAAGCCTCTTTATCGGATCCCAGTGTCAAAGCCTTTGCGAACGCACAACTCGCCAGTACTTCCCTCACAGTTGGTCCTGTGAAAACTACAGTGGGCATTGCAGCAGATACTGGTGCCAAGATCGGTTTGACGGGCGTAGAGGCAAAGGTGCTGGGAACAGGCGTCTCCATCGGGCGTAAAATGGGCATTTCTCTGTTTGGCACTGGAATTGAATTTAATTTGTGGTAAACTGTGGCTTAATGCCAAACACTATACTGTTGTGTCTTCATTTCAAACAAAAAATAATGTAATCGTGTAAAATTTGCAGTATGTGTAAATGAAAATTGTTCTTGTGTGATTAACAACAGGAATGATGTTTATCTTTTAATGCAGTGATAGGTATTAGTCTCAATAAAAACATATAAAACACACAAATTGTGGTAATGAATGTATAGTGACTGTCACTCTGGCTGAACACTGAATTTCATGAAACAGGAATTTGTCTACGGTAGCCCCGAGAGGCAAATGAGAAAACAAGTTTGATCTAAATTGCTTTCGCTCCTGTGTTAATAACTTAGGAATGGGTGGGGAAGAAGTATTCATGACTTTTAATTTCTCCATAAACTCTAAACGCAATGTATAGAAGACGTTTTAAGATGTTTCATAGAGGAGATACATGACTCAATCACATCATCAATACACCTCTATGGGGAAATGCCATTACAGGAATGGCAAAGATGGCGGTTTTCCCGCCTCTCCCATTAGAAAGCCAATCGTTTTAGGAGCCAAAGCGGGAAACATTTCAGCCAATCATGTGGTTTCACTGACGTAAGGGTGTGTTGACCTTTTACTGCGAAATGGTGACGCATGTGCAAGTAGAAACATCACTGGTTGGGAAAAACGCTTTTTAAACTTTATTTTGGGACAAAGTCGACAAACCTTTTCAGTGATTTTTATTAGATTTTACTGCTGCTTCTACTTCTCTAAGTTGATTTATTGCAGTAATTCCTTTCAAACAGTGAAACTTGGATATTATATTCATTCATTACACACAGACTGATATATTTCAAATGTTAATTTAATTGTGATTATTAAAACTGACAACTATTGAAAATCCCAAAATCAGTATCTCTGAAAACTATAATATTACTTAAGACCAATAGGCTTTATGCCGAGCGTCACGTGACCAAACCGGAAAACAGGTCTCATGATCGCATCCGCTTGTCATAGAAAAGTGTTAACGGCCGTCAGAACTGACTATACGATATCTATGGATTTGTAAGGTAATCAGCTAACCTACCTAGTTCACTTTGTTATTGGTGTTTTATTCCATTTAAATATCTGAACGTTACTGTGAAGAAGAAAAACTATAAAACGTTTAAATATCAATCTGCACATGTGAGGGACAGTGGTTATGCTAATCTTTGTTTGCTACTTTTAAGTTATCTTGAGTAAAACCGCAAAAATTTCATGAAGCACATACAAAAGACCTGGACAGGAAGCGATGCGACCTGTTTAACAGAATGTGGAAGTAAGTTATGCATAGAGCCTGTACAAAAAAAGGATTTCTAGAAATGTGGGCCAGCTGAAAAGTATGAACATGAAAAGTATGAGCATGTACAGCACCATGTTCCTGTCATCTGACTGCCCCCTGGTGATCAAACCTGGACAGCACAATGTGCAAAAAATACTATTTCTGTGAATGAAACATAGTGACAGAACAGGTAGTGTTCGAAGGTAACTTACCATCAGAGTTCCTCTTTGTCTTCCATTTGTAAAGCAGCACACAGCACAACCACAGTGACACATACAACCAGAGGCAGGACGTGACCTGGGTGAGAGAACGAAGAACAGTGAGAGGTTATAAGGTCAAATAGGAAGGGAACATTGTGTTTCACTGTGCTGGTATTAACATTTGTAAATGTCACCATAAAATTTACATGTTTATCCTGTTAATAAAAAGAAAATGTTTGTTTGGATTTTGTTTAAAAAACCACTTAACTGTCACCGTCCCACAGGTGGGACGTTTGCCACTATATTTTTAAAACAAGAATATCTTAGTAAATACCTTAAATAATATTGACAAACTATCATATCATTTATATCATTTGAAAGCTTACAATCTCTAGTTTCTATATTTGGTGACTGATTTTCAAAATATATTACAGAGGAGCCATAACTTATCAATATGCAACAAGAATATTTTCACACTCATAAGGCGTGTTCAGACCTTTATTTTAGAATAGCAGTAAACATGAAAAATCATGAAAAAATGGTAGATACCTCAGTTTGTTTTCATGCCAAAAGTTCAAAAGATAAAAAAGGACTGAAAAGTTTGAAATATCAAGGAAAAAAAATAGATTCGCCATTTGTGACGTGGCAGCTAGCTATGACTTATGCGTGTTCTTTGTATGTGTTTCTTAGAGGTTGAATTCATATCAAAATCTGCCAAACTTCCCATACTACTTCTGAATAGGATCTCTACTTCAGAAATTGTATGAAAATTGTGGAAATAATGGTTCATATCACTCAAAACACGAATGGAAATGGAGGCGCCCTTATATGGGCAGTAATGGAGTCTGATTGTGCCCTAGCGAACAAGTTTGGTACTGCGCCCAAACAAAATCTTACTGAAAGCTCATTTTTTGAGATATCAACCTAAAATTTGAAACACAACTTGTTCAGATTTTTGGCTTAGATTTTTCTGCCGTTTTAGAGTAGCCCAGGTTTTGAAAATATATATTTTATGTAAAATATGAATAATTAATATTTTTACATTGTACATTCCCATAAACTCAAACTTCTATAACTTTTTTCTGTTTCACTTTCTTAATTTATTTCAATTCTACACAAATCTGCCAAATGTCTTCTTTAAAACAAGACCAATCATATGTCTATATTCCAAAACATTCTTGAATTACAACCATTTAAGTTTGAAATGTGCATTTTCATGTCTATTCAAAAAAAGGGGGGTGGGTGACAGTTAAGAGGTTAAACTGAACAAAGCTCAATGTTATTTTTATTTTCACTGTAAAAAAACGCGGTCTCTGTAGACACCACAGGCTCCACAAACGGCAACAAAAACAATCATGTCTTACCCGGACCACGAAACCTAACAAACAGTGTTCCAGCCAATCACTGGCAAGAAGTATTTGAGGGTGGGTCTGGGGGTTAGTGCGCGTGCACATGAAGGGTGTGTGTGTGTGAAGGAGAGACAAGCGTCAGAGGGAAGTTTGAAAAATGCCCGAGACACGACCAAAGAGACGTCGTTCTGAAGAACAAATTAAAAAGGAGTCGGATAAAGAACGTGCGAAGTTCCGAATTTACATCGGTAGCAAAGCTTTTGAACGATGGCGAGAACTCCGGCGGCAGAAGGGCTTCCAGTCCGACGGTTACAATTATTTCAGGAAGCACGGAAGGGAGGGGGAGGAGATGAGATGCGGAGGAGGTAGGGTCTAGCTAGCCTCCGATTTGTTTGGAAATATTGCGAACGTCAACACTCCCAGGATCACTTATAGGACCTTTAAGTAATATGATGGAAGAAGATAAAAGAGCAGAGCGCAGGAGGCAAACAAAAAGTTTAGCTATTATTAGCAATTAGCTGGTTGAATGCGTTATGTTTGTCTTAATCCTCGTTGTAATGTTTTGCAAAAACACACGGCGTATGACAGACAGCGCGCTACAAGTTCCATGTTGACAGTGGGCGTGACTTATAAGTTTAACCAATCAACGTAGACCTAGCGAAAGGGAACTAAAAAAGTCCTCGCTCTAGACCAGGTACTGAAAGAGTTATAGGAACTACGCTCTGAGGAACTAAAAAATCCCCAATTTTGTCTGGTAGGAACACGAGAAAAAAAGGGTTATAGAAACGTTAGGTTCTAGGAACTGCAAAATTCCCTCCGGTCGGAAAGTGGCTAATGTTGTTGTTGATCCTTCTGGGTAGAGGGTGGCATGCTTCAGTGCAATCCAGGTCCAGCTCTAATAATTGGCACCATTTGAATAATAATATCTAATATGTCATATTGATGTATAATATCAGACATCCCAAGTCTCCCGGAAGTTCCGGGAGTCTCCCGCATATTGATAGCGTCTCCCTGATGCCCGCAAATTATCTCCCAGAATCTAGAGCGAGACATACTGCGCGCATAACATACATAGCGCGCTGCGTGTGCACTGTCCAGAGGGAGAGACCTTGTGAGTGTGCGTCGCGAAAGTTAGCCCTCCCTCCCGCCCTACAATGCTGTTACCGAAATATACCTCCCGGAAATGAATTCTCGCAGGTTGGGATGTCTGTAATATTCAGTTGTTGTGTCTCCCAGAATGCCTGATAAACATGCTTTAGGTCTAAGTCCTGGGGCCTCATTTCTAACCGCTGTGTACACACAAAACAGGCCCTGAAAGAGGCGTACGCCACTTCCGACGCATAAGTTGTAATTTATAAAAACAAATTTGACGGGAAAAAATGCGCACCTGCACGCAAACTCTGACCCATGCGTATGAATGTTTTGGAGAAGGAGCAATTTGGTGACACCGATGGTGAGCTGAAGTTAAAGGGATATTTCACTTTGAAATTATTTTTTTATGTATTAGCTTACCTCAAGGGCATCCAAGATGTACAGTAGGTGTCTTTGTTTCCACAGCATTAGTCTATCCGTTGTTGTCTGTCAGGCATATAATGCAGTTTTAGGGGGTCCACCTCAAAGAGCATGCACAGAGAAGTCAAAATTAAACATGATTTAATGACTCGTAAATGTAAGTACACACTGATGGCCTAAGACACGAAACGAGCGGTTTGTGTGAGAAAACGAACAGTATTTATATTGTTTTTACCTCTTGTACACAGCCATCGAACTGATCTGAATTAGTTGTCCAACTGAACCGAACTGAACAATCTCCAGACGTTACGCCGGAAGTGATCTCTTGCATGTCTATTTCACTCAATAGCCGCTTTCAGACCGGAGGGACTTTTGCAGTTCCTAGAACCTAACGTTCATATAACCCTTTTTTCCCCGTGTTCCGTCTGGACTAAATTGGGGATTTTTTAGTTCCTCAGACCGTCGTTCCTATAACTCTTTCAGTACCCAGTCTAGAGCGAGGACTTTTTTAGTTCCCTTTCCCTCGGTCTACGTTGATTGGTTCAAGTCATGCTCACTGTCAACACAGAACTTGTCAACCAGACGCTGTGTTTTTGCAAAACATTACAACGAGGATTAAGACAAACATAACGCATTCAACCAGATTATTGCTAATGCTAGCTAAACTTGCCCGTCGTTTTGTTTGCCTCCTGCGCTCTGCTCTTTTATCTTCTTCCATCATATTACTCAATATCATATTACGCTGGAGCCTTCGTCTTCGGTGTTTCTCTGTACAGAACTCAAGCATAATCTTTAAACGCTGCCGTTCTTTCTCCGTTATTAAGGTCCCGGCAAGGCAGGTGTGTTGTTGTATTATGTGGCCGCCAGGGCTGCCAAGTCTCACGCATTGAGCGTGAGACTCACGCAATTGAGCCAATTCTCACGCTCTCACGCCACACCCACGATTTCTCACGCTAAAGTGTCAAGCCAGTCGGCAAAATTCCTGAAAGATAAGTTTATCTATAAATCCACCAGTTGAGCCCCTCGTGATCGACTAGTTTTACCGCAAATTAGTTAAAATATCCTCTAATCTAGTTTAGAGCGATCATGCATGCGAGACAGATGTTCAGCTCCTAACGGTGCGGACGCAAAACCAGGACTGGAGTCAAAGCCAATTCCTCTCTGCACTCTAAGCGTTCTGTTATCACTCCGATTACATCCACTACGGGTTTTCCAGTCCCGCGCACAGGAAAAACTGCTCCGTGTTCGCGTGAGCAAAGTGCACATGTTTCTCTAAAAACACCCAGCACAAACAGACTGCCTATTCTTAAAGTCTTGTGTTGTTTTATGAAATCATAGTTTCGTTTTTTAGTTCATTGGCAAAATGTAACGCTAGAGACCTTCGTGTTAGTTTATACATTTTACATCTCATGTTCGGTAAAAGGCAGATTCGAACTCGAGTCCAAGCGCAGCATCAAAACCTCAGTCAAAAACTACAGGCTCTACGATCTACGCCATTGTAGCTCTCACATAACGAGCGTGTTTTTGGTATCAAGACAGGCAATAAAGGCGGCTTTAGTGCAAATATAGGCTATGCATTTATCAGACACCCCCACCCCCCTGATAAGTCTCACGCCAAGCTAAACTCAAAAGTTGGCAGCCCTGGTGGCCGCGCTACGTCTAGTGATGACGCTATAAAAACCGTCGCCTTGCGTTACCCCTCCTACCAGTTCCTATGGCCACTTGGCCAGTGCGAACGCACGCAGCAAAACCGAGTTTGGGGGAGAGTAGTTCTTAGAACTGGTTAGAAGTGGACAGTTCCTATTACTAAGTTCCTGTAACTACTTGGTCGGAAAGCGGCTATCGCTTACACGGAGATTTCGGAAGTTTTACCTTTCACTAAACATATTTAGATATATGTAAATCGCCTTCCATTGTGATTTCCCGTATATCTAAATATGTTTAGTGAAAGGTAAAACTTCCGAAATCTCAGTGTAAATATTGCGTGACGGAGACGTGCGAGAGATCACTTCCGGTGTAACGTCTGGAGACGGTTCAGTTAGGTTCAGTTGGACATCTGATTCAGATCATCAAAGACATCATCTTGGATGCCCTTGAGGTAAGCTAAAACATATCAAAAATTAATTTCAAAGTGAACTATCCCTTTAAATGTCTTTTTGGTCACTATTAGACAGAAAATCTAAAGAAAATTATAGATCTACACAAAGACAATACAAATATAATTTCACAAACCTATCATCACTTGAAGCAAACACTTATCACTTCTTACATGTCTGCGCCATAAGCGCGTTGGACCGTTTAGTGAAACTGACGATATGACGCTATCTTCATTATGAGCCCTAATCATAAATACAGTGCATGTTCACAATAAAGTTTAAATAAATAAAATAATAATTTAAACTATGTTTTAATTCTGATATAAACATTTAGTTTAAATCATTCTCATTAATGGAGTTAAACACTTAAGCTACATGAAACCATTACTAAAAAGTTACAAAAAAATGTATATTCAATAAATAGAAATAGACCTATTATTGTGCGCACATTCTTCCGCTGACTGGGATTTATAAAGTGAATTTTGCACAGGTCTGGCATGCGAACGGTTTCATAAATCTGACTTTTTTTTTTTTTTTTTTTTTTTTGCATACGCCATTTTTGGCCTTAGGGTGCACGCACTGTTTTATTAATGAGGCCCCTGGTGTCCGACATGTAGGCCTACTACATCAATGCCCTGTTCTGTAACATAATCATATTTTGATTTGAAACCCCATAACATATTTCTGGTATGTTGGTTTACAATTCGAAAGTAGTCCGATTTAAATTATAATTACACATATTAACATATTAACATATTTCCATACGAGTGCAACATTTGATCACTAAATTAATGTCAGTCATTTTTAAAGAACAATGAGAAGGAGTTGTTTTCATGGTGAAACCCCCAAACATGTGGTCTTTCTTGAAAGCTTCACACTACACCTGGACTTAAATCTGGCCACAGATGTCAGAGACATTGACAAAAGTCTATTCCTGGGTCCCAGGAGGATATAGTTCAATGTTGTTGTAGCAAACAATTGTTTAAAGGGGGGGTTGACTGCGGTTTCACTTTTTTAATTTTAAATAGTGTGTAATGTTGCTGTTGGTGCATGAACAGTATCTGCAAAGTTGCAGCACTGAAAGTTCAGTGTAAGCAGAGATATCGTCTTTTAAAAATCAGGAAGTATATTGCCTACAAAAACGACTCGATTGGGACTACAGCTGGGTTATGGTACGTCACTAACCTACACATTTGCATCAAACCCTTTCTCAGAATATGCAGAAAATGGCATGCGCATATTTCTGAGGCACGTCAACTTGTCGAGTGTTCACCAGCTGTCAGGTCTTCTGTGTTTCGGGCTTCCCATGGACGCTGTACTTCCTCAACAATGGATACAGTTTATGTTTGATTATGTTCCTGAAAATGACGATCATAATCTAGCTCTCTGTGCTGCGCATTTTACGGAAGACAGCTTCTAGAATCTCCATGAGTTCAACACCGGATTCAACAAGGAACTGTTACTAAAACATGAAGCAGTTTCAACTTTAAAACAAGAGGCAGCAGTTGTTGGACCACAACCTGTAAGTAGGCTAAGACTTCATCATTTTAAATGTATTTTGCATGTATAATTCCAGACGTAACGTTAGCCTGTGTTGTATTTATTTTTCTAAATGCCAGCGCTGGCTTTATAGCCACTAGGCTACTAGTTATGCTAGTATTTTGTGTCTACGACAAACGCGTACAAACATTATGGACCTGAATTTTGTACTAATGTACTAAGTACTAATGTTGTAAATGTCTTTTTCATGTGTATATGCTTTTATGACGTTATTTTCGATTTGATCAAGAACGTAAATTTGCCAACACTGTTTGTGTTTAACATTAGTAGCCAGTCAGTTGCTATCGTTGCCAGTCAGATGCTATTGTGTAAAACAAACATGTATAAAGTTAAAAAATGTAGCAAATTATCATTCAGAAACGTTTAGTAAGAGCCGTGTGTGGTGTGGTTCTGTTTGACTCGCTTCATCGCGGCTTTCTCGGTCTGATTCTGCCTCAAACTGATACGGCAGTCCCGACATCATTATTTACATCTGGACCGGAGCTCAAGACATACATGTTCCGCCCGTAAAGGTAATGGGCGTTAACCAGTGGTGGAGGAAGTACTGAATCTCAGTACTTAAGTAAAAGTACAAATAACCAGATAAATATTTACTTTAGTAAAAGTAGAAGTAACACAATGACAACCATACTTAAGTAAAAAGTACCTGATTTTAAATGTACTTTAAGTATTAAAAGTAAAAGTACTTGCATAACAATTTATTGTCTTAATGTCAATTTTCTAATGATTAATAAAACATTTAATTCTAGCTCATTTAACCTAATACTCCTATAATGATGTTCAAAATGATGGAAAAAAAAATGTCACCATTTCTGAAACAAGCTTGCAATTGGGCAATATACACATCATGCTTATCCTCACTATATCTTAATAACTATTTTTTGGCATTAAACGCGATTCATTTATGGTGTAATTCTGAACCTCTTGGCTTGCCATAATCCTAACCAAACGTATATTACACACGGTGCGTTTCCTATGCACGTAAAAACTAATTTTCGGGTATAAATTGCATAGATAGATATCCATGATAAATTGCACGATAAACACACTGCGTGCAAGACGCATTTTATTTAGTGTAACCGGGTTGATGTATCTATGGCAACCAAACGTCACTGAGACAAACGTGCAACGAACGGGCGGTCAGATTACGGTTTGGCAGGGGAAAAACTGATAAGAAAATGTAACGAAAATGTAACAGAAGTTGTAGAAATGTAGTGGAGTAGAAAGTAGAATAATTGCTGCAAAATGTAACGAAGTAAAAGTAAAAAGTATGCACTATTTATTCTGCTTAAGTAAAGTAAAGATACGTGAAAAATGTACTTAAGTAAAGTAACGAAGTATTTGTACTTCGTTACATTCCACCACTGGCGTTAACCTTCCGGACAAAGTGAGCGACAGTTTAGCCAATCACAACACACCGGGCCAAACGAACCAATCTGAGCCCACGACGTGTTTCTGAGGGAGTGTTTTCATAGAATCAGGAAGTGAACCGCTCGTTCAGGGGACAGAGGAGATCGCGGCTGACAATAAAGGTGAAGTTTATGAAAAATAAGACTTTTGAAAAAAGAAAATCCACGAATACATGTTATATTGCACCCCATAAACACAATCATGCAAAGAAAAAAAAAAAGCATTCAACCCCCCCTTTAACAGATTTCCACTGAAACCACTTTGTTTACTGAAGAATCCTGTGAGTTTAAACTCGTTTTTATCCAAAACCCAAACACCAAAGGCAGTGCTTTTTTGTAGAATTTTATTTTTGAAATTATTTTATAAAATCATCGCTTTAATTAATTTATATAATTATAGGATTATACTTTTACTGACACACACCCTGACCCACCCCACCATGACCAGAGAGAGATCTCACCAATTCTTGATGAACAGCAGGAAACCGAGGAGTACGTGTGTGTGTCAGGGTGAATTCACTCGTCATCAGTTCATCTCCAGTGAAATAACCACACAAACAGATCAACATGTCAGGATGACCTGTGTGAGAGAATGTCATCCGTCCCCCTAGGTTAAAACACACTTAAATGGCTCAGTTACAGTGCACATAAGCAGTAAAGGTGTGGATCTACCTTCACAGCCTGTGGGTGTTTGGCACATAGCAGTTTGGACTGGTTAATCATGCTGTCATTTGGGTGGAAAATCCAATCACATAACTATTGGCTGCTGTATTGTACTGGAAACAACTGCAGAAGTTTAAGGAGGAAGCAGTTTTGTTCAACAGGGAGACAACGAGCCGCATCCACTGACACGCATTTCACTAAATCAAAAACACATACTGAAGTTACTTTGTCAGAACACGCCGTCTTCATGTCTTGTGCTAGATTATGTTTCCCTGTCGAGTTTTTTTTTTTTTTTTTGGCCCTCGCTTTATGCTGCGTACAGACATTAAGCATCAAGTCCTGCATTGTGTGCAGCCTTCAGGTTACCTAAGGCAGCAAGGAGGAGAGCAGGCTGAAAGGTCTCTGAAATTAAAGATATATATCCAGAATGATATACTGACTGTGTACTGTTCGTACAGGCAAAAAATAAAATAATATATATATATATATATATATACGCACACTACCGTTCAAAAGTTTTAGATCAGTAAGATTTTTTATGTTTTTAAATGAAGTCTCTTCTGCTCACCAAGGCTGCTTCATTTGATTAAAAAAATGACACAGTAATATTGTGAAATATTATGACAATTTAAAAGGATTTTTTTCTATTTTAATATCTTTTAAAATGTAATTTGAAAGCTGAATTTTCAACATCACTACTGTTGCTGATTACACATCCGTTTTCAGTCACATGATCCTTCAGAAATGGTTCTAATATGCTGATGTTATGCTCAAAAGACATAAATTATTATTTTCAATGTTGAAAACAGTCGTGTATCAACCCCCCCCCCCCCCCCCCAAAATTATATGATGAATAGAAAGTTCAAAAGAACAGCATTTAATTAAAATATAATCTTTTCTAAAATTATAAATGTCTTTACTGTAACTTTTGATCAATTTAACTCATCCTTGATGAATAAAAGTACTTTCTAATTTCTTTCCACCAAAAATAATAAAATAAATTCTTACTGACCCCAACATTTTGAATGGTAGTGATTAATGTTACAAAAGCTTTCCATTTCAGATCAATTCTGTTCTTTTGAACTTTCTATTCATCAAAGATTCCTGAAATAAAAATGTAAAAAACAGTTTTCAACATGGATAATAATCATACATGTTTCTTGAGCAAGCATCATATAATTTCTGTAGGATCATGTGACACCGAAGACTGGAGTAATAATGCTGTAAATTCAGCTTTGATCATAGGAATAAATTACACTAAATTTCTATGTGTGAAATTACATTTCACAAATAGAAAACCGCTATTTTAAATTGTAATAATATTTCACAATATTACTGTTTTTTGTATTTTTTATCAAATAATTGCAGCCTTGGTGAGCAGAAGAGACTTCTTTTAGAAACATAAAAAAATCTTACCGATCTTAAACTTTTGACCAGTAGTGTGTATATATATATATATATATATATATATAAAATACTAATTAGTGTTAGCGTCATGGAATAATATAAATCAGGCCAACTTTGGAAAATTGTGCTAATACAAAGCTTCTAAAATTTCTTATTAGGGTGAATTTCACAAAAACATGCCCAAGTCATATTTTACTCCAAAATAAAAATGAAACAACAAAAGAAAAATAAATAATATTCTGCAAAATGAAGCCTATGCTGGCCCATTTCTTTGCAGCATTACACTTAAATACACCCCCTAAAATACACTTCTAATTCCCATAACCGTGACCATAATTCTCCACAAGTGAAAACAACACTAAGTTGTAAAGTACTACTGAAAAGAAAAAATCATTCGAGACCAAAAAAGGATGATTTTCAATGCTGTATTTTTTTTTTTCAGTGCAATAATGAGAATCGTATTTTCTCGAAGCGTAATATAATGTCTCATTTGGATTTTGGGGTGAAATATGACCCGTTCAATCCTTTGTGACATTCACCCAGTAGTAATACTTTAGTTTGGCATGGTGTGTGTACTGTACACACCATCATACATTTCATGTCCAATGCATTAACAAAAATAACTCAAACTTTAAACCATTTCTAATGACAGTCAGCTTAGCAAAATATTAAATTATTCTCCATTTCAAATGAGTTAAAAACTTAACAGGTTACAATAATGTAAAGGACACCTGGACAGAGGAAAAAATATATACACAGACCTAATCATACAGTATGTGCATGAACTTTGCCAAGAAGAGATTCATGGTTCTTGCAAAACATGTTGAAGCCAGGAGTGCCCTCTCCTGGTTTTACTTTCAACAGCAGCATTTTTGAACAGCGTAGGCTGACTTCTTAGGGGTAAACCCACAAGGCATTTCCTGTCAGAGGACTCAATATAGGGACTTAACAGCGACTAGAAGTTCTGATACAAATTCACAACTTAAAACCCATTCAACTGGAAAAGTCTTACATAGATCTATAGTTTCACAATTCAAAATATATACTATTTACGTCCAGTGTAACATTTATTTTTCTTTTTCATTTGTTCAAGTTTGAGAAGTTCCAACTTACTCAATTCAATTCCAGAGTGAAGTCTCTGCTAAAGTTTCACAGTTCACGCTGCATGGTTATTTTAAAGTTAACAAACATTGATACTGAATGGATTTCTCTGGTTAAACACCTTTTTTTTGTCCTAGATAAAGTAGAGCTACTGAGGGATAAGAAATGCACAGCAACATCACATGACCAAAACAAGTGCCAACTGAGAGAGGAAGCAGGAAACGTTAAATAAAATAAATCAAGGGTGAAAAAAAAAGCAGAGATAGAAGGAGCAATAGAGGTGTAGTGCAAAACTGAAGCACGGCTGTGTTCCCGGTCTATCGATACACGAGGTGGGATATGGTGCTGGATTTGAAATTGAGCTGATGATTGGGCACAAAGTTATGATGCGGGTTTTTGCGGGTGCACGCATCACTGCCGTAAAGGCTCATGCACATGTCACATGACACCTTGGAGCAGTTCACGCAGGTGTGGGAGGCCCCGGGCTTGTTGCAAAAGCCACAGCGGGAGCCGCCCAAACTCATCCGCTCCCCACCGACGCTGCCGCCGCCACTGTTGACGGAGCCGACCGCCGATCCCACGGGTTTACTGGGAAACAGCTTGCCGCTCATCACGGCTTTGTCCAGCAACAGCGAGTGGGACTGAGCGTGGGGGAGTGGGTGAGGGTGTGTGTGGGAGTGGGTGTTGGAGTAGACGGACAACTTCTCCTTGATGGGCATGTATCCGTCCAGAGGGCGGGAAGTTTTAGTGTAATCCTGGAAGCCGCAACAAGGCGTCGGTTCCACCGCGTGGCAGGACGAACACAAGATCATGTCGCACCGCTGGCAGGAGGAGAGCGAAGGGCAGCCTATCCCGCAGCCCTGGCACTTCATCATGTGCCCCTTCAGAACCCAACTGTCCCGGGCTTCTCGCGGCTCCCGGCTCGGCGGTCTGGAGGAGGTCTGGAGGCCACCCAGACCTCGCTCCGTGTACAAGTCCACCTCATCGAGGGAGGACAAGTGGTAGGAGAATGGCTCGGACGGCGGCGACTGGATGGGAAAGAAGTCCGCCACTGGGCTGTACGAGGGCGGCACCGCCACGGGGTAAAGCGAGGGACTCGGTCGGAGGATTTCATCCTTCATGTCTTCCTCCGTGTCGACGAATAGCGGCTCTTTGCGGAGGCTGAGCGAAGCCTTTAACACGGGCTTGCTGGCTTGGTGCCAGTGTCCAGCGCTGTCCGTTACGTCCACTGATTTGGAGGGTCGACCGCTTCGCCTAAGATGGGCACGGTCGATCTCCATGGGCCGCACCGACAGGCGGGACAAGTCTCCGGTGAGGCTGTCCCGTCGGCGGAGGGCGTCAGCACACCCTGCCGCATCTTCTCTGGTGTTCCTCCTCACATCCACGGCCTCCAGCTCCGAGGCGAAGCCCCGAGACATGGACACCACCTCGCTGAGTAACCGGCATTCAGCCTGGGCGAGAAGCAGCTCGAAGGAAAGCTGCCGAAGGTGAGAGGCTCCGCCCGGATGGTCCCGGACGTGGTACTGCAATTCTTGGTCTCTTGAATAGCCCATGGAGCGCAGAAGTGAACGCAGGTCCGCGTCGCATATCACCGACTGCAACTGGTACACGTATGGCCCTGTGAAGGTCTGTAAGGGTGAAAGAAAGGTCATTAAATGGTCAAAAGCAAAGGGAATTATGACATTCGCACTGTCTTATATCTTTCACATACACAACCAAGAAAATGTTAAGGTAAGGCAGGGCTCGAGACTAACGGCGTCCTATTGTCCTAGGGACGATAGAAAACGTGTTTAGGACAGATATATTCTCCAGGACACCTACAGGACGAAAGACATTTTGTATGTGTGGCTCGAATTTCGGCGCGGCATTGCGCATAATTCTAATCATTCCCGCAGGTCTCCTAATTATAATGCGGGATTCCCGCAATCGTCATCCACACTTTATAAATTATAAAATGCCAGACGCAATTTCACAAACAGCGTGAGTGTTCTGCGGTGCCGCGTCTTCTCTTCTCTCAAAATGTTGTGGAATGCAAGAATCAGTCGCTGCTGCGAGAATACACACTCGCGTTCAGGAGTGGGACATGAAGGAATATTCACTTGCACAATCGGGCCAGCAGTGCATCGTGAATGAAGTTTACCATTTGCACGTCTTTTTAAGTCTTACCAGTTTAAACATTTAGGCGATTTTAAACTGATCAGTGTTCTCGCGCTCTCTGGGATGACTATGCGTACATTCATAGAAAATCCGCCTCAAGAACAGCTGGCCAGTAACAAAAGTTATTTTTCTCGGATTATATTGCATTTAACACGCAAAACTGTGTCAATTTCGGTCTTCGTGAGTATAATAGTCTAAACATAGTCGGTTTTGTTTTTAATAAGCATAAAACGCATGCCAGCATAATGAACACAGAATCCGTGCCCTAGCTCTTAAAGAGACAGCGACCATATGTGTCGGTCATTAATTTTGTCGTCAAAACAACAAGTTTAAGGAATTAAAGTTAAAGGAATCAGGATTGATGGCCTATGTAGGCCTATTTAATTTATTCTGGACTAAAATAATATCCAGTGTTATTTTCCATTTGATTACTTTATTCAGTTTCTGTCTATGAATATAGTGTTAGACCTTCAAAAACTTTTCTCTTTATTTGTATCTTTATTGTATTGTATTTATATGTGCAACTTTTTTCAATTTAATTGACCAATTTAAATCAAGCCTTGTGTTGTGTAAATTCTTAACAACATTTCCCCATTGTAAAAATGCAATGAGCACAAACATTCAGGCAAGATAAATAATAATTTTATTTGGAAAAAAATAAGGTGTTTTTTTAAGTCACAGTAGTTAAATCTGTATCTGTATTGCATGTTCAAACTTTAAAATCATTCATATTAACTGCTTAATAGATTTTTTTTTTCTCTGGAAGTTTGTAGGTTTGGAAATTTTAGAGAAATTCTAAATTAATGCATTACAGTTGAACTAAACCCATTATATTTTAGTCATCTGAATTGTTTTAGTTAACTAATAGCAATGGATGATAACAGCAGGTACAGAACAAAATTTTTATTTTGGGACGGTTCACATTCACTTTAGGACGGTTCAAATTGTCATTCAGGACGGTTCCAGGACGGAGGTGAAAAAAGTTAGCCTGGAGCCCTGTAAGGTATTAATAAAAGGCTCAATAATAACCCTACAACCTTAACTCCTCACACAACTCATTTCATAGTTCACCCAAAAAGAAACATCTTTCCTTTTGTGCCCCATAGAACTCAAGAACTGCAAAATTAGTTGGGGTTTTTTGGAGAATCCTTCGTTCTCTCGACTCACCTTAATGCAACGGAACTCCTTCTTCCACGGAAAGAGCAACAAGTTGGTACAGATGGTTTCCAGCGTCGCAAAGGCTGTCTCCAATGTCCGCAAGCTTGCGCCTCTCTGAGTTCTCAGTGAGTTCTCCGCTACGTCGTAGAACCGAACCATGCGGAAGCGCTGCCCGGGATCAGGCTGGTATGAGCCTAGCAGTGCCGTTGCAGTGGAAATCAGTGCTTCCTCCGTCTTAGCCCCTGGCTTATCTCCTCCTTCACCAGTTCCCTCCTCGAGCCGGTTCTCCAGAGATGCCACATACCTGCGGAACAGATCTTCTCGCAACTTGGCATCCATTGGTGGCAGTGGGCTGCGTAGCTGGCACCCGCTTATCCCACAATCCAAGAGTTTCTTTAAATGGGACCCCTTGCCATCTCAAGGTCTCTCTCCCACTGGACACCGAAAGACCTGGGACAACGGTGCAGTACAGTGGGGAAAATCAGCAAGTTGCGATCATCCTCCAAAGGAGTGATATGGAATAATGAAAGTGAAGAGGTGTGCGGTTTAATTTGGGCGTACACCTTGCCCAGGGCTCTTTCCTGCGGTTATAGGCATCTCTGGGTGCCTCATGAACCAAAACACCTCAAAGGAAGCAACATGACATGAGAGGGTGGTTGAACTGGAGGCTGAATGGAGACTCCTCACCTTTTTAAACCCTAACAGTCAGGTTTTCCCTCTGCAGTAGGTTGAAGGTCAGGGCTTGCAGAGAGGAGAATACGTTAAAAAAAAAACACCATGTCCAATGCTGCAATGAGAGAAGAACAAATCCGTTTGAATAACTCCACTCTGTGTAATAAGTGGAGACTTGCCTCAGTCTATTGACCTGCAATCACAGAGCTAATTAATAATGCATGCATGCATCACAGAAAGACCAAAGCAGACCATGAGAATGAACATTACATATTTTGTGATGTGGTCTAAATTATAGTAGGCTCTAGGCTGTTTTTAAACATTTTATGAGCTTTTGTGAATGGAAATGTGTAATTATGTTGAATGAATTTAAATTTGGGTTAGCCGAAACGGAGTAAAATGTTTGAAAGTTAGCATGGGCAGTTAGCTCCTGGAAGCTCCATGGTAGATGCCATAACAAAATTTTAGGTAGACAAATAATCCTCCTACTCTAAAAGACATCAAAATGTAGTCACGTATTTGTACGTCTTTTTAGTTTTTGTTTTTTTTTGCAGGCACTATATACACTACAAATATTCCATTATAATAGTGCCACTGTTTTTTTTTTTTTTTTTTGAACGGCATTTAAATAAAATGTATTAACGCAAAATGGACTAAACTTTTGCCTTTGATATATCAGCTCATGTAACCAACAGAACCAGAAGTGAAGGGTTTCGGACTGTGGTTCCGTCAGCATTTAACGCTCAGGTGATTTACTCATGAACGCCTTTGTCTAAGGATAGCAGCATGCAGAATACTTCCTGAGTTTATTGAAAATCTGAGATGAATGGGAATTCAAATGGAGAGCTTTCTCAAGGTAATATATAGATCCTGAAATCTTCAGCAAATTAGATTTTTTTTTTTTTTTTTTTTTACAAACAAACTAGTCCAGGGTTCCTACAGGTTTCTTCAAGTTAAATTCAAGTCTTTTTAAGACCATTTCTATAAAAAAAATGAATACCAATTTCCCGTCCCTACCAGCAAAGAAAAACAAAATCCTTCGACTTGTGTTCATCTGTTTTTCAAATGTGGAATGGGTAAAAGATGATAAGTCAAGCAGGTAAAATAAAAACATTTCAGTAGGCCACACGAAAGTTTGCCGAACAATGTTAAGTTGTGTTTTAACATTAGCAACACACACAGGACATCAGTTCTGACTGGATCTCTTCCCAGATCGACAATATCTAACATTTTCATCTATTTTTTTTTTCGTAGACGAAAATGCCAATAGACTTGTCATAGTTTTTGTCATTCAAAACTAGCGTCTCGTTTTCGTCAGTGAAAAAAATGTCGTTGAAGAAAAGTTTATCATTATTTTCGTCAATGAAATTAACACTGACATACAGCACAATTTTTAAGACCCAGATATCAAAAATTCAAGACTACTTATAGACTTTTTAAGGTATTATTTCCAAATTCATAAATTCAATGCTTTTAAGGCTTTTTAAGACCCTGTAGGAACCCTGTAGTCAGAACAGGGGACAATTTTTGAATTGTCAATCTTGTGAATGACAGGAATTTGGAACTTTCCACAAAGCTCTGTGTATACACGTATAATCCATATACAAAATAAAGGATCTCAAAACTACTATGTTTCTAGTTATGAATGTGGACTGTGTACAAAAAGGCCACACAAACCACTTCGATTCTCACATAGTATTCCCAGCACTTACCTTCAATGAAAACTAATGAGACTGTCATTCAAGCTACCAAATACATACACTTAACACTAAGTTATCTAATCTATATATCTGTAGCATCTTTAACATGTGTCATAACCACCATCAGGATATTATCCTAACAAAATCACATCATACTGAACAGAGAAAACGTAACAAAAACAAACCACGGGTTACAGAGAACAGTGAAGTATCCACAAATGATTATTTCTGCCTACATTGCATTGCTACAGTGATAAACAGTGACGTGTGTTAGCAACACAGCTAATGTGAGTCTCGTTTACTTAGTAAATCAATCTGTCAAAGCACCAGACAGTTCGATCTGATCTCTGAACAAGTGTTTATTACAGGAATAGACGTTAATATTGTCTTTTCTGTACTCTTAACTCGTTTCTAAGGCTGATATCAAATGCAGTTAGCACACCACTGCTAACATTAGCGCAGTTGCAGGGCCCTGTAAACCCACAGACCACACAATTTAACCACACACCATCCTTCATTTACTTTTTAATTACCTCAATATGAACAAGACTTGATTGTAAACATGCCCGTTGAGTGTCGTGCGGTGCTGGACACCATTAATGAGCCGCCCTCCTCCCCATCATCCAGCGCCTCTTACCTTCATGTTCCGCTGGAAATCCCCATCGCCAGACTGCGCATGCGCCAAACTGCCTCCTCTGCGCGCTCCCGAGGTTGCAGGCTGCAGAGAGGACTAGCGTTGGAGTCTTCGATTCATTCAGCGAGTCGGTTCGGCTATATGATTCGATTCATTGGAGTCATCGCTCAAAATCCCAGAAGTCCCTACGGCCTACGCTGCATTTTAACGTTTTTATTTTGTACTTTAACAATGTTTGCTTAGACACCGAGTCATTTTCAGTTAGCGTAGGATTTTAATTGTACAAATATGTGTTCCGGTCATTCAAGTTGGGACATTTTTCTGTCAAATGATACGGTGTTTATCAGTTTCACTCCTCAAGTCTCTCCGTTGAAATAAGGGGGTCGCTGTATATCCATTTCTTTTACTGTCTATGGTTTCACTCTAAAAAGTTTCAACCATAGGGGTAGACATAATAAAATACGTATGCATTATTGTCTAGTGTTTCCCACTGTTCCAGCAGACACACCAACACATTACATTTTCCTAATCGATCACACCTTAAAGGGGACATATCATGCAAAATTCACTTTTTTTTAGCCCTTAAATGCATTTTGTTGTATATTTGGAGTGTTTATAAGTACAAAAAAGATTAAATTATTCTCTTCAGGTGCTTCGTTTATATACTCTGTTTTGGTCATATTTTTCAACTTGTTCAGATTTTTCTGTTTTCTATGACGTTTTTTGAACAATAACGTCACAGGATTTGCAGCGGAACTGCCAAATAAGGACATCGACTACCGGTCCAACACTTCGAGCAATCCGCCATTATTATTTCTCGCTCCGATTTTGTAGTCCAAGCTCAATGATGCAGAAGTTACGAGAAGGCAAGTCAAAATGTTCGGTTGTTGGATGTAGTGACCTGAAGCCTAAGACCTAAGTTATCATATTAGTATCAATACAGATTTTTAGTGGTAAGACTAGACTGTAGTCAATTATCTTGTCAGTGTGCTTGTTTTAACAAGAGAAATAGTCGACTTTCACTAATAACACAACATAGTTAACTTAATGTTACATACCACTGCATCCTTATGAAGACGTCGTTCTAGGTTCATCTTCGTCTTTTTCAACTCGCTTGCTCTGGCTCGAATATGTAGGCTAACGCTTGATGGACAAGTCTTCCGTTGTTGACATTTTGTTGACGTGTGAATAAAAATGTTCTTTGAAACTATAGTAATCGTATTTCTCTTATCAAACTACAATAATGGCCGAATGCGGGGAGTTGAACCGAACGTCAACTCGGCGACCTGGAGAGCGGCCGGGGAAAGACGCAACTCCTTTTTATTTAAAGGGGAAGCTTCGAAACGGGTTGCTCACAGAAGCACATCAGAAAAGAGGTAGAAAAGGGGCCTGTTGAGCTATAATAATGTGGAATTCAGACCCAAGCATTGCAGTTATGCTTTATATAGACCACAAATGTATGATTTATGAGTAAAATTTAATGATTTAAAAGCATGATATGATATGTACCCTTTAATCAACTCATCAGCTCGTTAGTAGAGAATCCAAGACCAGACATGGGTCAGAAAAGGGAGATATCCAAAATGTGCACTGTTGGTGTGCCTTAAGGAGCAGGGAAACACTGGTCTATGGCTTCAACTCGAGTAGGAATTCATGATTTTCAAATTCACGCCTTCCGAATCAATTAAAAGAACCGGTTCAAGTGAGTTGTTTATGAATCGGATGCCACTATCAGCAAATATCACGCGCATAACTCGTGATTAAAAGACGACACACGCGCACACTACATTATGTTCCATCTTTCTCTCATTTGGGTAACCTCTGCGGCCTTTTGTCACTAGTCAAACAGGTCTGTATAAATGTAATGTCTCATGTGTGTGCATGAGATCAGCTGAGTTCGTGCTCCTCCCACCCGACAGTGAATCTCACCGGACTGGAGTTCTGGAACACGGAAACAGCGCAGCAGACATGGCAATGCTCAAAACATTCACTGAAACTGATGTGAACGATGCTGACGATAATGAATTCACCTGTCCTGTGTGTTTGGAGATATTTATCTGTCCGATGACCACACAGTGCGGACATACGTGAGTATCCATGGGGTCTAGTGCCTTACCGCAGTAACTTCTCGATTGACATGTGTAAACTAATGTTCATTTCGTTATCACGTGAAACCGACACACAGCCTTCTTGTCATGTAGTTTAAAATTTAATATGAGTGTGCCCAATAATGATCAATAAATGTAGTTGTGATATGAGTATCCCAGAAGAGAGAAATTGGTTACTTTCAGTTTTGCTTCTTGTGAAGAAAACTTTGCACTGCAGTGTGGGATTGTGGGACTTGTAGTGCATCGTAATTATGGTTTGATCAAACTACAACACCTAACGTGACCTATGAAACGGAGTCTTTTCTATTTTGATGAGGTTTTTAAAAAAGACTTTAATGTTCATTTAAGGGTCATACATTACCAACAATCATAACAAAACACCAATAAAAGCGATGAAATGACACTCCCTCAAATCACAAGTATATAGGGAGAGTTTAGGTTGATTGGGATAGTTTTTTTCATTTTCCGTCTTGTGTAAGGTTTCTTGCCCATCAATTAAAGGTTCTCTAAGCGATGTGGGGCCAAAACATTTTTTGTCACATACATCAAACGTCTCCTCACTATCGGCTAGCTGCCTGTCCCCTAAACACACTGTAAAAAAACGCGGTCTCTGTAGACACCACAGGCTCCACAAACGGCAACAAAAACAATCATGTCTCACCCGGACCACGAAACCTAACAAACAGTGTTCCAGCCAATCGCTGGCAAGAAGTATTTGAGGGTGGGTCTGGGGGGTTAGTGCGCGTGCACATGAAGGGTGTGTGTGTGTGTGTGTGTGAGGGAGAGACAAGCGTCAGAGGGAAGTTTGAAAAATAACCGACACACGACCAAAGAGACGGCGTTCTGAAGAACAAATTAAAAAGGAGTCGGATAAAGAACGTGCGAAGTTCCGAATTTACATCGGTAGCAAAGCTTTTGAATGATGGCGAAAACTCCAGCGGCAGAAGGGCTTCCAGTCCGACGTTCACAATTATTTCAGGAAGGGAGGGGGAGGAGATGAGATGCGGAGGAGGGAGGGTCTAGCTAGCCTCCGATTTGTTTGAAAATATTCCGAACATCAACACCCAGGATCGCTTAGAGAACCTTTAAAGCATCAGCCCAACACATGATACATTTCTGTAATCTGAAGATGTTAACTATCCATTCGAACTGGAAACAGTGACTTACATTTTTGTACGTAAATTGAGCCAAACAGCCCAACAATTTTGTGGTTGATTAGGGTTTGCACAAGTGAAAATGTTGGAAAACACAAATTTAGAGCGTAATCAATGGTTATCTATTGCAAGGTTAATCATTTTCTTAATTAGCTAAGTCTTTAAGCACTGACCCTATCTGACTATCTGAAAATAGAAACATGAAATGAACACATTTTTACTGATTATGTTGCAGTAGAGTATCATATTCATGGTTCCATCTAAAGTTTGTGTAAAATAGCATTTATTACCAATGTATTATTTACCTTACCTCATGCATTTCAGGGTCAACTTCCTTTCTTTGATGCTAGCCCTGCCCACCTATATAATGTCACACCAATGAGGGCAACCGATTTTGATTATGCGTTCTCACAGATAAGACTCAGCAAAAAAGTTTTGTTTTCAACCATTAGGCGAGAAAGTTACGTCCCAATCACCCTACATAGTGAGAAACCGATTCATGTGTCTTGTGGGATTGTTTTGTTTTCATCCAAATGTGCATATTTGCATCAAACATTACTGTTTTAAACACTCCGTATCGCTTTGGTCTGGTCAGATTCTGCGAGAGCTGTCTCAAGGAGTGCTTGCGGCCTCAGAAACCTGTGTGTGCAGTCTGCAGGTCTGATCTGCGCAAGTGGGATAAAGCAGAGCGTTTACAAGACTTGATGCAGAGATCGGTCGGGAGGTGCAAGGGCTGCACAAAAGATGTGAGTTAAACGTTTAGATGGCATTACTTATTCATTTATAAGTGGACAAAAATACCCACTTACTCAGGAGGAGATTGTTAAACACAGTATAGGGGCATGTTTATCTGAAAGAGATTGTAGTGCAATAGTTGACTAATAAATAATAGGGGGGAAAAAAAGGTTTTTAACAGTGACAGCCGTCAATTCACACACAGCATTGACTTCGCTAATATGGAAAACAGTGAAAAGATTCTCAGACCAAATAGCATTTGCCTTATTGGAAAAAAGCAACATGGCATCACGACTTTTGCGTAAACATACACGCCACTTTCGAGTCAAGTTGCGTGTTATCTCTACGCATTTTGAGCTATACGCGTGTATCCACGTGTATGCGTGTATGTCTACGCCATTAACGTCCGCGTCATTCTGCGTGTCTGTACACGCGCATCAAATGTCCAGTCATAAATGCCATTAACCCCAGTGACGGTTAAGTTTAGGGATGGGGTTGAGGTAAGTCATATATTTATATAACGTTAAGTCAACGGCGTTCATAAACACGCTGAAAAGCGATTATGCGTCTTGATAGCACGCCAAAAATGCAAATACGAATTGGCTTGTCATACACACGCTACTTCATGAGATCAGTCTGGAAAAAAGAGACATTTGCAGCATTGAGCAATGTAGCCAATTGCTGACATATCTGTTGATCTCTTCAATGACATGGAGGTTTATTCAGCTTCAGACGTTAGTCAGGATCCAGTCTTTTTTCATTGCTAAGTTTACTAAGTTTTCATAAATTATTAAGTTAACCCAGTACTTTTGATTTGTGTCAGACTGAGCAAAACCTCTGCACCCTGATTTGTGGAAATTGTGTACTGGTAATCTGATGTGAGCTTTCAATTTCCACAAGTGTTGTTCTGTGTGTGTATCAGCCGGGCTGTGGACAGACTGTGGGTTTACCGTCAGCTTGCTGTGTGAATCCAATATGCTACCAGTTAAAATGTGTTTTTACTATCCAGGTTCTTTTGTCTGACATGAGAAGCCACACAGGAATGTGCTCCAAATATCAAGACTATATCAAGGATGGTATGAAGTCCATTTCAAAGACCCAGCCTTCCATTGTCAGGTAATATAACTTTCTTCAGCATTTCATACTGTATGTGGGTGTTTTTTTTTTCTTCAATTAGGATATAATATATATGTACACTAACCCAAAATATTATAAGGAACACCTGTTTAATTTCTCATTAATGCAATTATCTAATCAACCAATTACATGGCAGTTGCTTCAATGTATTTAGGGGTGTGGTCCTGGTCAAGACAATCTCCTGAACTCCAAACTGAATGTCAGAATGGGAAAGAAAGGCGATTTAGGCAATTTTGAGCGTGGCATGGTTGTTGGTGTCTGAGTATTTCACAATCTGATCTCAGTTACTGGGATTTTCACACACAACCATTTCTAGGGTTTACAAAGAATGGTGTGAAAAGGGAAAAACATCCAGTATGGGGCAGTCCTGTGGGGGAAAATGCCTTGTTGATGCTAGAGGTCAGAGGAGAATGGGCCGACTGATTCAAGCTGATAGAAGAGCAACTTTGACTGAAATAACCACTCGTTACAACCGAGGTATGCAGCAAAGCATTTGTGAAGCCACAACACACACAACCTTGAGGCGGATGGGCTACAACAGCAGAAGACCCCACCGGGTACCACTCATCTCCACTACAAATAGGAAAAAGAGGCGACAATTTGCAAGAGCTCACCAAAACTGGACAGTTGAAGACTGGAAAAATGTTGCCTGGTCTGAGTCTCGATTTGTGTTGAGACATTCAGATGGTAGAGTCAGAATTTGGCGTAAACAGAATGAGAACATGGATCCATCATGCCTTGTTACCACTGTGCAGGCTGGTGGTGGTGGTGTAATGGTGTGGGGGATGTTTTCTTGGCACACTTTAGTGCCAATTGGGCATCGTTTAAATGCCACGGCCTACCTGAGCATTGTTTCTGACAGCGCAGTCTCATCCCAAGACGTCATAACTGATGTTTTGGGACGTCTCTTGACCATACGTCAATATTCGACTTTTTAGGGCCCCCTTAAACGTCGGTAGATGAGGTTATGGGATCCTAACTCTACCCCAGACCTAAACCTACCCCTAAACCTAACCCGTCACCTAACTGACGTTAAAGGTAAAGCGTCAGTTGTATGACGGCCTGGGATCGCCATCTACCGACGTTTAAGGGGGCCCTAAAAAGGTGAATATTGACGTATGGTCAAAAGACGTCCCAAGACGTCAGTTATATGACTTTTTGTGATGAGACTGTGTTATTTCTGGCCATGTCCATCCCTTTATGGCCACCATGTCCCCATCCTCTGATGGCTACTTCCAGCAGGATAATGCATCATGTCACAAAGCTCAAGTCATTTCAAATTAGTTTCTTGAACATGACGATGAGTTGACTGTACTAAAATGGCCCCCACAGTCACCAGATCTCAACCCAATAGAGCATCTTTGCAACATGACATCATGACTTTTGCGTAAACATACACGCCACTTTCGAGTCAAGTGGCGTGTTATCTCTACGCATTTTGAGCTATCCGCGTGTATGCGTGTATGTTTACGCCATTAACGTTCGCGTCATTCCGCGTGTCCGTACACGCGCATCAAATGTCCACTCATAAATGCCATTAACCCCAGTGACGGTTAAGTTTAGGGATGGGGTTGAGGTAAGTCATATCTTTTTTTTACCTAGGATGGTAAGGGAACAGTCATAAATGCCATTAACCCCAGTGACGGTTAGGTTTAGGGACGGGGTTGAGGTAAGTCATATATTTATATAACGTTAAGTCAACGGCGTTCATAAACACGCTGAAAAGCGATTATGCGTCTTGATAGCACGCCAAAAATGGAAATACGAATTGGCGTGTCATACACACGCTACTTCATGAGATCAGTCTGATCTTTGGGATGTGGTGGAACGGGAGCTTCGTGCCCTGGATGTGCATCCCACAAATCTCCATCAACTGCAAGATGCTATCCTATCAATATGGGCCAACATTTCTAAAGAATGCTTTCAGGACCTTGTTGAATATATATATATATGAGCATCTTTACATCTACTGTCATGAACTCAAAATTGTTTTTTTTATGGAATATTGCAGTTCTTATTATAAATAAATAATTTGTACACCATTTTTTTTAACAACCTGTCACTCACATGAGATCGCAGCAATAGCAAAGCTTGATGTTATAGACTTCATAGAGAGCGAACATGTCCGACAGTATTTCTCACTGCTTAAAGAAATAATTCACTTCAAAATGAAATTCGTGTCATTATTTACTCGCCCTAAAATTGTTTCAACCTTTTTGAGTTTCTTTCTTCTGCTGAACACAATGACAGGATTTTCATTTTGAAGTGAACTCTTCCTTTAAGCAGTGAGAAATGCTGTCGGACAAGTTTGCTCTTTATGCAGTCATGCAGGTCAGGCATAAATAAAACGTTCGTAATGGATGCGGTTTAAAGACACGCTACAGGTCCTTTGGATTCACATTGGGAACGTTTCTGTTGCTTGTACTGGGCGCCACATAACAATGTTTACCGCACATATAAGCTTCTTATGTTTTCGGTGAGCTACTGGACCCAGAAACACAATCCACTTGAAAGATTGTTGTATAAAATTAAATATTAGTTAATTGATTTTTTGTCTTGTCAGTCAGTTATTGTAACCTCAGTTTTTCAACTCCGTCAGATGAAGGTTTCTGTTCATTTTGAAAGAAATATTGTAAGTCTTTTTACTAATTAATTGTGTTAAAATATTAAAACATCAACCAAACTAAATGATATCATGTCTGATTTACCAAAAAAACATTGGTTGGTTATATGTGTTTAATATTAAAAAGAAGGGTAGATAATTAAGGAATTTAGGAACTGGATTGTTCATCAAAAAATGAGAGAATGTATTTGTTTACTTGCCTTTCCTGAATACCATCATGACAGTGTTCAAGTCTTTACAGTGTTGTTGGATGAATCAAATTAAAACCGCATGCGTTTTAATGCGTCTGAAGGACTTGACACAAATTAAGTTATGAAGTGAATAAATGTACGTTTTCAGAAAAACTCGTTCCCTCACATGGTTCATGAGATATAGCCGATGTGAAAATGCATGATGTGTGTGTGTGTATATATAATATACAGTTTTGTGTAGAGCCAGACCGATATATCGGCCGATATTAGACATTTTCCAAAATATCGGTATCGGCAGTTATAATGGCCGATAAATGAATATTTCAAAAATAAAATAAAAACGGACGAAACACGCTTCAATCATCTCTCCTTGGGCTGTTATATTGAAAAAGTATGTTTTACAATTTGCAGTATGATGTTATCTATTGCTAAATTATGGCTCATAGACTAGCTAAGCACAAAGCTAGCTAACGCCACCATCATCAGTGGAAGACCGCTAACGCTAACATTAATGAGCTTGGAAACCACGATGAACTTTTTCTGCCTAAATAAAGTAATGATTACTGTATCTTGTGCAGAAAAGTTAGCTTTTCTTTTACACGTGTGTGAAATCCAACAATATGTAATAAAAAAAAAAAATATCGGCCGATATATCGGAATATCGGATTTTAAAACCCAAAAATATTGTATCGGTATCGGCCTTCAAAATCCTTTATCGGTCGGGCTCTAGTTTTGTGTGATTGTATGCATATTCCAACATGACATCACGACTTTTGCGTAAACATACACGCCACTTTCGAGTCAAGTGGCGTGTTATCTCTACGCATTTTGAGCTATCCGCGTGTATGTCTACGCCATTAACGTCCGCGTCATTCCGCGTGTCTGTACACGCGCGTCAAATGTCCAGTCATAAATGCCATTAACCCCAGTGACGGTTAAGTTTAGGGACAGGGTTGAGGTAAGTCATATATTTATATAACGTTAAGTCAACGGCGTTCATAAACACGCTGAAAAGCGATTATGCGTCTTGATAGCACGCCAAAAATGTAAATACGAATTGGCGTGTCATACACACGCTACTTCATGAGATCTGTCTGCATATTCAATCATTTTAATGAACGTTTTATCATTCAAAGAATATATGTCTAATATATATCTTTATAACTACTAATCATGTCTTTATTTTAAGGAAAAGTTTAATGTTTCAAAAAATCTGAAACCTTCACACATTCCTTACATCTGTGCTGAGCTAATTGATTGAAAGATCAGCCATGTGTTGTTAACCCTTCATCTGGACTGACGCACACACTGCTTGGTTCCCTGTTCCTGTAGCTCAGTGCCGAACCGGCACACGTTCACCTGTCCCTTCTGTAAGCAGCAGAACCTGGACCAGGACGGGCTGGTGGAGCACTGCACCTCACGCCACGCACACGACCCGCGCCAAGTGGTGAGGCTTTCATCTGTTTAACCATTTAACTGACTTGAGCACATTCTTAGTCACTATATTTTATTGAGAGGAGTACCTAACTTAACTCAAACTGATTGAGCCATCTCTATCATCTGGTTGAGGTGTATTATGCCAAAAAAGTCCACTAGATGTCACGGTGTCAATCAACAGCATTCCTTCTAACATGGGTGTCAGAAACAAATAAATCACCCCAGACATGTGAAGTGTTTATGGTGAAATTTTGCAAGCTAAGGATTTTTTTTGTTGTTGACATATTACACTGTAAGAGCCTTAACTTTACAAAATGATGTTACTTGGTGCTATGAAAAAACGTAAGTGTATTTTTAATAATTTTTCAAAAACGTGCTCAACCAAATGGTTGATTTGGCACATAACGGTTAACGGTCACCCCCCTTTTTGAGAATGGGCATTACACTGCAATATTAAAACTTGGTTGTAATTTAAGTATGCGTTGGAATAAAGACCTAAGTTTAGTCTTGCTTTAAAGGGTTAGTTCACCCAAAAATGAAAATTCTGTCAGTAACTTTTGGACCTTGAACCGTTTGGTTCCCATTGAAGTCCATTAAACGGAGAAAAATCCTGGAATGTTTTCATCAAAAACCTTAATTTCTTTTTGACTGAAGAAAGTGACTTGAAAGTGACTTTTTTTTAAAAGTGAATTACTCCTTTAATTTCTTTACACAGTATATCAGTTTTGAAAGGGTCATCTCTAAGGTTCTTGGTGGCTCTCCATTGCGTGAGCCTTTACCTTTAAATAGAGAAGACTCGGAGAAGTGGCAAAGAGCATGTTGATCTACATGTATATTGAATATCAGGATGTACTGTTGGAGTCTCTGGAGGTGAGTGTTGGTCTCTAACCCGTGTCCCTCCTGCAGGTGTGCCCGATCTGTGCCTCCATGCCCTGGGGCGACCCCAATTACAAGAGCTCAGACTTCTTTCAGCACCTCAAAATAAGACATGCTTTTTCTTACGACACCTTTGTGGTAAGTAGCTTATAACAGTTCAATGCCCTGCTTTTCCACTGTTAAAGGAAATACGTCAGACTGTCAATACACAAAATCACCCAGCTATCAACACAGATCAATTTGCAGTGATTTAACTTTCATTCTTAAGATTTTGCCAACTTTGGTATACACTCACCTAAACGATTATTAGGAACACCTGTTGAGTTATCTAATCAACCAATCACATGGCAGTTGCTTCAATGCATTTAGGGGTGTGGTCCTGGTCAAGACAATCTCCTGAACTCCAAACTGTATGTCAGAATGGGAAAGAAAGGTGATTTAAGCAATTTTGAGCGTGGCATGGTTGTTGGTGTCTGAGTATTTCACAATCTGATCTCAGTTACTGGGATTTTCACACACAATCATTTCTAGGGTTTACAAAGAATGGTGTGAAAAGGGAAAAACATCCAGTATGGGGCAGTCCTGTGGGCTAAAATGCCTTGTTGATGTGAGAGGTAAGAGGAGAATGGGCCGACTGATTCAAACTGATAGAAGAACAACTTTGACTGAAATAACCACTCGTTACAACCGAGGTATGCAGCAAAGCATTTGTGAAGCCACAACACACACAACCTTGAGGCAGATGGGCTACAACAGCAGAAGACCCCACCGGGTACCACTCATCTCCACTACAAATAGGAAAAAGAGGCGACAATTTGCAAGAGCTCACCAAAACTGGACAGTTGAAGACTGGAAAAATGTTGCCTGGTCTGATGAGTCTCCATTTCTGTTGAGACATTCGGATGGTAGAGTCAGAATTTGGCGTAAACAGAATGAGAACATGGATCCATCATGCCTTGTTCCCACTGTGCAGGCTGGTGGTGGTGGTGTAATGGTGTGAAGGATGTTTTCTTGGCACACTTTAGGCCCCTTAGTGCCAATTGGGCATCGTTTCAATGCCACGGCCTACCTGAGCATTGTTTCTGACCATGTCCATGCCTTTATGGCCACCATGTCCCCATCCTCTGATGGCTACTTCCAGCAGGATAATGCACCATGTCACAAAGCTGGAATCATTTCAAATTGGTTTCTTGAACATGACAATGAGTTGACTGTACTAAAATGGCCCCCCACAGTCACCAGATCTCAACCCAATAGAGCATCTTTGGGATGTGGTGGAACGGGAGTTTCGTGCCCTGGATGTGCATCCCACAAATCTCCATCAACTGCAAGATGCTATCCTATCAATATGGGCCAACATTTCTAAAGAATGCTTTCAGGACCTTGTTGAATCAATGCCACGTAGAATTAAGGCAGTTCTGAAGGCGAAAGGGGGTCAAACACAGTATTAGTATAGCGTTCCCAATAATCTTGGTTTGTCACATTGAAGTTAAGCTGAGCATTAATTGCGTCTTACTGATATAAAGCCGTTCAGTTTAGCAGAGCTTTGTTGTCAGGTGTCGGGGAGTTTCAACTTATGAAACTGTAAATAATTACCTGAACAAGTCGAGTATACTTATTATTAAAACTGGGAAACTTAAAGGTAAAGTTCATCCAAAAATCTACTTTCAAGTTGTTCTATAAACCTGTATGGGTTTTTTGTTCTGTTGAAATCAAACAATATATATTTTGGACAATCATCAATTGGACCCCATTGACTTCCAAAGCATGGGAGAAAATGACGTTTGCTCACCAACATTCTGCAAAATATCAATATTTCTATAACAAATTGTTCAGTGTTGGGTGTAACTAATTACTAAGTAGTTACTAAGTAATTAGTTACTGTAATTTCATTACTTTTTCCCTTGAAAATGTAAAGTAAGGGATTACTCTTCATTTATCTGTAATTTAATTAGTTATTTCTGATGTAATTGAGGTAAACACTGTGTATAGATCAATCCGATCTTACAGCGATTCGTACACATTTTATGAGGTGCCTAAATCGTAGGACCGCACTCGTACAAATTCGTATGAATTATTGTAAAATATGTGTGAAATGTCATGAGATCAGACGTAAAACAATAGAGGGTTTAACATCAAAATTAGGGATGGGCAACAATTAATCGCGATATGATCTTTCATTAAATAGGTTTTATTAAGGTCGAGCAATATGAGCGACGTGTTTTTTGGTCGGCGCATGGTTATTTATAGAGACGTGGAAATATTTGTTATCAGCATTGGGTAATTTACTCTAAAAAAGTAATTAATTACTACCTCTTCAACAGTGTAATTAGATTACTGTACTAATTGCTCTCTCTAAAAAGTATTGAATTACGTTTAATTACTTTCAAACTCTCAACCAGCTGAATAATACAAGGATAGACATATCTGTTTTAATTCTATCAAATAAATACTATAAAATTGCATGAATTATCCTTAAACAGACCAAGGTGGAGAAGGTTACATAAAAACATACTTTTTAACATCAGACAATACATTTTGATTAGGGATGGGCAACACTTAATCGCGAATAATCGTTAGCAAAATAAAAGTTTGTGTTTACATAATATATGTGTATGTAGTGTGTATAATTAATTTGTATATATAAATACACACACATGCATGTGTATATATTTAAGAAAAATGTGTTATTAATATGTCAAATATTTATATATATAATATTAATTATGTATAAATATATATAAAGTATATACATGCAAATATTTCTTAAATATATACATGCATGTTTGTGTATTTATATATACAAATTAATTATACACACTACATACACATACATTATGTAAACACAAACTTTTATTTTGCTAACGATTAATCGCGATTAAGTGTTGCCCATCCCTAATCAAAATGTATTGTCTGATGTTAAAAAGTATGTTTTTATGTAACCTTCTCCACCTTGGTCTGTTTAAGGATAATTCATGCAATTTTATAGTATTTATTTGATAGAATTAAAACAGATATGTCTATCCTTGTATTATTCAGCTGGTTGAGAGTTTGAAAGTAATTAAACGTAATTCAATACTTTTTAGAGAGAGCAATTAGTACAGTAATCTAATTACACTGTTGAAGAGGTAGTAATTAATTACTTTTTTAGAGTAAATTACCCAATGCTGATAACAAATATTTCCACGTCTCTATAAATAACCATGCGCCGACCAAAAAACACGTCGCTCATATTGCTCGACCTTAATAAAACCTATTTAATGAAAGATCATACTTTTCTAACCTAAAGTATGAAAGCAATCATGGTAGTAATTATGATCGGGGGAGATTATCCTGCTCTGAATGACTTCCACCATCACTGAACAAACTTTTGAGTTTTTGCTGTTAATATTTGAAGTTGCTTTGAATAAATTACCTAAAAATTGACTATATAATGCGCATGCAATGTCAACTTTTTTCTAAGACTAAATAGTTCAGTCAATCTCTAAGTAGGGTTGGGTATCGTTTGAATTTGAACGATTCTGATTCCTTGTTTCGATTCCGGTTCCTAACGATTCTCGATTCCGATTCTTTTAAGAGGCAGGGTCGAAAAAAGTTTAGCTAACCTTGCTAACCAACGGTCTTTCTGAAGGAAATACTCCTTTCTAAAGGGAAATACTCTTCATTTTGCCGAGATTTTGATATTTTTAGAAAAGTGAAGCCACACTTTGGACCGCCGACGTAAGCTACTCATGTTCGACTCGCGCGGTTATGCCAACACTTCCGGTAGACACTTCTTCGTTGGTGTTGTTCAGCGGTTTCTTCTTCCGGTCGGCGGAGTGTGAATATCGAAACTAGGAATCGAAATTTTAACTTTTGAACGATTCCGGGAAAAACGAAAAGTTAGTCCCGGTTCCAATCGATACTCCATTCTCGATACCCAACCCTATCTCTAAGTGAATAAAATTGCTGGCGGTTTGTGATCTGAGTATCTTAAATGGACCTGTTTCTCTTTTCATCAGGATTATTCTACAGATGAGCAAGCCATGATCCAGGAGGCCCTACAGCGCTCCATGCTGGAGAACTGACCTGGACCCCCGGCTGACCGTAACGCAACCAAAAACTACTGACTGTGCTTAAAGAATCCACTAAGGACAAGGAGATTCAGGGCTATTCTGATATATTGTTATACATAAACTAATTTTGGTAATGTCAAAGTTGCCATTGGTGTAATAAACTTATAATAAGCATATGGATCACATATATTAATATTAGGGCTGTCAAAACGATTAATCGCATCCAAAATAAAAGTTTGTGTTTACATAATATATGTGGGTGCACTGTGTATAATTATTATATATATATATATATAAAAACACACATGCATGTATATTTAAGAAAAAAAACATTATTTAAATATAAAATATTTATATATAAATCTATAAACAGAATAAACATGAAAATATTTCTTAAATCTATACAAGCATGTGTGTGTTTATACATCTAAAATAATTATACACAGTGCACCCACATATATTATGTAAACACAAACTTTTATTTTGGATGCGATTAATCGCGATTAATCG
This sequence comes from Cyprinella venusta, assembly GCA_038021265.1. Classification (NCBI taxonomy): domain Eukaryota; kingdom Metazoa; phylum Chordata; class Actinopteri; order Cypriniformes; family Leuciscidae; genus Cyprinella; species Cyprinella venusta. The sequence continues at coordinate 3,070,180 of CM075883.1, forward strand.
TTTTGACAGCCCTAATTAAAATACAAGACATTACGGTATACATTCATAGCTGTCAAAATATATTCTGCCAATCTATAATTATTGTAGCTTTTGTAACAGATTTCTGTTTATGTAGTTCAGTTTGTACAGCAGATTGTCAGATTTTGTGGCACTGGAATAAATTGGCCCGCTTCATTGTTATTTTTTTCTTTCCTTTTATGGGTTATTTTGAAACCTCAAACTTGAGGTGAGCTCTTTGGGTAAAAATACTGAAATTGATCCCGAAATAGTGATTTTTGGTTTGTTTTGTTGTTTTAAGAAGCAGTTTAACACTTGTGGGAGGTGTGTTTCACGGATTAGTCTTGAGATATGTATTCAAACCAATAGGGGGCAGTGCAGTATCATTAATCCACTGTAGACATGCATGGCTCGCTCTGACTTGTGGAAAGGTTTGTACTGATCTGGCTTTAAAGGGATAGTTCACCCAAAATGTTTAAATTCTGTAGTCGTTCAATACCCAAAGTCCTGAACGTGCTGACTTTCATTGTGAGGAAAAAAACAATTCTTTAAACCGTGTAGAAAGTGTCATTCAGGTTTGGAGCAATGAGGATGTGTAAATCAAAATGATGACCGAATATTCATTTTTGAGGACATTTTTAAGCTTAAAGGTCATACAAATAAGCCTTTTGAGGCTTTTTTGCACTCCTATTTTTGTCATGTTTATATAGCAGTCACACTGTAGATAGCAGTTTTATAATTTGTACTGTAATACATTTAGTCTGTTTGAAATCCTACGATAAATTGAACAAAATGATAAAATTGCGCCCTATAAAGTGGAACTTGTGATGTGCATGTTGTCCGATGCAGATACGTCAATATCCTCCGCTTGCTTTCTTCATGTGTTATTATTATTATTAGTGCATAATTGTACTGATTCATTAACCTGTAAGTTTCTTGGGTGAATTGTAGGGCTGTCAAACGATTTATCGCGATTAATCGCATCCAAAATAAAAGTCTGTGTTTACATAATATATGTGGATGCACTGTGTATAATTATTTTGTATATATATATATATATATATATTCACACACACACATTCATGTATATTTAACCCCTTAAGTGTCACCCCCCTTTTTTGAATATACGTGAAAATGCACATTTCGAACTTAAATGGTTGTGATTCAAGAATGATTTGGAGTGTAGACATAAGATTGGTCTTGTTTTAAAGAAGAAAGTGAAACAGAAAAAAGTTATAGAAGTTTGAGTTTAGGAAAATGTACAATATAAAAAAATTATTATTCATATTTTATATAAAATATGCATTGTCAAAACCTGGGCGACTCTAAAACTGCAAATAAATCAAAGCCAAAAATCTGAATAAGTTGTGTCTCAAATTTTAGATTGATATCTCAAAAAAAAAAAAAAAAAAAAAGAGCTTTCAGTAAGATTTTGTTTGGGCGCAGTACCAAACTTTTTCACTAGGTGACAACCAGACTCCATTACTGCCCATATAAGGGCATCTCCATGTGTTTTGAGTGATATGAACCGTTATTTCCACAATTTTCATACAATTTATGAAGTAGACATCCTATTCAGAAGTAATATGGAAGTTTGGCAGATTTTGATATGAATTCAACCTCTAAGAAACATAAAAATACCAAGTATGCGCATTATAGCTTCCTGCCACATCACAAATGGTGAATCTATAATTTTTTCTGATTATAGATTCACCATAACTAAATATTTCAAATATTTTTCCTTTTTTTTCTAAAATAATTGAAGGGAGGCTATCTTTTGTACTCTTGGAATGAAAACAAACAGGTTTCTACCCTTCTTTTATGATTTTTCATGTTCATCACTATTTCAAAATAAAGGTCTAAACATGCCTTGAGATTATGAAAATATTTTTGTTGCAAATTGATAAATTTTGACTCCTCTGTAATTTATTTTGAAAATCACCAAATATGGAAACTAGAGATTGTAAGCTTTCAAATGATATACAGTTTGTCAAGATTATTTTAGGTTTAGTATAGGATAATACTGTTTTAAAAATGTAGTGGATTTGGGCCCGCACCGGTGGGCCCGTGACACTTAAGAGCTTAAGAAAAAAAAATATATATATATATAAAATATTTATAATTATATAAATCTATATACATGAAAATATTTCTTAAATATATTCAAGCATGTATGTGTATTTATATATATATAAAATAATTATAGGCTACACAGTGCACCCACATATATTACGTAAACACAAACTTTTATTTTGCATATGATGAATCGCGATTAATCGTTTGACAGCCCTAGTGAATTGCTTGTGTATAGTTAATAAACTTTTTTTTCCTTCAAAAGCCTTTAAATTTTTCTCTCAATTCTTGATTGTGTTACTGAAAGCATGTTCTAAAATCAGCCTTTATTACTTCACCCCTTAACATATTGCTTTTCCCCTTCTGTTTAATGCATGTGCATTCAATCTGGTTACAGTGTGAATCTCTCCCCCCGTCCGTCCGCTGTAACTCCATTACTGTTGCTCATTTTCTGTCCCACAGCGACTGTCAGCTCTCATGTCTGAAGGTGCTAAATCCTGATAAATTAAAGCTCTTTAATTATTTAAACACTGGACCCTGAAATCACCGTGAGTGATTTATACCGGTGTGTTAGACATGCTGGGCCAGAAACAACACCCACCTCTCTGATGGATGACTAAATGGAGGGGGGGCGAAAACACACGCTATTACAGTAACGGGCCCTTTCCCTGAAACCCTCACAAAAACTGCTCATCATTCAAGTCTCCGGAAAGGATCCCACAGCCTGAAGACATAAAAGGAAAATCCTAAATTCTGTATGATAGAAGAAACGGGAAACATTTTCAGTTCCTCGTCTGATGTCACAGTTTCAGATCACAAACCGACAAACAGTGCTAGCATACACGTGCTGTAATACTCATGATCGTAACTTCACTGAAATCTCCACTGGACAGACAGTGACTCCTGTTTCAGCCCAGTGTACACCGTGATCTTTTAGCAAGTCACGTCAAGTCATTTTATTTGTATAGCACATTTAACCGAACAAACAGTTGACCCATAGTGCTTTACAGGTTAAAACAAGAAAAGGCAGAAACAATATGCCTTTACAAATACATAAAGTGAGTACAAGGCTCCTTAAATACACTTAAATAAATAATACAAGAGGAAAATTAAAATACAAAAAATAGCAAGTGTGCTATAAATGAGTATAGTGCTCATGAACGGCCGTTGATGTATCATTCTCGCTTCAATCAGAGAAACGGTGACAGTATTTAAAGGAGTAGTTCACTTTTAAATAAACTTTGGCTGATAATTTACAAAAAGGTGAAAAGAAATTACGTTTTTTGATGAAAATATTCCAGGATTTTCTACATATAATGGACTTCAATGGGAACCAAACGGTTGAAGGTCCAAAAGACAGTTTCAGTGCAAATTGTTCAAAGGGCTTTAAACGATTCCAGACGACGAATAAGGGTCTTATCTAGCGAAACGATAACTCATTTAATAAATAAAGATAAAAGTTTAAGTTTTATAAGCTCAAATGGTCGCCTTGCTCTGTTCTGTGATGAGCATTCGTGACTCTCCTGTTCGAACTCGTTCATCGAAATGAACAAATATTTTTTCGAGTCATGATTCGAAGGATCCTAGATAAGACCCTTATTGATCGTCTGGTGTCGTTTAAAGCCCTTTGAACAGTTTGCACTGAAACGGTCTTTTGGACCTTGAACCGTTTGGTTGCCATTGAAGTCCATTATATGGAGAAAATCCTGGAATGTTTATCAAAAACCTTCATTTCTTTTCAACTGAAGAAAGACAGACGTGGAAATTTTGGATGACATGGGGGTGAGTAAATTATCAGCAAAAGTTTGTTTAAAAGTGAACTTTTCCTTTAATGCGTCAAGTGGGTGACGGCGTCCACAGTTCATTAATTTTCATTTTTGGGTGAACTATCCCTTTCAAGGCTATCTTTAGTTTCAGTGTTAAAATGCTCAACCCGATCACACTAAATGCGTCTTTATAGCACGCACGTGTATTGTCATGTAATTTATACGCTAAAGTGAGTTTTTACGTGCATATGATACGCATTGGTTGGTTAGGGTAGGATTAGGTGTGGGGTAGGGTGCGTGTGTATTATACGTTTGGGTAGAATTAGTGGTGTGGGGTGCGTGTGATTTACATGCAAATGAACCGAGTATCAAATACACGCGAAAAACCGCGTCTCACATGCAGACATTTTCGCGTATAAATTACACGACAAAACACGATGTGTGTTATAGAGACGCATTTACGATAAAAGTCCTGGACTGAAATTGTTTTGGTCCAGACCAAGCAAACCAAACTTCAAGTGTGAACAAACCCTTAGTCTCGGTTGGTTAGCGTTCACATTAGGGCTGGGTAATAAATATCGATTTCTCGATATTAATCGATTCTCATTTTTACGAACCGATATCGATTCTTAAATCTCAAGAATCGATTAGTCATCCTGTTTCATTTGAATGAATGGGATATTGTATCGTGGCTGCGCGCATCAAAAAAAAAATCGCAATAATCTTTGTCCTTTGTTACTATTGATATGAAACAAAGTCTAAATTTTCAAATCACGTCCATTTTCTTTAGAAATTCAAAAACAATAAATAGTGTTTTGGCGCTGTGGCGTGAGATCGCTCTGGCACAGCTCAAGAGAAGCAGCAGCGCTGATCTCTCTTCCGGCTTAATAATACCAGTTACAGCGCCAAATAAACATTAATGAGCATCTGAAGGTGTGTTAAAAGATAGTACAACTTATCGAAATCCATATCATGGCACATTGATTCGCTCAATCAGCGTTTCAACCGTGGAAAGACGTCAGTTAAACAGCTAAACAATGTCATGTATCGTCATATTTACCTCAGAAAACCCACATAAACTCATTAGTCAGCTAAAAAAAATAGCTCCAGAGAGGAGCATTTTGCTAAATATATACACCATATTACATATGCATTATAATCGTAATGTTCTTCAATATTTAATACAAATTTGTATAAATCTGGCAAGTTTTTATGACAGCCACCATTTAAATGTTTATATTTCGTATAATCTTCAAGCATGTATTTTTATAAAAAGCATAATCTCATTATAAAAATAAATAAAAGTGTAATTTAAGCATTTGTATAGATACAAAACAGTTCATTATTACCTTCATATTAGGCTAATGAAGTCTATACCCAGATAGCAAACTGACGTTGAATCAACGTGGAAACATGACATCGAAACAACGTTGATCCGACATTGTTTTGCTCATCGATTTAACGTTGAACCAACGTCAGACGCGTCATTCATTCAAAACTAATGGAAAATCAACTTGAAATCAATGTTATTTCAACGTTATGAAAGCAAACCAATTTTCGATTTTCATTTAGCTTTGATGAATGCCGCGTCTGACGTTCGTTCAACGTTAATTCGATGAGCAAAATCACCGTTGTTTCGATGTCATAAGAGACGTCGTTTCCACGTTGATTCAATGTCAGTTTGCTATCTAGGTAGGCAACAACTAGACTCCCATGGTTTACAGCATTTAAGAGATTTGATTCCCTTAAGAAAAATTACCATTTATTGTAACTGATATCCAAAATAATCGATAATGAATCGAAATCAAATCGAATTGCAAGCTTGTGAATCAAAATCGAATCGAATTGTGAAATTAGTCTCAATACCCAGCCCTAGTTCACATTGTCATGTTTAAAACCTAACCCAAACCACACCAGAGTTCGTTTGGAAGTGGATCGAGTCTCATCTTTTCAGTCTTGTTTGGTGGCACCAGGGTTCAGACGGCAGAGTATAATGATGAAAATAATGAAATACACAAATAGTGAAAACTGTCGGATGCAGTGTTGATTTACTACACTTCTAGGAAGAACATCAAACTTTGTTGTCAAACTTTGGCCAATGTTTAGTATGATGCCATTGCAGAACACTTTCAAGTTATGTAGGATGCATATATAGGAAATGAAACCAGGAGATCCTTAAAAGCTCTCTTTAGCCGCTTTCCGACCAAGTAGTTATAGGAACTTAGTTATAGGAACTGTCCACTTCTAAACAGTTCTAAGAACTACTCTCCCCCAAACTCAGTTTTGCTGCTTGCGTTCGCACTGGCCAAGTGGCCATAGGAACTGGTAGGAGGGGTAACACAAGCACGGCGACGGTTTTTATAGCGTCATCACTAGAGTAGACGTAACGCGGCCACATACAACCAGTGATGTAGTCGAGACCACCTCACTCGAGTCCGAGACCAGAGACAGTTGAGTCCGAGTCAAGACCGAGACCAGAGAGAGTCGAGTCCGAGTCAAGACCGAGTCCATAGAGAGTCGAGTCCAAGTCGAGACCAGAGACAGTCGAGTCCGAGTCAAGACCGAGACCAGAGACAGTCGAGTCAGAGTCAAGACCGAGTCCATAGAGAGTCGAGTCCGAGTCAAGACCGAGACCAGAGACAGTCGAGTCCGAGTCAAGACCGAGACCATAGAGAGTCGAGTCTGAGTCAAGACCGAGTCCATAGAGAGTCGAGTCCGAGTCGAGACCGAGTCCAGAGAGAGTCGAGTCTGAGTCAAGACCGAGTCCATAGAGAGTCGAGTCCGAGTCAAGACCGAGACCAGTGAGGGTCGATTACCTAATTTACTTTTAGAAATCCTTTTTTTTTTTACTGAATTTACTTAGAGTTTAAAAAATATGATCAGTTTAGTGTAAAAAGGCCACATAGTAGGTGGTGTTAAAAGTAATTTTATTACAATTTGTCATGCGCAGTTGCACACTAGAAAATCACCAATCACTGGGCGTGTTAATCAATTTAAAGAAATATTTTATTAACATACGTTAATAATCATGAAAAATATTTTGAATTGAACTCGAGTGGACTCGGGAATAAGTCCGAGTCCTAAAAAAAAAATGTTCGAGGACGAGTCAATTCCGAGTCCAAATGCACACGAGTCCATGACAAGACCAAGACCATTAAAATATAGTCTCGAGACCGAGTCAAATCCGAGTCTCGAGTACTACAACACTGCATACAACAACACACCTGCCTTGCCATGACCTTAATAACGGAGAACGAACAGCAGCGTTTAAAGATTATGCATGAGTTCTGTACAGAGAAACACCAAAGACGGAGACTCCAGCGTAATATGATATTAAGTAATATGATGGAAGAAGATAAAAGATCAGAGCGCAGGAGGCAAACAAAACGACGGGCAAGTTTATCTTGCATTAGCAATTAGCTGGTTGAATACGTTATGTTTGTCTTAATCCTCGTTGTAATGTTTTGCAAAAACACACGGCGTATGGCAGACAGCGCGCTACAAGTTCCGTGTTGACAGTGGGCATGACTTATAAGTTTAACCAATCAACGTAGACCTAGCGAAAGGGAACTAAAAAAGTCCTCGTGGTAACACTTTATTTCAATAATCCACTTTAGACATTCAAGTAACTTTGCCGCTACATGTCAACCAACTATCATTAGAGTATCAGTAGAATGCCTGCTTAATATCTGCTAACACTTTATTTTGTTGATCCCCCAACAGATATTCTACTGACTATAAGTAACTCAGCAACTACAAGTCAACTTGTTCTCCTAACCTGAACCCTAACACCTAACCATAACCTAACAGTCTACTGACAGTCTGCTATACTCTAATGACAGTTAGTTGACATGTAGTTGAAAAGTGACTTATAGTTAGTAGAATGTCTAAAGTGACTTTCAAAATAAAGTGTAACCGTCCTCGCTCTAGACTGGGTACTGAAAGAGTTATAGGAACTACGGTCTGAGGAACTAAAAAATCCCCAATTTAGTCCGGTCTGAACACAGGAAAAAAATGGTTATAGGAACGTTAGGTTCTAGGAACTGCAAAAGTTGTCAAGTTATCAGGGTTCTTCTTTGCCTCAATGTCTGCCCAAACTTGAAAAAGGCCTCAATCAACAATGAAGGTGCATGGCGTAACTCAAACCATCTGGTTCTTCATCATAGAAGCAGTTATTGAAAATCTCTCATCATTGACTAGATCTTCTTTTGTACTTGTCTCAACGATAATTCCAGAAGGTTACACTCTAAAAAATGCTGGGTTGTGTTAACCCAATTTTGGGTCAAATATGGACAAACCCGAAATGTTGGGTTAAAAATGTAATGTAAAAATTTAACCCAACGGCTGGGTTAGTCCATATTGGACCCAAAGTTGGGTTAAAACAACCCAGCATTTTTTAGAGTGTAGCTTAATAGCCTACATAGAAACAGATATGTGAAATGAGTCACTAGAAAGTGCAACAAAAGTACAAACAACATTGTCAAATATTCACAGTTTGCACAGCAACCAAACAGCAATGTAAATAAAAAGCTTGAAATGCAGTTGGAAAGTTAAATGCTAAACTACCAGCATTAAACACCTTTCAAACACACACAATGTAGTCAGTAAAGAAAAATAAGTCTTTGTCCTACCAGTTGCATCTCAAAGTTGATGAAATCCTTGTGGCTTTCCCAACAGTCGTTCTCCTTTGGCTTTTTTAATCACCAAAAACCACCAACTTTGCTAGGAGAAGCACGTTTACTGCAAACAAACATCTCTCTTGCTCCTAGTAATCACACACACACCTGGTGGAGTTTGGAGCTGTGAAGTTTCAATGACCAATCAGCTACCTCGATTCTCCCAGGTTGCACCATGTGCCAACAACCAATAGGCTGTACTCATTTTGATCCTAAATCTTTTCACCAATGAAGAATTTATACTTTTTAAACCATTTATTTATATTTTCCTCTTTCACTCAAATTCAACTTAAAGGGATACTTTGATTTTTTTAATTTTTATTTTTTTTGAGACTTTAATTTTTTGGAAATAGGCTCATTTTACCACTCCCCCAGAGTTAAACACACTCTTAGAAGAAAAGGTTCTATATAGAACCTTAAAAGGTTCTAAAGCGCTACGTATAAAATTTTCTATATCAAAATTCAAGATATGGGGGTTAAAAAATGTATATATTTATATAATTTTATGTAGTTAATCAATATACCACGAAGAGTGCCATTCAAGATTTTCTCCTCCAAAAATCAGCATGATTAAAATGTGATATTAAGTTTAATAAACAAGAATTTAATTACAACTACAAAATATTGCAGAATAATGGAATATATGAATGAATAATAGCCTATAAAGAACTTTTGTGCCAAAAGTGTTCTTTCTTGTCATTATAGAATCTTTTTTAGCATAAAATGTCATTTGGAGTTGAGTAAAGAACCCTATGCTACATATATAGAACCATTTTTTCTAAGAGTGCAGTTGAGTTTTACCGTTTTCGAAATCCATTCAGCCGATTTTCTGATATTTAGAAGAATATTAGTAAGCAGACAGTTTCTGGTCTCATTGACTTCCATAGTAGGGGAAAAAAGATACTATGGTAGTCAATGAGACCAGAAACTGTGTGGTTGCTGATATTCTTCTAAATCAGCGGTTCTCAAACTGGGGGGGGGGGGGGGGGGGTTGGGGGCACTAGATGGTGCTAGGGGGGGCCGCAAAGAAATTCTACAATATGAAATTATTTTTAAAAATTATTTTACCTGTATGTAAGTTTGGATTGTCCTATGTGAACTATGATGTTTTTTTTTGTATTTTTGTATTCTGTATCAGTTTTGTATTTTTTGTATTTTTGTATTTTGTATTTGTATTTTGTATTTGTATTCACTAATATGTATTTTTAAAATATTATCAATTAAAGGCTACATATCATATTACGCTGAAACGTCACCAAACCGTTGAGGTTGCCTAGTAGTGAACACAATGACATGAACATGCTGATAAATGCCAAGACTATTTAAAATGGCCAAGTTTTTAGATCGAGGATGCAGTGTCTCGGCTAAGGTCACAACAGAAGAGCCCAGCGTGAAAAAAAAAAGAAACTGCGTAAATTTGACGACTCCTACATAAAATATGGCTTTATGGAAAATAGTGACGGCAGACCACAGAGCACACTGTGAAAAATAAAGATCGCTGAAAAAAAGATTGCTGAAAAAACAGATTGCTGTTCAAAATTGCAAACCAAACCAAACTGCAATTTTTGCAAGTTCCCTCAATTTTTGCAAATTCCTGCAATTTCATCGCATAAAATTGCATAAACATCCCGCATATTCCATCGCATTTTTAAAGAAAACGGGCCGCGTAATCAATCAATTTTTGCCCGCAACAATCACAAAAAACTCTGCGTTTTTCCAGGACTGAATAAATTATGGTAAATGTTATATATAAATCGCAAATTTTTTCACAAATTTTTGGAAATTACCACCACAAAATCAGTCATTTTGATCGCAAAAATCACACAAAAAAATCGTGAAATCCTGGAGGGACTGACTATGAACATCACAAATTACTGTTCAATATTCAATACTTCTAAAAAATCTAAAATTTGTAAGTAAAATTGTATATTTGAGGATGTTTTCGTTCTGAGTTTTCTTTTGGGGGACCCCAAAAGGATTCACCCTACACAAGGGGGCCTCCTCCTGAAAAAGTTTGAGAACCACTGTTCTAAATATCAGAAAATCGGCTGAATGGTTTCGAAAACGTAAAAACTTGACTGTTTAACTCTAAAGGGAGTTTTAAAATGAGCCTATTTCCAAAAAAAGTGGAGCATCCCTTCAACAAAAGTCCCTCCGGTCGGAAAGCGGCTTTTGATAAACAGTAGCTAAACTAAAAATAAAAATAAAACAATAAAAATGTTTCTTGAGATTAAACCTACGGTGATGTGTAGAGGCGTATTTTTAAGAGGAGCTCTCGCCATGCCTCAGTATTGCTTTTTAAACCCATTTATTTGGGGTTTGTGCAGATAAATTGTTAATTGCACTTGTTTGTGAGTGACAGGGGAATTTATGATGAAACTCTTCCTGGCAATCAGTGGCGAACGGCAAGTTTATTTACACCGTCCACAGGGACATAAGATGCTTCCACGACGTGTGTTGTCTTTCCTTCCCACACACTGTTTCAGTAATTAGTTTCCAGGTCTCCATCAGGCCCCTGCCTCCACACAGTCAGCTCCCCAACCTGCTACATGCTTTTGTATTTTTTTAAAGATGACTTCTTTCTTCTTTCCTCGCATTTATTTTTTTATTATTATTATTATTTTGCTCCTGGCAGATGTAGAAGTTCTCCAAGTTTGATCTAACAAGTTACAGTAGGGCTTCCAGGCAGGAAGGAAACGGTCCTGCAAAACACTGTCTCTCGCTCTCGCCGTCTCCTCGTCTCCCGCCCTTTTTGGTGGCAGTTGTTTTAAGGGAAGATAGAGGTAGGAAAAAAAAGACCTACCGAATGAAAATTTCATAAAGTTGAGCGTGTGGTTTCTTTGATGAGGGAATGTGAAACAGTGTTAAGTCTCAAGGCTGTGTAAAAGCGGTTATTAGCGCCACATGTTCCTCCTGCAGGCTTGTGCCATGAGAGAGACGAGGGTTTCGCTTTCCTCTGATGTGCCTCCTTTTCTCATGTTCCCTTCCTCAGCCCATGTAGTCTCCGAACTCATCACCTGTTAGAAGTGATCTTGACAAGCGAATCTCTGGCAGTGAGGTTCTCCAATCGACCGAACAGACATTTTGACTAGGCCCACATTCGAATTTGAATGGCCGTCTTTCACAAATTCATACACTTACATTCTTCCTTTTGTTTTTTGCTTATATTATACTGATTTCAGATACCAAAAATAGAATCAGAAAGAGCTTTACTGCCAGGTGTGCTTGAACACGCAAAGAATTCACTGTAAACCTTAAAAGAATTGGTTCATTTTTAAAAAAACTTTTGCTGATAATTTACTCACCCCCATGTCATCCAAGATGTCCATGTCTTTCTTTCTTCAGTCGAAAAGAAATTAAGGTTTTTGATGAAAACATTCTACAATTTCCTCCATATAATGGACTTCAATGGGGACCGAACGGTTCAAGGTCCAAATGAGAGTTTCAGTGCAAACTGTTCAAAGGGCTTTAAACGACACCAGACGATGAATAAGGGTCTTATCTAGCGAAACGATCAGACGTTTAAAAAATAAATGAAAAAAGTTTAAGTTTTATGAGCTCAAATGCTCGCGAGTTCGTGAGTCTACTGCGATCATTTATTTTTTAAATGATCGATTCGCTTGATTAAACCCTTATTCGTCGCCTGGAATCGTTTAAAGCCCTTTGAACAGTTTGCACTGAAACTCTCATTTGGACCTTGAACCGTTCGGTCCCCATTGAAGTCCATTATATGGAGGAAATTGTAGAATGTTTTCATCAAAAACCTTAATTTCTTTTCGACTGAAGAAAGAAAGACATGGACATCTTGGATGACATGGGGGTGAGTAAATTATCAGCAAAAGTTTTTTTTTAAAAGTGAACTACTCTTTTAAAGCTCAAAATAATGAATTGGTTTGAGTAGAGCCAACTCAAATCAAATGAACTTTTGTGAGTGTCTAGAACTCTCTTTTTCTTTTGAGGTCATACTGACACATTTTAAGTAAATGAACTGTTTCGTTGTTTGGAGTTTAATTCACTTTTTTTTCTTTTAATTTCAACCAACTTAAATTGAACTGAAACTGGGCTGGGATTTCTATTTCCCAGCATGCTTTGTCATGACATTCAAAATTAATGTTTTTATTGCAATATTAATGTAAAGTGGGTAAGTTGTCTTTAATGTTTTATGCTAGTTTAAATCTTTTTGTAAAGTTAGTTGTTTATGTAGGGTTACCAACATTATAAGGCAGAATTTAGAATAAACACAGAGAATGAACATATTTGCAGTATTGTGAATACTAATTATTTCAATTAATTTACAAGGATATTGCACAAAAATTGGGGTATTGCATCCTGTGACTACACTGAAAAAAAAAATGGAGTAGGATTTACTTGAAAAAAGCTAGGCAACTTTTTTCACTCAGAAAATGCTAGTAAATTTATAAAGATTTTCCAAGTAAAAACCTAAACATATTTATCAGTAGCTTTAATTAGAAATCTTTAAGTTAAATGTACTTGGAATATGGAATTAAGTAAACTTTACAGAAGATAAGTGATATTAACTTGGCAAGTGAAAGATTGATTAATATTGATTTAGTTGAAATTTCCTTTGCCTTTACAATACATTTCACTAAAACTATAATATTGAACTTTATTAGTCATTTATAGTATGTGCTTTACTTTTTAAATGGCAAGTTACTAATACTGACAACAAAAATCAAATTATTTACGCTTTCATTTCTACTCGCTTGAATTCAGTACTGATATGGAATTTACTTAGTTTTTTTTATTCTTGCCTGAACTAACTTTTTCATGTAAATTACATTGGATTTTTTTTTCAGTAGTATTTACTTCACCCAAAAATCCTTTTTTACAGTGTAGATTTTTTAGACTGTCCATTGTTGTATCCTGATGTCTGATAGATGAACACAGGACAGACACATTGATTTCCGTCGTATTTCTTATTCTACAATGGAAGTCAATGGGGTCCATCAACTGCCTGGTGACGGATGGACATTCCTCAAAATATATTCTTTTGTGTTTCATTCTTACAGGATTTTCATTTTGAAGTGAATTATTCCTTTAACCTTTTAGCAGCACTCGACGGACATTTGATTTTTGTATTTCCTTTTACCTGATGTGATACTGTACGTAGCAAACAACCAAAATAATACAAGCTGTTTTGGGTTAAACCTGACACACTTTTAGCGCCAACAATTTCGCTTTGAAAAATGGCGCAAAACGTGCAAGAAGCAACGGGGCAATGTTATATTCCTAAGGGTTGACTTTCTGGCATCGGGATGGCGAGTTTTCGCATTTTCCTCACAAAATCTAAAACATCTATTTTATTGTCCTCTTGTCTTGAAAGTATTAAACATTAGAGGAAAACGTCAATTTCCACTGCCCATTGAACTCTCTATCACATCAGCGTGCTGATCTTAATATGCGCTCCCATTAACATGAGATTCACTCGCGGCTGTGTACTGTTTATCTTCTTATATTTGTGCCTGGAAAGTAAGGTTTCTCTCCTTCATATTTTTGCTGATCCAGGTATATATGTGCGTTTTGATCATAGCGTGGGGAGTCCGCTCACCGCCCCAAAATTCCTCAACGTCAGGAGAAACAGGAAGCCCGAAACAGGAATCCCGCCACATGCCCCGGCGATGTGCGCGCGGCGCGGCAGGTTAATCCTTTCAAATGTTTGAACAGAAACGGCCACCGGGCATCCCCGACTTCAAGACCCAAATCTGCACGACTCTTCCGCTGCTAAACTCCTGCCGTCCGACTTGCAGTTCTTCCTGTGCGGCTGCCTGTGTGTGTGGGAAGCGGCCGGGACTTTGATTTTTATAACGCCTGAAACCAACCTGGCACTGAATCAGCTCCTAACACTCACCAGGCTTTCCAGGCGCACTCTCGTTAACTTCCTGCGCTCCACGCCAGTCTTAAAGAGAGAAAGAGGAAGGAAATATGAGAGAAATTTGGTATATTGTGAACCCACAACAAAATGTTCATGACCTCCAATCATGAAGGAACTCTTAATGACCATAGGGAAGACATTACTAATGAGATCTCTGGAATATCTCTGTTTGTTTGCGGTCTCTACAGGGAGGAGAGATTAAATGGAGTCGTTTGATTATATATATATTTTTTGTGTGTGTTCTACTGAAAAGAAATCGGGCTCAGAGCGACTTAAGGTTTGGTAAAACTTTTTCAGAGAAAGACCCAATGATCTCACGTGTTGCCCTGGTCTGTGATAAGCCAAGATGCCAAAGACACAGGTGTCAAAATCGATAGTTTCTCATCACATTTTTAAAGCTATCTTTGATCGTTTTATGAACTGTAGATAATAAAATGATCATGATAATTTAAAATAATCTGTAGATAAAAAAATGTTTGAATAGCTCGCCTTGGCAGATGCTATTCAAATGAATGTTAAAGGGATAGTTCACTTTGAAATTAATTTTTGGTACGTTTTAGCTTACCTCAAGGACATCCAAGATGTAGGTGTCTTTGTTTCCGCAGTATTTTCAATTTTGATATTTTTAGGTCAAACCGTTCTTGTCTGTCAGTCATATAATGCAGGTCTATGGTCACCACCTCAAAGAGCATGCACAGAGAAGTCCAAATTAAACATGATTTAATGACTCGTAAATGTAAGTACACACTGATGGCCTAAGACACGAAACGAGCAGTTTGTGTGAGAAAACGAACAGTATTTATATCGTTTTTACCTCTTGTAACCACAGCCACAAAGCGCCCGTTCCCTCACATCAGTTGAACGTGGCTGTGGTTACAAGAGGTAAAAACGATATAAATACTGTTCGTTTTCTCACACAAACCGCTCGTTTCGTGTCTCTATAGGGATCTTGGTTCACTGCAAGCCAGAGAGCCATGGCATTTGGTAAAGTACACAATAAACAGTACACTGAAGCAATATATATATATATATATATATATATATATATATATATATTAGGGCTGTCAAACGATTAATCGCATCCAAAATAAAAGTTTGTGTTTACATAATGTATGGGTGCACTGTGTATAATTATTTTCTATATATATATATATATATACACACACACATGTATGGATATTTAAGAAAAAATATTATTTATATATAAAATATTTATATATAATATAAATTTTAAATAAATCTATAAACAGTATATACATGAAAATATTTCTTAAATATATACAAGCATGCAAGTGTATTTATATATCTAAAATAATTATACACAGTGCACCCACATATATTATGTAAACACAAACTTTTATTTTGGATGCGATTAAACGCGATTAATCGTTTGACAGCCCTAATATATATCAATAACATCTTAATAACATCTAAACAAATGAAATATATATTTGAGAAAAGCCTATAGCACTTGGTTAATTTTATTACACCATTTGCAAATTGTGTTTTTTTAAGCATAAACCTCATATATATATATATATATATATATATATATATATATATTAGGGCTGCTAAAAGTTTGTGTTTATGTAATATATGTGGGTGTAGTGTGTATAATAATTTTGTATATATAAATACACACACATGCATGTATATATTTAAGAAAAATGTGTTCTTAATATATCAAATATTTATATTTATACATAATATTAATTATGTATAAATATATATAAAGTATATACTTTCAGATTTTTTTTAAATATATACATGCATGTGTGTGTATTTATATATACAAAATAATTATACACACTACACCCACATATATTACGTAAACACAAACTTTTATTTTGAATGCGATTAATCGCGATTAATCGTTTGACAGCCCTAATATGTATATATATATATATATATATATATATATATATATATATATATATATATGAGTTAAACAACAATAAAAAAAACTGTTTGCCATAAGGGTAAATAAACTTCAATTCTCGTATCTTGTGATTTTGCCTCTCAAGTAAGTTATATTTTATATTTTTAAAACTTGATAGTGTTCACAATCTAGCTGTAAAGCAAGGCGTGCTGTCGTATATCTCCTTTTCTGATATATTGAAAATCTCATTTTTGAAATACCCTTAAATGCCAAATATACATTTTTGGGTGAATTATTATTTTGGAATGATGGATAAACAACTTAACTGCTTTTTCTCATTTAAGTGTTTTTCATAAATTACTTTAAAACTTCTTTTAGACCACATACAATTTAATTACGTTTAATTCCATAAATGATATAAATATGTGATGCGGCTTTTACTTCATGGCCGTTAGTTTTGAGGTTGGAAACAAACAAACTGGGAAATGAACTAAAAATTACATACAAGCAAGCTACACAAATAAATAAATAAATAGAAACCAGGCTTGTCAGACGATTTCATGGGTTTTTAAAAGAAATCAATAGGCTACAGGACTTTTTGTTTGTCGCAGAAAGAATGCAGTTTACATACAGCACCGCTAATCTGAGAGAACACATATGCTTTTACATAAGAATAATCCGCCTTTTAACATATTAATGTATCGAAAGATTAGCTCCCTTGCATGTGAGAGAGTGTATGCTGAGGAGAAATGAGAAAAAAAGCTCATTTTTGTACACCTCCCTCTCATAAAAAGCGTAAAAGGAGAGTGTATGAAAGCATCTCGGGACGGCGAGGCCCAGGGCTATTATTCCCACATTAATTTTTCTATTTGAATTCAAGCCTCGCTGGGAAAGACTCCAGGAGGGGCTGATGGGACGGGGGAATTACTGGCTTTCTGTGATGGGGCACTGCAGAGGCCTTCATGCCCAACAGGGGAGGCAATTTCACTTCCCAAAAACACCATCTAACTGCGCCTGCCTCCTGCTAAATCCTGGTCTCATCCCCGAGCCTTGCCAGCTCCTCCAGTCCAGCTCCCAGCCATCCTCAGCCTCCGCACCGCCTCTGGACGTCTTCCTGTTAATTAGGAGCCACAACATCTCTTTTGGAGAAATATTTGTGCTTCTCAAACGCAGCACTGCTATTCCGATCAGGAGCGGGAACCATGAGGAATTGGATTCGAGTTCGCGGGCCCTTTCCATTAATAATCCTTTTCGTGCTTGAAGAAGAATAACTGCTGAAGAAAAAGAAAATGTGTTTGTTTGTTAGTTTAGAAATTTGTTAAGACAAAGCTCTCTTCCTTAAACACATACAAGTGAACAAGCAGCCAGGAATTATGGGTCAAGAATCATTCGGATAGTTTCAGCCAGTGGCTCATTAAACTGATTTGAAGTGATTCTTTTTTTTTAATCCATTTGATTCATTAAAAAGAATCAGTTCATCAGGCGCTCGAGCTCAAGCCTTCTTATTTAAATTTGGCCCATGGCATCAATTCTCAATTAAGCGTGTATTCACAACTTATTCTTAATAGCCATAACCATTGTGTTTGCCCGAAACTTTGGCACTGTTTCTCACTGCTGTGAAATTGAAGCATTATTAAAACATCTCAAGACATCTAGCCTAACTTAAGCCCTCCTGGAAGCTTATTAAAGGAGTATTCACTTAAAAAAAAAAAAAAAAAAAAAAAAAAAAAACTTTTGCTGATAATTTACTCACCCCCATGTCATCCCAGCAACTCACAGCAGTGTTTCATTCTTGAATGATTCACTGTTTTTGAACGAACCAACCCGGTCTCATCCCAATTCGTCATATAACTGACGTTTTGGGACGTCTTTTGACCATTCGTCAATATACGACTTTTTAGGGCCCCCTTAAACGTCGGTAGATGACGTTATGGGATCCTAACTCTACCCCATACCTAACCCTAACCCTAAACCCAACTCGTCACCTAACTGACGTTAAAGGTAAAGCGTCAGTTGTATGACGACCCGGGATCGTCATCTACCGACGTTTAAGGGGGCCCTAAAAAGTCATATATTGACGAATGGTCAAAAGACGTCCCAAAACGTCAGTTATATGACGAATTGGGATGAGACTGTGTTAAACGAACCGGCTGAGTCAATGATTCAATGACTCAATTCATCACACGTGATTCTTACATGAATGAATCAGCAGGTTTGAACCGGTTGAATTAATAATTCTATGATTCACTGGCGGATTAGTTTAATATAGAATAGAATTAGGGCTGTCAAACGATTAATCACGATTAATCGCATCCAAAATAAAAGTTTGTGTTTACATAATATATGTGGGTGCACTGTGTATAATTATTATATATATATAAATATACACATGCTTGTATATATTTAAGAAATATTTTCATGTATATACTGTATATAGATTTATATATAATTTATATTATATATAAATATTTAATATATAAATAATATATTTTTCTTAAATATATATATATATATATATATATATATATATATATATAATAATTATACACAGTGCACCCACATATATTATGTAAACACAAACTTTTATTTTGGATGCGATTAATCGCGATTAATCGTTTGACAGTCCTAATATATATATATATATATATATATATATATATATATATATATATATATATATATATATATATATATATATATATATATATACACACACACTTGCATGTATATTTAAGAAAAAAAAATTATTTATATATATATATACATGAAAATATTTCTTAAATATATACAAGCATGTGTGTGTAATTATATATACAAAATAATTATACACAGTGCACCCACATATATTATGTAAACACAAACTTTTATTTTGGATACGATGAATCGCGATTAATCATTTGACAGCCCTAAATAGAATCTTTTAATTTTTTCCAACATTTGATATTTCTACATTCAAATTGTTATATTTAACATTAATCTCAGTTGTAATTGCAGTAAATGGATTTAAATGGACAAATTTTAATTCAATTTAATGGGTATCACCGCCCTGTGGTGTTACCGTAATTAATTAAAAGATTATCAACAATATGTAACTTTACTGATTATAAATAATTTTCACTTGAGCACATTTCCCCTAAAAATGTCTATGCATGTGACTGGAATCGGTGTGTGAATCATATCATAACTCGTTTTGATGAGGTGGTGTAGATGATTTATTATGGATGTTCCTTCCACACTGGAGAAGAATGGAGACATTAATGGTCCGTTATCATGAAAATCATTCAGTTCCAGTCTCATTTTTTTACTTCAGAAAGGGATTTGAATAAGAATCAGTTGAGTCTACTGCTTTGACAGTGATTTCTGGCATGTGTGACATGTGAAAGCACAGTGTGGAAATAGAGAGGGAATCAATCACTAGTGCCATAAAACAGGTTTGTTTAGTGTAATGTTGTTCTGGCTGTCATAAACCAGGTTAGAGCGGACACATCGCAACCAGTGATGGATGACACCCGGCTTCTGAAACTTATGCTGCCTTTCATTGGGTGCATCATCCTTTTTCTGCATGGAACAGAAGTCACACACACACATGGACTAGCATCCATTCAGAGTTACACTTATCACCAACAAGAACCCAAAAAGGAAGTTGCTTACAATGCCTTGAGAACACACACACACCACACAATAAGTAAGCCATCTGAACACACTCATCATTTCTATTTAGACCTCCCGTTTCTTTTTGATTTCAATCACTGGTGTGTCTCCTGCCTCTGTTTTTATTCTTTAGGGGAAAAAAAGTCGCAGTTAGCTCATCTGTCAATCAAAGCACATAAGTTGTCTGTTAAACGCCATACACCTCCACAAGCTCACGGCTCAATTATTAACGGGCAGGTACTAAGGCAAACTGCTGACGGGACGCCCCCTCTTGACAGCTCATTTGAAAGACAATGGCCCCGTGCCCCCTCCACCCCCCACTTAACTTGTCAAAGCAGTGAAAGCACCTTGAATCTGCCTGGCGTGACGTCAATTACCGAGCCATTAGAGAGAGGGATATCACTTAACAGAGAGATTTATGAAATCGCTAGCCCAAAGTTTACTTCTTCCTCAACAACATACAGTATACTGTTAAAATGCGGGTGTAGATCCTCAATGGGGATTGAGGACGCGTCTCCTAAATGCCAAATGAAAATGTGTTGTTTGTCAAAAATTCCTTACAAATAAATGTAAAATATTGTTGGTTTAACTTGAAAAAATGAAGTAACCTGGTTGCCTGAAAATTTTAAGTTCATTGAAATGGAAAAATTGAGTAAATACAATGAAGGAGATTGATTTAATCATCAGAAACTCAAAATATCATGTTATCTGAACTACATGAATTATTTAAGTTGATTTGACAAAAGAGAAAATGTTGTGATTACAAATCATGAATATATATATATTTTTTACAGTTTAAATATTAAATGATTATCACACATAACAAAAGTATTAAATGTTTATAATTCTAACCTCTATTTTACCAACTCTTTTGGGTTGGTTATCATTATGTGAAAAAGAAGTGAAAAAGAACTTAAAATTGTAAATATTTTCAAGATTTGTAATCACAACAATTTTTCTTTTGTCAAATCAACTTAAATTATTCATGTAGTTCAGATAACATAATATTTTGAGTTTCTGGTGATTAAATCAATCTCCATTGTATTAACTCAATTTTTCAATTTCAATGAACTTAAAATTTTAAGGCAACCAGGTTACTTAATTCTTTTTAAGTTAAACCAACAATATTTTTTTTACACTTGCAAATAATTCATGACTATGTTTGTTAACACTTTACACAGTGCACTTGGTAATAATGTCATATTAAAGTTTTACTTTAAAGTATTTTTTTCTCATTATGTTTTGATAGTCTTTTGTCATGCTTTAAAGAACACTAAATCTGATGACTGTAAAAAAATATTGTTGGTTTAACTTAAAAAATGAAGTAACCAGGTTGCCTTAAAATTTTAAGTTCATTGAAATTGAAAAAATTGAGTTAATGCAATGAAGGAGATTGATTTAATCATCAAAAACTCAAAATATTATGTTATCTGAACTACATAAAGTATTTAAGTTGATTTGACAAATTTACAAATAAGAATATATATATATATATATATATATATATATATTATTATTTTTTTATTTTTTTACAGGGTACTAAAGCACATGAAAAGTACTTGATTATAGTTTCAAGTGTGGTGCATTACTTAAAACTACATCAACAGTGAATTTATTATAAATGTACCGAATTGCAAATTAAGTACTATGTACTTACATTGAAATTAATAATTTGATACAATGGACTTAATGTGTATATACATGTTTTTACATTGTACTTATATTTTAAAAATATCAGCATGTAATTACAGCTGTAATTAATTTACGTAATTACATTTGTAATTACAAAGTTGACCCTCCCCTCACACCTTAACCTTCCCTCAAACCCACCCATACCACCACACCTGACCCTAACCTTACCCGTATCACACCTCAATAGCAGCGAAAGTGTTTTACAATACAACATCCACACAATAATACATTGTACTTATTTTTAGATGCAAGTACATAGTACTTAAAGCCACTTAATATAAAGTGGGACCCAAATGGGTCAGTAGAAATATATTAAATACATGACATTCAAGTTTCAATCGAAAGTACTTTTTAGTTCACCATGCATGCTTGTCAGCACATATACATTCACTTTAACCATATTTGGTTAAAATATGTATTTGGCTCTGCCACTTGATCCTCAATGGTCACATTCTAGAAACTGCATCTGCCAATTCTGAACTTCAACACATTTCTCACAGTGCTGACGACTATACCAATAAGAACTGAGCTGCCAATTTAGTTGTGCAAATCTTTGATTCTGTAAATGACATTCTACAGTTGTCATGTAAGACTTTTGGAAATCCTGAGTGACAGCTCTGACGTTCTGACGGAGGATTTTGATGGTTTTGACTGTCAAACGTGTGATTCTGATGAAATCCTCCAGTTTTATCCATCTAAAAGGAACTAATCAAAGCACTAACGTTTTAAAAAGTTCCCGAATATCACAGTTATGTCGATGGCAACGGTGTTCCAGTAACTTTCTAGTATGCAGCACTTTTCTTCACTGGGGTGTCTGCTTTACATTCTGATGAAAGATACACATCGCTGGTGTGATCAACGGTGTCCCTCAAGGGCGCGGATCGCGAAACAAACCATCGCGTCACAGTAACGAACCGGCCCAGAGCGCTTCCACTGAACGTCTCCATCCTGCTCTCTCTGAGCAAAGCTCTCTAACTCCTGAGTTTCTTTCCCTTCGTTTGAGAAGAGACGACGCAGGCAGATCTGTCACTCCTCTTTTCTTCAGCGCTGCCACACACCTTCCTCCTCTCGTATCTGCTCAATAATTAACTAGGCAGGTAGTGAGTCGTGCGGATGGGGCGCGGGTGGCCAAGGGTAGACGGCTTTGAAGACGGGTAGGCATGAGTGTGGATTTTTGATTGAGGTAGGTTTGATGGTTTGACAGAGCCGTCATGGGAAAGATCAACGTGGGCGTTATTACACTTTATTGTGGGTGTCATATTAGCAGATATAGGCTTTGTTCAGACAGGCAGCAAAAATCTGATTTTTGACATATCTGAATTCATTTTTTTTTTAGTTTGGACCAGTAGTTCCCAGCCTGGCTCCTGGAGTATCCCCAATGAGTTCTCTCTTATCTAACAAACCCCATTGCGGGTCTTGGAACAAGTCGAGGAGTAGATTAAGTTTAATTTGATTAGGGAATAAATTGGGAGAACTTCAGGACCAAGGTTGGGAATATCAAAGATACACATGGAGACTAAATCCAAATGTGGTTTTGAGTCAGTTTAAAGCATCTCAGTCTAAACTGTCGAACATTTTGGTTACACTTTATTTAGACACTTCAGACATTCTACTAATTATAAGTAACTTTTCAACTACATATCAACTAACTCTCATTACAGTATTAGTAGGCTATAGTAGACTGTCAATAGACTGTTAGGTTATGGTTAGGTGTTAGGGTTTGGGTTAGGAGAATAAGTTTACTTGTAGTCACCAAGTTACTTTTAATCAGTTGAACGTCTGTTGGGGGATCAATAAAATAAAGTGTTAGCAGATATTAAGCTGACAGTCTACTAATACTCTAATGATAGTTAGTTGACATGTAGTTGAAAAGTTACTTATAGTTAGTAGAATGTCTAAAGTGGACTATCGGAATAAAGTGTAACCAACATTTTTGTTCCATCCTCACTGACAACTATCCCAATCTTCAAGCAAGAAGGAACTGGATGAAGTGTTCTGCATGATACCATTCCACTAATCTGGCTTGTGATACAGCCTGAATCATGTTCACAGCATGTCCGCTCGTTGGCCAGAGGAGAACTGGTTTCCCAAGGATTTTTTTCTCCATTCTGTCAACTGATAAAGTTTGGGTTCCTTGCCACTGTCGCCTCAGGCTTGCTTTGATATAGTTAATATTCAACAATTTTCTTGATTTGACTAACACTTGTATTAGAACTGAGCTGAACGACTCATTACATAATTGATCTTGACACAGTTATTGAACAGGGGTGCGTTTCCTGAACAACAACATAACTCGCTGCTTAACTACAGTATGATAGATTGTTGAAGAAATCAACTAGCTAGTCACGACTATTTCCTGAAACATTTAGGCCACGTTTACACAAAGCCGGGTATTTAGCGAAACGAATATTTCCCCCTCTCCGTTTTCAAAAATAACATCGTTCACAGCACCATCATAACTATGCCAAACCTATGGGCGGCAATGTAGGGGTTAAGGACAAAGCCATGCAAGCCAATCAGAAACCTCAGATTCGACAAGAGAGAACCTAAAACGCTGTTTCTCCCAGTTCACCCGACAACATATAACCGGCATTTTCAGAAATCTCCACTTTAGCCAGAGTTTTTTAGAAATAATTGCTTTCTGTGATAAAAACGGGGTTTTCGTGTAAACGAGAGGCCAATCCGCAGGGAAATATCTGTGTTTTTCCTTCGTGTATACGGGGCTTTAAATTGGTCGTTCAACCACGTTGGTTAATGATGTCACGCTGGCGGTGGAGTAATAACGACTTTAATGAATCTGTTTAAGATCGAATTAATGCTAGATGTTTTGCTATAAATTACAGACATGGCATCTGAGGACTACTTCTCATTTTTCTCAGTTATTTTGCTTTATTTCCAGATTCAATCATTGGCTCGTTCTTACGCACTGGAGCACCTTCGCACATGCACATGTAACCCCTACACCCGGGTGCAACTCGACCCGCTCTGAGCGGGGCTCGAACCCGGGTCTCCGGCATGACAAGGAGGCTAAAGACTGCAGCCCCCAGCATCTGTCGCTAGAGCGCCTATTGAGATCGGGGAGTGAGGTTTACTCGCACAGCAACTACTAGCTGGCCTCCGTTACACACACTCTTCAAAAACTATGCTTTATTAACACAGTCTCATCCCAAAAAGTCATATAACTGACGTCTTGGGACGTCTTTTGACCATACGTCAATATCCGCCTTTTTAGGGCCCCCTTAAACGTCGGTAGATGGCGATCCCGGGCCGTCATACAACTGACGCTTTACCTTTAACGTCAGTTAGGTGACGGGTTAGGTTTAGGGTTAGGTTTAGGTCTGGGGTAGAGTTAGGATCCCATAACCTCATCTACCGACGTTTAAGGGGGCCCTAAAAAGGCGAATATTGACGTATGGTCAAAAGACGTCCCAAAAAAGACGTCAACAAGAACAAGATTGAACAAGAACAAGATTTCTTGTTGGCAAACAAGAAACTCTGCTTCTGACCACAGCTCGAGAGTCGCTCCAAACACACAACTCTGCGATGCTGTTTGCGAATGTTCGTTGGAACGATGGTTTCGGGAAACACGACTCGTTGAACTGATGATAACGACAGAACTTGCGACCCAGACTGATCTCATGAAGTAGCGTGTATATGACACGCCAATTCGTATTTGCATTTTTGGCGTGCTATCAAGACGCATAATCGCTTTTCAGCGTGTTTATGAACGCCGTTGACTTAACGTTATATAAATATATGACTTACCTCAACCCTGTCCCTAAACCTAACCGTCACTGGGGTTAATGGCATTTATGACTGGACATTTGACGCGCGTGTACGGACACGCGGAATGACACGGACGTTAATGGCGTAGACATACATGCATACACGCGGATAGCTCAAAATGCGTAGAGATAATATGTGCGACCATAGTTGGCTAACAATGCTTTCGGAAAATGCACCCCTGAACTGAATCAACACTGAACTGACTTCAGCTGAACAACCTCACTATTTCTTTTAGAGTTGCTTTACTGCCGAATTGAATTCTGTTTGCATCATTTGATCAACAGTGTTGTCACTGTAAAGCTTTTTTAAAAACAATCTGTATTGTATTAAGCTCTATATAAATAAAGGTTAAACTACCCTCACTTGTTTCTTGGTATTGCACTGATGCTTACTTCACCACTATTCAAATTCAAACAGATTCAAATTCATATTTGCCAAATCAGTCCTAAAGATGAGATTCAAATACCGATGGGGCGCGGGTGGCCAAGGGTAGACGGCTTTGAAGAAGGGTGGGCATGAGTGTGGATTTTTGACTGAGGTAGGTTTGATGGTTTGAGCGTTACTACACTTTATTGTGGGTGTCATATTAGCAGAAATAGGCTTTGTTCATATTCAAATTCATATTTGCCAAATCAGTCCTAAAGATGAGATTTAAATGCCAAAGTGGATTTGTTCGAGCCTAAAATGTGTGCTAAATCTAAATGAACATTTTTCGCTCTGGAATCTGTCTTTCTGCATGGTGATATTAGATGAGAGGTCTTTCAGTTGAGCTGGGTTACCCGGCTAAACATTAACACCACTCCAGGCGGAGGACACCCTTACCCAGGTGGAGGGACAATAACGGGGCGCACTCCTCATTGCCCGGCATTTATGTGTACCATCAGCAGATTCTTTCCTTTCTTTGACATCTTTATGGCCGTGTTTTTCAGCCCTCCCTCGTACAATTCTTTCTTCTCTGTCTTTCTTACCAAACTTGTGTCTCATGTGCAGATTTTTGGCATTCCCAGCCACGGGTTTCTCAGGGAGAGTTCTAGGAGAGGGGAAAACAAGCACAGCTTTAAAGTTTTCCCGTAATGGCCGAGCGGGCCGAGAGGGGAAGCGTGTTCCCGGAGGGACGGGAAGACAGGAAGGAGTTCTGGCACAGGCTCTGGGTCAGAGGACAGCAGGGAAACGGTCAGGACATCATGTGAGGACACAACAGCCATTACCCATTACACACGGCTTATTTATTCCTTCATTAATGTGTGTATTAGTGTCAGAGATGAATTGGCTTGTTTACCGTGTTTGAGGTTAATGCTAGAACTGAAGACTGCCCTTTGGATCTGCTGTGGATCTGTCCCTGCAGGAAACTGCTCAAGCACAACGGGGCCCTGGTGA
The DNA here is from genome assembly GCA_038021265.1 of Cyprinella venusta. NCBI lineage: Eukaryota > Metazoa > Chordata > Actinopteri > Cypriniformes > Leuciscidae > Cyprinella > Cyprinella venusta. Next base: position 3,096,970 of record CM075883.1, read on the forward strand.
AGTGATCGGATCAGATATTAGTACCAGGTAACTGTAGTGCTGAATGATTCATGCACCGTGGTATTTATTTACTTGGTACTCCAAGGCAGGGGTACTGAAAAAGGAGGGACGGCTGAAGCTTGTTTTTCAGGCCTGAACTGAATGGGCCCAAAAAATGATCCCGATTTCAACCAAGGCCGGACCGTTTTGATACTGGATCCAAGAATTGCTTACCGTGGCCTTGCTCCAAGGTACTTCAGAGAATATCACATTATTACTACAGTCCACGAATCACAGCAATACCATGTTTGTTTGTTTTTGTGGATAAGTTATTTCGGTTACACTTTATCTTAAGGTGTCATTGTTACAGTGTAATTATTCATTTCTGAGTAATATTCAGGAACTAATTGCACTTGTGTAGGGATGGGATTAGGGTTATGGTGAGTTGCATGTAAATAGACATCATTTATAAATTAGGAAATATCGTAACTACATGTGACAACAAGTAACAACAATGCATTCTCATCCCAAGGCGTCATCTAACTGCCAATTTTGACCATGCTTCCGATATATCCATATCCGCCCGTTTAGGCACCCTTTAGCGTCAGTTAGATGACACGGGTAGGTTCAGGTCTCGGGTAGGGTTAGGGTTAGACTACTAGGAAAGCGTCATCTAAAGCGTCATCACGCTAAAGGGTGCCTAAACAGTCGGATATTGAAGCATGGTCAAAATTTTCAGTTAGATGACGCCTTGGGATGAGAACAGGCTGGTAACAAAGACACTCTCTTTGAAAAAAAAAATCTCACTGGATTATTAATGGCAAAAGGAATGTTTGGAAATGTAAACTGATGTTTCCTACTTCCTACACAGTACTGTATGTTACATGTACTGACTGTATTTATAACAGTAAATTATGCATAATTACATGCATCTAACCCTCAACCAAATCCTAATCTGACCCTAACCCTATAATAAGTGCATGTAGTTAATTACCATTACTTGGTACTTGTATGTATAATTACACTGCAATACCAACCTGATCTCACGACCAAATCATACAAATTCGACGAATGATTAAAAAGTGGCTAATTCGTAACAATTCATACGACCTCACTCGTACGAATTAGTACGATTTTACTAAATCGTACATATTTTAAGAATTGGCCAATTCGTATGAATTCGTACGAATGACCTACCCCTTACCCCGCCCCTAAACCTACCCATCACGTGGGTTTAGACAAATCGTACGAATGAGGTCGTACGAATTAGACACTTTTTAATCATTTGTCGAATTCATACGAATTGGTCGTGAGATAGCATAGGCAATACTGATGCCTTAAAATAAAGTGAAACTGGTTTTTATATGCACAGGGAGTCTGACGACAGCCGGTGTGATCTGGTTTTTCAGGTTGCTTTTGTAGGAATGTTTCTTTAAGAGTCTTATGCCTGGTTCAGATTACACGATTTTAGCCCGATTTTGGCACGATCCGTTTGATGTAGGGTGTCGTGGGGATTCGTAATCGACAACGGGCGTCGGGACGCAAGATTCGATCGTATCATCTCGTATAGTGTGTCATAGTGGGCGACAACCTACGTTGCGTCTGCGATGCTTCACGACATCACGACAAAAAGACTAGCATGTTTAATGCCTCATTCAGATTACACGATTTTAGCCTGATTTTGGCACGATCCGTTTGATGTAGGGTGTCGTGGGGATTCACAATCGACATCGGGCGTCGAAACGCAAGATTCGGTCGTATCATCTCGTATAGTGTGTCATAGTGGGTGACAACCTACATTGCGTCTGCGATGCTTCATGACATCACGACAAAAAGACTAGCATGTTTAATGCCTCATTCAGATTACACGATTTTGCCCGATTTTGGCACGATCCGTTTCATGTAGGGTGTCGTGGGGATTTGTAATCGACAACGGGCGTCGAAACGCAAGATTCAATCGTATCATCTTGCATAGTGTGTCATAGTGGGCGACAACCTACGTCGCGCCTGCGATGCTTCACGACATCACGACAAAAATACCAGCATGTTTAATGCCTCATTCAGATTACACGATTTTAGCCCGATGTTGGCACGATCCGTTGGACGTAGGGTGTCGTGGGGATTCGTAAACGACAACGGGCGTCGAAACGCAAGATTCGATCGTATTATCTCGTATGGTGTGTCATAGTGGGCGACAATCTACATCACGTCTGCGATGCTTCACGACATCACAACAAAAAGACTAGCATGTTTAATTTTTTTAACAGTCGTCCACAACGGTTTAATTTTTTTAACAGTTGTCCAAACTGTCCTCTTCAAGCAGGGTTCTCAAGTTTCACGCAATGGCCGTGAGACACGCAATTCAACCAGTTCACACACCACACCGTGTATTTCTCACACTGAAAAGGCAATGCAGAAAGTCACTCACTACGAGTTTCGCCTTCTCGATGACATCACAAGCGCCATTAAAGACGACATGCGATGACTTGTCAGGAAGTAACATGTAGTCTGACATGTCTTGTCCACGTCAAAATTGTGTAATCTGACACTGTGACTATCGTAACAGACACAAAAAATCGTGTAATCTGAACCAGGCATAACGGTCGTCCACGACGGTTCCGTCACATGTATAAGGTTGACCAATAGGAGCACAGAAGCTTTTCCATACACAACTTTCAAAAATGGCGAAACGAAAGAGAGACGATGGTGCTAACGTTAAAACTAAATGTAAATATATATATAAGAAAACAATATTTTACCTCAAGTTCTCTTTGGAGGATTGACAGCCCATATTGTCCTATCTAGCAATCCAGGAACGTGTCCATTGTCGGGTTTTCTTTCTTTTTTACTTTCTTCTAAACACAGGACAGCCAATACAACACTCACCGCTTCATCCATTGTTTGTTTGCGTTAGTTTCCGGAAGTCACACGCTACTAGTTTCGCCTTTTCAATGACATCACAAGTGGCGTTTAAGACGGCTTACGATGACTGGTCAGGATAGCACGAATGTCATTTCTCGTGGCATTTATACGCCAAAAGCAGTTTTTGCGTGTATATGGTGCGCGTTTTTCGCGTGCATATGATACGCACTTTTTGGCGTATAATACGCACAAACTCTCCACCCCCCTCCCCCCTAAACTTACCCCAGGGTTTTTTAGTGCGCAGCAACTAAAACAGCAACTATAACAGGCTGAAAAGAATTTTTAGGTGGAAATACTAACGTGCCGTTTGCACAGTACTGAGTACATAATTAGGACACTGCAAAAATAATTTTAAAGTGTTTATTAAAATTTTAAAGTGATTTTAAAATTTTAAAGTAAACACTTTAAAAATAATTTAAAGTGTTAATTTTATTGTATATACACATATATTGTATTGTATTGACAGAGCATCTGTTTTCACCCACTAATTGATCCTAAAATATTTCCATACTGCACTCTTCTTGATTGTTATCATTGTTAAATGTATTTTCTCCGCATTCATTTCATTTGCACCCTTGAGATGATACGTTTTATTTAGCGTTGAGCATGTTGAACGTTGGCCTGTGTAAACGCGCTGGGTCTCCTCTGTGCAGCTTCATGCCGTCAGTCACACACATCCTCCTTTTCACTTCTCTTCTATTGAATTATTAACTGCAGCTCAGGGGACTGAATGCTTTGTGCTGAGTGGACAGAGAGAGGATCCGGCTCCACATTGCCTCTGTTTAGGAAGTCCGGCCATTCTGAGGAGGATTATGTGGACCGTCCCCCACAGTGACCCCTCTATACATCACACCTCTCTGTCTCCCCGTCTGTCTGTCTGCCCGTCCGTCTGATTCAATATTCAACAAGTTTATCTATCTATCAAAAAGTCTATCTATCTATCTATCTATCTATCTATCTATCTATCTATCTATCTATCTATCTATCTATCTATCTATCTATCTATCTATCTATCTATCTATCTATCTATCTATCTATCTATCTATCTATCGATCTCTAGAAGGTTAGGCCATTTATTGTAATTCCCGTGAGTATAATCAGTCATCAGTCATTTGCTCTATTGTTTCCCATCACGTTTAATGGCGCATCTCCACTTATATGGGGAGAGTGTAACCTTGCACTCATATATCCTGAGGAACATCAATTTCTAGGTAATTTTTCTCTAAACAATTCGGTAAAAGGAAGCATTTCTCATCTACACGAATGGCAGGAAACAGTACTCGTTTTGTTCCTCTGTGCATGGCGTTTTGCTCTCAAGGCAGATTTGTGGTACACTTGATAACCTGAAGGGGCAGATATAGGTTGAAGGAGTTCATGCTTGAGAAAAATATATATATGTATATATATAAACTGTATATATGCAGCAAAATTTCACCGTACTGCATTATATAGATTGGATTATTCAGTTGTGATAAAAATGATTTAACCCCCATTGCAAAGTTTATTGGCAAAATTTACAGACGTTCAGCTGTTCGCAATGGACATTTCAGACAGAAGTAATTACAAAACTCAACACAACAAAATGTTTCCAATGGTTTCCCCAAATCTGAAACTGAAATCAGAACTAAATCATCAACTGAAATACTACTTTTAATGACTTCTGTAGTCTCAACCCCTTAAATACAAAATCACAAATCTGCCAACTAGGCGTTGTCTCAAGCACACGTAATGCAACTGATCAAGGGCTTCATTAGTTGTCCCAGGTGTGCTTGAGCTAGAACACATGCAGAGGCGGACTGGCCATCTGGAGCACCGGGAAAATGCCGGCCTGCTACACATAGGCCTACAAAAAATATAAAAAATGATGGAAATCATAATATTAAATTTCTTTTCTACGCAACTAGGCTCTATGCACAACTTACTTCCGCGATCTGTAAAACAGGTCGCATTGCGTCCGGTTTAGGTCTTTTGTATGTACTTCATGAATTTTTTTTGTGGTTTTACTCAAGATAACTTTAAAGGAGCGAGCAAAGATTAGCATAACCAATGTCCCTCACATGTGCCGATTGATATTCAAACGTTTTATATTTTTAGATATTTTAATGGAATAAAACGTCTATAACAAAGTGAACTAGGTAGGTTAGCTGATCTATAACAAAGTGAACTAGGAAGGTTAGCTGATTACCTTAAAAATTGATAGATATCTTAGTCAGTTCTTATGGCCGTTAACACTTTCTCTGACGATAACATTAGAACATAGCCTGACTTCGTCATACTCATATTCAAGAAACCACTCAATTGAGCTTTAATTATGAGCCGTGTCGTAACCGAACCAGGACAAAAAAAACCACTGCACTTAATTGGATAGTCGGTAGACCTACCAACCAATCAGAGCAACGCATAAGTCAACTCCTTTGCATAGCGCAGTTTTCAAATACTGAACGTAGCCTACTTTATTTATTTTAGAAGTTAAATAACGAGCGAAGAGTAACAGTTCAACGAGACAAATGCCTTGATTGCAGTTCTCTGTTTGTCTATTAAAATGAATGCGCTGTCGATTTATTTTACAAAAGACGCGACAGCGGAATCTATACATCTCAATTCTCCAGCTGCACTCATCTTTGACAAGCGCTCTTCGATGACGTGAGGATTACGTTACTGAAGACCACCTGTCAATCATCGCATAAAGCCCGCCCTGGCAATTTGATTGGCCCGATGATTTCTGAACCAATCATAATTACTCCTCAATGGATCGAGTCCAGACCGAACTTCCCGAGGCGGAGTTCGGGCTGGCATCCAGGCTAATTAGAACAGCCTTATCTGGGTAGATAACATTAGAACAGCCTTATCTGTGCTGTTCTGACTTCTTTTGCTATTATTCTCGTGCACTGACTCATTCACGCTGAACAGCCAATCAGAGTTACTGCTTTCACCAACATGTCGAATGATTGGCCAAAAAAAAGCCGACGGGGACCAATTTCAGCCGACAGTGCGGAAAAACTTAGTCGGCCGACGCACAAAGACTGACTGACGGCAAACCGTCGGCTTGATGTGTTCCAGGCTTAATTTACAGAGAGAGAGAGAGATTGATCCTTCACATCAAACTTTTCTGAGCAGATAATTACAAATGGATGAAAAGAGGAAGAAAAGTTAACAGTCAAAAATGCATCAGAGGTAGATGCTGCGAAATGCTTCAAATGAACAGATTATACATTTGTCGCGAAGAGTAGCAATTCAACAGCCTCTGATGGCTCTAGCTCCCCCTGAAGAGCTGATATAATATCTCTAGTTTTATATTAATAATATGTCTTAATGTTCTTCTGTTTGTTTCCCTTTGGTTTTACATATATGACCTAATATATGTTTTGTTACTTAAAATAAATGGTTAAATAGCATTTATTTTTGTATTGTGTCATATATTTGTGTCATAAGTGGTGTTCAAAAATATTCTGCACGTGGCATACATTATTCATCGTCTGGAATCGTTTAAAGCCCCTTGAAGCTGTACTAAAACTGTCATTTCGACCTTGAATTGTTTGGTTTACATTGTAGTCCATTATATGGAGAAAATCCTGGAATTTTTTTCATCAAAAACCTTAATTTCTTTTCGACTAAAGAAAGAAAGACATAGACATCTTGGATGACATAGGGGTGAGTAAATTATCAGCAAGAGTTTTTTTTTTTTTTTTAAGTGAACGCCTTATAACGGCAACAAATTCCTTGTGTTATATACTGTATCTCATTACTGTAATGTGAAAGCGTCATTCCTATGCTTTCAAAATGTTTCACTTTTTAGTCTTTTATAAATATATATGAATCATTAATGATTTTCATTAGATTTTCAAGTGAAAATCTTGATTATGTAGTATTTTTTTGAATTTTTTTTTTTCAATAGAGGTGATTTTGGAGTGAAATATGACCTGGAAATGTTCTTGACAGGCTTTGTGACATACACCCACATAAGGTGGAAGATTATGTCAATATGTTGGGTGGTCTTTATTTTAAATACGGCTCCAGACGCGTCATAGTCAATGAGGATTGATAGAAAATATACCCACAATGCCTCAGTGCAGTAATGGAACTGCCACGGGCCCTCTCTCCGGTCTGAGGGTGTCCCCCCCCCCCCATTCAATCAATGATTAACCCCAGCAGTAATCAATGATTCTGCTGACCGTGATACATTACTGGAGTCTTGCAGCTGCCATGTATAGGAAGCGTCTACTCTTTGCATCGAGTGACGAAGCACATCCTATTCTGTCACACACACACTCACTCCCCCCTCCCACCTCTGTGTACCTGAATGCCAACACACTCAGTGACAGGGGGCTTCCCTCCTTTCTGGACCAGTGACGGTTCAGGACTGTGTGGGTGTTGGAATGAATCTTGTTCTAAAAGAAATGGCGGGAAAAAAAGGAAAAGATGAGATTGGAACATTCTCACGACCCATTTCTTGAGAGAGGAAAGATTGAGGATTCCCCCGCCCACTAACCGTGTTCACTCAGAGTTACTAATGCTCTCAAAAACATAATTCATGGAGGTTTTTTTCCTGAAACATTTTAGTTTGCCTAATCTTTATAAATGTGATAGGCTCAGAAAACGTTTTAAGTGCGATTAAATGAAACTGTAAAAATGAATATGTTTTATCAAATCAATAAAATTGTGGCAACAGATTACAAGCAATATTACTAATTAAATTTGACAAATTACAGTTGAGTAAGAATTAATCAAATTGTTCTTTAAAGCCATTTAAAATGAGTAAAGTTTTCACCAAAAAACAACAAAAATATAACTAACAGAAAAAAATATATATATATAACAGTCACTAGACAGATGTCAAAGATTAATTAAGAACTCTTTATTTTATATTACTAATATTGAAGACACCTGATGTTAACAAGCAGAACCACGGAAGGAGAAAACCGTCATTTTTAAACAAACCTGAAACAAACACTGATCACCATAATAGTGACTTAAATTGATATTTTTTTTTTTGGGGGGGGGGGGGGGATTCTTGTTGTAAGTTTTACTCATTTTAAATGGTGAACTTTTAAGGAATTAATTTCATTAATTATAACTTTTTTCTAATTTGTTACATTTAATTAATAATATTGCTTGTAATATGTTCCCACAATTGTTTTGATTAAATAAAGCAGATGCATTTTTACATTGAAAGTTCACATAACCAAGAAAATAAAATATATTTTAAAAAATAATATATTTTATTTAAAAATAAATAAATAATAATAATATATATTAATATAATAAAAAAAATAATTAATTTAAAATAAAGCTGGAAATTATCTAGAACATTCTAGAACGTTAGAACATTCATAACTTGATGGCAACATTAGCAAAACGATCTTAGAACATTTTTTTTTTTGCTGGATATAAGCGTTGTCATATAAACTAATTATTTTATTTGAGAATGTGAGTTCTGAATTGAATCTTTGAATTGTGATTTTGTAATTGCAGGGTGAATTTCAATAAGAAAACAGCATTTCATATATCATATTCCAACACTATCTCACGCCCAATTCGTACGAATACGCCGAATGATTAAAAAGTGGCTAATTCGTAACAATCCGTACGACCTCACTCGTACGAATTTGTACGATTTGTCTAAACCCACGTGATGGTTAGGTTTAGGGGCGGGGTAAGGGGTAGGTCATTCGTACGAATTCATACGAATTGGCCAATTCGTAAAATATGTACGATTTAGCAAAATCGTACTAATTCGTACGAGTGAGGTCGTATGAATTGTTACGAATTAGTCACTTTTTAATCATTCGTCGAATTCGTACAACTTGGTCGTGAGATCATTCATATACCACTGTCCATTTTCATTATAACTCAAAGCGATGGTCCTGCCATCAAAACAGTGGTATTTTTTGCTGGGTATAAATATAAATCTCTTTCTACCTTCGGCAAATGTTTACCAGTGTGAATGTTTGTTAAAGTCTGAGGCACATAATGGAGATTTTTGGTTAATTTTCAGACTAATTGACTTTGACAATATCAAATGCTTGATCGTCCTAAGGATCCTGCATTTTGGCTCGCTCACTTCAGCGGGTGAAGGTCAGTTGGACGCTGTCCAGTGACTTGAGAACAGGGATTTCATTAGTCCAGAGCAATAAAAATGTACCATGTTTGTGTGTGCGCGCATGCGTGTGGAAAAGAAAGAGAACGAGACAATATGCTGATGTCAGTAATTTGTCAAGGTGGTTAACTTCGTCCCTCCGGTGAAACAAAGGACTGTATTACTCGGTACAAACTACAGCTCTAATGAAATCAGTTAATTATATGATATAATGAGTTAATCATATGATGATGAAGGCTACATTAAAGCGCAACACCACGTGCAGTTCCTCTCGATTCCAAGAAGAGGTTTGGAAAATGAAAAAGCTTAACTTGAGCTTATGTAATGATGCCGTAAGTGGAGATAATTGATGTTTTACATGGCTTCCTCTCTCTCTTTCGGGCTCGGTTGAATCATTAACCTGTCTCGCTCTGTGTTCTGTATGATGGCCAGTGAATCCATTGTGCGTCCTGTCATCCACAGGAAGTGAGGATTTCCCCCTGCTGTCAGAGAACTGATGTGCCTCTCTCGTCTTTTTTTTTAGTCTTCCCCAACGTCCAAATTTTAATGCAGCTAAAAGATTATACAATCAAATACTTGAATTGCCAACAACTGAATGGAAATGTCCATCTGACTAGGTTTCTTGTATGGTTCTCTCATTGGGTCTCTGTGTACTGTATGCTTGGGAATGCCACATTGATTGAGATGCAGATCTCTAAGGGCAGTGAGATCCCCAGCTGCCCCATGCTGTGCGTTGGTTGAAGTATTAACCCAGACTCATTAGTCAATATTGCTGACTGCAGTGTAAGGCACAAGGGATCAAAGTTATCATGTTAGGGGGAAGAAGCCCCATTCAGGGTTCCCTGTATAACCTGTCCACTCCGTCATGTTCGCTCCATTCAAAAGAGCTGACTAGAGCGGCTCTCAGTCCCACTCACACACCCACTCCTCTTCACCCCACTCCTCCGCTCGTTTTTCATCTGCCCTCTTCCTTTTGCCATCTTGTTTTTCTTGGCAATCTTTCTTGAAGGAAATGTACTTCTCATGCATTTATGTTTACCAGCATAGCCATGGTTTTCAAAACCTGCAGCATGGTCATTCACCGGTTGAGGATATAGGGTCCAAATTAACAAACGAACAATCGGCAAGTGCCAAATGCAAAAATTCGGCATTTGGCAAATCTGAAAATCTATTTCACCATCAATGTGAGACAAGCAAAATCACTCTTCCAGATCCAGAATGCTAATTTGCGATCGGTTCTCTTTTGGATCTTTGAACCAACTTCCGAGCAATTAGTCTCACACTGTAAAAAATAATTTGAACAATAATGCTATGGTAACGTATGTTTTTGCATTGATTTAACTCATCAAAATAAGTTAAGCAATTTTCACCTTTTTTTGTTGTACAAAATTCAATTCATTTTTAAAGTCAGCTTAATGTAATTTGAGTTGGAATGACTTAAACATCCAACACTATCTCACGCCCCATTCGTACGAATATGACGAATGATTAAAAAATGTTTAATTCGTACTAATTCGTACGACCTCACTCTATAGATTTGTCTAAACCCACGTGACGGTTAAGTTTAGGCGCGGGGTAAGGGTTAGGTCATTCGTATGAATTCATACGAATTGGCCAATTCGTAAAAATATGTAAGATTTAGCAAAATCATACTAATTCATACGAGTGAGGTCGTATGAATTGTTACGAATTAGCCACTTTTTAATCATTCGTCGAATTCGTACGACTTGGTCGTGAGATCGGGTTGGAAGAAACACAAACAACGACAACATTTTTATTTTCGGGTGAACTAACCTTTTCAGTATAATCAACACTATCTCACGCCCAATTCATACGAATTCGACGAATGATTAAAAAGTGGCTAATTCGTACTAATCCGTACGACCTCACTCATACGAATTTGTACGATTTGTATAAACCCACGTGACGGTTAGGTTTAGGGGCGGGGTAAGGGGTAGGTCATTCGTACGAATTCATACGAATTGGCCAATTCGTAAAATATGTACGATTTAGCAAAATCGTACTAATTCATACGAGTGAGGTCGTATGAATTGTTACGAATTAGCCACTTTTTAATCATTCGTCGAATTCGTACGACTTGGTCGTGAGATCGGGTTGAAACATTCTAGTTGATTGTACTTAAAAATTTAAGGCGGCAACTTCTTTAGTTTTTGATTCACTTAGTGACATTTTTCAAACAATCAAACATGCATAGACATACTGAAAAATAAACTTTTTTCTGGTGCACATTTTTGCACGCAGATTTTTAAAGAAAATTTCACACATGAACTAACTAAAATAGCGTTAACAATTAAAATGAGTAAGTTTGTTGAGTAATTTCTACTAAAGTACATTTTACTCAAACCGAATAACACTGAATTTAGCCATGTTTCTTTAGCACATCTAAGTAAATAATACAGTAGATATTGTGTAGGCTACATATATACATAACAGAAGTAATACTTGGTACACATTCCAACATGACATCATGAGTTTTGCGTAAACACACACGCCACTTTTGAGTCAAGTGGCGTGTTATCTCTACGCATTTTGAGCTATCCGCGTGTATGTCTACGCCATTAACGTTCGCGTCATTCCGTGTGTCCGTACACGCCGTCAAATGTCCAGTCATAAATGCCATTAACCCCAGTGATGGTTAAGTTTAGGGATGGGGTTGAGGTAAGTCATATATTTATATAACGTTAAGTCGACGGCGTTCATAAACACGCTGAAAAGCGATTATGCGTCTTGATAGCACGCCAAAAATGGAAATACGAATTGGCGTGTCATACACACGCTACTTCATGAGATCAGTCTGCACATTGACTGTCACTTTTGTTGGATCATTTTTGAGTATGAATTTACTCCAGATGTCACAAAACAGCAAGTCACTAAACCCAACAACAAAAGCAATGATAAAACAGTGTAAATACAGCTGGAAAACATTATGCATGCCCCAATGCATGATGGGAAAACCAGTATCGGAAAGTCGAGTGGGTGTTTGACCCCCTTTCGCCTTCAGAACTGCCTTAATTCTACGTGGCTTTGATTCAACAAGGTGCTGAAAGCATTCTTTAGAAATGTTGGCCCATATTGATAGGATAGCATCTTGCAGTTGATGGAGATTTGTGGGATGCAAATCCAGGGCACGAAGCTCCCGTTCCACCACATCCCAAAGATGCTCTATTGGGTTGAGATCTGGTGACTGTGGGGGGCCATTTTAGTACAGTCAACTCATTGTCATGTTCAAGAAACCAATTTGAAATGATTGGAGCTTTGTGACATGGTGCATTATCCTGCTGGAAGTAGCCATCAGTGGATGGGGACATGGTGGCCATAAAGGGATGGACATGGTCAGAAACAATGCTCAGGTAGGCCGTGGCATTGAAACGATGCCCAATTGGCACTAAGGGGCCTAAAGTGTGACAAGAAAACATCCTTCACACCATTACACCACCACCACCACCACCAGCCTGCACAGTGGTAACAAGGCATGATGGATCCATGTTCTCATTCTGTTTACGCCAAATTCTGACTCTACCACCTGAATGTCTCAACAGAAATAGAGACTCATCAGACCAGGCAATATTTTTCCAGTCTTCAACTGTCCAATTTTGGTGAGCTCTTGCAAATTGTCGCCTCTTTCTCCAATTTTAGTGGAGATGAGCGGTACCCGGTGGGGTCTTCTGCTGTTGTAGCCCATCCGCCTCAAGGTTGTGTGTGTTGTGGCTTCACAAATGCTTTGCTGCATACCTCGGTTGTAACGAGTGGTTATTTCAGTCAAAGTTGCTCTTCTATCAACAAGGCATTTTCTCCCAAAGGACTGCCGCATACTGGGTGTTTTTCCCTTTTCACACCATTCTCTTGTAAACCCTAGAAATGGTTGTGCGTGAAAATCCCAGCAACTGAGCAGATTGTGAAATACTCAGACCGGCCAGTCTGGCACCAACAACCATGCCACACTCAAAATTGCTCTTATTTTACCCACACCATTTACAAGTGTTCTAAAAAGCTTTTTTAGGTTGTACAGGGAAGGCTTGCTGGCTATAGTTAGGAAACTGAATTAGACACCAGTTTCCGGAACACAACGTATGCTGGAGGTGTCCAGTAATGCTCCAGAAAAGTTTCTCATTCTGGTTCACAAAGGCTTGATCTTCCAGCTGGAGGACTTGTTGGTCTACACAGCTCATATAAACCCTGAGAGTTGCAGCACCACAGTGAAATAGCTCAACTGATCCTCACACCTGGATGTGGAAGTGCACAGCGATGTGTGAAATCTCCGTTCTACAACATGGTGTGTTGTGTTTTGGATGCTGCTGTGCTGGTGTCAATAAAGCAGACTTCTGGACTATCTTAACCAGCGAGCTTCAGCAAATAAATGTTGCTGTTTAACAGCATGGGTGCGAGGTCTCCAACCTATGCCAGCACCAAAACAGTGTTAACTGGCATAAACCTGTCTAGACCAGCATGGAAATATTTTCAGCATGGTCAAATATCATAATAAAAAAATCATCTTTTTTCAAGGTATATGTACACATATAGTCAGTTTTAATTTGTTATCAAAATAACAAACAAATAGTCAAATCTAAAAAGTAAAAAAAGTATTCAAAATGTTTTATTTAGCAGAACATAAAATGTAACATTGTTCTTACTAAGAATTATTTTGTTAACTTTACTCAATGTCCAATAATTTATCGAACTTACTTAAAGGGGCACTTGGCAACTCTAGCCATAGACCTAATAGCTACGTTCTACCTTACAAACAAATGGCGCGACTGAATAAAGTACAGAGTTGGTTAAAAACTAGCTAGTAGTTACGAAGCCTCTAGAGTGGACTTTGCGTTACAATTTAAAAAGAATTTACGAACGGCTACCCAGGTTATTAAACCATTGAAATGATTTCTAAAAGGTTTTAAGTTGAAAAAGTTGCCAAGTGCCCCTTTAAACTTTCTTAGTAATCTGTACTGTTTGCATGTTATGCCTTCGTTACTCAGAAAGACCTTGTAAACATTAATTTCCTGGTTTGAGTACCGTTTTACAATTTTTTTTTTTTTTGCGGTCTCTTGTAAGTATAACGCCAATAGCAAATAAAATTGTAATGTAAAATAAAGCCAAAAATAGACAAACAAAGCAATTAATTTATTCATGCCGCAATGCACTCTGGGAGTACACTTCCTCAGATCACAGACAGAATTAAGTTGACAAAACTTAAATGGATTAAAGAGGGGTTGACTGATTTCACTTTTTTGATTTTAAATAGTGTGTAATGTTGCTGTTGGTGCATTAACAGTACCTGCAAAGTTGAAGCGCTGAAAGTTCAGTGTAAGCAGAGATATTGCCTTTTAAAAACCAGGAAGTATATTGCTTACAAAAACGACTCGATTGGGACTACAACGGGTTATGGTACGTCACTAACCTACACATTTGCATCAACAACTCCCTCAGAATATGCAAAAAATGGCATGAGGCACATCGACTCGTCGATTGTGTTGTTCACGCAGCAGTCAGGTCTTCTGTGTTTCGGGCTTCCCACGGATGCTATACTTTCTCAACAATGGATACAGTTTATGTTTGATTATGTTCCTGAAAATGACGATCGTAATCTAGCTCTCTGTGCTGCGCATTTTATGGAAGACAGCTTCTAGAATCTCCACGAGTTCAACACCGGATTCAACAAGAAACTGTTCTGTTCAGTTCAACACTAAAATATGAAGCAGTTCCGACTTTAAAACAAGAGCCAGCAGTTGTTGGGCCACAACCTGTAAGTAGGCTAAGCCACTAGTAGCCACTACTAGTTAGCCTATGCTATTTTGTGCCTCGACAAACGCGTACAAATATTATGGACATGAATTTTCTATAAGTACTAATGTTTTAAACTTATTTTTCATGTATATGCTTTATGAGGTTATTTTCGATTTGATCAAGAACGTTAACGTGCCATGCAGTTTGAGTATGACATTAGTAGCAGTTGCTATTGTTGCCAGTCAGATGCTACTGTGTAAAATAAACATGTATAAAGTTAAAAAAATGTAGCAAACTATCATTCAGAAACGTTAGTAAGAGCTGTAGTATGTGGTGAGGTTCTGCTTGACTTCCTCGCGGCTTTCTCGGTCTGATTCTGCCTGAAACTGACACTTATTTACATCATAGACAGTAGATTCACATCTTGACCGGAGCTCATGACATGCACATTTCGCCCGTAAAGGTAATGGGCGTTAAACCTTCCGGACAACGTGAGCGACGGTTTAGCCAATTACAACACACCCGCCCAAACTAACAAATCTGAGCCCACTACGTGTTTCTGAGGGAGTGTTTTCATAGAATCAGGAAGTCAACGGCTCGTTCGAGGACAGAGGAGATCGCGGCGGACAATAAAGGTGAAGTTTATGAAAAATAAGACTTTTAAAAAAAGAAAAACCACGAATACATGGTATATTGCACCCCATAAACACAATCATGCAAAGAAAAAAAGCAGTCAACCCCCCCTTTAAGTAAAATAACTTGTTGCAATTAAGTTATGCTCACTTAATGAAATTAAGGCAACGAGTTTGCATAATAAAATTAAGTAAACTGCACTAATTCTGACACTGGCCATAATCCTGACCTGGAAATCGGGATCAGAATAATGTCACACAAGTGGAAATTGGCAGCGAATTGAACATATACTGTAGTTGTTTGTGGCAGTTTGATTAGGGGAAACACAAGACTTCTTCGCCTTACAAACGGTCCACGAAAGCAAAAATCCCAACAAATGCATTCTGTGAGAAAGCATAAAAACTCTTTTTGGAATCAGCATCGCCAAAATTAAGAAACTAATGTTGGACTTCATTCAGCAAATATGATTCCATGGTTGTACTTTTGACATAAGATTGCAGTGTGCTGGTGGTGATGGAGACTTGGAGGCCGAATTGGGGGAAGTTCATGGGAAATCCGCAGATGGGATGGTGTAATGTGTGTGTGTGTGTGTGTGTGTGTAGGCGTGAATGGTGATAAATTGGCCGGGGAGAGTGGGGATGCAGATCTACTAATCAAGATTGATGTTCTGCCATTCTGCTTTAAGTGCAATTAAAAACTGGGCCTGCGTTTGAAACCACATCTCATTTTATAGAACCAGCGGGGGGTTGGATTAAGGAGAAGTTGGGCCGACCCCATCACCACCAACGTCCGACTCAAGCATCACCTCCTCGTCGGAACCCGTTCTCGGTGGCATACGTCACCTAGAATATATTCGATGGAAACAAATGTCCAAAAGGGAAATGGAGATTTGAAAGTACGATTGGTTGCTCATTGTTTGTGGCTAGTGTTTGTTTGCGGCCAGATTTACCTGTTTATTTTTAGATAGATCACCACTTCCATCTTGCCCTTTCCTCGCACTGCAGCCATGCCTGACTAGCTGTCAGTGTCAAGTTGTTAACCTCACGTCAACAGTGGTGCGGGCTGTATTCGGGTCCGCTTGATGGATGAGTCTACATGGACTTGTCCCACGCAGGGCACATTTTTCATAGAAAAGCAAAAGGGGTTTGTGGATATTTCTTTTTACCTCTCTCTCACTCTCTCCTGCTCCCCGTGAGACCTCTGGGCACAAACACAACCTCTGAGAAAGACTTTCCAGATGACCTACGCTCGAAAGGTTGTACGGAAGTGTGGCTTTTAGGGACAGAGATCGGAATTAAATGAATCTCACCAAATATATTTTTTTATATGGCTACTTTGACTTTTTTCACATTACAACAGTTTTGAAAAAAAAAAAAATTCAAACGGTTTTAATCCATAGCTTTTTTTACGTTTTCATGGAACTATGATCATTTAAGCCAAGGTGGATATAAAGAAATATTAAACACATTCAACTTTTGAGTTTCTTATTGTGTAATACTGTAATTTATATATATATATATATATATATATATATATATATATATATATATAAAATGATTATATATACCCAATTAAGTTACTGAACTGCAAAATGTTGGTTTAATTTAAAAAAATGAAGTAACCTGGTTACCTTAAAATGTTACACTCTAAAAGTTGCTGGGTTGTTTTAACCCAACTTTGGGCCAAATACTGACACACCCAACCAATTGGTTAAAAATGCAAATATTGAACATTACGATTATAATGCATATGTAATATGGTGTATATATTTATCAAAATGCTCCTCTCTGGAGTTATTTTTTTCTAGCTGACTAACGAGTTGATGTGGGTTTCCTGAGGTAAATATGACGATATATGACATTGATTACAAGCTGTTTAACTGACGTCTTTCCACGGTTGAAACGCTGATTGAGCGAATCAATGTGACATGATACGGATTCGATAAGTTGTACTCTATCTTTTAACACTTTCAGACGCTCATTCATGTTTATTTGGTGCTGTGACTGGTATTATTAAGCCGGAAGAGAGATCAGCGCTGCTGCTTCTCTTGAGCTGCGCCAGAACGATCTCATGTCACAGCGCCAAAACTTTATTTATGTTTTTGAATTTCTAAAGAAAAGGGACGTAATTTGAAAACTGAGACTCTGTTTCATATCAATAGTAATAAAGGACAAAGATTATTGCGTTTTTTTGGATGCGCGCAGCCGCGATACAATGTCTCATTCATTCAAATGAAACAGGATGACTAATTGATTTTCGAGATATAAGAATCGATATCGGTTCGTAAAAATGAGAATCGATTAATATCGAGAAATCGATTTTTAATACCCAGCCCTAATATATATATATATATATATATGAAGAGTTCAGATGCAAAAGCTTCTAAGTCCCATTTGAAATTTTCTTCTAGAATTATCATTTTTATCAAGCTTGTATATTTAAGTTCAGTAATTACACTTAAATGGCAATGAAGATTACCTATTAATTGTCATTTAAGTGAAATTGCTGAACTTAAATATACAAGCTTAATAAAAATGGTCATTTTAGAAGAAAATTTCAAATGGCATTTAGAGGCTTTTGCATCTGAACTCTTCATATATTTCCTTATTTGTAATCACAACATTTTTTGTCAAATCAACTTAAATACTTTATGTAGTTCAGATAATATAATATTTTGAGTTTCTGGTGATTAAATCAATCTCATTCATTGTATTACCTCAGTTTTTCCATTTCAATGAACTTACACTCAAAAATTGCTGGGTTGTTTTAACTATGGACAAACCCAGCCATTGGGTTAAATTATTTTAATTAATGCATATTTGAATAAATCTGGCTACTGTTTATGATAGCCACCATTTAAATGCTTATATTTCATATAATGTTATTATAAAAATAAATAAAAGTGTAATTTTAGTGTTTGTATAGCTACTAAACAGTTCATTGTATACCTTCATATTAGGCTAATGAAGCCTATAGGCAACAACTAGACTCCCATAGTTTACAGCATTAGTTAAGAGATTTGATTCTCTTGAGAAAAATTGACATTTATTGTAACTGATATCCAAAATAATCTATAATGAATCGAATCAAATCGTAATCGAAATCAAATTGCAAGCTTGTGAATCGAAATCGAAATGTGAAATTTGTCTCAATACCCAGCCCTAATATATATATATATATATATATATATATATGTATATATATGTATATATATTACAGTGTGTGAACTCATTCTTAGAAAGTAATGTATCACATTGCTACATGCATTGTAGCAATGCAAAAGCATTACTTTTTATCACCTGGGCTTGGCTTGATTGTTTTTAATAACCACAACAAAAAGTTCACCAAAAAATAAACACATTTAATGTTTGACTAAAGTAATTTTTGTTTATTGATATGGCCAAATTGGATCATCAAAGGTCAGTAAAAAATATAGTTGGTTTAACTTAAAAAAAATAAGTAACCGTGTTGCCTCCAAATTTTAAGTTCATTGAAATGGAAAAATTGAGTAAATACAATGAAGGAGATTGATTTATTCATCATAAACTCAAAATATTATGTTATCTGAACCACATAAATTATTTAAGTTGATTTGACAAAAGAAAAAATGTTGTGATTACAAATCATGAACATATTTTTTTTTTTACAGTAGTGATATTAAATCCATAAAGTATATTTGACATTAAATTATTTTAGGTTTGTGTATGCCGAGTTAGCATTTGACAGAACTAATAACATCGCCTCTCCATTTACGACGTCTCTGAACATGGGGACGGAAAAGGTGTCAGTCAAAAAAAAAAAATGGCCCTTTTTCATATTTTGCCATAAATTTAAAAGTAATGTACTATTTGAAAAAAGTAATCTGATTGCATAGCTCATGTTGGAGCCCAAACACGTGCACCGTCAGACCATGTGTGGAATTTTGCGAGTGCAGATTCCTGCGCATCGCATTGTTGTCCTTCAATCGTGCGGCACATTTTTGGAGGTCGTCACAGCATTACTCTCATTTGTCCAGATAGGAATAGGGACGTCGGATTACGGCCCTGTCCCCACTGAGCCCCAGACCCTCTACTGAACACTTTGACAGTGGCTATCCATCATGGCCATCTTTAACAGAGGGTTGGGGGATTGCGGCTGGTTAAATTTTAACCTGGCTTCCTACTCCCTGGCAGAGAGTAAGTGAGCCCTGCATCTCGGCCATTCCCACCTTCGCCCACTCACCTGTCAATGCTTTGACTGCAGCCATCTGCTGGTGAAGCGCAGCACGCCCCACGGATCTGGTACAGAGGCAGCGTGGGTGGAGGTCAGCTCTGTTAGCGTGTCACAAAGCGAAAGCGGGGCGTTAAAAGCAGATGGAAGGAGGATAGAGTCAGGCACGTGCCATTCTCAGAGTTGAGTGGATATGATGTTTTCTTGTTATGTTATGACAATGTCATAACACAGCTGATGTCACAAATCCATCTTAGCCTTAACCCCTCCACTCCAACCCCCTCCCTCCATTCTGGTATGGAATGGCCATTTTTCATCATCCACTCTTAGAAGAAATGGTTCTATTTAGAACCAGAAATCCATCCCCTGCCTCATATATGGAACTCCAAAATGGTTCTATAGAACCATTTTTTGGTAAAATGTTCTATTGGCCAAGTATGGAACCCCAGGGTTCTATGTAGAACCCAGAGGAACCCTTTTTTTAAGAGCGTATAGAACATTTTAGGGGCTCCAAATACATAGCGCTGATAGAACCTGTTGAGGTTCTATATAGAACCTTTTCTTCTAGGGGGCTGTTTACACCTGGTCACTTCATGCGTTTTCTCAGATCGGATAGCTATCCGATCGTGAAAAGACCAGGTGTAAATGCCCCCCGAAACGCATTTGAGACGGATTTGAATCCGATCGCTCAAACCACATCAGGAGGTGGTCTGGGCCGCATTCCAGACGAAACTGGACATGTGTAAATGCATCTGGTTGTTGAAACCCCATATTTAAAGAGTACCTATTTTGGATTTTTGAAAATTGCCCTTCATGTAGTGTTTAACATAGATCTAAGTGAATGAAAACATCCTGCAAAGTTTTAAACATGAAAGTTCATCGTATACAAAGTTATTGTCTCTCAAAAACAAGAGTCGACTCTGAGTCGCTGATTTGAATCGTTTGAAGAACGATGCTTTTCCTTTATCTAGTTGACGTCAACTTGACAAGTTATTTGAATAAGAAACGCCCACTTATTGCGCTCGGAGACGCCAGGGAAAACCGGAGCTCCAGGGGTGGCGGGCAAATCTGAAACTGGCCCAGGACGGGCCACCCTGCCTGGGCTGGCCAGGGAGGTCTGAGAGCATGGAGGTTTGGACCCACCGCACCTTTTTGACTCTGTCGTTTTTCGAGATCTGGGCTTCGGAAAACAATCATGTCGACGAGACGCTGTGTTTTGAAGTGCGACGCAAAAGCGAACTTTTTTAACCTGCCAAGTGAGGAGTATTTGAAGACTAAGTGGCTGCAGTTCATATATACAAGTATACCACACAAGTATAGCCCAAACCTTGTTCTGTGTTCACCTCATTTTGAAGATGATTGCTTCACAAACCTAAACGCTATAAAGTATGGATTCACGAGCCGGCTCTATCCTAAAGAGCTGAGGATATGAGGTGTGTTAAATGAGGGAGACATACACAATATGCAGAGCAGTGGGTCGCGAGGACTGGAGTTGAGAACCCATTTAAGGTGATAAGAGTTCCGTTTTTCTGCACAGAGAATACCAATCACAACTGACTAGGTCATCTAACCAATCACCGCAGATTAGCGTCACGCAAAGGCGGGTTTTGGACAAAGGACTCGCTAAACGATTCATATGGGAGTCGGTGGGCAAATCAGGTAAAAATAAATGCATATTATAAGACAGCAAAAGTGTTTTTTGTCATTGCATGCTTGTAAAACTGTTGTTGGGGATTCCCAGAACAGTATTAGGAACATTTTAAATGCCATAATAGGTACTCTTTAAATTTTACTCCTCCCAAAAATGCTAAAAAATAAAAGTGTGAGAGCGTATTATAGGCTATATGTCATGTTATTTTAGTCAGGTAATGACGACGCTACTGCGACAAACACGAGCAGCTGAATGCAAGCCAATGAGCCGCAATCTATCGCAAATCAAAGTGAAAGTAAGACGCAGACGATTAACACTATACCATAAAAGTAGCCCAAAGAAACGAAATGATCTTACCAGGACTGATCCCGCTCTCTTTATTGCTGTCTTTGCTGATTTTGAAATTAACCGATGATCAAATTCGGCTCATATCTGTTGCTTTCGGTGATGTGCACTTCATTAAATCTGCATATAGCGCATGAATTGAAGATCGGATTTATATCCGTTTCGCAAAAACACATTTATGTGAGCAGGTGTAAATGGAATCGTTTTGATAAATCAGATAGCTATCCGATCTGAGAAAACGCATGAAGTGACCAGGTGTAAACAGCCCCTAAGAGTGTCCCATTACTTTCAGATGGATAAAACCAAGCCCAAAGTTTTGTTTTTTTCTCAGATAGCTTACCGTTTCATTTAGAAAATAACCAACGCTATCTCACGCCCAATTCGTACGAAAACAACGAATGAGTAAAAAATGTTTAATTCGTACGACCTCACTCGTACGAATTTGTACGATTTGTCTAAACCCACGTGATGGTTAGGTTTAGGGGCGGGGTAAGGGGTAGGTCATTCGTACGAATTCATACGAATTAACCAATTCGTAAAATATGTACGATTTAGCAAAATCGTACTAATTCGTATGAGTGAGGTCGTATGAATTGTTACGAATTAGCCACTTTTTAATCATTCGTCGAATTCGTACGACTTGGTCGTGAGATCGGGTTGAAATAACCGCCTTCCATGTTTACAATAAAATTAAGTGTATGCAACATTAAGTTTCGTAGGGTTGTCAGAGTACAGTTGTAAAAAAATATATATTTTTGGTTTAACTTAAAAAAATGAAGTAACCTGGTCGCCTTAAAATTTTAAGTTCATTGAAATGGAAAAATTGAGTTAATACAATGAAGGACATTGATTTAATCCTCAGAAACTCAAAATATTATGTTACCTGAACCACATAAATTATTTAAGTTGATTTGACGAAAGAAAAAATATTGTGAAAACAAATCATGAACATATGTATGTATAAATACGTATTAGTCGTTTGCACAGTCACGGCAAATACACATTGTCGACTCAACGCCCACAGAGCATATCACATAGTATCCCCAAAAAAAGCTGATTCGAAGAATTCACACTTACAGAAGAGAAGAAAAAAGGAAATGTATAGTGCTACAACTATGCTTGATCCGTGTGAAAGGCTAACGCTATGCTACATGAGTTGCTTGGAAAGGGAGATTGAAATAAATAGGCGAAGAAGCATGGTTATATTTCATTTTTGGGTGTACATTATTATTGTTCTTCAAAACTCCCTCACCCTAAAAACATTTGAAGGATATTGGAGGAGCAAACACATCTAGAGAGTTTACACAGGTAAACAAGTTCCAGCGCACTTCCAATTTAAGTTATTATTGAGGTCAGCACCTTCCGCACACGGATTTGAGCTCAAACTCTCCGAGTGCTCCGATTCAGTCGATGAAGTGATCAATCAAGTGTGGAAGTTCCAAAATTGAGGGTTCAGACCCTTAATTGGGGCAAATTCCTCAAGGAAGGGTGTTGGTTCTGCGGAGACGAGAGTCCTTTCTCCGAATCGCTGAAATCATGCATGCCTTGCTTGACTTGATTAGCCATGATGAGGTGACCTGACCTCTTCTGGTGAGTTAATAATGTATTAATTTTTGCCCATTTGACACGAGAGGCGGTGGGGGCGATGTCGAGAAGGCGCGAGTTTGTGGGGGTGCGGGAGCCGTCTGATTGCACAAACCCAAGAATCTATCATCTGTCAGTCTGCGTTTTCCTGGCTCCGAGCTGAGTCTCGATGACAGGCCTGGGGTTTTGCTTCACTTCCGCAAATGACATTAGAGAAATTGTGTTTGCACTGTCTCTGCGGTGATCTCCCAGGAGCGCTCGGGCAGGATGGGTCAGCGCTGGCCGGGAACGAGGGTTCGCCCGCTGCATTTATATGACGCCGAACAGCCTCGGCGTCCTTGTGTGATTCCCGCACCTGTAGTGCAAGAGTTATTGTTTGGGACCAACCAACTGGATGCGCAATTGGATCCGTCAAATCCCAAGAAGCCGAGACTTCCTCCGGTGTCTTTGGGTGCACTAAGAAGCTCTTCAATATTTCAGTGGAAATGAACTACGGTCTCAACGGACCAATCTAGGGTGGAATTGCTACGAATCACTCTTTATGACCCTTTTGTCCTAATGTTTAAGCTGTCTATATCCTGGAGGGTGAAAACGAGGACCAGGGGAGCCCTCCGGCCGAATTTGACACATAAAGAATAATTAAAAATAAATGCCGGGATTTCGTGTTCTCATATGTGCCTGATTTTCCCTCATTCCTCCCTCTTTTATAGCCCCTCAATCTATTTTTAATGAGCCATTGAATATTAACTGGATTTCGGGCAAAGTGCCATCTCCCATGAAAGAGATGGATCGCGAGGCTTAGCCCAAACAGGGGTGGGGCTGGCCTACAGAAGCTTCATATGTAAAGAATTGTTCTAGTCAATTACAATTACAATCGGCCACGGTAGGGGACGTATCGACTTAAACCGGTGTCCCTGCCCCTCCCCTCCAAAACTCAAGCAACTGCATGAGAATGAGGAACAGGGGCATAAACAATGGAGGAATTTTGATCATGGAACAAGAGATTCAACCTCTTATTGTAGGTACAAGAGCGTTCTTGTGTGTCTTGTAGCCCCAAAGGGAAGACCCGGGCCTGATTTGGGGAACTCGCCCCCCCTGCAGGGCGACTGATCTGCTCCCCCCTCGCTCTCTTTGTCGAGGGTCTTCTTGGGAAGGAGTGATTAATGAGACGTTGTCCTGCGGTCCCCGAAAAAGCTCACTGAAAATTTCAATTCGCCATCTCTTGTTTTCGTCAGCCGTGGTCAAGACGAATTGGACGGGGTAATGAGATGTACCAGAAAAGAGTTGTGACCCTTGTTTCCGGGGCTGGAGGAGGAGGCCACGGGAGAGCTACGTGGGCCTTTTAAAAGCGAACACATTTATGGCTACTTAGAGAAAATTGATTTGATTGTGCTGGAAACATATATGTTAACACGTCTGGCGTTTTTATGGGCTATTTGTCTTTGGCGTCACGGCGAGGGGAAATGCATGCTTACACTGGCCTTTGCGCTTAAATACGTGCGTGGGGCTGTTAGTGTCTATTTGCATACAGGCACGCGTGTGTCGTTAAGTCGGGATTTATTTATTCCTGGATGGGTCGTCAGGAGCAGTGCTCTGGCTGTGCACTTTAACTCCGTGCCAATAACAGTCATGCGATGATTAACAGCATATTACTGCAGATGGACCCGTGACTGGGTGAAATACATCGCACTGGAAATATTACAACCTAGAATTGATGCTGACAGTTTTCCCAGCTGAACCCTTGCAGTTTATGAACACTACATTTTCATATTCATTTCACAAATGTATTTCATACGTGCATGTTGCCCGTTACAAAATCCCTGAATCAGGCGTGTTTACATATATGTTCATGTGTTCACAAGCGGTGAAACGATAAGCATTTTGTTGCTGTATAATTCCACAGCACACGTGAGTCAAACCGGGGGGAGAAACAACACTGTAGTTTTTCTGTTCTCCTATGCCTATTTTCGAAAGACACTCCGTTAAAAATAAAACCGTAATTTTTACGGTAAAAAAACGGCAGCTGTGGTTGCCAGAACTTTACTGTTAAAAATACGGCAGGAACGTTAATGGTTTTACAGACTTAACTTAAAATGTACAGTAATAAACCGTATTTTCTTTTCTGAAAAAATGTTGATTTACCAACTTATTGACGTATTGATATCTGTTTTAGACCATTATACTGACAACCAGCAATCATCTCGGAAATAACGAGAGTTACATGAGCAATCACAGCGAGCTCATCACATGTGAATACTTATATAAAGTAATACTTATATAAAGAAGCTGCACAGTATCATTCACACAAACATTAAACACCATCACATGAAATAAATAAAAAAATGCAATAGACATTAATTTAACAACATTAAATGTAACATAAAACCTGTACATAACTGATTATAAAAAAAAAAAAAAACAATAAAACTATGAGCAACTTTCTGTTTACCAATTAACAGTTTTGCACTGTAGCATTTTTACAGTATTTATTTTACCGTTAAAATCACGATTATTTTTTACACTTGGTTGCTGTGTACTGCATACTGTGTATTGTCTACTACTTATGGAAGCTTGTTTCTGCCACAGAATAAAAAAAATGAATCTCGACTTTTCATCTCGTAATTCTGACCTGTTTTATCTCACGAGTTATAGAGTCAGAATTGCGTGATATAAAGTTTCAATTGCATGTTATATAGTCCGAATTCTGAGATATAAACTTGCAATTGTGAGAAATAAACTAGCAATTCGGACTTTTTTCAGCATGTTTCTGCAATTCTGACTATATCTCTCAATTGTGTTATAAAGTCAGAATTGCGTGAAAATTGCGTGACAATTCTGACCTTATAACATGTATTTGCGACTTGATATCATGCAATTCTGACTTAATATTTCTCAATTGAGTGTTATAAAGTCAGAGTTGTGAGATTTAAACTCGCAATTGTGAGAAAGTCAGAGATACAAGTTTATTTCTAGCTTATCTCTCACAATTATTACTTTATAACACGCAACAACATCTTTATATCCCACAATAGTGACTTTATATCTCGCAATTTCAGAAATTAAAGTTGCAATTATATTTTAAAATGTTCTATTCTGAAGTTGAAACAAGCTACCAAAAATACTAAACAATATCAAATGTTTAAGTTTGATTTAGTGTGTAAAGTATGTAATCTTTTGTAAGTTTGATCATGGTTGCGCATAGGAAATTGATGTTCATGTTAAGTGAATTGCATTGTGGGATACAGTAATTTACACAGTAAAAGCTGTAACCACCAAAAACACTTAATGGGACACATCCCCCTTATATTGTGTAACCGCTCCGAGTGGCATTCGAACTAGCTCTCTTACTAGTTGGGCTTTCGTTACAATTGGTCAATCAATACTTGATTTTTAATAGCACATTCCTAAACTTATATAATTAGTGTATTTTTAATAATAAAAATAAATAAATAAATAACATATAAAATAAATAATAAATAAATAAATAACAAAGTTTAAGTTTTATAAGCTCAAATGCTTGCCTTGCTCTGTTCTGTGATGCACGTTCGTGACTCTCCTGTTCAAAATCGTTTATCAAAATGAACAAATCTTTTTTCGTGTCATTTGGTTCATTCAATAAACGAAATGAACAAGTTGACTCTGGAAAAGATTCGTTCATTTTGATGAACGAGTTTGAATAGGAGAGTCACGAATGCGCATCACACCCTAACAGATCAAGGCGCGCAGCTTATAAAACTTGAACTTTTTTTTTTTTTAAATGAGCGATCGTTTCGCTTGATAAGACCCGTCTGGAAGCGTTTAAAGCCCTTTGAACAGTTTGCACTGAAACTGTCTTTTGGACCTTGAACCGTTTGGTTTACCATTGAAGTCCATTATATGGAGAAAACCCTGGAATGTTTTCACCAAAATCCTTAATTTCCTTTCGACTGAAGAAAGAATGACACGGATATCTTGGATGACATGGGGGTGAGTAAATTATCAGCAAAAGTTTTTTGAAAAGTCAACTACTCCTTTAAAAAGATCTGACTAAAAAGAATGATTCGTTCATGAATTAGACATCGCTACTTTTCAGCAAAAAAAACTATCAAACTTAAAATAACTTTTGTTACTTTTTTTCATCATTGTCATATAAAGAGTGAATAGTATTTTTCCTAGATGTTAATGTCGTATGGAAAGAAAGTCATATAGGTTTGAAATGACATGACTGAGTCAACGACGATGATGATTTTCCATTTTTTGGGCGTGAAATTCATGTAAAGAACATTAAAAATAAAACATTAAATCATGAAAGAATAGGGGGCAAGCGGTCTTTTTGTGACAGAGAAGGTCAGGAAGCAATGCAAGAGAAGGTGTCTCACTGTGCTCTTTGATTCTTACAAATTGAAAAGCACTATCGACTGGTAATTGTTTTACTTTGATTAATGAAGGACTCTCCAAACCCCCAGCACCCCCCGGCCGATCAACCAGACCCCTCGTTTGACTAAATCAAATTTGAGCCGTTTCCACCCATCCATCAGTCCTATCACATCACACCTGCAACATGACATGGAGATGATCTGTGTTCAGAACCAGACACACACGCCAAGGACATCACAGTGTGTGTGTGTGTGTGGGCTTCTCATTATTTCATACATAAAACGAGTTTACATTCTCAATGTCACACACTTATTTGATTAGTAAAAAAAATCTTAAATATTTCTTTATTTTTTAATTTTGGACCAAACCTTGTGTTCATTTTCAGGTCTAAAAGGAAAAATCCCAGTCGTTCAATGTACTTCACAGTTTTTATACAGCTTTTCCATGAGCGAATGAGACGTATTCATATGTAAGCGTTGTTGCCTTCTGTGATTTGAAAGCTCCTCACTATGTTATCATACAAATCAATGGAGATGCATATCATCAGCTCGTGAATATTACATTAACGGAAACCAAGCACTCATTTTGAATATTGAATACTGAATAGGTCATGACATAACTCAATAAGCTAAACCCGATACCCCGCTGCTTTTTGCCAACAATCTTTAACAAGATCTCCAACAGTGATCGGATGGTTAGTTATCGGTTGACGTTATCGCCACAAGTGCCGCTCGGGACGGTGCGATTGCTGCGTGATTATGATGTCATGGCAGATCTGAGGTTGGATGTGAGTCAGTGCTTGTGCAAGTCCATGTAAAACAAGCCAGAATAATTGGAGAGGTGATTAACCGTCCTGATTTGGTTATTGGAAATTAGAGATATGATGTCACTATCACTTTAGGAGCCGTAGAGCAATGCCAAACCAAAAGAGATCTTAACCAACTCCTTCTCTTTCTTTATTTCTTTCTTTCTTTCTTTCTTTCTTTCTTTGCAAAGAATGCACTGAATGCACTCAACGCTTTTACGATGAATACTGGGCTAAGGCTTAAAAAAATGTATCGGTTCAATTCATAAAAAAAATATTCCTAAAAGTTTTCTGAGGTTGATTCACTAAAAACATTGACTCAGAAGAACTTGTCCATGTGTAATACACAATAATGTCGCGGTTTCAGAAGATATTGCATGAGTTATATCTATGCTATCTCACGACCAATTCGTACGAATTCGTACGAGTGATTAAAAAGTGGCTAATTCATACGGCCTCACTCGTGCGAATTCGTACGATTTGTCCTAACCCACGTGATGGGTAGGTTTAGGGGTTTAGAGAGTCATTCGTACAAATTGGCCAATTCGTAAAATGTGTACGATTTAGCAAAAACATACTAATTCGTACGAGTGAGGTCGTACGAATTGTTACGAATTAGCCACCTCGTAAAATTTGCACGAATTCTTGTGAGATCGGTTTGG
This sequence comes from Cyprinella venusta, assembly GCA_038021265.1. Classification (NCBI taxonomy): domain Eukaryota; kingdom Metazoa; phylum Chordata; class Actinopteri; order Cypriniformes; family Leuciscidae; genus Cyprinella; species Cyprinella venusta. The sequence goes on from CM075883.1 coordinate 3,125,955, forward strand.
TTATATGGACCAACGCACTTTCATGACGACTATTCCACATTAAACTGGTGGCAAATTTGGTTGCGTATAAGGATTAAGCTTCACACTTACTTTTTGATACAAATCATATGATTTATACAAAATAAATTTCGTACAATATTGCCAATTTTGGGCATGACCACATGTAGAATGAACTCCTATGATTCTTTTACATTGTTTCTGCAGTAACACTGAATTAACACTGAGAATAACCCATTGGTTAATAACCCAAGATGCAACAATGTATTAATATGAATGCACTTAATGTCCAATAAAAGCTGGTTTGAAGCACTTAATTAATGACATTTTCATATTTCCCATGACCTAATGTAAAGAGAGAACTATTTACTCCTAATAACCATTTACAACTCCTTTACTACTGGTTTAAAATACTGTACATCAATTATATGGCTAATCTCTTTATTAACTCTTTACATATGAGTAAATTAAACGACAATAATTTTGTTAATTACAGTGACTATGAATGAAGAACTCACTATTTGTGTTTAGCCTATTAATATATGAACTTGAGACTACAAAATGTAACCTGCACTCTAAATAATGCTGGGTTGTTTGAACTCAGATTTGGGTAAAACACTGCATGGACAAACCCAAATGTAATTTCAACCAAGCTTCAACTTTCACTTTCAATTGTAATTTTTCTAATTGCATTTTTAAACCCAACATTTGGGTTTGCCCATATTTGGCCCAAATTTGGAGTGAAACAACCCAGCAACAATACAGCAGAGTGTATGTATTAACTTTGTAAATGGTTTGTAAGGTCTTTATTTGTGTTCTGTATATTTCCATATTTTGTATAGGATTTGTAGCATAATCATAAGTCTATGTCAGGGGTGTCCAAACGTGGTCCTTGAGGGCCACCGTCCCACAGTGTTTGGCTCCAAGTCGATTCAGCACACCTGCCTGAAGATACACACACACGCCAGCTGCTTCAGGTGTGTTTAATTGGGGTTGGACAGTGGCCCCCCAGGAGCAGGTTGGCACACCCTTGGACTATAAGTTTAAGAAGTCTATTCGTTAAAGTCATCATTTTTAATTTATAAACCACTGAAGCAACTACATAAGAAATAAACTGGTTGTCAACCTATGCCGTATTAATCTCTACTTAAACTAGAAAATATGGAAAATGGTAATTGGACTTTTTCTTTCGTTCATCAAAATGAAAAAAAAAAAACTTTTTCCGAGTCATTTTGTTCATTCAACGAATGAAAAGAATGAACTGACTCAGAAAAAGATTCGAACAGGAGAGTCACGAACGCGCATCACAGAACAGAGCAAGGCGAGCATTTGAGCTTATAAAACTTAAACTTTGTTATTTATTTTTTAAATGAGCGATCGTTTCGCTTGATAAGACCCTTATTCATCGTCTGGAATCGTTTAAAGTCCTTTGAAAAGTTTGCACTGAAACAGTCTTTTGGACCTTGAACCGCTTGGTTCCCATTGAAGTCCATTATATACTGTAGAGAAAATCCTGGAATGTTTTCCTCAAAAACCTTAATTTCTTTTCGACTGAAGAAAGACATGGACATCTTGGATGACATGGGGGTGAGTAAATTACTACCCTATCTCATGACCAATTCGTACGAATTTGTACGAGTGATTAAAAAGTGGCTAATTCGTATTAATTCGTACGACCTCACTCGTACGAATTCATACGATTTTTCTAAACCCACGTGATGGTTAGGTTTAGGGGCGGGGTCAGGGGTAGGTCATTCGTACGAATTCATACGAATTGGCCAATTCGTAAAATATGTGCGATTTAGCAAAATCGTACTAATTTGTACGAGTGAGGTCATATGAATTATTACGAATTAACCACCTCGTAAAATTCGTACGAATTCCCCTGAGATCGGGTTGGTAAATTTTCGGCAAAAGTTTTTTTTTTTTTTTTTTTAAAGTGAACTACGCCTTTAAGAAGTCCATCAAAGGAAAAGATTGGTGTGTTAGCCAGTCTACAATCACTAAATAAATCACTGAAGTTCTATTTTTTATTTAATCAATACACAAAGGACAATCGCATGTAAACTTGCGCTTGAGCACTGTTATTTCTAAATCACTGTCGACAAAAAAATACAGTTTATTACAGAGTTAAATGTTTTATTAGGCTATCCATCTATCCATACATCTGTATCTGACACCAGTGTTTGTGCATTTTCAGCTCTTTGCAGAAGGAATCGAGGAGGTGTCCCATTTAGACGGCTATTAGGATGAGCCGTCGTTGAGTTATTTGAACAAACACGTGCTCATCTCAATCTTCCCACTCTGTTTTCCTAAGCACCACACAGCACAAGTCTAACCCCCTGGTGCTGGGTCTCTTACCACAAGACAATAAACGTATGATGAAATAAAAACGTGCGATTCATCAAAATCAACTCCAGACTCTGCTGCCCAACAAATTAAACAATATGTCATAATCACTCTACGAGGCTGACAATGGACGCCGATTTGGAAGTAAGGGCACCTCCGTACTGGGAGTGTTGTCTTAAACGCACGGCTGGGTGGTGTGTGTAGTTAATTACCGAGGCTGGACATGCTCTAGTGACCGCAGACACTCCCGTCGTACCTGTCCAATCAACCGCTTTGCAGCCAAACGCCTACCAACACTTCATTTATCTTGTCTGAGTGTAGGGGGGCTAATTACCGCCATGCTAACACCCCTCCACATGCGTACACACACACTCAGTGTCCCATTGCTTGTCTTTTTTTCCTGAGACGCCATGGCACTGGTCTGGGACAGAGGAGTTGGCCAATTAGTCTTCCATTAAGGCTATCACAGCTCTCTGGGAAGCCTCCCATCAACTCCACCAGTGCACTGAAGGGCCTAATAATCTGCTGTATGGGTCTGCGGCTTCGGTTAATCCGTGGGGAGGGCTGAAGGAGGAGGAGAGGTCAAGAAATATATTTCCACGGCCTGTGATGAACAGCGTCAAGAACTGCAACGCTAAGGGTCAGTGAAAGAGCCCTCCCACCAATAGCTATTCTCTTCATCACTAAGGCCCTGTTTACACGAGAACGCTATTGGGTGAAAAAGTAAAAATATTTTATCAGATGTGCCTTTCGTTTACATGGCGACGGCGTTTTGGGGGCTTAAAAACGCAAAAAAGTGAAACCACCCTCCAAAGTGGAAATCTTAAAAATGCTCCCCAGCCGCGTTCCCCGTGTAAAGGGTAGAAACGCAAAAGTTTGCTAGACAGGGAAGGTTGTACGCAGGCGCGCAGACTTGGTGTTGTTGTGTGGCAGTGCTTCACGTTGCCACCTAGCCGTCTGGAGTGAATACTACATTGAATTTCACGCATTTTTGCGTCACCGCATGCACGCGGATTTCATAACGCTCATCTAAACGCAGAATAAAAAGTGATAACGCAACGCCACTTTTGCGTTTTCTCTTCAGAATCGTTTCCGTGTGAACATAGCCTAAAACCAGACTGATCTCATGAAGTAGCGTGTGTATGACACGCCAATTCGTATTTCCATTTTTGGTGTGCTATCAAGACGCATAATCGCTTGTGAGCGTGTTTATGAACGCCGTTGACTTATCGTTATATAAATATATGACTTACCTCAACCCTATCCCTAAACTTAACCGTCACTGGGGTTAATGGCATTTATGACTGGACATTTGACGGCATGTACGGACACGCGGAATGACGTGAACGTTAATGGCGTAGACAAACACGGATACACGCGGATAGCAGGGTTGCCAGATGCCAGCGAGGTTTTCCAGCCCAAAACCTCGTCAAAACCCGCGAGAATGCACAAAAAACCGCCCATTTTTTTTTTTTGCCTTGTTTCTCGCTATGGTTTCTCGTTTAAACACATTAGAATCATTAACTAGTTTTAAAATGACCTGTGTGCTTTTGCATCCATTCGTTTTTCCTTTTTTAACCTGTAATTGAAAAACGAAAAATGTGATATACTGTTGTATTTTTGAATTTGAACTGCAAATGCTGCAGTAAAAAAAAAAATACACATTGTATGATAAATAAAATAAATAGGCCTAGATAATAAATATTTATTTTTATATAATAAATAAAATAGTAACGTGTTGTTTATCTTGGCCCTTTATGAAACATTTAAAATATTCACAAATTAATATGAAAAAAATTAAATTTTACTGGTTTTCTAAGGCCAAACCAGAGAATGTCTAATAGAATGTCCATAGTAGATGGGCTCTGGCCAAACCAGAAAAAAAAAATGTTTTTGTTTTAGGCTTTCTTTTTTTATAGGCCTATGTGAAGTTAAATATCTAAGCATTGTATATAAAGAAAATAAAAAAAAGTTTGTGAATATCGTACTTCACCAGTCTAAAAACGAATAAAGAAAGCATGTTTTCGTTATTTAATTACGAGTTATATAAAGGGAAAAGGAATGGACGCAAAAGTACACCGGCCTTCGACAGTCTATCCAATTACAGAAATCAAATGAACGCAAAAGTAGGCTATTCTAGCCTATTAAACTAGCTTATTTTATGTAAAATAATGCGAACAACTTAGGCTATCAATAAATCTGTTTATTGTCAATAAAATTCGTTTGGAACAAAGCCATTCAGTAACAATAAAATTTCACAAAACGATTTCACAAAAACATGTCGAACTGCCTGAGGTTATTCCCCGTCCGTCAGACAGTAAGGAGTGTGAGTTTTCTTAAAATAGCTTTGAACAGTTGTTATTAAGAACAATCTGAATTGATTAACACAAAAGCTTCAGCAAACTTCTAAAACAACTGTCCGGGCGGACGGAATGCAGCTGATGTCAAGCCATTACGCGCAAGACCTGTGCGCACGGGGAGGTGCCGCCGGCGTGCGTGAAGTGAGCTGAAGGGAGGGAGTGTCGTTTTGGGTTTAGACCTGGGTGAGTGAGTGAGTGATTGAGTGAGTGAGTGAGAGTAGAGAGTCGCTGAAAGAAGGATCTGAAGTACCGGGGTTTCGGCTACAAAAACCCGCCGAACTGATCCTAAACCAGCCCAATTTTTATCCACCCGCCCAAACCCATTTTTGCCCGCAAAAAAGATTACAAAACCGCCCAATTGGGCGGGAAACCGCCCAATCTGGCAACACTGGCGGATAGCTCAAAATGCGTAGAGATAACACGCCACTTGACTCGAAAGTGGCGTGTATGTTTACACAAAAGTCATGATGTCATGTTGCTAAAACTGTGATTTATGTGTATTTATATATGACGTTTGGAACTACTGGTTTACATGTTAAAGATCTCCCGACTTATTTACACCCCTAGGGCATCGGACCTGTTTTAGACTTCTTCTTTTTATATTTTTCTTTTACACATTTATTTATTAAAAGAAACGATATCCTCAGGGCAAAGCAATGTTTCGGTCTTCGCTTAGCGGTAAAACGAAGGTCGAAATACGTGAGCAGCGATGTACTGTTAGCGAACATCCGACGATGCTCACATTGCTGAGAGTGACAGTTAGATGAATATGTAACTATGTACCGCACGCTTTCCTCTCAATAACAAATTAAACACACAACAAAAGTAAGAAAACCAAGCATTTTTCTTTTTTGATAAAAAAGCATCTTAGCATCATAGCAACGTGTGTATGTTTGGTCAAGTTACATCACGTGTTTAATATATCACTTTATACAATAGGTTGCTTAAAGGATTTGTTCACTTTAAAATGAAAATTAGCCAATGATTTATTCACCCTCAAGCCACCCAAGGTGTATCTGACTTCTTTCAGACGAATACAATCGGAGTTATACTATAAAATATCCTGGCTCTTCAAAGTTTTCTGGCAGTGGATTACAACCAACAAATTGAAGCTCAAAACATGCATCCATCCATCGTAAGTATAAGAAAATAACAAAAAAAAAAAACATACCACTCTGAAATCCGTGCTTGCAAAGTCTGCTCATGAAATCCATTTCATGAAATCCTCTTGTTCGATAACATAGTCAGGGTCTGAATCGGGCTTGAATTGGTTTGAAATTGACACCATCCTCAATATTTACATTAGAGATTAAAGGCTGGTTCACACGGCAGGATTATTAGCCCAAATTTTAGCCCCGATCACCCCTTCCGACAATCTTAAAGATGCTCCGATTATCGTAAAATAATCTGCTCAGATATTTCTGCCGTGTGTGGTGTGTTAAAGGGACACTGTGCAGTTATTTTAGCTTAATTTAACAGCTTCAGAGTTATTGAAATGGTTATATGACTTATTTCGGGTTGAATGAGGGGCGTCTCGGCCCCCCCTGGTGCCTGTGAGCGGAAAAATCTCACTTGCAGTTTCAGGCCGGCGGCCCGCCGCCCTGAAGTATCGCGTGATATCAGCTCTCGCGATGTAACATATTCCTTTGCGAGTCTTGCGACAACACCGCACATATCCAGGAACAAGGTAAACAAGGATGGAGTTTGTCACACTATCGTCATGGCGGAGCCGGCATATAAGATATAGAAAACTAGGAAAGCATTGTCGGTGGAACAGAGAAAGAGGAAAAAGCAGACTGACCAAGCGAGGAGTCAGACGCGAGAATAGCCATAATGCGCATGTGATATGTCCCCATTGAAGCATCTCGCAGCACGGATGTACCAATACAAACAAATAAAACATCTCCAGGTAACTCTAGTAGATTCATTTATTTCGTTTGTTAAATAAGAGGCGATCTGAAATGTGTTGTTTTTGAATTCAAGTGACCAAAGTGATCCAAGTGCTCGTTGCCGCTGCGATCAGTTTCAGTGTATTCAGTGTTCTGTTGTGATATTCAAACGGACGGCGCGCGCTCATTGCATCCTCTGGACCACTAAAGTTCATGGGGATATGTATTTAATCACGTGAAAATTCTCACCACTAACAACATATATTAGATCTCATTAAACAACAAAATAAAAACAATGTAGTATACTATGCAACACGTCATGCCCTCCGTGAGTGGTATTTACAACAGTAATGTTAAAAACAAGTACTCCACAGTTACTCTAGGGGTCGCTGTTTGACAGCATTGTCGTCTAATGCCCCTTTAAGACTGCTCTCGTCTGCTCGGAAGGATGCCAGGACCGCTCCGATCTCAAATCGGGGATATCCAACATGTTGGATTGTTTTGGCCCGATTTCTCCTCGTGTGTGGTGTCCCCCGGGGACGAACGAGCACGCAGCCTGTGAACTGTGGCGTGTAGCCAATCAGAAAGCGAGGTGACGAGGCGTAGAGGAAGCACCGGCGGGAAACAAAATCAAAACAGCTGACGCCCGGAGGTATAGCGCACCCGAATGTCCGGTGGACGTTTTTTTTTTTCGTTAAAAACAAACTACACACTATCGCCACTGCATCCTCTTCGTCCACCAGGATTGTTTACTCTGAAGTCACGTTTGATCTCGAGGGATTTTGCGAGATTTTCCGTCTGACCTAGGAATGCTCGGGAGTCAAATCGGTTCGTGTGTGACGTGTTGATTTTGCCGTGTGGCTGCGCACCACACACGGTACGACCAAAACCGTTAGACCCGTGATTTTTTATCGCTGTGTGTGGGGTCTCTCAGGTTTGGAAAATCGGCCGACAATTTTAAAATCGTCCCGTGTGAACCAGCCTTAACTCACAATTAAGGAGGGGCGGGACATTTCTCGAACACGCGCCAAGCTAACAAATTACAACACATTTCGTATTTCAGAAGGAGGGGCTTCCTCGAAATCGGTGTGTTTGAGCCAGACTGGAGAGAGAAGTGCTGTAATAATTTAAAATATGTAACCATAGAAGACTGGATTAAAACCTTCCACTGTGGATGCTGAACTTTTTCTCTCAGGATGCTCTGTAAGATACTGTTCTTCTGGCTGTAGCCATGTTAGGAAGCTGTCTCGCTTTTTACGTTTAGGATTGGACTTTTTTCACTTGTCTAACTTGGAATGAGAATTCTGATCAGCTGTTGGACACGGGCTGGGCTAGGGCCTAAATTTGAGTCCCGTGCAGGGGTAAGTTTCCCGAAAGCATCGTTAGTCAACTATGGTCGCAAGTTAGACACAATTTCCATTGAACTCTATTGGTAACGACGGAACTTGCGACCATGGTTGGCTAACGATGCTTTCGGGAAAGGCACCCCAGGGCATTACGCTAAAAAACTGATTTGAGGTGAAGTTTGTCTTAATGTAGTCCATGATTAGTTGAGTAATTACACTGATTTACTCGAAATGTAGTCTGTGCCGTTCGCATATTCGTCTTCAGGAAATAATTACAACGGGATGTAGAGCTTTGTAATCTGTGATTAACAAAGAGTGTACGGTGAAGAAATAAATGGATTTTAAAAATGACTGCAACTAGTGTAATAAAAACATAAATAATCATACATTGTGGTCCATCAGAGACATGCAAGAGTGATTGTCTAGTTTGGGTTATTTAGAGTAGAGGGGCTGGGAAAGAGTGGATTCTGATGGTTGGATTAATAAAGAAGAGCCACAGCCAAAAAAATTAGCCAATTCCAGGCCTGGTGCAGCTGTTGGTGAGAGGAGTGTAATTGCGTCAGTGGCGTCCTGGCCATCCCCTGAAGCTCGCCCCTAAAGCAGTTAGCTCTTAGCCTGCGCTTGGGCGTCATCATTTTCTAGTACCCATCCATCTTCCAACTCCGATTAATTCTTTTCATTCTGGCACCTCTCTCATAAATCCTGGCACACTTAATTAATTTCACTGGCAACGCAGGGACCGCCATAAAGTGGAATTGTTCACACAAAACCCCATATTAATTATGCTATTTTACAGCAATCTCATTGAAAGCTGTGTTTCATCTTTCATAATTACATTTCCAACAACAATGGGGGCAACAAAAGAGTCTAATTATGGATTTGGCACGCTGCTACTTCACAATAAGTCAACAGCGAGCAGTGCTAGAAAACGACTAGGGGGGTTAAAACGGAGGATCAATGACTCGCTTTTATTAGCGCTATTATTGTTGTTATTATTTTTTTAGCAGCAGGAGGACACATTGTGATACAGAGTGTGCATAGGCATTTTGTCTCACCCATGCTATAAATCTCGTTAACAGCATTTGTTGCCGAACTCCTCATTTTAGTGGCTAGTTTGATAACGGTTAAGGAGCTACTTAGGAAATGGATCACTGCCTGCTAGTTAGGCCTCGAGTTGGGTTTGCATGAGCAGCTGGACAAAAGACGCAAACGTTGACTGATGAATCCCAACTTTTTAGGGTTCTTTGATAGCAGAGGCGGACAGAGTACAACTTGAGTAAAAGTACAGATACCCCTTGCTAAACTTTACTCAAGTACAAGTAAAAGTACTACAGTCAGATGTCTACTTGAGTAAAAGTACTGAAGTACTTGTTTTTAAAAGTACTTGAGTATCAAGTGTACAAGAGTATATTTTCTAAATATTGCATTACTACTGCCACAGTGCTTACATTCATGTACAGAAATGTCCTACGCTTTCACAAATTCAGGGTTTCCGAGATGTTTTTTTTTTTTTTTTTTTTTTTAGAAGTTGTAACGGGTACTCACGGTTATGGATAGAAATGTAGTGTAGTAAAGAGTACAATATTTCCCTCTCAAATGTACTTGAGTACAGTCATGAGTACTCCCCAAAAATGATACTTGAGTAAAGTACAGATCCCTCAAAATTGTACGTTAGTACTGTTGTGATGGCGGAGCACTGATAGCTGGGATGTATTGGTTACTACTTTAACAAGCCATCCAACGCAAAGAAACTTAAATTGTACCTTTTTTGATGGATCAGATGGAATTCCAGCAGGTAGTAGGTTGATAAACCGAGCAAGGCAGGCAGCGGGCAGTTTTGTTGGTTGGTAGTATCAGACAGGACGGATTCCAGTAATCCAACAAACAATTGGTAGTTGTTTGAAAAAAAGGGTGTTAAAAGGCACAACTCAATCTTTCAAACTAATATCCACGTAGGGTTTAACTGATTAAATATCGTTTCGATAGCAAGTAAAGAACTGTATGCTTGTACGTTCCTAAAGCTTCCTTTTTTCCTTTCTTGTGTTTGAAAAAGTGAGAGGCGGCCATATTTTTAGTCATACATTCTCACCAACTGTCAAAATAAAAGTCCCTACAAAATAAAGGGTCCTAAATTTGAGGCACAGAGAGTGATAATGAGGAATAATTTGAGGGAGTTAGGGGTACAAGAATTAACATTAAAAGGAGTGTTGAATATAGGTGACAGAGCACAGGTTAGAATATTGTTAACTTTTTTAAGGGAAACTGGTTTGTATTATCGGATATGAGGATAAATAGGGATATAGGAGAAGTGTAGGGAAATTAGTGTATGTGAGTGAGTAATATGGTGTGTTTTTTTTTGGGGGGGGGGGTTGTTTTGTTTGTTTAATGTGGAAATTAGACTGTAAGCCTAATGTCTGATTCACACTCCGGAACAGAAGGTGGCGGTAATGCACCAAAAGCTGGCTGCCAACCACTGTTAAAAACGAAGAAGAAGAAGGATCCTAAATCTAACAAAAAATTCCAGTGCTCCAATAGCACAACAATTTAGATGAAACTAAACTCAAAATAGCTCCTACAACTGTACTCAACTAAATGTACTCCGTTACTGTCCGGCTCTGTTTGATAGCGAGGACGCTGAGGGACTGACATCAACTTGTGGATAAATAAGTTACATAAACCGAATTTGTCCTGTTCAGCAAAAAAAAAAAAAGTGGTGGATCACAAAAAATAACAAGAAGAAACGGCTAAACAAGAAGAAGAGGACCTTTTAGTATGGAGACAAGGAACACCTACAGTTTTTTTAGGGTTCTACTGGAATAATATAGAGCATAAACATCAATGCTAAAATGTGGAGCATTACTGGCTCTAATGGGCAGGTAACTTAGTAAAAAATGAAGGTTAATGAGATGACAGCCAGTTTTATAATAAAAAAGTCACATTTTTTTTTACATCTCTATGAGTCCCAGACTATTTAGGGTTAGCAAGCATTGCATTGAGGCCTAATAGGATCAGTCCATGTTGTTGAGGATATGCACTCTTCAACAGGAAGATCCAATCCTGCTCCTGTATGGTCAACTTCCTGCAGAGTTCAGGAGTTCAGGATTACTACAAATGCCCAGGCAGGTGTGGTGGAGAAGGCTGGTGTGTTAGAGAACTGAACTCTTCATGTGCAGGCTTGAACACCCCTGCAGTACAAGTTTCTCTTTGCATGATTTTATGCATTGTCCTGATCCTGAAGATGGGACATACCATTAACCTTACGGACAAGTTTGCCCTCACATCAGACATTGTGAAATTTTCCGAGGGGATGGTTTAGGACACATCTCCAGCCTCTCGTCCCAGGGTGTCCAATCCTCCTCCTGGGGGACTCCCTGCAGAGATTGGCTCCACCACACCAGCCTGGAATTGTAGAATCCCGAAGACCTTAATTAGCTGGCTCAGGTGTGTTAATTAGGCTGAAGCTAAACTCGACTGGAAGGTGGTTTTCCAGGAACAGGACTGGACACCCCTGTCCCAGACCATGTGGAGTCAACACTGATTGATTACTCTAGTGCACTCCATGCCACACTAAAAAATACACCCAAAAATAAAAAAAAATCCCATAATTTACTCACCCTCAAGCCATCTTCTTTCAGCCAAAAATATCCTCGCTCTTCCAAGCATTTATAATAGGAGTGAATAGTACCTGCGATTTTAAAAAGATCATAAAAGCAATCCATATGGCTCCAATAAAGGCCTTCTGAAATGAAGCAATCTCGTAAGAAACGTATCCATATTTACAACATAAATAATAACATAAAACTATATTCACTGGCTTCCGGTAAAGGTTGTCCGCGAGTCTAGTTCTGGGGGAAGAGTGACCTCTGAGCCAACAGATGACTGCCAAAACTAGACATGTGTACGACCGTTCCCAGAAGCCAGTGATTATAGTTTATAAAGTTATAAATATGGATATTTTTCTTACATAAACGCATTTCTTCGCTTCAGAATACATTGGCCCAATCTCAATTGGACGTACAAAATAAGAATGTGAGTCCTGTCATCATTTGCTTGAAAATTAAAAACGCATTTTGGTGGATTTGTGGGGTTCCAAAAAACAGTGACATTAATCATTATTCAGAGACACTACATGGAAGAGGAACCATCGGATTAGTACAAGAAACTAGATTGCACTGACAACACAATTGTTCTGAGGGCAGGTGGACCAAATGACACAACTCTTACTAATGACTACTGACTGAATGCATTCATTATAAGTTAATGGACACACATATGTACGGGGCATGTTTCATGGCACACTGTATTATTTTCGACTTCATTCGCATTATATGTGCGTATAGTTCTGCATGTCTTGATTGTTTACTAGTGTTGGGTATTGCCCCACTGAATGCCGATTCTTTATTGTTCTTAACCGCTTCAGTATTGTTCTTACCGCTGATCATGGAGTAGGAGTCATCAGATATTTTCCACCTTTCATTTCTGTGCAGGTTTCACCATTAAAATATATGCGCTATGCTTTGGAGGTAGTTTCTGCAATAAACAAATAAACAAACATAAATAACTAAATGTTAATCATACATACTCGCCTAGAGTTGTGATAAATGGCACATTAACAATTAAACACTTCTAACAGTTCTCTCTCAGTGAGTTTAGCATAACAGAAATAAGCAAACAGAAGATAACAAAGCATATACAACTTAAGACATATTATACAGCATCCCCATAGTATTAAATTAAATTGAGTATAATAACTTATCCAGATGCCTTAACATAACTAAACGACATATGTCCAACAATATCCAAATTAGCCATAAAGCTATCGGCACTTCCACGTGCGTCACACGCGTCTCACGTGACAAACTAATATACATAAAGATCGCGAAACACCCGCGGCTTACAGACTTAATGTTAAAGATAATCCCAACAGAATAAACATTCAATACTATAAATATAAAGTCAGGAAATGAACTTACTTCGTCAAGAACTTTCCCTGCACTCAGAAATACTGCACGGCTGGAAAAATGCGTCATACTCTGCGCTGTATGCACAACTTAACCCTGTCACTTCCGGTCAAACAGCGTCCAACCAAATTGCGCACTACCTACTGCCCACATACTAAGTATTCTACGTAATACACTCTGAAAACATAAACTACAGCAGTAGATAATAATTAAACCCAGATTGTAAAGAATTCACAACTACTAGTTTCTCATATGGCATTCAACTCTCGTGCATTGTGCTCTGAACTTTGTTCATACTCCAATTTTGAATGTACTGCTCACAGATAATAGCATAAAGTAGAAAAAATAATTACAGCGAATAAACACAACTATTCGTCTTGTCAACAAGAGTTTCTAATTAAAGCATGGAAACCTAATTAATGGGGACCTATCTTCCATTATGGTTAGTTCCGCAAAAGCCTGTAACTTGATTGGGTAAACGTCCACGTCTGAGTATGCTGCGTACATGTGCTACTGTGTGTCTCTAGTTCTCCCAATGGAGGCCAATGGTGATCAGTAAAGGTTAAGAATTACACATCACATCTCTGCACCCATTGGTCTCTCCCCTGCTCCGTGACTGGCTCCACGGGTCCCACGGGTCGGCCTCTCATTCCTGCTCCACACCCGCTGCTCTTTTGAGGCTCTGCTGGGATCCAGGGCAATTACCCGTCTCATTTAATTGGCATTATCATTTTAGCGTGCTGACAGAGATGGATCACCACGCTTGACCAGACCACTAGAGTCTCCAAAAAGAGGGAAAGAGTGAGAAAGTGAGAGGAAAAATAGGGAGGATGTAGCTAAAGAATGCAAACAAACTAAAATCACAACAAGATTTATTTGAATGCAAAGTTTTACCTAAGTTTTCTCTGATTTACTTCAAAATGAATGCTTTGTAGATGCATGCTAGCCATTAACATAATTTCAGTCCAAACAATTAATTACGGTATCAAATTATTAAAAGCCAGAATTGCTATTAGTATTTCTCATACTTAGGGTGAGGTATTTAAACAAACCCCATGCTCTGCATTAACAGATATTTTAAAACATCAGGCATCATAGTGCATCATACACTAGAGTTTGTCATCCAGAGTCATTTATATATTACAAACACAGGCAGAATCATGTGACCAAAATAGAATGGATCTGAATGGAATCAAAGTCTGAAGCTAAAAACTCGTAGTCTTTGCTCATCGTACACTGCACGATTTTAATCTGGGAAATCTTTCAACTCCAACTAGCTAGGACTTTCGGCAATAAGTTTTGACTGGCTGCAAATTGGGGCAAAAATCTGAGAACAAATAATAATTTGGTGTATTCCAGCCTTTGCTGATTTTCCTCTGACCTTGACATAGCGATTCTTGATACCAACCACAACACCTTAGCATATAATGGAAGTGATTTTCTATTGGCATATTCAGACTTCTATCACCTGATTCTGTCCTGTGACATTTTTTTTTATTTCAGTGTGAATAACACTGAAGCAAACAATTTTGGTGGAGAAGAACAAGGAGAAGAGGTGGAGGACTAACCCATTGTGAGGCCTCGCTGGGTCTTAACAAGTAAACACGCTGTAACTCACCGACGCTAAACCTGTCATCCGAATTAAGAGCCCCCATTAGATCTGACTGTTTCAAAGTCTGTGCTATATTAAAGGATGTGAAACACCGAGGATCCCCGGGTCATGAAAGAGCATATAATCTGAACAACTTTGTGAATCATCTTGGGAATTGGTTTATTTTGAGTTGCTTTAGCACAGCTTGAACAAAACTACATATTTACATGTCATCTTTCTCAAACCTCCCTTATAGATTGCTTCACACACAAATATACTCTCACATATACGCAAGCAACTTAATTTTTTTAACGATACACCTAATTGGACCTGTTTTAGCAAACCCAATCAAATGGAAATGAAATAGGAAATGAAAATGTAACTATTTAATGAAGAGACAATTTCACAATTGAAAAAAAAGTAAACATGAAGGTCCACTCCTAAACCTAATTGCCATTAAACATTCGAAAAAAAGTAAGAATGAAATTGTACAAATTAATACGAATTAGCCACCAATTTGCACAAACATAATATAGTAACAAAATGATAGTCCTCTGGAAAACTTGTGGATCTCCCTTCACCATCTACCGAGTGGAAGAAGACCCTCGCCAGCCCACCGCCAAAAGAGCCAAAGCCTGCCGCGATGCAAGAACTGACCAGCGCCCCGGAGCCCGCGCCCTATAAAGGGGTGCATGAGCCAGCAACACCATGCTTTGTAGTGTGCATGTTCATGGAGTGCAAGGGCATGGGAGGAAGCTCGGCCCACACTGATTGTGAGTTAGATCTGGCCTTTGTGAATTATCATTGACGATTTGGATAATAATATTGTCTTTAATCTCCTGTCGCCGCTGGAGATCCAAGTCTCCTGTGTCTCCTCAGAGCCCGTCACTCCACCTTGGCTCCACCTTGGCTCCTCCCTCCCTTGGCTTCACCTGGGACTATCATTCTTGCGGATTCTCGGGACTCCCTCGTCCCTCCGGCTCCGTCTTGGTCAGACGTCTCTCTGCCTGCGCCATGGACTTCTGGGCTTTCAGTTGTGCTTCGTCTCTCCACCTATTCGGCTCCGTCGGGCTCCTCTGGTTCTATCTTGGTCCTCTGTCCCACCGGCTTCACCTCGTCGATTTGGCTGCGCCTTGGTGTCCAGAACTATCAATGTTGGATGGTCTCGTAGCCCCAGCCTGGGAGTCCACCTCAATCACCTCTGTCTCGATCAGTCGTCCCCCTGGGTCCACCCACCAAATCTCCACCATGGCTCCTCCCTCCCTCGAATTCATCCTAGCTGTGCTCTGGGTCCCCACCTGGCTCCTCATTCTCCTTGCTTCTCCTGTTTCCAGCCCTTCACCAGCCCCTTGTCCCTCCCTCCTCAGGTGGACTTTGTTGAGGTGTGAGGATGCACCTTCACTGTCTATGTCTGTTTAATATCATTGTAAAAGAAAAATGGTAACACTTTTTGGCCCCTTTTTAACATTCTGTTGACTATAACGCCCCTTTCACACAGCGTGTTGATCCGGGGAAATTGCCAGGAAATTGCCAGAACGCCTTCTGTGTGAAGGCAAACACGACCTGGGATTGATACCGCCATCGATGCCGGGTTGGGGACCTTGTAACATTGCCGGGATCAGTCCCGGAACGCGCGGTGTGTGAACAAAAGCCAGGACCAATGCCGTAACGATGACGCTCGTGCCATCGCGCGACTCTGTTGCTCCGAAGAAAGTTTGTGTTCGTCATCAACAAAGAAAGGATGAACAAATGTCTGCAAACTGGAACGAAGCAGAGGTCAGGAGCTGAAGCTGAGATCGTTCACCAGCTTTGTGGAACGGTATGCGTGTGTACATGTTTTCGACGCGTACGTTACACACCTCATCCTGACGTCATGCGTCTTTCCGGGATCTTTACGGGTTGTGTGTGAAAGCACTCACAGATCCCGGCAAATCACTGGCAGTGTGAATGAACCGAAATCAAACAATCCCGGGACAAATGCCGGGTCACACTATCCATGTATTTTCTGGAATCTCTGTGTGAAAGGGGCTTAAGTAACTTTGCAACTGCATGTCAACTTATTCTAACCCTAACTCTACCAGTCTACTAATACTCCACCACTCCGACTCCTCACTCTTGACTGGTTCCTCTGGTTTCTGTCAGGACCACTATCGACAAAGATGATTGACAATTAGCATACAGTTTGGATTGGTTCTGTTATGAGGAAGAACTCCCCGCGCATCCATGGATAAGAGCAGGGAGAGCAGCGACTCCCCCTTATGGTAACCAGAACAGAACCAACATAAATATAATGCAAAAATTGTTCTGATTCGAAGGGTATTCAGAAGGTCAAGTCCTGACTTGACGAGAGGAGAAGCTGGAGATGGTGGAGGGTAATTTGCTCCTGAGCAATGTGATAAAGCCAACCCGATCTCACGACCGAGTCGTACGAATTCGACGAATGATTAAAAAGTGGCTAATTCGTAACAATTCATACGACCTCACTCGTACGAATTAGTACGATTTTGCTAAATCGTACATATTTTACGAATTGGCCAATTCGTATGAATTCGTACAAATGACCTACCCCTTACCCCGCCCCTAAACCTAACCATCACGTGGGTTTAGACAAATCATACAAATTCGTACGAGTGAGGTCGTACGAATTAAACACTTTTTAATCATTCGTCGAATTGTACGAATTGGGCGTGAGATAGTGTTGGATAAAGCTACTGATAATACTGATGGACCTTATATGTAGATGCTATGATAGGCATCATATTCTGGTAATGCTTGCTTTTGCAGTCCAGTTACCCATGCACATACTCAGTACTTATTTTAGTAACTACAATTACTGGGTAATAACTAGGTACTAACCCTGAACCTACCCCTAAACCTACCCCTGTTCCATGTACTTACCTTATATTAGCCAGTACTTTCTAGGTAAGTACACTGTAAGTACTGTACTGTAAAAGGAAGCGTTACCCATATCATAGGTAGACGTGAATCAGTTGAGACTCAGCTCATGCAATCTTGACTCATGACCTGCCAGAACTAACTCTACGCTTGATTGAGTGTCAACTCGTAAATTAATTTCGGCTGGAAACTGCAGTGATTTGTATGCATTGATACATGTTTTGAGTTTTGCAAAAATGTTGGCAGAGGCATTTTGGCATTGCAAATTGCACAACATGGATGCACAGTCCCATATTTTTTCCAAGTAATTATTCACAGCCGTGATCTTAAAAGGCCACATTTTTTTCCTGGAATTGATTGCCATTGAGCAAAGATAACAGCATGGCCAAAGACTTCCACGCAGGGCCATTGAGTTGTATGGGATTTATAAATAGCTTTTTCCACCATTTTCTTACACAGATGTCTCAGCGGTGTACACGTGCATTTTGGGTGGCTACCACCAGTCAGGCCGAGACACAAGACCGATGATGACATTAGGGAATAAACCCAAACATGCTGAGCCACGATCACCTCTCCCGGTGTCTCCCGTGCTCTCAAGAGCAGCGCAATGTCCATCCTGTCAAGCAGCCCACGCTATATGAAAAATGGAAAGCATAAGAGACACACTAATAAAAATAGCATTGAGAGTGGACAGGAAGCACTGCTTCATTACTCACCTCCCTTTCCTGGCCTGCTGTTGTACAAATGTGCTACATGCTGCACAAACATGCATCACCATCGGCTAAAAAACAAATCGGCTGTCGGGCCCGTATTTACCTCCGATTGTTCATGCACTCTCACATTCACTGGTGTGAGATGTAAATATGACCCAAACAGACTCAGTCGATCTTCTCTCGACTTGTGCTAGAAACGTGCAGGACAAATTTGTTCACTGGGAATAGACTTAATGTTGTAAATAGGACTTGATGTTCTACAGCAGGGGCCTCAAACGACCAACATTTTCACCTCTTGCATTTAGCACTTTCATGTTACATTTACACAGGATTTTTACAGTGAACAGTAGCTTAACATTTGTATATAAGGTTTACAACATTTGTTACTTGTTACAAGAGTAAAACATGTTAACAAACAGTTGATAACAACAAGCAAATCCTGTCTTTTACAAGTAGAAAAAAATGTAGTTCAGATAGTCCACTTTAGACATTCTTCTAACTAGAAGAAACGTAGCAGCTACATGTCAACTAACTCATTAGAGTATAAGTAGACAATGTAAAACAAATAAAAAAAAAATAAAACGCTAAAAAAACGGTAGCTGCGGAATACCATCATGGTAAGACACATGGAACGCACTGAACATTAATTAACAACATTAAATGTAATATAAAATTCTAATTCACATAACTGATTACAAATGTGTATGACACGCCAATTCGTATTTGCATTTTTGGTGTGCTATCAAGACGCATAATCGCTTTTCAGCGTGTTTATGAACGCCGTTGACTTAACGTTATATAAATATATGACTTACCTCAACCCCATCCCTAAACTTAACCTTCACTGGGGTTAATGGCATTTATGACTGGACATTTGACGGCGTGTACGGACACGCGGAATGACGCGAACGTTAATGCCGTAGACGTACACGCGGATACACGCGGATAGCTCAAAATGCGAACTATCCCTTTAAAATCACGCTCATTTTTTTACAGGTTAGTGTGTGTGTTGAACTGTTGAGTAAAGTGAGCAACAGGTGATGTGTGGGCTTCGCATTATTTCACATATACTCCCACCAGGACAGTCCATTACCACAGGAAGTGACTTCCAGAGGGCGGTGGAGTGATTGGCTCTAACAGCTTCTGCCCTCTCTCTCTATTTCCATTACAGTCTCTTTCACTCGCTCCATGACAGATTTGGTTCAGTTTCAGACAGTGAAGCTCACAACCAAAAACACTGCATGTGTGTGTGTGTACTTCCCATTCGTAGACTTTGGGCAAGATTTGCACAGGAAATCAGAGCAGGAAACTCTCCTCTGTAATTACCAAACCAAAAGATAAGTCCCACATTAACTCCATATCTTTCTCAACATCTGTTTCTCTTTCTCTCACTTTATTCCTGTATATACTTCATACAGCGATAAACTGCAGAAACCATACACAGCAAAACCACTTCTGTTACAGTCTGATAAAGAGACCGGGAGAGCATGCTGAAGTGTGATCGGATCATAGACTAAACAATGTAACAGATTTTGAAGCAAAATGTTATTATTATTGATTTTTGGGTAAAATATGACCTAGACATGTTCTTGACAGGCTTAGTGAGATTCACTATATGGAGAAGAGAAACGAGGGGGTCAATGTAAGGAATATTTCACAGGACACAAACTGTGAAATCACAGACATGGTTGAAGCACCACTGTAAACAATGATTTTTAGGTTAAGTAAATACTACTGAAAAAAACAAAACAAAAACAATGTAATTTACATGAAAAAGTAAGTTCAGGCAAGAAGTAAGTTCCATATCAGTACTTAATTCAAGCGAGTAGAAATGAAAGTGTAAATATCAACTCAATAAAATGAAGTAAAAATGACTCAACTTTTCTGATACTGGGGTTCCCATCATGCACTGGACCTCGAATAATTAATGAGGCTCATTTTTCACTGGTTTCCAGCTGTATTTACACTGTTTTATCATTGATTTTTTTGTTGTCAGTATTAGTAACTTTCCATTTTGTGACATTTCGAGTACATTTTTTGCTCAAAATGGCAACACAAAAACGACCCATCAAATGTTACCGCCATTGTGTATTGTCTACCAAGTATTGAGGTCTTTGCATTCACATGATGCGTAATATCTGACATGATGGAATATAAATTACTTCAATGATCTAAGTAAAGCAGATACTATAAATGACTAATAAAATTCAATATTATAGTTTTAGTGAAATGTAATGCAAAGGCAAAGGAAATATCAACTAAATCGATATTAATCAATCTTTCACTAGCCAAGGTAAAATTACTTATTTTCTGTAAAGTTTACTTAATTTCATGTTCCAACTTAAAGATTTCTAAATAAAGCAACTGATAAATATGTTTAGGTTTTTACTTGGCAAATCTTTGTAAATTTACTAGTATTTTCTGAGTGAAAAAAGTTACCTACACTGTCAAAAAAATATTGTTGGTTTAACTTAAAATAAATAACCTGGTTGCCTTAAAATTTTAAGTTCATTGAAATGGAAAAAGTGAGTTAATACAATGAAGGAGACTGATTTAATCATCAGAAACTCAAAATTATATGCTGAACGAAACAAATTATCTAAGTTGATTTGACAAAAGAAAAAATGTTTTGATTACTAATCATGAAAATATTTTTTACAGTGTGGTTTCCAGCTGTATTTACACTGTTTTATCATTGATTTTTGTTGTCAGTATTAGTAACTTTCCATTTTGTGATATTTCAAGTATATTTTTTGCTCAAAATGGCATTCAAACACAAAAACAACCCATCAAATGTTACCGCCACTGTGTATTGTCTACCAAGTATTGAGGTCTTTGTATTCACATGATGCTTAATATCTGACATGATGTAATATTACTTAAAATGATCTAAGTAAAGCACATACTATAAACGACTAATAAAAGTCAATATTATAGTTTTAGTGAAATGTAATGCAAAGGCAAAGGAAATATCAACTAAATCGATATTAATCAATCTTTCACTAGCCAAGGTAAAATTACTTATTTTCTGTAAAGTTTACTTAATTCTATTTTCCAAGTAAACTTAACTTAAAGATTTCTAATTAAAGCTACTGATAAACATGTTTAGGTTTTTACTTGGCAAATCATTGTAAATTTAGAGTGAAAAAAGTTGCCTAGCTTTTTTCAAGTAAATCCAACTCCAATTTTTTTTTCAGCGTACAATACAAGAGTACCTTAACGCTCGTGATAGTGATGATATTCCAAAGGCATGGAAACAGCGATGACGTCGCGCTGTTGAGAGCACAAAGAGAAACTGGTTTAATTTATGTGGCACGTGGGCTGGGGTGGCAGTGATACATGGTTGGGTTCAGCGATTGAAAAGGAGAGGAAATAACTTGGAAACGGTCACTAAAGCAGATGCGGGTGCAATACATCAACTATTTACCAACATAAATGGCCATTACACATCCATTCCGTGTGATTCAGTGACCGAACACTGGAAGCGATTGTGAACGACTTTTAATTGGTGAATTAAATAAAGGCAAAAACTATTCAATTATTGCAATTAGGCCACTCATAATTCCACTCCAAAAGATGCACCATTCAGGACAGGATAGTGTCCATGTTGATATTAATGAATTATTGTTATGTCTTTATTTTGATGGTCCATTTTAGACTTATTTCATTGAATGTCTGCATTAGAAGACTATTCAGTAGAATATGGTGGAAAGTTTTAGCATGTCTGTTGGGGAGCAATCTTTTCAATCATTTCAAACTCACTTATTTCCAGCGGATGTTTCAACGGCATGGGCATTGACTTTTGCTTCTCGGGACACGGGTCCAGGTGTCTACACTGTAAAAATGAATACGCTTTATCTAATCAAAGCAATTGTGGCAACAGATTACAAGCAATATTATTCATTACATTTAACAAATTAGAATTGAGTAGTAATTAATCAAATTAATTTCTTAAAAGTTAACCATTTAAAATGAGTAAAACTTACAACAACAACCAAAAAAAGCCATTTTAAGTCACCATTATGGTGATCAGTGTTTGTTTTAGGTTTGTTTGAAAATGACGGGTTTCTCCTTCAGTGATTCTGCTTGTTAACATCAGGTGTCTTCAATGTTGGCAATATAAAATAAAGAGTTCTTAAATAATCTTTGACATCTAATATTGCTTGTAATCTGTTGCCACAATTTTATTGATTTGATAACGCGTATTAATTTTACAGTGTAGTTCTACCTGATTATAAGAAAGAAGAAGAGAAACGGATACAGATAACGCCTGGACTGTAAAAAAAAAAAATATTGTTGGTTTAACGTAAAAAATGAAGTAACCTGGTTGCCTTAAAATTTTAAGTTCATTGAACTGAAAAAAAGTGAGTTAATACAATGAAGGAGATTGATTTAATCATCAGAAACTCAAAATAATAAGTTATCTGAACTAAATAAATTATTTAAGTTGATTTGACAAAAGAAAAAATGTCGTGATAACAAATCGTGAATATATATTTTTTTTTTACAGTGGGAGTCTAATCTTAAATAAAAAAAGACATCACCTCAGTCAAACTCATGCATTCTCCAACTCTCTTTTCTCCAGGATCATAAACCTTAACGCTCAACATAATATGATCCTCATCGACAGCTCAATTTTACGAACAATAATCAACTTTAGATATTTCACTAGCATAACCAACAACCTTCTGATTCACTCTGATACCACACGAATAAAAAAACACCACATCTTTCACTTTTTATGCAGTGCAACAATGAACAATTCATTTTCTTTTTCCTGTTTATTCTACAACTCAGTTATCAATGCAAATTTATTTAGTCCTTTTTAATATAAAATTGAAAGTATCTATATGTATTCATCACATGGTCTCCTTTTTGTTTATGTACGAAATCTTACTATAGTTAGTTAGGATAGTTGACTTTGAAATTAATTTTTGATATGTTTTAGCTTACCTCAGGGGAATCCAAGATGTAGGTGTCTTTGTATCCGCAGTAGTTTCAATTTTGATATTTTCAGGTCAAACCGTAATGGAGGTCTATCCTCACCACCTTAAAGAGCATGCACAGAGAAGTCCAAATTAAACATGATTTAATGACTCGTAAATGTAAGTACACACTGATGGCCTAAGACACGAAACGAGCGGTTTGTGTGAGAAAACGAACAGTATTTATATCGTTTTACCTCTTGTACACAGCCACGTCCAAGTGGTCATTGCGCAGTTGTGAAAAAACAATCAACGTTGTCTGTTGATCTTTCGAAATCGTCTTCCATTGGAATTTCCTATACATCTAAATGTGTTTAGATCTTCACAGTGAAATGTAACATGTCAGAAATCTGTGTAAACAATGAGTGACGTACACACGCGAAACATCACTTTGGGCGGCCATGCCTTCATATCATTTGAACGTGGCTGTGGTTACAAGAGGTAAAACGATATAAATACTGTTCGTTTTCTCACACAAACCGCTCGTTTCGTGTCTTAGGCCATCAATGTGTACTTACATTTACGAGTCATTAAATCATGTTTAATCTGGACTTCTCTGTGCATGCTCTTTGAGGTGGTGATCATAGACCTGCATTATATGACCGACAGACAAATACGGTTTGACCTAAAAATATCAAAATTGAAACTACTGCGGAAACAAAGACACCTACATCTTGGATGCCCCTGAGGTAAGCTAAAACATACCAAAAATTAATTTCAAAGTGAACTAAGATTCAATTTGATTAGTAAAGTGTTTAAGAAAAAGAGTCTAGTTTTGTGCATAAGAGGCTGCAGTGCTAAAAAGCTGAAAACATATACCATATATTTATCTGGATAGGCATTAAAGGCCGTGCTTTCCCTATCAGATCTTTAATATCCCTCAAATTTACGACAGGTTTTAATGCACTCTGCGACGGACTAAATGAATGTGTGTCGGGCTGAGGCTTTATGAAGCATCTTTTTCATTCGCACTAGTTCAATCCAATATACCAGCAAGACTTTTAAATGGTCACCGGTGGTATTTGTTTATAAAATCCCTGGTGTGCAGTCATTACTTAGAGCTACACACACACACACACACACACACAGAGAAACCATTTAAGAGAGAGAAAAATCACATTTCATTTATAAAACCAATAAACAACCCCCTGACTTCCCCACCGGCGGTTTCCATTTGATTCGACAAACAAACAAATAAACAAAGCGGGATAGAGACGAGCAGAAGTAAGAGGAGGTGTAGGACGAGGAGGCTGGGGAGAGAGAGGAGGTGCTCGGGGAACGTCTTTGTTGTGATTCGTATCCCAGATGGATGGCTCTTACAGACCCGCGTATTTATTTTTCCGGGGAGCTACGTGGGAAGATTTGTTATTCCCTGGCGTTCCCTAGTTTTTCACATTGCTCTATATCCCGGGCTCCATATTTCATCCTTACACCCCCAATTCCCAAACAGATTTATTTACAAGCTATATTCAACCAGCCCCCCCCCTCCTCCTCCTCCTCCTCCTCCTCCCCTTGTTTGCATCTCTTTTTTCATCTCCTCACTCTCGATCGTACGCCGGTCTGACCGGACCGTGTGTGTTTGACCTGTCTGACAGGAGGACTTTATCTGAGTTGGTGTAAATGTGTGTGTGGTGTAGTTCGGAACGAGACGATGTCGGAGGACTGGAGGGGTTATTTATGTGGAAAACTGTTGCTGAAAACACAGCACATAAAGAATGCTTTTATGTGTTGTACATCTGAATATATTGTGTATGTGTGTGGGAAAAGCACGTGTGTATGACTAATGATTTTGCGTTATATCAAACTATTTTCATGCCACTGCCTCTCTGACCTTAAAGAGGCTAAATGCAGCTTTTTTCCCTAAAATAAACATAACAATTGCCTTTTTATTTTACCATTTATGACTCAAACATCTCCGGATGAACATACTGACACCTTGTCGGCTCACGGTGGGTGCACCTATAAGCCTGTATCCTATTTTTCCTATTTTCTGTCGGGTCGGACTTTTCCCGCGCTGTCTGCGGATGTGACGTCAAGCGCGTTCATGTTACGTATATTCCGCAAAGCATCCAGGCGGCGCTGCGTTTGAAAGTGAAAAAGCTGGCCGATGCCCATCTTTATGCAAATGAATAAGGTCCTTCTCTATATGAGTTCGCATCTACCACAGATTTTTTTTGTAACAATGTGTTCAGTCGTACATTAACAGTGCAGTCGATGCTGTTGTTTACATCCGAGTGCCTCCATAATGGCCGCTCATCCGACGTCGGTAAAAACCCTCAGTCAGATCACTCTGCTAGCCCACAACTGCTAGTCAGCAAGTAGCCTACACTCGCAAACAGAACTCTTATCTCAAACAATATATTTAACTGGTCTTACCTCTGTAAACATAATGTTGACCTCCTTGCTGCAGATGACTTGTTAAGTGTGCACGTACGAGCGCGCGCTGAGAGAGCGAGCAGAAAGGAAGAGCAGTTCTGTTTTTTGCCCACAGGTGTCAGTCGCGAGTTTAAATTTCAGGAAATCGTATGTAGCCTTTTTAAACTAACTATATATTTAACAATTACACTGATCAGACATGGTGGAGGATGAGGGCTTGAACATATCACTCATTCATTCATTCATGGGTGTGTGTGTGTGGATGTGAGGAGCGAAAGAGAGAGAGAGCGAGAGAGAGAGTGTGTGCGCGCGCGCGCGTGTGTGTGTGTGTGTGTTTGCATATCCTCACGCTATCCCCGCCCCTTCCAAAACGACTACATGACATCTTCTATCAAGTTGCCAGTTGCCACAGACGCACTACAAGAGTCTTAAAGTTTTAAAGACACACGAAATCAGAGAATGAGAGAGGGGATTTATCCTGTGGCATTTAAACGGAGGAGTTTGTTGAAAAATTAACCATAAGCTTGAACTTTTTAAATGTATCGTCAAACGTTTCCATTGTGGAAAAAGAGTGAAATATATCGATGAAATGGAACCGTCCATATTAATGTGTTGAGGTGAGGACTGGGATAAACCATTTGAATGCGTGGGGTGAGAACGGGATGCATTATAACTCCAATATATCAAGAGGCTAAATGGGCTTGTCTGAGTAAGGGGTGAGAAAATCTCTCTCCCTCTCTCTCTCTCTGCCATTATCTGAGAGGAAATATCTGTAATCTTGTAGTTCGGTTTCCATCTAAATCAGCAAGCAGGTTAAAACCATTAAATTAAATTAAAAGAACAACATAAAAATGTATAACACGTAAATAAGTAAAACAACACACTGGAACTAAGCAAAGCAAATAAAAGTTTTAAATTAATTATTAATTTATTTTTTGTTCCTTTTATTATTTTTGATTATTGTGATATTAAATTCCACACATTATAGTTTTCTCTGAATCTGATTTTAGCAGACTAAGAACCTAATTTTGAGAAAACGATCCTCGCATTGGCAACATAAACAACAAGCAGAAATGAAAGCAACCCACAAACAACGAACGAACGAACGAATGAATATATAACACTATAGATCTTTCATATTAGTTCACCATTAATCCTCGTCTCTGTCCACTCTTGTTTTCAAGCATCAAGCTCGCGAACCCCCCGTCCGTCCAGAGCTGTTTAGGCCCCCGCCTCCTCTTCCTCCGGGCTCAGGGTCATTCATCACGGGGCAGGAGTGGAGCCCGGGGCCTGCGGGCGGCTGTCAGGTGCTCACATCGGCCCTTTGTGCCGGCCCGCAAACAAGTGTCGGATCAGCAAAAGTCTATTAAAGGCTGGTGGGCTTTTCACAAGCAATTGGCAGCGGGTCACTGACTTCACTGCTCCGACTCTCTGGACCCTCTTTGTGTCGCCGGCGTGCCGTGACAGATCCCGGCAAGATTAATGATTTTTAGCAAGCATTTCTTTTTTCTATTTTTCCTCTCTCACCTCTCCTACTCTTCTGCTCATCCGCCTTCGTCACCGCGCGCGCTCTCTGTCTCCAAACGCAGAATTATTCGCGCTCTTGGAGAGTGCGCTCGCTTTCGTCTCGTTTCCCATCGCTTTTTATCCTCTCTCAAAACTCTACCGGTATTCGGGGAATTTGGGACACTGTGTAGGCTAATGTGGGACACACAGCAAGACTGGGTTGTATTACCGTTATAAATAGCCTATATAAAAAATCGCTATACAATTTTCGTTGAGATGATAAACTGTTGAAAGTGTAGGCTAAATGCACGTTATATAGTGAGATCAGTGCGCTTAAATCTGAGCATGCACCTCTTGCTTTTCTATTTACAATACTGATCTTTTTATAACATTTAAATAGCCTAAAATAGCGTCCTCAGTTTCTCATTATGCACGCCACACATGAAGGCTCACTATATTCACATTTGACTGAATTTTGGATTCAGCGCAAAATCTTAATAGGCCTACATAATTTATAAAAACGGTTTTTGCCTGACATTTAACTGTGCTCTATTTTTTTAAAACCATATTAATCATTTTTTTATCAAACTTTGTTTTCATAATCGACGCTATTTGTGCTGTTTGCTGTTTGATAAATATCACAAATCATACAAAGCTCTTGAAATGATATAAAGAATATAAATATTGTATGTTTTACCGCTTTTTAGACGTTTTGTGAAATTAATTTACGCATGGCCTATAAATATAAAATCGCAACGAGTGGAAATAAAGTGCATCTGATCATTCGAATAACCCATATAACCTAATAAATAACAATGACCGCTTCATTTGGCACAATACCACATATTCTGAAATATATATATTTTCCCCTGCCCTCAATTATTTATAGCCTGTTTTTAAATAGCTACCCTTGTATTTTAGGTCTATTTTACGTGTATTCATATAGTAAATGATGGATATTAATAATAAAGGCAGTTTATTACGATGATTGATGATAATGAGGTGGTGATTATCATGTAGGTCAGACAGAATCCTAAAACCAAAGATAAACCATAATTCCATGTCTAATAGCTATATCCTTAACTTTTCCCGTCATCAGTCATTATAGTATCGCTTAATTCAAAGCCTTCTTTGATTGACGGCGTCGTGTTTTATAAAGGCGCGTTAAACACATGCACTCAACTATCTTTACTAAGAATTGAGGAGACAATCTATTCATTTATATTAATAGACATGCATTTTGAATAACACCATGCCAAGCATTATTTACATGAGGCAGTATTAACAAAACGACCAATACACACTGATGTCAGAAACACCAAATGCATCATGCACTAATAAAATGATTGCAATCACAAATAAGCCATTGCTTTGTGGGTCTGTAGTGAATTTGTCTCATTCGTGGATATCTAATGTTAGGCTACATGTTTTTTTTTCTAACAGAACCAATGAGTCACTTTGTTTTCATAAAAATTGAAAATTCTCTATTTATTTATTTATTTAATTCTTTATTTATTTATTTATTTATTTATCCATTTAGCCTATCTATCTGTATGTTCTTTGTTTGTATGATTCTACGTTAAAATAAAGAAAGAAAGAAGCAGGCGTGATTTCGCTGTGTGTATCAGGCTGTCTCCACTAGGGGCGTCGCACTCTTGGAAATCTCGTTATAAAGTTACTCGGTTGGTAAAAGTGGTTCTCTTTCCGATTTCATCAGCATCACAGTTCGACAAATATTACATCAGATCAAGCGCACTCTTTCTACTCAGATAGCCTGTAGCCTAAGTGTAAATACCGCTAATATTTGTATCGTTTTATCAAGTCATTTTCGCTGTTTTCTTCTCTTTTTTCATATTTGAAAGCGTTGCCTGCCTTTAACAGATTTCAGATTATATTTTTAAACACATGTTTTAAACACATTTTTTATTGATTCGAAACGTTCACTTAAACATGAATCTCTTCATTGTTTTAAACGCCGTTGCTAATGTATTATTACCTATGTTACATACGATTTTTATAACACCCTAATTACACTGTTTTTATTGGTTTACGACATACATTTTTGTGCATTTTACTTTTAAAGCTGTTAATAACCAACAGTATAATACAAGAATTAATATAAACAGGCCTAGGAGAATGGTCTTAGATGAAAGTCATGAAATAACGTTGACTTTAAATAAGATTAAGAATTGGATCTGTAATTGATAATATATCTATGATGATATTATATATTATCAGTGGTGCCAAATTGGTTCAAGTTCTTTTGGCCATGTCTGTTACATATTGATACCCATCTCTCCTAATAGATGATGTATTCTGTTTCCCACTTTACTCTTCTAGAAAGCAGAGCACAAGCCTTTCGCAACCGCCTGTGTGTGTCCCGTGAGGAAGATGACGAGGAAACAAGAGAATACTTTCTGTCTATCTGTCTGTCTCTTACACACACCCGCGCGCGCACGCGCATTGATCTGGATGAAATCATTCAATATTAAACGTGCCTTTGCTTTTTTTTTCTAAAGTCTTCTGCAATGTTTTAAACAAAAATACAGCAAAATCCACTTGTCTTTACACTTCCAGAAATGAAGATACAAATATAGTTATGGATATTTCTTACTTATCGTGATGTCCACAGCTGAAAGTCCTACATGTCCTTATGAGCGGTAAAAAATACCAGCATTCTTCCCAAGCTAAATGTCTCAGGCCTGATGCTTTCACCGACACACGCTCCACATCCTCTCGCTTTGACAACTGCTCTTAGAAACATCTCTGAGCTGATTTTATTTCTCTTATTCATTCCTAAAATTCGTAGGATGGGAATCTCATTAGGCCAAATAAGCGTGCATCAACACTTTTCCCGCTGTCCATAAGCAAGAGGATCACTTAATAGATCATTAACCAGCAATATGCTGCTGACAGGAGAGTTTTTCGGCATCTCCTCTCCATTAGAGAGAGAGAGAGAGGGGAACCAGTAGAGGCGAGTCTGAGGGAATCAGAGCGCGTGACTGTACGGGCCCGCGCGCGTGATGAGACGGGCCCGCGGTACCGGCGGACTCAACATGTTTCCTCCACTGAGTTATGTGACGCGATATGATCTGACCTTTAGGGCTTTGTATTATTTCATATCGATGAACGAATTCACTGTTGGCTTTAGTTGACGTGGAGATGCGATGCAGTGGCATTATTGTTTGTGATACGGGTGAGTAAAAATCGCAAATAGGAAAAAAAAAAACTTTTTATGGCAGTGATGAAAAAGGAAAATTCTACAATTTAAATAATTATTTATAAAATAAGCTAAACGAATTAAAAGCCTACATTTAGCCTAAATGTGGAGTGATGCGCAAGTGAGTGTCGCTTAAATAATAAAGACGGTAATACAATATAGGCTGTAGCCTTTTCTGTGCGGTTTTTATTTGACTAAATACACTGCCCGGACTGATTGGATTGCTGAAATTGAATTTCTGCGCCTGTTTCTTAAAGTCAATTCTATTAATATCTGAGCAAAGACATCATAGTTAGCAAAAAACTGCAATATGGAAAATCGTACAATTTTTCAAAATGCGGCTAAAGTTAAAAAATGTGGTTTTGGGTCGGGTGAAGGGAAGGAGGAATTGTTATTGAATAATTAACAACAAATTTGTAGGCCTCGATGGAAGATCAAGACAGACCTGGAAAAACGATAAAGCGATAGGTCTTTTATTGCGTTTTTTTATTACTGGCATTATACTTATTGGAATATTGTAAGCACTTTTAATGAATAAATAATCTGTTTGTGTGCCTAACACTAATAATCAATAGGCTTAAACGACGCTAACCATGAAAGATGACCAAAAAAAGCACATTGCGACTTTTACGCAGGAACGTTTTTAGGTTTTACAAGTCCAGAGATGTTTAAATGATTTATTTATTCTCATTGACGGTTTCACAGATAAAGTCTCTGATCTTACAGTCGAATAGATAACACAGGGCTGCAGCTGCGCGCGAGCTGAGCGCGCGGCAGTGATCATGCGCGCCACATGAGGGCAGCGTTGGGTGAGTTTTCGTCAATCCACCGTCACGCGCAGCGCAAGACCAGCCGTTCACCTTTGAAAATTCAAGTCACTAATAACAAAATCACTCATCTTCCTTGCAAATCACATGAAAACTTGTTGAGTCGAGATTACTCCAAACATGTTTGTTTAAGTGAGTAATTTAGCCACAATGCACACAAGCTTTCGGCTACTGTTATTGCGATTAAATAACAATTGTGTTGAATATTGTTTCAGACTAATCTATTTAAAACAAAACAGTCATGCATCATCTCAACGTTTTGTCTTTATTTTAAAGGTCCACTTAAACTAATTAGAAGTGCGTGTTTTCATAAGAATATACATCAGTACATGCTGTGCTTTTTCTTTTCCCATATCCAATCAGTCAATACGCGAAATACCACTGTCCCTTTCTTCATCCCGTCAGCTGACAAACACACAAACAACGATCATTATGCTAATCCCGCCGCTCTCACTGGCCGCCAGGCGCTCTGACGTCACGCGCGCGCAGACTATAACATCGCGGAGAGCTCTGGCGTCCTGCTACAGTCTGAATACTCAGGAGTGAGAGCGAGCTGAACTCTCTGCGGTGCAGAGCTGGAGAAACACAGCACACGTCGCTGGCTTAAGGACATATTTCTGGAGTATCCGGGATCGGGACGGGAGCCCTTCTCCGGTACTCATTTGTGTCTTTTATTTATGCTCTGAGTTCAAGTGCGGCGACGGGACGCGAGAGAGAAACTTGACTTTTTTCCCCCCCCCTTCCTCTAGTCCTGCGAGTAGAGACTCCAAAAGACTGCAGCTGAAAGTCGAGGTCTGTTCGTCCATATGAGGCAAATGTCTTTTGCAGTGCATTAGTCCTGAAAGTTTTCTCTCTCTCTCTCTTCTTTTTTTTTCTTTTGCTGTTTGAACAATTTCCGAGTGACACTGAATGCGCTCGAGCGCGTCGCGTTCGAAAACCCATCCAGAGATATTGCATGCGCAAAGGCGAAAGTCGGATTTTGCGACGTTGGTAAACACTTTGCTGAAGAACAGGGGCACGATGAGCGCAGATCTCGCCATGGGGCCAGAGCTGCCCACCAGCCCGCTGGCGTTGGAATATGTCAATGACTTTGATTTAATGAAATTCGAGGTGAAGAAAGAGGCATTGGCGGGGCTCGACCGCTCCAATATACGGCCGTGCAACCGCCTACAGCCGCAGGGCTCCGTGTCCTCCACTCCGATCAGCACCCCGTGCAGCTCCGTGCCGTCCTCCCCGAGCTTCAGCCCCACGGAGCAAAAGAACCACCTGGAGGAGCTGTACTGGATGCCCAGCGGTGCGTACCCGCAGCAGATCGACCCGCAGACGCTGAGCCTGACGCCCGAGGACGCCGTGGAGGCTTTGATCGGTGCCACGGCCCACGGGCACCCTCCGCCCCCTCATGTGCAGCAGCAGCTGCAAGCGGGAGCTTTTGAGGGATACAGGGGCGCGCATCACCACCACCACGGCCACGCGCAGCAACAGCAGCAACCGCAGCACCACCACCAATACGGCGCGATCCCGCATCACCCCGACGACCTGCCTGTTCACCCCGGCCACCACCAACACCAACACCACCATCACCACCACCAACACCACCACAGCCAGGACCCCGACAGCCCCTCTCCCAGCTCACCCCAGCAGCTCCACCACCGCCACCACCACCACCACCACCCGGGCCAGCAGGGTCACCACGGCCTGAGCGTGGAGGACCGCTTCTCCGACGACCAGCTGGTGTCCATGTCCGTGCGGGAGCTGAACCGACACCTGCGGGGCTTCACCAAGGACGAGGTGATCCGCCTGAAGCAGAAACGCCGGACCCTGAAGAACCGCGGCTACGCGCAGTCGTGCCGCTACAAGCGCGTGCAGCAGAAGCACGTGCTGGAGAACGAGAAGACCCAGCTCATCAACCAGGTAGAGCAGCTCAAGCAAGAGATCAACCGGCTGGCCCGAGAGAGAGACGCCTACAAACTCAAGTGCGAGAAACTGAGCGGAGCGAACGGGTTCCGCGAGGCAGGATCCACGAGCGACAACCCGTCCTCTCCGGAGTTCTTCATGTGAGTGCAGTGCGCTTCTTATGCCTGAGACCGAGACATTATACAGACACAGTACTGCTCCTTATTAGAAGAATAACCACGAGAAATAATAACCGCATATGTGTAACCATCGCCACCGACCTCGGCAACTAAGAACATGTTAGAATGTTTTTTTTTCTGGGAAACGTAGATTAGTTGCTTGTAGTTTTACCCGTTTTCTTAGGGAGATCTGACGAGAAAAGAAAAGAAAGTGAAGAACTGGCTTTTTGTGTGTGTGTGTGTTTAGGATAAGACCTTCTTTCCACCTGGTTTTGTTCTCGTTTGTTCACGAAAAAGAAAAAAAGAAAAGAGTCTGTGCTAAGCGAAAAAGAGAAACTTTGGACTTTCCCCCCCAAACTTGGCCAGAAGAGTTGAGCGCGCCACAATATGCAAAACCTCCCTTACTTCTCCTGTGCGACCCGACAGGGGGACTTATGCAACATCTCATTGGTTTATTGCCTGCTTGGTTATATATAGATATTATATATATATATATTAAAAAGAAAAGGAAAAAAAAAACGACAAACACATAAATCTGCATTAAGATATTAATCCTGCATGCTGGACATGTATGGTAATAATTTCTATTTTATACATTCTTTCTTTCTGTCTTTCTTTCTTTCTTTCTGTTCATTATGTATCATAAAGAGCATGTTTTTGATCTTTAGCTCTTTTTTGGGGGATATGAGACTGGGTTCATTTTGGACTTGTAAATATATGCAACAGCAAACCTACAAACCGACATCGAAGAGCTGATTGTTTTCCATCGTTTATGATTTGTTTCACGTTTTCGGAATTGATTTCCAGTAATGGGCATTTTGCGGTTGCATTTAAACTTTTATTTTTTTTTTAAAAAAAGCGCACTTTTGTTTATTGGGTTGGGGGGGCTATGGGATTTTTGGGAATTTTGGGATTGGCATTTTTTTTCTCCTGTCATCTTATAACAGCAGACATCACACAGGTGACGTTATCTTGACAGTCATGTCTGATTGTAGCGAGACACAAAAGTGCGCGCGCGTGTTTTTCCCCTTCATGCAGGCTGTTGCATAATCTATCGCTATTCTATAATACACGTAATTCTTATAGGTCGTATCTTTTTGATGGATATGGGCACCCTTTCATCATCATCATCATCATCATTATTATTATTTGATTTTTTGTTGTTGTTGTTGAGCTATCTGAGCTGCCAGTTTTATAAACCAACATTTCAAAATGTAGTTATTATAATCCAGCTCGAGGGTGTCAGGCTTCCTAAATCAGGGGTTTGTGTATTATTGCCTAACATGAAAACTACGCATGTATTTCAATGGAGAGTTTCAATGATCAATGTTTTAATGTTTTCCTTTATTTTTTTTTCTGCCGGTCAGTAAAAAATAAGGGATTCAGGTTCTGCATAATCTCAAAATGAAAAATTATATGTCTCATGTTATGTTTTTTTTTTGTTTTCTCTTTTTTCCTGTTTGTTTGTTTTATTATTATGTCGAGATTCTGGTTCTGCTGGCCAGATGCATAGTTTTTATTTTTAATGATTTAAATTAACAAACTTGTCAGATCATATTTGA
This sequence comes from Cyprinella venusta, assembly GCA_038021265.1. Lineage (NCBI taxonomy): Eukaryota > Metazoa > Chordata > Actinopteri > Cypriniformes > Leuciscidae > Cyprinella > Cyprinella venusta. The sequence continues at coordinate 3,160,604 of CM075883.1, forward strand.
ATAAGCATGGTGCTTGCATCTAAGAAATATTGTTAAAAAGTCATGCATTTAACAATCTTTTTGGTTTGTTACTGATTCAACTGTGTTGAAATCAAATGTAAACTGCAGCAGCGGGTTGTTGTTCTGTTTGTTAATTTCATGCTATTATGAGGGGATCAATTTTCAAATCTGTTTATATAAATGGAAAAAAAAAGAATAAGTTCAATTCGGACTGTTCCATTCAGGCTGGTTTCTGTTTCGTTTTTGCTGTTTTTGGAAGAAATGGTTTCCTATTTTGCTTATTAAAGTCAGTGAAACGACATTGATTTGGTAGCAACTCATTTGTATGCGTCTATCCCTGTGTGTGTGTCCAGATTTCGCCGCACTGTTATCATGTCTCACTTCAATACAGTGGTATCTGTTAGTCGTCGATCACGCTTATTGAAAATACGATGGAGGAACGATATATATATTTTTTGTTGTTGTTGTTTATCTCGCTGAACTTTGAGCTCGAGCGAACCAAATGCGGGAATTATGCGCTCTTACTTCCTACAAGGGGAAAGATTAAACTTTCTTTTGTTCAAATATATTTTGCTTGATAAGATAAAATATCCGAGACACGCCTTCTTTCTCAAAGTTTGAAATGCTTTTGGCTTGAGCGCGTTATTTTAGTAGGCTACATCAAACACGAAGGGGCGTTTTTATATCATTTGTAAAAAGAAAGCAAGCTAAAATCAGAATGCGTGCTAAGTCTCTCTCTTTCTCTCAATGTGTGTGTGTGTGTGAAGGCCTTCGCTTGTGTTGCGACCTGCAGGATTTGCAGCGCCCCGCGTGCTGACTCGAGCAGAATCCAGCGCGCACGTGCGCTCGGTAAAATGAGATCTTTGACCTTGCGCTCAAAGCCCAGACTGTGGGAACAGGACAATTAACCCTTCCGCCACTCAACACAACACACTTTTTCATATTTAGAACCAATTTAACGTCCAGCGTTGATATTTTTTGATCACTATACGATTCATAATAAAAAGCCCCGTGTGACACCACCACGAGGATTTATAGGCCTATTTCGCGTAAGTGTAATAATAAAAACTATGCAGTCGTCACACTTGCAGTTTATTTTAATATCAATTTCTGAAAAGCAACACACCTGAAAGTCATAACCGCGGAAAAGCTATTGAACGTCTCCGTCTTATTGCCTTTTACAAAACAGGCACAGTCTTTTTATGCCAGTGCAGTTTTATTGTCTTTGCTTGTTGCACCACTGCTTTTTACAAAATATGAAATCGTAATTTTATTCTGGATCGAGGACATAATTTACACAAATAATTCTAAATTAAAACGGGCCAAGTGTCGACTTGCAAAAAAGACTCAAAAGTGGTTCTTGAGATGTGACAACTAGCCTGATTGAACGTGCAAACGCATTATTATTACAATATGGACGTTGAAACAAGTGTTTAAAATAAATGCGTCCACCAAAACAAAAAAAACAACTCATACCCGATTAAGAACTGTTTTCTCAGCAGCGTATGAGCGGTCAGGGCGACTCTCTCAGACTTCACAGTAAGTTAAGCGTGTTGTGAGAGCTTTGCCACTCTTCTCCAGAGCATGAGAGAAGGACGAGGCCGGGTGTTGTTAGGATTTCCTGACGGTTTTTAGTTTCTGGTGTCAGAACATTATCTGCCATGTGTCTGCACAATCTCAAGGGCAGGGCGAAAGAACCGAGGCCTGAGCCAAGAGCACAACTCCTATGCCAAACAACACATTATTGCCTAGTATAAAATACTCATTTCTTTCATATCACACTTTTGTGTACATTTATGCAGATGTCCGACATTATTTCCCATCGGACATTGGTCTCTGTGCTGGAACGCGTGATGCTGTACGATTATGAGAATATCAATTAAAATGTGCTGCGATTCTATTTCACCGTTGTAAATATCGACAGAGATAATCGCGCACTAAAAGACGGAGCGCGCGTCGGACGACCCTTTTACATTCTCTTTAGGATTAAATGTTCAATTATTATGAAATTTTAGTGTCAAAAGAGAAAAAAAATCAATTACACTCACTGTTGCTTTTGTTCAATAAGCTCGCAAATTGCTATTGATTCTAATCGTTAGCGTCTTCTGTACATTGCAGAGTGGGATGCTGGTTCTTGATTTTTTTATTATGTATTCCTCTGTCTCTGTGCAAAGGTACTGTACGCAAAGACAGGCGGTTGAGAGAGGGTAAAGAAGGGGATGAGATTGAGAGAACGGGAAGCGCATTGATGTATTGACCCCGGCGCGCTTGAAAGCCCTGAGAGCCGAGCGTTATCCGAGTTCTCGTGTAGAACAGGTGTGTACATCAAAATGCACGTGCATGCACACAAATATAACGTTTTCAGCTATTTAGCAGTGATTATTTAAGGCAACCGCTGATGTGACAATGTTATTACAATGTTATAACAGTGTAATGACAATGTAATGTGTAATAAAACGATTAGATTTGTTGCAAAACAAATTTACACGGAACTGTCTTGTTCGGATTGTCTTCTTTGGGCCAGTTTGGGATAATCACGTGCGTGCGTATTAGTCAATGAATGGCTGTTCTGGTTTCAGTTCAGTGGTTCATCATGCGTGTTTGCTCTTCCTAAAACTATTGCCTCACTTCTGATCTCCCAACTTAACCTCTAGAAATTATTTAAAGGCAGCAAATATTTAATAGGCTTAATGCAATGTCAGTTCATAGAGGGGGGAAAAATCGGACACAATAAATCCATACATATGATTTGGCTTGAAAATTGAAATATACAGTAATAACACTAATTGTCTCTCAGTATTTGCAGATTTGGCCTCTTCATTAGAGCCACAGCGGTACAGAACAAGACCATATCATAAAACCCATTTATAACAATTATTTTATCGAATCATAAAAGAAATGAAAAAAAGCTAAGAGTTTTAATTGAGCTGGATGTGGTATCTTACACTTGTTAAATCTTATGTATATTCTACACTAACTGTAATATCTACACACAGCCCTGGTCTAGATTGTGATTACAGTGCCCCTCATTTCATAATTTGTAGACTTTCCTGGACATTTCGAAAGAGGCATTAAAAAATATAAACAACTAATTATTGAGGCATTCAAAACTATTTGGTTTACGTTTGGACAGCTGAAAATACAATAAAAAAACATCGCAATATGAACAGTCTAATTCAGGCAAGCATCAAAGTTTACGAAGTGACGTTTAGCAACCCGATCTCACGGGAATTCGTACGAATTTTACGAGGTGGCTAATTCGTAACAATTCGTACGACCTCACTCGTACGAATTAGTACGATTTTTGTGAAATCGTACATATTTTACGAATTGGCCAATTCATATGAATTCGTACGATTGACCTACCCCTAACCCCGCCCCTAAACATAACCATCACGTGGGTTTAGGCAATTCGTACGAATTCGTACGAGTGAGGTCGTATGAATTAGTACGAATTAGCCACTTTTGAATCACTCGTACGAATTGGTCGTGAGATAGGGTAGTTGCATAAAGTACATTCAAACTTCCCGTATGTAAAGCCATGACTCTAGCATATTTCCAGGGGAGTTACTTTTACAGGAAGGCCAGACATTCATCACAGGAAAACACATTTTCCTCGCTCAACAATTCCAGGAGAAAGTTTCTCTCTGGCATATAAGCATGAGCGATGCCAGCGGACTGGACTTCCAGGTCTTAAGCCCCCGAACGTCTTCAGTAAACATTACATTTATTCATTTAGCAGATGCTTTTATCCAAAGCGACTTACAAATGAGAACAATAGAAGCAGGTAAACAACAAACGTAAGTGCTACGACCCCTCTCGGTTAAATTTAACACAGTTTTTTTTAAGACTAGAAGAGAAAAGAGAAAGTGTTGGTATTACTGGATCAAGTGCAAACGAAAAAGATGCGTCTTCAGCGGTTTCTTGAAAGTGGCCTCTGACTCAGATCATTCCACCAGCAGGGAACAGTCATGGAAAAGGTCCGAGAAAGAGATTTTTTACCTCTTTGAGATGGCACCACAAGACGACATTCGCTTGTTTCTGGATGGCACATTAGTCTAAAGTAATGAGTTTAGGTAAGAGGAAGCAGAGGTTGTTCAAGGCGAACGTCAGTGACTTGAATTTAATTCGAGCGGCAACTGGTAACCAGTACAGTATTCTGAGGAGAGGAGTGATGTGTGCTCTGGCTCATTGAAGACTACTCTGGCTGCTGCATTCTGGAGAGGTTTGACAGAGCGAGCTGGAAGAGCATTAAAATAGAGGGAATGCATTGACATCACTTTCCCGCCGGAACAACCCCCCTCAGCCTGACTGAGTGGCAAAAGATCTGCTGCGGGACTGGATTTAATAGGGGAAACTGCGAAAATGCGACTAAAACGAACTATTTTATCAATTTAAACTAAATGTTGGATTCAATATAGTGTTCCTTACAACTTACTAAAGATCCAGTGATCCATGGATATTGACGTCCAGCTTGGAATCGTGTTGCCTGACATTTATGTTTGCCTGATTTCGACACCAGGGAAATAAAAGCAATATATACCTAAACATAAAGCACATTTGCCTGTGAACGCTTTATATAAAAGGTCTAAATCCTGGGGCCAGTTGTTCAAAGGTAAGGTGATCAGATTTTGGTTATCGGATTGGATCAAATCTTGAAAATGGGTTGTTCAAAAGGGAAAGAAGGAATCTGAAATCAGATTAGATCAAGGAATCCAATCCTAGTTTTAATCTGGATCAAACCTTCAGTTTGTGTTGTTCAAAACTTGTCAGTGGAACTTGGATAACTTTGATCCAAAAAAAAACAGGACTATTCTGATCCCAACAGGGGGTAGGATTTCAAGGGGGATTTCAGGAAGAAAATGTAGTAAAACTTTAAAATTGGTCAAATAATACATTTGTGTAATTTAGTGTATATTTTTTTATTTATATTTTGCACTTGACTTGTGAAACCGTTGTAACAGTGATAAAGTAGACATAGGCTAACAATCAAGCTATCCAGTGTAGTAAAGTAAAAATAAAATAAAAATTATCTTGTCCCCATTTGTGTTTTGTCTCAAAATAAGAAACACTTACAGTGACCCCATGTTGGCTCTTCTACCTGTTCTTTTCATAGTTGGTAGCCCACATTGTGATATGTTGTCCCATTTAGAGGACTGGTAATCCAGATTTGGTAATCTTGAAAACTGTGTATCTGGATCAGGGTGATCCAGTCCACCCTGCTTTAAAAAACCGGCACAAAAGTAAGACGGATTACTTGATCCTGGATAGGAAAAAATGGGATTTCCAAATCCAGATCATTTTGATCCAGATTAAATGTTTTGAACAACTGGCCCCTGGTGATCACTTATATCAATGGTATTTATAGCCTATGTACAGTGGTGTGAATAAGTGTTTGCCCCCATTCTAAAGTTGCCTAAAAAGAGGAATAAAAAATCGTCTTTTGGATATTGATCTTAATGCCTTAATAAGAAAAAATGAGGTAAACTCCAACCTTTAAGGACACAAATTTTCTTTGTGAATGAATAATGTATCATAAATTTTATGATACATTATTAAATAATGTATCATAAAGTGTTTATGATGTGGGTACAACTGAGGAATAAATTGCTTGAATTCGATTAAAGGGATACTCCACTTTTTTTGTAAATAGGCTCATTTTACAACTCACCCAGAGTTAAACAGTTTTACCATTTTCAATTCCATTTAGCCAAATTTTTTGATATTTAGAAGAATATCAGTAACCAGACAGTTTCTGGTCTCATTGACTTCCATACTAGGAAAAAAAATACTATGGAAGTCAATGGACCAGAAACTGTCTGGTTACTGATATTCTTCTAAATATCAAAAAAATCGTCTGAGTACATTCGAAAATGGTAAACCCCAACTGTTTAACTCTGGGGAGTTGTAAAATAAGTCTATTTCCAAAAAAAGTGGAGTATCCCTTAAAGAAGTTGATAGTAAAAACTATCATTGTTTTTATTGAATACGTTTCCGTAATTGTCCATTTGTGTAACCAATTAAGACCGTTTGGTCCTTTAAATCTGGTCATTGGTGTCACTATTGACAGTTTTGACTATTGCGTGAAGTTCATATTGCAGTTATAAGTACAGCGCAGTGATGAGTTCTGCAGACAACTGAAGAAATCAGAGGAAACTGTGTGTTGACTTTGGTCAGAATTTATTTTCCAGAAGTAATAAGTACCAATTATTTCTGAGATAACTGTAACTCAAAATAGAGTGAATATACAGTTATGCAAGATGAGTGTATTGCCAAACTTTAGAACAGGAGCCTGGCCTCCTTTTATTATAACACAATGCAAATCAAACTGAATCTTTGCAAACACTTACAGATTATTGAGACCTTTGTAGTTTAAGCCGCCATACATTTGAAAATGTAATATAATTAAAACAATTATTTTGATTAAGTAATAGTTTGAATTTTAAAATGATTGATTCATTGGCTGATCCATGCATCCATTAATTCGTAATGTAATTCATCTCACTCTCTCTCTCTCCGCAATAGTTTGTTACATGTGTTGGTGTTTTAGGCTCAGTAACAAGGAAGCATGCTACAACCACGGCCACCGTCATCAACATCTGCAAGTGTTTTGGAAGTGCAAAGCTTCAAGACCAATTAAAGAAAGAGAAAACAACACAAACACACTGATCTACAAGAGCGAGCTTCACTCGCCATATGAAGTTTTCCGTTTGTTCATTTAAAGGGTACCTATTATGGATTTTTGAAAATTGCCCTTCATGTAGTGTTTAACATAGATCTAAGTGAACGAAAACCTCCTGCAAAGTTTTAAACATGAAAGTTCATCGTATACAAAGTTATTGTCTCTCAAAAGTAAGAGTCGACTCTGAGTCGCTGATATGAATCGTTCGAAGAACGATGCTTTTCCTTTGTCTAGTTGACGTCAACTTGACAAGTTATTTGAATAAGAAACGCCCACTTATTGCGCTCGGAGATTCAACGACTCATGAACAGTTGAGCCTACGCTATCTCACGACCAATTCGTACGAATTCGACGAATGATTAAAAAGTGTGTAATTCGTACGACCTCACTCGTACGATTTGTCTAAACCCACGTGATGGGTTGGTTTAGGGGCGGGGTAAGGGGTAGGTCATTTGTACGAATTCATACGAATTGGCCAATAGGTGGTTTGCGGTCACGTGATTGTGTTGACGCGCGGAATGCAGATGGAGGGCAAGGAGTTAAGAGCGCAATGGACGAGATGGAGGAAAATCCGTACTGTACTACTTTAGACGCTATAACAAGAGAAATATATAAACAGAAAATAGAAACATATGTTGGACGTGATCCTTACGTTATGAAGAGGAGCGATTTTCAACTGAATCGAGAGATTTGCCTGCCATCAAGGCTGTAGATATCAGCAACTAACTCGTCTTACAGACATACTTTGACTTTACAAAGTTAGGAAACTGGTATGTTACACAAACAGCCACATAAGTGTATTTAAACACCTGAATAATGTAGTTATAAGCCACAATAATAATGTATTAACTCACATTTGACGAAGTGATCACTGCACACGCGCCGCACAGGCATTTTCCCATTCGGCTCCTCCCGACTGTAGACGTAGGTTTGCAAGGCATTTTTCCCGGTGTTTTTCTGTCAATTTCTTGTATTTCCCCCCCTTATAAACAACAACTTTTGTCACACGATAAAAACTCCTCGTGGTTTGATCGATTTGAGCAACCATAAACGACGCAAAACATAGGCATTTTGAGTGTGTCATAGTGCTTCCTAAATATAGAAATCACTTCCTGCCCTCCATATGCGTTTCGCGCCATGGCAACGCAGTGGCGTGACGTCACGTGAAAACAAGATATTCGTAAAATATGTACGATTTAGCAAAATCGCACTAATTCGTACGAGTGAGGTCGTATGTATTGTTACGAATTAGCCACTTTTTAATCATTCGTGGAATCCGTGCGATTTGGTTGTGAGATCGGGTTGCCGTTCTCATCCTTTGGCGTCATATATGACATTTCGTTGAAATACTACGCACATGACACCCTTTAGCGTCAATATAACATGCAGAACCCAAGGCGTCATACAGGTGAGTGGCATCCTTTAGCGTCAGACACTCCCCCAGACCTTAACCTACCCATAACAGTGTGTTAAATTGACGATAAAGGGTGCCATGTGCCTAGTATTTCGACAAAATGTCATATGGCGTCACACATATGACGCCAAAGGATGAGAATGTGTTGGAACCAACCCGATCTCACGACCAAGTCGTATGAATTCGACGAATGATTATTAAAAAGTGGCTAATTCGTAACAATTCATACGACCTTACTCGTACGAATTAGTACGATTTTGCTAAATCGTACATATTTTACGAATTGGCCAATTCGTATGAATTCGTACGAATGACCTACCCCTTACCCCGCCCCTAAACCTAACCATCACGTGGGTTTAGACAAATCGTACAAATTCGAACAAGTGAGGTCGTACGAATTAAACATTTTTTACTCATTCGTCGTATTCGTACGAATTGGTCGTGAGATAGTGTTGGTTGGAACAGTTAGACCTATATATATAAATAACAGTGGAGCCTGCAGAAAGATTGCTGACTGCCAATAGGCAGTGGTGGAATGTAACGAAGTACAAATACTTAGTTATTTTACTTAAGTACATTTTTTACGTATCTTTACTTTACTTAAGTTAAATAAATAGTGCATACTTTTTACTTTTACTTCGTTACATTTTGCAGCAATTATTCTACTTTCTACTCCACTACATTTCAACAACTTCTGTTACATTTTCGTTACATTTTCTGATCAGTTTTTCCCCCGCCAAACGTAATCTGACCGTCCGTTCGTTGCACGTTAGTCTCACCAGTGACGTTTGGTTGCCATAGATACATCAACTAAATGCGTCTCGCACGCAGTGTGTTTATCGTGCAATTTATGCGCGGAAATTTGTTTTTACGTGCATAGGAAACACACCGTGTGTAATATACGTTTGGTTAGGATTATGGCAAGCCAAGAGGTTCAGAATTACACCATTAATTAATCCCGTTTACTGCCAAACATAGTTATTAACATATAAGGATAAGCATGATGTGCATATTGCCTAATTGCAAGCTTGTTTCAGAAATAGTGACATTTTTTTCCATCATTATTGAACATCATTATAGGAGTATTAGGTTGAATGAGTTAGAATTAAATGTTTTATTAATCATTAGAAAATAGTCATTAAGAGAATCAATTGTTATGCAAGTACTTTTACTTTTAATACTTAAAGTACATTTAAAATCAGGTACTTTTTACTTAAGTATGGTTGTCATTGTGTTACTTCTACTTTTACAAAAGTAAATATTTATCTGGTTATTTGTACTTTTACTTAAGGACTGAGATTCATTACTTCCTCCTCCACTGCCAATAAGTGAACTGGTGTTCCCCTTTCCCTTTGTTTCTTGTCATTATTATTTTGTTTCATTTCGGTTTGTTTTGTGCTGTGACGGCACTTCGTTTCGCTGTTTCTCATCCGTCAGTGTATGAAAACATTTGGAGCTCTTGGCGTTATCTCACCCTAGCATTTGGCGTTTAGTTTGGCTAATCTGAGCTGAAAATTACCGACACTTACAGCAGAGCAAGTCCCACGATCACGGATCCGTGTGTAAACAGTCCAACGCATTCTCATCCTTCAGCGTCAGATAGAACGCTATATGACAAAACGGCGCTTTACTATGCACATGGCACCCGTTATCGTTAATATAACACGCGCTGTGAGGGCTAAGTTTAGGTGTGGGATAGGGTCTGCGTGTCATATTCACGCTAAAGGATTTATGACGTCTTGGGTTTGCGTGTTATATTAACGATAAAGGTTGCCATGTGCGTAGTATAGCGCCGTTTTGTCATATAGCGTTTTATGTGACACTAAAGGATGAGAACGGGCTGAACAGTCATGAACCAAGCTCGATACCGTAGACGGATGCCTCGTGTGGCGCGACTGACCTGGATTGTGCATGAAGTTTGGGCAGATTGTGATTACACAGGGGAAAAGATTAAAGAGATTATGCTATTTTGAAGGATTATGAAAGTAGAATATTTTTTTCTAACTAATCAGTCGGACGGCCCACACACAGCACTGGTCTCAAACAGATGAGGAGACGCATGACAGGTGTCAGAAGCACAGCAACACACACGCGGCACACACCCCTCATTAATGCGCACTTGTGGCTTATCTCAAAAGTATTTCTACAGAATTTACTCTCAGATAATATAGTAATGATATTAAAGGCCACAAAAGTTTCTTAAAGAGAGCACATTTAAGGCCTGTTCACACCGGGACGAATTTCGCGTGCGATATTCGTCGACGTTTAACGCCTCGTGACTAAACAATGGGCGCCAATGTGAGTGTTCACACCGACGCGAAAAACGCCACGCGTAAAAGCGTCATTTTTTAAAAAACGCCTCGGGTTCGTTTTTTTGGTTTGACGCGCCGCGTCAAAACCTATCCGACCAACGAGATTGGCGGGTTTGCTCACGTGTCTGGTGCTTACAGTAAAACACAACTTGGGGGGCGCTCAAACGCAAAACGGTCTTGCTGAGCACACATACGGCGAAGGAGAGATAGCCTACAAGGCAAGTTGAGCTGCTGGTCTCAGAGCATAAAGAGCTATATGATAATATTTATATTAGTATTTCTGTACAAAAAGTATAGTAGGGTGATTATAAGTCCTGTTTTCCCGGGATATGTGTAAAACGGTCACTTTGTGCTTTATAGAAATCTGAGTTGAGATGAGAACTGCGCATATAGTGTGTAGTGTCAGTTAGATTTTGACAAGTGAGGAGAGGAGATAACCGCTCCGCCGACTCTTTGTATTCTTTCTTTTATTTTATTTGTCTATTGTGACCAGATGTTTGTTTGTGTTTTTTTTTCCTCGCTCGATCACCATGTATGAGGACGAGTGTAACGAGTGGTTTTATTAAACGCGGGGAAATACGAGAACTCTCGTCTCTAGTGCATCTGTTCATCCGACAACTAGTGCTATGTTTTTATCTCTGGGCAACATCTCAACTTTGGGTTAAACATGTCCTGTTTTCACGTTCTGTCCTGACTCGTTTTAAGTGATGAAAATGTCCTGGTTTTCAAAAAAAATGCTGGGAAAAATCAGTTCTACTGCAAAATATAGATGGGCAAACAAGGTGGATGAGGAAGAAAAACAGGATAAAGAGGATGAAAACTAAAGATATAAATAGATTTTGTTAGTTCGTTTTTGTAAGTTTGTGAGAGCTAGTTTTTGTTACATTTGGAGGCATTTCTTTTAGTTATTTATTATTTATATATTTATTTTTCTAATACAGAAGACATTTTTTCTATCATTATTTCATTCGTTTTTTTTTAATGTTATAATAAAACATTGAGACATGAATATGATCACCCTAGTATAGTATTGTATTATTATTTCTGTTTTACATTAAGCGCCATCTAATGTCAGGGAATGAATTTGCATGTTCACTCGGCTCATCGTCAGCGAAAAACGCTTGGGTGTGAACACAAAAAACGCATTGAAAAACGCTGACGAATAACGCACGCTGATATTCGTCCCAGTGTGAACAGGCCTTTACATTCCCGTTTCTTCACACACTCGAGTGCACTTTGTGTTAATGTTAAAAAGTTTTACTTTAAAGTACATTTTAAATCATTGGCATGCTTTGTAGAAGTGCACTTAATTTGATGCGTTTACTAACGTACTAAAGCACATGCAAAGTACTTGATTACAACATTACTTTTAAAGTAATATATTTGAAATGTACTGAATTGCTACTTTTTTATTACAAATATATTTGGTAAAGCATTGATAGCACTTTATTTTACAGTCATGTTCCCCATGCACATACTGTATACTTATAGTTATTATAATAACTGGGTAATAACCCTGAACCTACTGTACTCCTAAACCTAACCCATGTAGTAACCTTTATATAACCAGGCATGTACTGTTAAGTGCATATACTGTGAAATATAGCACAACCAAAACATTACACATAAGTTTCAATAGAAATGTCAGTTTACCGCATGCTTGTCAGTACATTTTAACCAAATTTCAAGGACAATGGAAACTAGAAAAAAAAGTTTGATGACACAAACTTTAAGTTGGCTTGAGAAAGCCAGACCAGAGAGTTTGAAGAAGTTTAAAGTAGTTTGAAAGATAGATTAGTTAGAAAGAATGAATAGATAGATAAAGAGAAAGATTAGTTTCAATGAAAGACAGAAAGATTAGTTAAATAAATGGATTAGTTAGAAAGAAAGAGAGATAGATAGATAGAAAGAAAGAAAGAAAGAAAGAAAGAAAGAAAGAAAGAAAGATAGATAGATAGATAGATAGATAGATGATAGATAGATAGATAGATAGATAGATAGATAGATAGATCTAACATGTTTTACCAAGAAGCCAGCATGATCAGCATGTAGCTAACATGATTAGCATGCTGTTAGCATCATGCTAACACAATTAGCATTTTGTGAACATCATGCAAGCATGTTTTTACCAAGAACCTATCATGATTAGCCTGTAGCTAGCATGATCCTAACATGATTAGCATGTAGCTAGCATGATTAGCATATTGCTAGCATCAAGCTAATACAATTCGCATGTTGTTAGCATCATGCTAGCATGTTTTTATCAAGAAGCTAGCATGATTAGCATGTAATTAGCATAATGCTAGCATTATTAGCATGTTGCTAGCATGATATTAACATGATTAGCATGTTGCTACCATAATGCTAGCACAATTAGCATGTTGTTAGAATCATGCTAGAGTGTAATTTACCAAGAAGCTAGCATGATTTGCATGTAGCTAGCATGATGCTAGCGTAATTAGCATGTTGCTAGCATCATGTTAACACAATTAACATGTTGTTAGTATCATGCTAGTATGTTTTTAGCAAGAAGCTGACATGATTAGCATGTAGCTAGCATGATGCTAACATTAATAACATGTTGTTAACATGATGCTAACACGATTAGCATATTGCTAACATGCTAACATGTTTTTAACAAGAAGCTAGCACAATTAACATGTTGCTAGCATGTTTTAGCAAGAAGCTAGCACAATTAGTATGTTGCTAGCTTAATGCTAGCATGTTTTTAGCAAGAAGCTAGCATGATTAGCATGTAGCTAGCATAATTCTAGCATGATTAGCATGTAGCTAGCATCATGCTAGCATGATTAGCATGTTGCTAACATGATTAGCATATAGCTAGCATCATGCTAACATGATTAGCATGTTACTAGCATCATGCTAACATGATTAGCATGAAGCTAGCATCATGCTAGCATGATTAACATGTAGCTAGCATCATGCTAGCATGATTAGCATGTTGATAGCATCATGCTAGCATGTTTTTAGCAAGAAGCTAACATGATTAGCATGTAGCTAACATCATACTAGCATGATTAGCATGTTGCTAGCATCATGTTAGCACAATTAGCATGTTGCTAGCATAATGCTAGCATGTTTTTAGCATCATGCTAGCATGATTAGCATGTAGCTAGCATCATGCTAGCATGATTAACATGTTGCTAGCATCATGCTAACATGATTAGCATGTTGATAGCATCATGCTAGCATGTTTTTAGCAAGAAGCTAGCATGATTAGCATGTAGCTAGCATCATACTAGCATGATTAGCATGTTGCTAGCATCATGCTAGCATGATTACCATGTTGCTAACAAGAAGCTAGCATGATTAGCATGTAGCTAGCATCATGCTAGCAAGTTTTTAACAAGAAGCTAGCATGATTAGCATGTAGCTAACATCATGCTAGCATGATTAGCATGTTGCTAGCATCATGTTAGCACAATTAGCATGTTGCTAGCATGTTTTTAGCATCATGCTAGCATGATTAACATGTAGCTAGCATCATGCTAGCATGATTAGCATGTTGCTAGCATCATGCTAGCATGTTTTTAGCAATAAGCTAACATGATTAGCATGAAGCTAGAATAATTAGCATCATGAAAGAAAGAAAGAAAGAAAGAAAGAAAGAAAGAAAGAAAGAAAGAAAGAAAGAAAGAAAGAAGGATGGATAGATTAGTTAGAAAGAAAGAAAGAAAGAAAGAAAGAAAGAAAGAAAGAAAGAAAGATAGATAGATAGATAGATAGATAGATAGATAGATAGATAGAAAGATGGATAGAGTAGAAAGAAAGAAATAAAGAAAGAAAAGAGAAAGAAAGAAAGAAAGAAAGAAAGAAAGAAAGAAAGATGGATAGATTTGTTAGAAAGAAAGATGGATAGATTAGTTAGAAAGAAAGATTGATAGATTAGGTAGAAAGAAAGATGGATAGATTAGTTAGAAAGATGGATGGACAGACTAGTTAGGTAGAAAGAAAGAAAGAAAGAAAGAAAGAAAGAAAGAAAGAAAGAAAGAAAGAAAGAAAGAAAGAAAGAAAGAAAAGCGAAAGAAAGGAAGAAAGATGGATAGATTAGTTAGGTAGAAAGAAAGAAAGAAAGAAAGAAAGAAAGAAAGAAAGAAAGAAAGAAAGAAAGAAAGAAAGAAAGATGGATAGATTTGTTAGAATGAAAGAACGATAGATTTGTCAGAAAGAAAGATGGATAGATTAGTTAGAAAGAAAGATGGATAGATTTGTTAGAAAGAAAGAACGATAGATTTGTTAGAAAGAAAGATGGATAGATTAGTTAGAAAGAAAGATGGATAGATTAGTTAGGTAGAAAGAAAGAAAGAAAGAAAGAAAGAAAGAAAGAAAGAAAGAAAGAAAGAAAGAAAGAAAGAAAGATGGATAGATTAGTTAGAAAGAAAGATGGATAGATTAGTTAGGTAGAAAGAAAGAAAGAAAGAAAGAAAGAAAGAAAGAAAGAAAGAAAGAAAGAAAGAAAGAAAGAAAGAGAAAGAAAGAAAGAAAGAAAGAAAGAAAGAAAGAGAAAGGAAGAAAGATGGATAGATTTGTTAGAAAAAAAATGGATAGATTTGTTAGAAAGAAAGATGGATAGATTTGATATAATGAAAGATGGACAGATTATTTAGAAAGAAAGATTGATAGATTAGTTAGAAAGAAAGATGGATAGATTAGTTAGAAAGAAAGATGGATAGATTAGTTAGAAAGAAAGATGGATAGATTAGTTAGAAAGAAAGATGGATAGATTAGTTAGGTAGAAAGAAAGAAAGAAAGAAAGAAAGAAAGAAAGAAAGAAAGAAAGAAAGAAAGAGAGAGAAAGAAAGAAAGAAAGAAAATGAAAGAAAGAAAGAAAGAAAGAAAGAAAGAAAGAAAGAAAGAAAGGAAGAAAGATGGATAGATTAGTTAGAAAGAAAGATGGATAGATTTGTTAGAAAGAAAGATGGATAGATTTGTTAGAAAGAAAGATGGACAGATTATTTAGAAAGAAAGATTGATAGATTAGTTAGAAAGAAAGATGGATAGATTAGTTAGGTAGAAAGAAAGAAAGAAAGAAAGAAAGAAAGAAAGAAAGAAAGAAAGAAAGAAAGAAAGAAAGAAAGAAAGAAAGAAGAGAGAGAGAAAGAAAGAAAGAAAGAAAGAAAGAAAGAAAGAAAGAAAGAAAGAAAGAAAGAAAGAAAGAAAGAAAGAAAGAAAGAAAGAAAGGAAAAGAAAAGAGAAAGAAAGGAAGAAAGATGGATAGATTAGAAAGAAAGAAAGATTAAGTAGATAGATAGATAGATAGATAGATAGATAGATAGATAGATAGATAGATAGATAGATAGATAGATAGAAAGAAAGTAAGATGGATAGAATAGTTAGGTAGAAAGAAAGAACGATAGATTTGTTAGAAAGATAGATGGATAGATTTAACAAAGAAAGATTGATAGATTAGTTAGAAAGAAAGAAAGAAAGATGGATAGATTAGTTAGAAAGAAAGATGGATAGATTAGTTAGAAAGAAAGATGGATAGATTTGTTAGAAAGAAAGATGGATAGATTAGTTAGAAAGAAAGAAAGAAAGAAAGAAAGAAAGAAAGAAAGAAAGAAAGAAAGAAAGAAAGAAATATTAAATAGATAGATAGATAGATAGATAGATAGATAGATAGATAGATAGATAGATAGATAGATAGATAGATAGATAGATAGATAGATAGATAGATAGATAGATAGAGTTCATTAGTACATATAGAATGGTAGTTTAATTGAGTCTAGGACTTCAAGGAATTTAGATTTGAGTTTTTGTGGTACGCTATTGGGCCACCGTAGTCTTGGCTCAATTTGACCATGCTGCAATGAAAGTCAATGGGATTTTTATGATTTTTAATATTAATTTTTAAGAAATCTGAAAGTCGAATCAGTCTAAAAAGATATAGCAACTCGAGTCAGAACAGTCTGAAGGTCTGACCCGAGTTTGGAGTTTGTAGAGTTAAAGCTCTAGGAGGAGTAGCAGTCAGAAAATTTTGAGTAAGAAGAATAATAATAACTAGAATGTACATTTCCAGAAGAAAATGTGAAGTGGTGCTTGCAGTGGCAAAACTCACCACCCGGTTGCTGGGGTGTTCTGGGTGGTTGCTAGGGTGTTGCTAGGTGGTTGCTAGGGTGTTTCTAGGGTGTTCTGGGTGGTTGCTAGGGTGTTGCTAGGGTGTTGCTAGGTGGTTGCTAGGGTGTTCTGAGTGGTTGCTAGGTGGTTGCTATGGTGTTATGGGTGGTTGCTAGGTGTTTGCTAGGGTGTTGCTAGGTGGTTGCTAGGGTGTTCTGAGTGGTTGCTAGGGTGTTGCTAAGGTGTTCTGGATGGTTGCTAGGCGGTTGCTAGGCGGTTGCTATGGTGTTCTGGGTGGTTGCTAGGGTGTTGCTAGGTGGTTGCTAGGGTGTTCTGGGTGGTTGCTAGGGTGTTGCTAGGCAGTTGCTAGGGTGTTCTGGATGGTTGCTAGGCTGTTGCTAGGCAGTTGCTAGGGTGTTCTGTGTGGTTGCTATGGTCTCGCTAGGCGGTTGCTAGGGTGTTCTGGGTGGTTGCTAGGGTGTTGCTAGGGTGTTCTGGGTGGTTGCTATGGTGTTGCTAGGTGGTTGGTAGTGTTCACAGATGGTTACTATAGAGTTTTTATAATGTTCATGGCATGATTTAGCACTTAGCTAATCAATATTAGCATGTAGCTATTCACTGCTAGCATGTGTAGCATGTAGCAAGTCCTGTTTGCTAGCATGAGTAAAAAGATCCAACCCCCATCTCTATACGATGTTTTGATTCAGAGATATAGGTCTTGCAAAACGGTTGCTAGGGTAATCTGTTTGGTTGCTAGGGAGTGGCTTGGCAGCTGCTAATCATGAAGCTCCAAAGTCAATGTGAATGTATAAACCAACCCCTTTCTCTATACAATGTTTTGATGCAGAGTTATAGGTCTCACAAAATGGTTGCTAGGGTACTCTGTTTGGTTGCTAGGGAGTGGCTTGGCAGCTGCCAATCATGAAACACCAAAGGCTGCTTGTCAGTATAAATGATATAAACCAACTTCCATGCCTGTATGACATTCAGAATGGAAGATATCCCTCTTTGGATTTTGGTTGCTAAGGTGCTTGACATTGGTTGCTAGGGCGTGACCAGTAAGTGTAGAGGTGATTCAGGATTGGCTGTTTGCTGGCCCGAGTCAAACGAGCCCACCCTCATGTTTCTATGACACTTATATCCTGAGATATCCCTTTCATCTTTTTTAATGGAAGTCTATGGGAGTTGTTGCTAAGGAGTGCTAAATGGTTGCTAGGGCGTGGCGAAATAGCTTCACAATGATCCTGAGAGACTGATTGGCTGTCTGAGTAAAATGAGCCCGCCCCTTTGTCTCTACGACACTGTGATCCAGAGCTATGTTCAATACAAAATCCCTATGCAATTTACCATAGTAGGAAAAACACATGCATTTGATGGGACGTCCTTCACCATAGTAAGTCAATGGGGGAAACTTTGGGCAGCTCCTGCCCCCCAGGGGTGCAACTTTTACCCCATTGTGAGGTTTATTCTTACAGAGCCTGCCAGCCTCTTCAAATGTGGCAAATCACACGTTTTTCCGAAATCGTTGTTCGGAGCTATGACTCGTCAAAGTTTGTCGCAATGTTAAGTCTATGGGATTTTTTGGAAATTCGTTCGCCCCTGGGGCGAACACCGTACCCCCGATCTCTTAAAAAAGTGATTTGACAATTCTCCTCAATAGGCCGCACGATTTGATGCCTCATTTATGTGTCTGTGACAAAAACTGTGGACGTAGGAGTGCGCCAAACTTTTTCCTGGAATAGTATAATGCTATACTAGAAATTTTGAATGGGAAAAATTTTTGGGGAGCTCCTGCCCCCCAGGGGTGCAACTTTTACCCCATTGTGAGGTATTTTCTTAAAGAGCCTGTAAGCCTCTTCAAATGTGGTAAATCGCAGGTTTCTGCGAAATCCTCGTTTCGAGCTATGACTCGTCAAAGTTTTTCGCAATGTTAAGTCTATGGGATTTTTTTTGGCCGTTTTTCGCCCCTGGGGCGACCATCGTACCCCCGATCGCTTAGAAAAGTCATAGCACACCTCTCCTAAATGAGCCGCTCGATTTGACGCCTCACCCATGGGTCTGTGACAAAAACTGCGGGAGGAGTAGCGTGCCAAAAAACGCACGGAAGTTGAAAAAAAAAAAAAAAAAAAAAATAATAAACCATTGGGGTCAATGGGGAAAATTCGGGCAGCTCCGGTCCCCCAGGGGTGCAACGTTTACCCCATTGTGATGTATTTTCTTAAAGAGCCTGTCAGCCTCTTCAAATGTGGTAAATCGCAGGCTTCTGTGAAATTCTCGCTCGGAGCTATGACTCGTCAAAGTTTGTCGCAATGTTAAGTCTATGGGATTTTTTGGAAATTCGTTCGCCCCTGGGGCGAACACCGTACCCCCGATCGCTTAGAAAAGTCATAGCACACCATTCCCGAATAATTCGCACGTTTTGAGACCTCATTCATGGGTCTGTGACAAAAACTGCGGGAGGAGTAGCGTGCCGAAATTTTTGGCCGACTCACCAAACACAATAGTAATAGTGTTGCTTTGCAAGCACCACTAATAATAATAATAAGTTTAAATAGGATTTCAGTAAGTTGGCTTTCTCAAGCCAACTTAATAATTATATTTCCAAGCAGAGTTGGACTTTATGCAAATGAGCTGTGACTAGTGATCCGTCTTCTGATGTAGATCGACAGTGTCAAGAGGAAACACCGAAAGTAGTTCTTGTCCATGCTACATGCGAGCTGAATAAAGACTAAAGGTGTCGTCGCTTTAGCAACATTTTGCTGGCAAAAAGGTCCATTGTCTATTGTCACTAATGTAGAAATGTGTTAAGCACAGCTTACAGAGAAGTGACTTCCAAATCAAGAAGCTTTCGGTCACGTGTTGGTCAGCCCGTTGCGAAACCGGTGTGGGGAAATCTTTCGTCCTCATGCGAAATTCCAGACTGAATATCAGATGCGTGCTGATAAGCTGAGCTTCATTTGGTTTTCTCATAAGTTTAGCTGGTTTTCCTGTCAAATATAAATATCCAAGAAAAAAACTGATTTGAATATTAATTTCTATTCATCAAAAAATCCTGAATTAGAGTATCGGTTTTCACAAACATACGAAGTGTTTTCAACATTGATGCTAATTATCAGGAATGTTTCTTGAGCATCAAATCATCATATTAGAATGATTTCTGAAGAATCATGTGACTCTGAAGACAGCTGGTTTGAAAATACATGAAAATAGAACAGTTCTTTTGAAATTGTAATAACATTCGACAGTATTTTGATCAAATAAATGCAGAAAAGACTTCAAAAATGCATATTTTACCAACCCCAACATTTTGTCTTGAGTAGTGCAATGATTAAAAAGTATTAAAATTAGTGCTGTCAACCGATTAAAATGTTTAATCACGATTAATCACATTAATGTCACGATTCACGATTAATCACCATTAATCAAACATTTTTTTCTATTCTAAATGTCTCTTGATTTTTGAAAATGTCTCTTGAAACTTTCTTTTTTTCTCATTTTAATGCTCTTATCAACATGGAAAAGTGGATTGCCTTGCTTTGTGCAAATGTTTTTTTTTTTTTGCTGTTTTTTTATTGAAAACAACATTGGCATATATATATATATATACACTAACAACATATATATAGTATACTATGTTCAATTTCACACTAACATTCTCACTCGGAGCAAATAATCTTTCACACAATGTAACACTGTCCATCAATAAAAGGGTGAAAGAAAGACTGACGAGGTCCTGATATTGACGAGGGGGTGGAGAATTCGCGTCAACTGTGTGTGTGTGTGTGTGTGTGTGTGCGTGGCCATCATCAAGCGGTATTTTAGACTGAACGTGCTGCGATGATGATAGCTCAGTTCACAACGACAAAACACACAGATCACTTTGGCCTGTCAATGGGAAAACTTGGTAACTTTTTAGTAAAATAAACTTTCCATTCAGAATCTTATTGGCTTCCATTTTGGCGTCTCGCGCTCATCATCCACTCAAAAAGTAACGCTAAGGCCGTGAGTCCACCAAAGCGTTTTTCCACGCGCCTGGCGTATGTTTTCAATCGTTTCCAATGGGAGCGCCGCGTTTTTTAAACGCCGTGAGCGTGACGAGGCGCTGAGCGTTTTTTTCACGCTGAAGCGCCGAGAGCCCGGCGTTTTTTACTGGTCGCCGAGAGTTGAAAAATGTTCAACTTTGGAAAAAACGCAGCGCTCATCACTGTCAGTTCTTGCCCAGCCGTCCAATCACAGTGGAGGAGGGGCGGGACTAAACCACACCGACCAACAGTCACAACGTTTAAACTGCTGCCGATATTCTGTATCATAGCAACGAAACGCCTCAACGGAAAAAGCGCTGCGCTGCCAAAACGCTCTCAAGCGCCCAAAGCACGTCGTCTTCAGCAGAGCGTGTAGCGTTTTCAGCTGGATAAAAACGCTTTGGTGGACACACGGCCTAACCAACTATTTGGCCAGCTTGCAAGCCCAAAAGAGTGTGTGCGGTGTGCCTGTTGTTTTGTTTACGGTCTAGCTAGATCCGTTTGCGCTTTGGTCGACGAAGCAACAAAACATCCTCGCACGGCGCAAGCCATTGAAATGAATGTTTTTTAAAAAATGTATTGCTTAAATAAAACATTACATGACAAACTTTAAAGCCAGGGGAGATACAAAAATACAATATTGAAATAAATGGGTTTCATAGCGCAGCGCGCGGATTGCCATGTCAATCTTTGCAAAAGCATGTGAAAGAAAACTACAAAGTTTGCTAGGTCAAAAAGACTGTTAATCATGCGATAAAAAAATGAAAGCCGTTAAAATGGGTTTGCGTTAACGGCGTTAATAACGCATTTAACACCGTGTCCTAACTACACGCGACGCGATAAAATTCCAGCGACAGCAAGTGTATCTGTCCACACTACGTAGACGCGACGCGAATGTGAGACGCCACACATTCAGAACAGCGTGTGAGCCAATGGTGTGAGCAGAGTCTCTCTGTGAAAGCGCACTGCTGGTCCGCACTCGCATTGAATGTGGGTAAGGACATAATCAAATCAAGAAATAACATTATTAAAAATGAAAACATTAACAAAATATACTCATTGACTAATTTTGTTATGAAGTACAGTCGTATGTCTGCATAGAATTTATTTTGAACGCTATATTACATGCTTTCAAAATCTGAGGTAAATTATCCGTTATCGCTTGTGGCACAGTGACCTATTTTTAACTAAAAATAAATAATGTGTACTAATAACCAGAGTAATTTCTTCATTCTGTCAGCCGCGACGTCGCAGAAATAGGAACCGTTTCTAAATTAGAAACTTCGCGTGTCGCCGTCGCGTCTGGTTAGGACAAAAACTCTGATAAACATGGAAAAGATACATTTTATCGCGTGTTGCGGCGTCGCGTCTAGTTAGGACACGGTGTAAATTAGAAACTTTGCGTGTCGCCGTCGCGTCTGGTTAGGACAAAAACTCTGATTAACATGGAAACGATACCTTTTATCGCGTGTCGCGGCGTCGCGTCGCGTGTAGTTAGGACATGGTGTAAATTAGAAACTTCGCGTGCCGCCGTCACGTCTGGTTAGGACAAAAACTCAGATTAACATGGAAAAGACACATTTTATCGCGTGTCATGGTGACACGTCGCGTGTAGGACACGGTGTAAATTAGAAACTTTGCGTGTCGCCGTCGCGTCTGGTTAGGACAAAAACTCAGATTAACATGGAAAAGACACATTTTATCGCGTGTCATGGTGACACGTCGCGTGTAGGACACGGTGTAAATTAGAAACTTTGCGTGTCGCCGTCACGTCTGGTAAGGACAAAAACTCTGATTAACATGGAAAAGATAAATTTTATCGCGTGTTGCGGCGTCACGTGTAGTTAGGACACGGTGTAAATTAGAAACTTCGCATGTTGCCGTCACGTCTGGTTAGGACAAAAACTCTGATAAACATGGAAAAGATACATTTTATCGCGTGTTGCGGCGTCGCGTCTAGTTAGGACACGGTGTAAATTAGAAACTTTGCGTGTCGCCGTCGCGTCTGGTTAGGACAAAAACTCTGATTAACATGGAAAAGATAAATTTTATCGCGTGTTGCGGCATCACGTGTAGTTAGGACACGGTGTAAATTAGAAACTTTGCATGTTGCCGTCGCGTCTGGTTAGGACAAAAACTCTGATAAACATGGAAAAGATACATTTTATCGCGTGTTGCGGCGTCTAGTTAGGACACGGTGTAAATTAGAAACTTTGCGTGTCACCGTCGCATCTGGTTAGGACAAAAACTCTGATTAACATGGAAAAGATACATTTTATCGCGTGTTGCGGCGTCGCGTCTAGTTAGGACACGGTGTAAATTAGAAACTTTGCGTGTCGCCGTCGCATCTGGTTAAGACAAAAACTCAGATTAACATGGAAAAGACACATTTTATCGCGTGTCATGGTGACACGTCGCGTGTAGGACACGGTGTAAATTAGAAACTTCGCGTGTCGCCGTCGCATCTGGTTAGGACAAAAACTCTGATAAACATGTAAAAGACACATTTTATCGCGTGTTGCGGCGTCACGTGTAGTTAGGACACGGTGTAAATTAGAAACTTCGCATGTTGCCGTCGCGTCTGGTTAGGACAAAAACTCTGATAAACATGTAAAAGACACATTTTATCGCGTGTTGCGGCGTCGCGTCTAGTTAGGACACGGTGTAAATTAGAAACTTTGCGTGTCACCGTCGCGTCTGGTTAGGACAAAAACTCTGATTAACATGGAAACGATACCTTTTATCGCGTGTTGCGGCGTCGCGTCTAGTTAGGACACGGTGTAAATTAGAAACTTTGCGTGTCGCCGTCGCGTCTGGTTAGGACAAAAACTCTGATTAACATGGAAACGATACCTTTTATCGCGTGTCGCGGCGTCGCGTGTAGTTAGGACATGGTGTAAATTAGAAACTTCGCATGCCGCCGTCACGTCTGGTTAGGACAAAAACTCTGATTAACATGGAAAAGATACATTTTATCGCGTGTTGCGGCGTCGCGTCTAGTTAGGACACGGTGTAAATTAGAAACTTCGCGTGCCGCCGTCACGTCTGGTTAGGACAAAAACTCTGATTAACATGGAAAAGATACATTTTATCGCGTGTTGCGGCGTCGCGTCTAGTTAGGACACGGTGTAAATTAGAAAGTTTGCGTGTCGCCGTCGCGTCTGGTTAGGACAAAAACTCAGATTAACATGGAAAAGACACATTTTATCGCGTGTCATGGTGACACGTCGCGTGTAGGACACGGTGTAAATTAGAAACTTCGCGTGTCGCCGTCACGTCTGGTTAGGACAAAAACTCTGATAAACATGGAAAAGATAAATTTTATCGCGTGTTGCGGCGTCGCGTCGCGTCTAGTTAGGACACGGTGTAAATTCGAAACTTTGCGTGTCGCCGTCGCGTCTTGTTAGGACAAAAACTCTGATTAACATGGAAAAGATACATTTTATCGCGTTTCGCGGCGTCACGTGTAGTTAGGACACGGTGTAAATTAGAAACTTTGCATGTTGCCGTCGCGTCTGGTTAGGACAAAAACTCTGATAAACATGGAAAAGACACATTTTATCGCGTGTTGCGGCGTCGCGTCTAGTTAGGACACGGTGTAAATTAGAAACTGTGCGTGTCGCCGTCGCGTCTTGTTAGGACTAAAACTCTGATTAACATGGAAAAGACACATTTTATCGCGTGTCGCGTCGCGTGTAGGATACGGTGTAACTGACAGCCCTAATTAAAATAATTTATTATGTGCTTATTTCTTATAAACTAAAAAACCCAACTGTGGTAAGATATATCATGTGAAATATTATGTCTTATTATCGTACATGAACTGTGATTTCAAGTAAATGTATCCTATATTTAAGGGATAGTTCACAGAAAAATGCAATTTACTCACCCTCAAGTTGTTCCAATTATGAATTTCTTCCTTCTGCCGAACACGAAAGAAGATTTTTCTTTGTTTGTTTGATAAATGATGGAAACCAAAAAGTATGAAAAAAAATCTATCAACATCCCTTTTACACTCAAACAAACTTTTTTTTACACTTTTACAGCAAATTTGGGTCAAATAACCCCAAATGTTGGGTTAAAAATGTAATTAAAAAAAGTTACAGTTGAAAGTGAAAGTTGAAGTTGGGTTAAAATTTTAAATTACATTTTTAACCCCAAATTTAGGATTGTCTATATTTGACTCACATTTGGGTTGAAACAACCCAGCATAAAGCAACCCATACAGGTTTGGAACAACTTTAAAGGCTGAGCAAATGATGACAGGATTTTTCAAGATTTTGTTGGGTGACCTGTCCCTTTAAGGGTGTTTAGACACTGGAAATGAAGACAAAAACACTGATTTTTGTTGAAGGCTGGAAACCTTGGACTGCATCTGAGTGTGTTGTGTTAGGTCTGATAAAGAGGAACGATGTAGTCCTACTCTCTCACCCAGTGTCTCTCCGGGGAGGAGGACGGGGAAGGAACAGACTCAAGAAAAAGTGTGTCTGCCAGAGGCCAGCAGAGCTCTAATCAAACAGCGCAAAAACCATGGGGTAAAAATATCCGCCTATTTATACGCAGTCAGGAAAGGGCTCCCCTCTCGAATTTGGAAAGACGCAACACTATAAGCCTGATCAGCCTCAGGACAGTTGTGTTCAAGTGAACCTTTCAGTTACGCCATCATGTCAGAATCCTTAATAATAGGATATCATGCTCCTCTGTTCCTGTTGAGACTGTCTTCCTCATTCTTCGTGGGTCAGAAACGATTCTTTTGCACGTGTAGAAACAGCTGCAATCATGATATTAACTCTTGTGAACCCTGTGAACTTTGGTAACACTTTCCAATAAGGTTACAATAGTTAACATTAGTTAATGCATTAAAGGAGTAGTTCACTTTTAAAAAAAACTTTTGCTGATAATTTACTCACCCCCATGTCATGTCCACGTCTATCTTTCTTCAGTTGATAAGAAATTAAGGTTTTTGATGAAAATATTCCAGGATTTTTTTCCATATAATGGACTTCAATGGGAACCAAACAGTTCAAGGTCCAAATGAGAGTTTCAGTGCAAACTACAAACTGTTCAAAGGGCTTTTAGTGATTCCAGACGATGAATAAGGGTCTTATCAAGCGAAACGATCAGTCCTTTTGAAAATAAATAAAAAAGTTTAAGTTTTATAAGCTCAAATGCTCGCCTTGCTCTGTTCGGTGATGAGCGTTCGTGACTCTCCTGTTGGAACTGGTTCATCAAGATGAACAAATCTTTTTTCGAGTCATGACTCGAATGGTCCTTGATAAGACCCTTATTCATCGTCTGGTGTCGTTTAAAGCCCTTTGAAGCTGTACTGAAAGTGTCTTTTGGACCTTGAACCGTTTGGTTCCCATTAAAGTCCATTATATGGAGAAAATCCTGGAATGTTTTCATCAAAAACCTTAATTTCTTGTCGACTGAAGAAAAAGTGAAATGGACATCTTGGATGACATGGAAAAAAAAAATAATGTTAATAACTGAAGGGTCAAGAGCCCAACTAAAGCAAACCCTGATCACCATAATGGTGACATCAAACTTTATTATTTTCAAAAAAACTTTAATTTCTAAACCTCTGTTAATTCTCAATAAGAATGTTAGTATGAACGCAACACAGTCTGGATTGTAATGAGTGAAGATGTTGAGATATTGAGAGATCTGGTAGTGTTAAATGTTCTGTTGGGATGTAAAGTGTTTCTGTATGGTGTGTTTTGTGTTGAAGAGTAGAGCCTGTGCTTCAGTCCAGGATGAGAAGAGAAACACTGATGATATGCTGTTTGTTGCTTTATTTAATAGATAGTAACTGTCAGTGGTGGAAAGAGCACTGACAGTTTGTACGTAAGTAAAAGTATTGCTACTCAAGTAAAAATTTACTTGAGTACAAGTAGAAGTACTGAAATATAATATGACTCAAGTAAGAGTAAATAAGTAGTTTGCTTAAAAACTACTCAAGTAACTGCGTTACAAAGTACTTTAGTATTTTTCTATTTTTACCCAAAATGGGGAGATGATAGCGAAAAGGAGCGCTAAACACTCTCATATCATCTGTTTCATTCATACTGAAGGCCCAGTACTGATGCATAGAAGTATAGACCATTTCACAAGATGTAAACCACACTGGTCCAGAAGCACTTCCTGTTTCAGTTTTTTAACACTACATTAAAGCTGGGATAAAATACAACCAACAGAACATTTAAAACTGAATCAAAAAGTTAAACAAACATCTTTAAGATGTTTTCTTCACATGTGAAACAAAGAAAACAGTTACAAACTGAAACAGGAAGTGCTTCTGGACCAGTGTAGTTTACATCTTGTGAGATGGTCAGAAAATGCCTTATATGGATATAATAACTTGCAAATAGTGATGTTTTGACCGATGAAACAAGAAGACAAACATAATAGCTATAATATATCTGAGTTTATCAAACTGTCAGGTATTTTCAAAAAAAAAAAAAGATGTATGACTTTAAAGGGATAGTTCACCCGAAAATTAAAATTAGCCCACTCTCCCTCAAGTCATCTTAGAAGATATGACTTTCTGCTTTCAGTCGAATACAATCAGAGTTATATTAAAAAAATGGCCTGGCTCTTCCAAACTTTTTAATGGCAGTAAATGACTGAAGAAAATTTGAAGCCCAAAAAAGTGCATCCATCAATGATAAAAGTGCTCCACATATAGACTACTAGCTTCCTCTGTTGTCAAGAGAAATTTTTTATTACAAATTTTGAAAAGTAAGTCCAGGTTATATCATTTGAATGTTTTGATTTGAATCATTCATAATTGAAAGCAAAGAAGGTTACTTGAGAGGTCCGATAAAAAAGGTATGAAAAACAATAAAACAGTATGAATAAAAAATTCCCAGTAAAAAATAAATAAATAAAAAATAAGCGGGGTACGGTTAAAATGTAAAATTAAATTATCTTTTTTTCATTGTAGCCAACCGAAAATGTAATGGGAGCCCACTGTTGCTATGACGAACTACACTTTTACATGCATCTGATTGACAGATAAATGTGATCTTATTTCACTGTTTTTTTTTTCAGCTTTGTACAAAGTTTGCTTCGTATATTTAGTTTAACTGTATTGTTAAACGGGGAGAGCTTTACCATTAATTGAACTGTGCGCATGTATTTTAGACACTTACATTGATCTTGCTCCGTCCGTTGCAAACTGCGTCCATGTTTGAGCCGAGCTTTTTTATTTAGGCTACTTCAACTGCTTAGTGCTCTGGTTTTTTCGATGGTGAGACCCATTTCAGTAGTTGCCATAATTAAATATGAGCAGAATACTCACTTACATTCACTGAAAAATTGAAACGTTAGCGCTACTGATTCAAACACGAGCGCCAGTGTTTGAATGTCAAAGCGTGGTTTGAACGCCCCGCCCTCCAGCCGAACTGGAGGTTTTGATTGGTTTTGCACTCGAGTCAGACCTGTCTGTTATTGGCTGAAGTGCTTCAGATATGTCTGTTATTGGCTGAAGCGCAGGGCTCCACCGCAGTGGTTTTAAAATGTGTCTGTCAAATGTCAGCTTGCGCAGTTGCTCCATCGGCATAGGTCGGACTCGGCACCTTTGTCAAAGTACTTTGTACTTTTTATGAAATATAAATGTAGAGAAGTACTTTATTTTTATTTTACTCAAGTAAGAGTAAAAGTACCACACTTTAATTATAGGCTACTCAAGAAAGTAGAAAAAATGAAAAAAATCTACTCAAGTACTGTAACGAAAGTATTTGTAATTAGTTACTTTCCACCACTGTTTTTTTAGATAGTAGTTTGTGTAATATTGTAAACCTTTTTATTTTACTAGGCAAATTTCATATTCACAAAGCTAAATTCTCTAAAGCAAAGCCATATTTTATTTATTTATTTTTTTTTCAAATAGAAATTGACATATACTTTGAGTCTCTGATAAGTGTTAAAAATAAGAAAGCTATTTCAGCAACTGAATTATATTCTAAAATATTTAAATGAAAATCTAGGAATATATTTGTCCTGTTAGTTTATAAGTCTATCTAAGTTTTTTTAAATTTATTTATTTTTTATTTTCCTATTTATTTTTTCAATTCATTTTATTCTGATGTTTATTTGTATTTTTTATTTATTATTTTTGTTGTTGTATAATTTCTGTTGACGAACTGTGATGATTGTATGTTTGTAATTTGCATTCTAATAATAATAAAAAAAAACAATTGCCCAGTTTACTGTATAGTTGCTGATGCAGTGACGTATGGTCCCAGTAAATCATGCATTTGGTTCACTGCAAGAGATTCACTTTTTTTCAGTGAATGCATTTGTTAGTATAGAAATATGTGAAATAACTGTGTTACAATTAAAGTATTTATGACAATATCTGCTAAAGTCTTTGGCACTTTATGCACATTAGCACATTTTTTTCACGCACATTTTCATTTCTTTATGCACATGTTTTACATTCATGTTATGGTGTTTGTATGACAGAAACCATAGCACAGTCATTTTAGTATTATTATTTTTTGTAACAATTCAGGAAAAAGCTGTAAAAAAGCATTTAAGGATCATTTCTAAAAAAAAGTTTGTTTTTCCCCCCACTTTATTTAAATTAGGATATTAGACTTTATTTTTACGTTGTTTTTTTTTTTTGGTTCGGCATGCAGCCGTAGCTGCCAAAAAGGTTTTTTAAGACTTTTTATTTATTTTACATCAACTCAAACTGCATTCTCTGAGCAATCTATAAGGTTCATGAACATAAACACATGCTGTTTCTCTATACAAACGCACAGGCCTTTGAGTGTGTGTCTGTGCTGCCTTTTCCGGTGCTGGACGAAAGTCACAGAGGACGAACAAGGGAAATATTTGTGGCAGAACTGTGGTCAGAGTGAAAGAGTGTGGAAAAAAAGAGTAGAAAAAAAAGTGGAGAGGAGTTTTGGAGGGAAGAGTGAGAGAGAGAGAGAGAGAGAGAGAGAGAGAGAGAGAGAGAGTGAGAGAGTGAGAGAGTGAGAGAGAGCGAGAGTCCCTGTTAGATAATGAAGGTGTCTTTGAATGCATATCCTTCTCCTTTTCCAAACTGCGGTCTCTAGAGTTTAGATTTCCAGCTTATGTTACCAGGACTCATCTATGTTAATGTTCATATGTGTAATAAGTTGTTTATCATAAAATAAAATTTCACCAAGCATGATTGACAGCACAGAGACTGTGAGCAAAATGTGTTATTGATTTAACGATGGAGTGCAATTTTTGCACCTCTAGTGACAGCAAAAAAAAAAAAAAAGTTTTAAACAAGTTTCCAGAGCCAGAGTTTACGTTTTTTATTTTATATTTAGGGAAATCAACCAACTAATGACATACATAAAACAATGACATACATTTCATTCATAGAAAAATAAACACATCACCTCTAAAATCCGAAAGAGTGCGTTTCTACCCAAACGAGTAGGGGAAACTTCCTAAACAATAGACATGCACCCACACACAAGTCCTGTACATTGTCCACACACACTCACCGTGGAGTTGTTGCAGATGAGATGGCGTGTGTAATGACACACTGGTGGGAATCTGCCGTTGCATGTTAATTCTTCCTTCACGCTTGCCTTGACGAAGACAGAGCCTCTAATTGAAGCTAAACAAACTGCTGACCTAGAGCACAGCTCAAGGTCCCACACACACTCACACACACATGCATATACACATGCACCATCATGCACATCCATTCCTGCACATTCCTAAAGCAACACTTAAATGTGCATGCACAAAAGCAGACGCAGGCCTGCAGGACCACAGTTTTAGCCGTCTCTTTCACTATGAACATATGCACAAACACATGCGCCAACACATATTCTGGCATGTGCATGTCGGCGTGTCACCATGCAATCACAATGATGAATAAATGTTCATGCAAAAACCCAATTGCTCACCTACATGTCCTCCGCATAGTTGGAAAATTTGATTTGAACACTAATGCATGCAGTCCAACGCATATTTGAACTTACCGTATTTTCCGCACTATAAGGCGCACCGGATTATAAGGCGCACCTTCAATGAATGACCTATTTTATAACATTTTTCATATATAGGGCGCACCGGATTATAAGGCGCATAAGATACTGCACTCTTAGTAGAAAAGGTTCTATATAGGACCTTAAAAGGTTCTAAAGCGCTACGTATTTGGAACCCCTACAGTGCAATGAGTGCGAATGATCACAAAATTCAAGATATGGGGGTTAAAAAATGTAATTAATCAATATCACACGAAGAGTGCCATCTCAGTTTTTATCCTTCAAAAATCAGCATGATTAAAATGTGATATTAAGTTACTACAACAGTTTAATAAACAATAATTTAATTACAACTACAAAATGGTGCAGAATAATGTAATATATGAATGAATAATAGCCTTTAAAGAACCTTTGTGCCAAAAGTGTTCTTTCTTTAACCTTTTTTAGCATAAAATGTCCTTTGGAGTCGAGTAAAGAACCCTTTGCTACATATGAAGAGTGTGGTTACGAAACGCTATAAATCAATTTTGATGAATTTGAGTAAAACTGTGTTTTCTTTAGCAAGAAAATGGGAAGACTAAAAGCGCGATTCAATTAACCAATTGATCCATATATAAAGCCCTATTTGCACGGGATTAGTATTACCTGGGGACCACGTGTGAAATTGAAACTACCCACCCACATCTGAAATTCGTGCGGCGCATTCGCACTGGATAAGCGAAGCCTGTGATTTTACTCGATTTTACTGACTTATCTCCCGGATATGATGTCATTAGGCTATAGCTTTGAAATGTCTTGTCGTTATTATGTCTAGCTGTATATAATAAACAGAAGAATTGTTCTTACCAACACTACCTCACGCCCAATTCGTACGAATACGACGAATAAGTAAAAAAATTTTGATTCGTACTAATTCGTACGACCTCACTCGTACGAATTTGTACGATTTGTCTAAACCCACGTGACGGTTAAGTTTAGGGGCGGGGTAAGGGGTAGGTCATTCGTACTAATTCATACAAATTGGCCAATTCGTAAAATATGGATGTTTTAGCAAAATCGTACTAATTCGTACGAGTGAGGTCGTATGACTTGTTAAGAATTAGCCACTTTTTAATCATTCGTCGAATTCGTACGACTTGGTCGTGAGATCGGGTTGGTCCTTACTGTATGCTCCTAAACTTGTCATTTATCTCCATCTAATCGTTCTTTTTGTTTTTGCGCTTCTGATGGTAGCTATATTAGCTTTCTCTTTCTGCAAATTGTATAGTTGTACTAGCGATATGACCCCGCACCCAAAACACTATCTAAACACTTCAACTCAGCCTCTATTCTCCGCGAAAGATGTATAAAAAGGTGCAGATGAAACAAAAACCTTGAAAAAATGATATAAGATCCGGTCAAATCACAGAGATGTCGATTCGCACGGGACTAATACTATCACAGGACCTCGGTGTTCGGCGAAATATAGTAGGTAATTTGCGGGGGAATTTTTACTTTACAAATTACAGACATGAGACCTATTCGCACGGGATAAGCGAAGCCTGTGATTTTACTCGAATTTACTGACTTTACTGAATTTACTGACTGGCTATAGCCTAATGACATCATATATCCCGGATATAATGTCATTAGGCTATAGCTTTGAAATGTCTTGTCGTTATTATGTGTAGCTGTATATAATAAACAGAAGAATTGTCCTTACCGTATGCTGCTAAACATGTCATTCATCTCCATCTAATCGTTCTTTTTGTTTTTGCTCGTCTGATGGTAGAATATATTGGCTTTATCTTTCTGCAAATTGTATAGTTGTACTAGTGACATGACCCCGCACCCAAAACACTATCAAAACACTTCAACTCAGCCTCTATTCTCCGCGAAAGATGTATAAAAAGGTGCAGATGAAACAAAAACCTTGAAAAAAATGATATACGATCCGGCCAAATCACAGAGATGTCGATTCGCACGGGACTAATACTATCACAGGACCTCGGTGTTCGGCGAAATATAGTAGGTAATTTGCGGGGGAATTCTTACTTTACAAATTACAGACATGGCCGATTCGCACGGGATTAACATCACAGACAAACTCCGCAATTATTACGAATTACTACAGGTCACCAGGTAATACTAATCCCGTGCGAATAGGGCTTAGGACTCACCGGATTATAAGGCGCACTGTTGTTGTTTTTTTTTAAATAAAGACTTTTAAGTGCGCCTTATAGTGCGGAAAATACAGTAAGCATGCCCGCGTGCGTGCATGAACAAATGCAGACGCAGGCCTGCAGGACCACAGTTTTAGCCGTCTCTTTCACTATGAACATATGCACACACACATGCTCCAACACATATTCTGGCATGTGCATGTCAGCACGTCACCATGCAAACAATAATAAATAAGTGTGCATGCAAAAACCCAATTGCTGACCTACATGTCCTCTGCATAGTTGGAAAATTGGATTTGAACTCTAATGCATGCAGTCCAACGCATATTGGAACATATGCATGCTCACGTCCACGCATGAACAAATGCAGATGCTGGCCAGCAGGCCCATGTCATAGTTCACAGGCCCTATCGTACACTCGGTGCATACGTGTGCATGCATAAGGCTGCGGATGCATATTCCTCTCTGTTTTCATGCACAAATGCAGATCCAGAGTTGGTTCCTTTGATATCTGAGAGAATTATCGAATCATCCCCTTCCAGAGCGTCTACAGGAAACACAAGTACGCCTTTGTGTCGTCTGCGCTGTGGATCGCTGTTGCGGCCCACAAATCATTTCACCGTGCTACACTTTAGGAAGGGCAAGTGCATGCATGCTAGTGCTGATCGCATGCCAGAGGCGGGAGGGAGGGAGCGAGTGCACACACGGTTAGCCCTCCTTCTCTCTCTCTCTCTCTCCTTGGAGAGTTGAAGCTTTATGAAGGTGATCTGAGGTAGCGTAGTCTCTGTCCCCTCTCCACCCGGGCCTCCGGGGCGCTGAACCCAACCCAGTGCTCCAAATCCAGCCTGGCTCCAAATCCAGGCCCAGGCTTCTCCCACAGGCCTCGGGCGGCAGGGACACACGCTTCTGCTTTAACTGAAGACACGGCAAGAACAAGGACATGATTTTAATAGCATGTGTGCTAAGTTTTAATGGGTTAAGTGGACAAGAATGAACACGACAAAAGCAGTCAGAGAGGGAATTGTTCGGGGTGACTCATAATCTTGCACTAGCCGTCTTGTCTTTTACCTTCAAAAACACTTCGTTTGAGGGAAAAGTTCATGCAAAAGTGAAACTTTCCCCAAATCCGCACGGTTTTCTTTCTCGCTGATGTACATTGTTGACGTTAAACGTGGTGTGGTGTCTTGATTTTGCACAATTTTTTAGTTAAATGAGATTGCGAGTTTCAGTCGCGAGGTGTCTTTTCAAAAGACTTTAATATGGCAGCTAACAAAGTGTATTATTATTGTCATATTTTAAAGGATTAGTTCACTTTTGAAAAAACTTTTGCTGATAATTTACTCACCCCCATGTCATCCAAGATGTCCACGTCTTTCTGTCCTCAGTCGAAAAGATATTAAGGTTTTTGATGAAAACATTCCAGGATTTTTCTCCATATAATGGACTTCCATGGGAACCAGACGGCCCAAGGTCCAAAAGACAGTTAATAGTTTCAGATGCAGCTTCAAACGTCTTTAAACGACACCAGACGATGAATAAGGGTCTGATCATGCGAAACGATCGGTTATTTAAAACTTATTCCAAAAATGTAACTTTTCTAAGGACAAATGCTAGCCTTGCTCTATTCTGTGAGGCGCGTTTGTAACGTCACGTAATACGTAATTACGTTCAAAAGGTCACGGGCGACGTAGCCGGAAGTACAGAATCAAAATCGTCCGACATCGTTGTTTTACCTTTTAATTCCTTTTTTTTTTGTAAACGGCGTTTGAGTTAGTTTTCACGTTCAACCTATGCGTTCAACTTACTGACTCTATACTTCCAGCTACGTCGCCCGTGACCTTTTGAATGTAATTACCGTATTTTCCGCACTATAAGGCGCACTTAAAAGTCTTTAATTTAAAAAAAAAAAAAAAAACGACAGTGCGCCTTATAATCCGGTGCGTCTTTAGATCAATTGGTTAATTGAATCGCGCTTTCAGTCTTCCCATTTTCTTGCTAAAGAAAACACACTTTTACTCAAATCCATCAAAATGGATTTATAGGATTTTGGAACTAAACTCTTTATATGTAGCATAGGGTTTGTTACTCAACTCCAAAGGACATTTCATGCTAAAAAAGGTTCAATAATGACAAGAAAGAACACTTTTGGCACAAAGGTTCTTTAAAGGCTATTATTCATTCATATATTACATTATTCTGCAACATTTTGTAGTTGTAATTAAATTATTGTTTATTAAACTGTTGTAGTAACTTAATATCACATTTTAATAATGCAGATTTTGGAGGATAAAAACTGAAAAGGCACTTTTCGTGTGATATTAATTAATTACATTTTTAACTCCCATATCTTGAATTTTGTGATCATTCACACTCATTGCATTTTAGGGGTTCCAAATACGTAGCGCTTTAGAACCTTTTAAGGTCCTATATAGAACCTTTTCTTCTAAGAGTGCAGTATCTTATGCGCCTTATAATCCGGTGCGCCCTATATATGAAAAATGCAACGCATTCTCATCCCAAAGCGTTATATTTGACACTTTTGCAAAAGCGTAAATATACGGCGCTCATGGCACCCTTTAACGTCTAATTAGACGCTTCGGTTATGGTTAAGTTTAGGTATGGTGTGGGGTTAGGGTTAGAACACTAGGGGGCGCTTTTGGACCTAATATTTCTGCGTCTCATTTGGCGCTAAAGGGTGCCATGTGCGTTCGATATTTACGCTTTTGCAAAAGCGTCGTATATGGCGCTTTGGGTAACACAGTCTCATCCCAATTCGTCATGTAACTGACGTTTCGGGACGTCTTTTGACCATTCGTCAATATATGACTTTTTAGGGCCCCCTTAAAACGTCGGTAGATGACGATCCCGGGTCGTCATACAACTGACGCTTTACCTTTAACGTCAGTTAGGTGACGAGTTGGGTTTAGGGTTAGGTTTAGGTATGGGGTAGAGTTAGTATCCCATAACGTCATCTACCGACGTTTAAGGGGGCCCTAAAAAGTCGTATATTGACGAATGGTCAAAAGACGTCCCAAAACGTCAGTTATATGACGAATTGGGATGAGACCGGGTTGCTTTGGGATGAGAACGGTCTGGAAAAATGTTATAAAATAGGTCATTCATTGAAGGTGCGCCTTATAATCCGGTGCGCCTTATAGTGCGGAAAATACGGTATGTATTACGTGACGTTACAAACGCGCCTCACAGAATAGAGCAAGGCTAGCATTTGTCCTTAGAAAAGTTACATTTTTTGGAATAAGTTTTGAAATAACCGATCAATTCGCAGGATAAGACCCTTATTCATCGTCTGGTGTCGTTTAAAGACATTTGAAGCTGCATCTGAAACTATTAACAGTCTTTTGGACCTTGGGCCGTCTGGAAGTCCATTATATGGAGAAAATCCTGGAATGTTTTCATCAAAAACCTTCATTTCTTTTCGACTGAAGAAAGAAAGACATGGACATCTTGGATGACATGGGGGTGAGTAAATTATCAGCAAAAGTTTTTTTTTTCAAAAGTGAACTACTCCTTTAACAGAATGAAACAGCTCTCGTTCTTCTTTCATGAACACGAGAGAAAGTCATATGGGTGTGGAGCAACACGAGTGAGTAAACGATGACTTTAACTTCTTTTGCCCCCCAACGATCCCTTCAGCAAATCTAGGTTGAACTTGAGACTCCCACGTCTGTTTCAGATACACTTAAACCGAGGTGTTAGCGATAGCTAAGAAAATAAAGACATCTGTCTGCAACATCTGTCAGTGTTCAACCGCACTCATTATTTGGCTATTAAGACAGTAAAAGCTTGATCTTAATGACCCGGTAATGACAACATGTTCACTGCAGGATAAGCGAGATCAGACTGTGGCGTGTTCACAAACGTTTGGGCCGTCGCATCTTCAACACCTGCATCCCATTCCTTCTTTCCCTTTGTCTCCGTGATGTTTATTCGTCTCCCATCCGTTCGTTTTGATTCTGTTTTTTCCTTTCCATTACCCCCATATCTCTGTGTGCTTCCCCTGCGGGCGCATCTCTCCTCAATAACCCGTCCGACCTGTTCGCGGCTGACGCATGCACTCGTTCACACCGAGCACGCGGTGCTTAGAGATCCAGGAGAGAAGCACAATAAAGAAATAAAGAGAGATCAAGAGGATATGCATCGCTGTAATCCAAAGGCCAAAGGAACGTGGATTGAGGGAATAGGCGAGAGAAATGACAATTCATTTTAAAGGGATACTCCACTTTTTTTGGAAATAGGCTCATTTTACAACTTCCTCAGAGTTAAACAGTTGGATTTTATTGTTTTCAAATCCATTCAGACAAATTTTCTGATATTTAGAAGAATATCAGTAACCAGACAGTTTCTGGTCTCATTGACTTCCATAGTAGGAAAAAAATACACTATGGAAGTCAATGAGACCAGAAACTGTCTGGCTACCGATATTCTTCTAAATATCAGAAAATCGGCTAAATGGATTTGAAAACAGTAAAACCCAACTGTTTAACTCTGAGGGAGATACTCCACAAAAAAAGTGGAGTATCCCTTTAAGGTGTCATTGTTACCGTGTGATTATACACTTAAAGGAGAATTCCGGTCAATTTTATCATTGAGCTCATTTTTTTATACATCTGGAGTGCTGTCAGTACAGACAAAAATGAAAAAAATCGATGTTGCCTGCACCGCGTTATCGTCTTTTTAAAATTCGCACCGTTGACTTCAATGAGGCATGTTCTAAACCTGAGGCGTGCTTTTAGCCTCTAGAAGGAGTAGTTCACTTTTGAAAAAAAAACTTTTAATTTAGCTGATAATTTACTCACCCCTATGTCATACAAGATGTCCATGTCTTTCTGTCTTCAGTCGAAAAGAAATTAAGGTTTTTGATGAAAACATTCCAGGATTTTCTCCATATAATGGACTTCAATGGGAACCAAATGGTTCAAGGTCCAAAAGACAGTTTTAGTGCAAACCGCAAACTGTTCAAAGGGCTTTAAATGATTCCAGATGATGAATAAGGGTCTTATCAAGCGAAACGATCGCTCATTTAAAAAACAAACAAAAAAAAGTTTAAGTTTTATAAGCTTAATATAAGTTTTAAAAGTTACTCTAATGCATATTTTTTTTAACTTTAATATTTTTATCGTGTGGTAACCGTTTTATAAAAGCAATAAGGTAATCGAGGCGAGAGCAGTGCGGTGAATTCAACACTATCTCACCCCCAATTCGTACGAATTCGACGAATGATTAAAAAGTGTCTAATTCGTACTAATTCGTACGACCTCACTCATACCAATTTGTACGATTTGTCTAAACCCACGTGACGGTTAGGTTTAGGGGCGGGGTAAGGGGTAGGTCATTCGTACGAATTCATACGAATTGGCCAGTTGGTAAAATATGTACGATTTAGCAAAATCGTACTAATTCGTACGAGTGAGGTCGTATGA
The DNA here is from genome assembly GCA_038021265.1 of Cyprinella venusta. Classification (NCBI taxonomy): domain Eukaryota; kingdom Metazoa; phylum Chordata; class Actinopteri; order Cypriniformes; family Leuciscidae; genus Cyprinella; species Cyprinella venusta. The sequence goes on from CM075883.1 coordinate 3,198,698, forward strand.
ATTGTTACGAATTAGCCACTTTTTAATCATTCATCGAATTCGTACGACTTGGTCGTGAGATCGGGTTGGTGAATTAGTAACGGCTGTATTACTCCGCTTCGCGTCGAGCCTAACAACGCTCTTCAGCCGTTACTTATTTACCATACGTAAAGCATTCAGTTTAGGGTCCAATTCTCATTATTAACAATGACTTTTAAACCCATAACTACTGATTATTAGGGGTGTGACGTTGCCCTCATACCACAATACCTAACTCACGATACCATATTATTGCGATACAGCGAAATTTTAACAAAAAAATGCACTGTTGATTAAAATGCTACTTTGGTTTTTTCATTGTGTGTGTGTGTGTGAATGAATAAGCTTGGACTTGTGCTGGAAACCCAAAGCACACGACAATAGAGACACCAGAATAACACACTCTAAAAAATGCTGGGTTATTTTAACCCAATTTTGGGTCAAAAATGGACAAACCCAGCTGTTGCAACACTATCTCACGCCCAATTCGTACGAATATGACGAATGAGTAAAAAATGTTTAATTCGTACTAATTCGTACGACCTCACTCGACCTCACTCGTACGAATTTGTACGATTTGTCTAAACCCACGTGACAGTTAGGTTTAGGGGCGGGGTAAGGGTTAGGTCATTTGTACGATTTCATGCGAATTGGGCAATTCGTAAAATATGTACGATTTAGCAAAATCGTACTAATTCGTTCGAGTGAGGTCGTATGAATTGTTACGAATTAGCCACTTTTTAATCATTCGTCGAATTCGTACGACTTGGTCGTGAGATCGGGTTGGCTGTTGGGTTAAATTTATAAATTGCATTTTTTGATCCAACGATTGGTTTTGACCATATTTGACCCAAAATTGGGTTTTAAACAACCCAGCATTTTTTAGAGTGCAATATTCATGATTCTGAAGATGAAAACACACAATTATTCTACACAAATATGCTTGTGCTCTTCACTCTCTAAAAAATGCTGGGTTGTTTTAACCCAATTTTGGGTTTTGGACAAACCCAAATGTTGGGTTAAAAATGTAATGTAAAAATTTAACCCAATGGCTGGGTTAGTCCATATTTGACCCAAAGTTGGGTTAAAACAACCCAGCATTTTTTTAGAGTGTACTGACTCGATAAATTTAAATAACGTCGACCACTTTTACTGCGAACATCACACATCTGGCATAATCAGGCCCCACACACTCTAAAAATTGCTGGGTCTATTTAACCCAACTTTGGGTCAAATATGGACAAACCCAGCCATTGGGTTAAATATTTTAACTGCATTTTTAACCAATTGGTTGGGATTGTCCATATTTGACCCAAAGTTGGGTTAAAATGACCCAGCATTTTTAGAGTGCATATATTCCCCCATTGCATGATTATTATAGTCACCATTACAGCAGTTCTAACACTAAAACCTTTTCTCACACATTTTCTGGGTGAACTGTGCACATTGCATATTGTCACATTCCACAATACACATTTTTCTTTTGTTTTGCGATATATTGTGACACCCCTACTGATTATTAATAGCTAGTTTAGGTGTAGAATAAGGGAATGTGATCAGAATTAGGCATTAACGTATTCTTTAATAAACAGCCAACATCCTAGTAATATGCATGCTAATAAACAACTAGTTAGTGAACATTTGACCCCAAACTAGTGTGTTATTTTGGTCACCGCGTGATTCGGCAGCTTTGGAGAACTTTTGTTAAGCAAACTTGTTCCCTTCCCTTGTTAAAGAAACAGTGTTCCTTTTTCCTTCATTTCCACGACTCTTCTCTAGTCATCGTGTAATCACGTTTTATTTGCTTTTACATGTCTTATGGTCTCTCTCTCTCTCTCTCTCTCTCTCTCTCTCTCTGTATGTATCTATTATTAGCTGACGTCTTCCCTGGGGATTTCAGCTGCTAAACTCCATATTCATGACACATCACTTGTGGGATTAGCATAGAGTGATCGGCTTTGGATCCAGATGGAGACCTGCCACACACACATCAGCATCACACACACACGATCACATGTGCTCCTTCACACAGATCTTACAGGTCGCAATCTCCACATGTAAGGAATGCTAGCAGCAGTTACCGGTCAGATGAGTTAACTGGCGAATTATAGAGTTTATCGAGTTTTTTAGCAAAAAACTTGAAACTGAAGAGAAATCTGCAGGTATCAGAAGAACATCATCGTGTGTGTGTGTTTGTGTGTTTGAGTCCAATGACACACTCCTCCTGTGTGGTCCGTCTCTGTCTGGAGCAACAGTCCAAAAAATCTCCTGTTGCGTTCAGCAGAAGAAACCAACACTATCTCACGCCCAATTCGTACGAATTCGACGAATGATTAAAAAGTGTCTAATTCGTACGACCTCACTCTTATGAATTTGTACGATTTGTCTAAACCCACGTGATGGTTAGGTTTAGGGGCGGGGTAAGGGGTAGGTCATTCGTACGAATTCATACGAATTGGCCAATTCGTAAAATATGTACGATTTAGCAAAATCGTACTAATTTTGTACGAGTGAGGTCGTACGAATTGTTACGAATTAGCCACTCTTTAATCATTCGTCGAATTCATACGACTTGGTCGTGAGATCGGGTTGGAAGAAACACAAACAACGACAACATTTTCATTTTCGGGTGAACTAACCTTTTCAGTATAATCAACACTATCTCACGACCAATTCATACGAATTCGACGAACGATTAAAAAGTGGCTAATTCGTACTAATTCGTACGACCTCACTCGTATGAATTTGTACGATTTGTCTAAACCCACGTGATGGGTAGGTTTAGGGGCGGGGTAAGGGGTAGGTCATTCGTACGAATTCATACGAATTGGCCAATTCGTAAAATATGTACGATTTAGCAAAATCGTACTAATTTGTACGAGTGAGGTCGTAAGAAATTGTTACGAATTAGCCACTTTTTAATCATTTGTCGAATTCGTACGACTTGGTCGTGAGATCAGGTTGGAAGAAACACAACCAACGACAACATTTTCATTTTCGTGTGAACTAACCTTTTCAGTATAATCAACACTATCTCACGACCAATTCATACGAATTCGACGAATGATTAAAAAGTGGCTAATTCGTACTAATTCGTACGACCTCACTCGTATGAATTTGTACGATTTGTCTAAACCCACGTGATGGGTAGGTTTAGGGGCGGGGTAAGGGGTAGGTCATTCGTACGAATTCATACGAATTGGCCAATTCGTAAAATATGTACGATTTGCAAAATCATACTAATTCGTACGAGTGAGGTCGTACGAATTGTTACGAATTAGCCACTCTTTAATCATTCGTCAAATTCGTACGACTTGGTCGTGAGATCGGGTTGGAAGAAACACAAACAACGACAATATTTTCATTTTCGGGTGAACCTACCTTTTCAGTATAATCAACACTATCTCACGCCCAATTCATACGAATTCGACGAATGATTAAAAAGTGGCTAATTCGTACGACGTCACTCGTACGAATTTGTACGATTTGTCTAAACCCACGTGATAAGTAGGTTTAGGGGCGGGGTCAGGGGTGGGTCATTCGTACGAATTCATACGAATTCGCCAATTCGTAAAATGTGTACGATTTAGCAAAATCGCACCAATTCGTACGAGTGAGGTCGTACGAATTGTTACGAATTAGCCACTCTTTAATCATTCGTCGAATACGTACGACTTGGTCGTGAGATCGGGTTGGAAGAAACATTTTCATTTTCATTTTCAAAGACAACATTTTCATTTTCGGGTGAACTAACCTTTTCAGTATAATTATTAACTGAAATAAAACTACATTTATATTAATTAGACAAATGAAGCTCACATGTAGGCTAACACGATGACTAAAATATTACTAAAAAGAAAATATTGCTAATACAACCCTGCTGCATATAAAGCAGGACGTTGATCATCAGAAATGTAACGTGCGGTGTGGCTGATTCTGAGGACGAAAGTACGTTTTTACATATTCAACAGATTCGTTACAGTTGTGTATACTTCTAAACAAGCACAAATGACTCCTGAAAATGACCCAAGTCAGTGTGTGTGTGTGTGTCTGTGTACAGTATGTTCTACAGTAGATGACTCTTGAGGTGCATGTTGTCACTAGTGAGTCTTCATGTGTGTGTGTGTGTGTACAGTAGTTGATCTTGAGGTGTAGTAGTGAGTCTTCATGTGTGTGTGTGTGTGTGTGTACAGTAGTTGATCTTGAGGTGTAGTGGTGAGTCTTCATGGTCTGCTGAGAGGACGTCCCTCTCGTTCTCAGGCATGAGGCCAGAAACACACTTCATCTCAATTTCAAATCTCAGCCCTGACTTTGACCCGACTGACTGCACAACACCCGTTACAGGATCATCTCTCTCTCTCTCTCTCTCTCCTCTGAGAATACATGTATATCTTCACTCACTCGACCATCTTCAGCTTATTCTGCCGTGATTCTCGAAACTTCTTCTGTCAAACTTCTTCACTTTCCTTCATATTCCCAACATAATGTGTGTCTTATGTCTAATGTCTTTCACCATTTTAATATTATGTTATCTTATCTAACAATGAATGAAATATGCAAACTTAATAAACTAAATCATTCATACAACTCTTCACACAAACGACCTCACCATCATGATGAGTGAAGATAAAGAGTCAAGGTAAAAAATGCCAATATACAGTATTATTGAATTGTGTGTATTCGTGGGTACATAAATGCCAGCTGTTATATTAGCCTTAGCAAGGTCATTTTATGGCATTAATGTTTAGCAATAATAATATAACCAGGGCTGTCAAACGATTAATCGCATCCAAAATAAAAGCTTACATAATATATATATATATATATGGGTGCACTGTGTATAATTATATATATATATATATATATATATATATATATATACACACACACAGGCTTGTATATATTTAACCCTTGGGGTTTCTTTTTTTCTCCTTTTTTTCTTTTTTTTCTTTTTTTTCCCTTTTTTTCACTTTTTTCCTTTTTTTTTCTTTTTCTTTTTTCCCCCTTTTTTCTTTTTTTTCTCTTTTTTTTTCCGGGATTCATATTTAAAAAAGAAAATCATATTTTTTTTTACTTGTTTTTTTATAATGTTTTTTTTCTTTTCTTTTTTGGTGTTTTGAGAAAATTTCAAAAAATATATATATATATAATTAGTATTAATGCAATAATATGACCAAATTTTCCCTCATTGAATATGATAGAAAAAAATATTAAAAAAAAAATATATATATATATATATATATATATATATATATATATATATATAAAGCTGTATTTCATTTTGGAGTCAAGCCTAGGCCTCATAAAAGCAATTTTTGAAATTAGATGGATGCCATTTCGTGGACAAACCGAGCTTTTTAAAAATGCAAAACACATGTATAATCTGAATTTTTTTAGTGTGTTTGTTTATAAAGGTGTGTGTGTGTGTGTGTGTCTGTTTTGCACTCTTGATGTTTTATAGATCCACGCCTTCACTGTTGTGTGCTTTTTTTCAAGACCGTTGCTGATTTGTAGATTGTGCACACAAAAAAACTCAGTATTTTCACATTTTTGCCAATTTCCAATTCATTTCCTATGCGGGTCATTTTTGACCCGAAGGTCCTGAGTGTGACTACTTTTTTTATGACCACTAAGACTATTCAAAACCTGTCCCCAATTTTTTTGGGTGTTCATATACCAAGTACCATTAAAGTCGCCAAGTTTCAGACCATTCCGATGAAGCTACGATTTTTAACATTTTTTTTATTTAAACGTATGTTTAACGTATGTTTAATGTATATACTGAGATTTATATATAATTTATATTATATATAAATATAAATATTTTAGATATAAATATATATATATATATAGCTGCGAGCAGCGATTGCGGGCCCAAGCCGGTGGCACCGCAACCCCGGTGCCTTTAGTTACCTAATGAGATCAACATGTGTACCGAGTTTCATATTAGTACATACAAGCGTGTTTGATTTATGGACCAAATGTTCGGACCCCTTTCCAGGTGGCGCTGTCGAGCCGCCCTGCCACACCCGGGTACCATCTTCCGCCTGGCCCTGACCCGTGTGCAAAGTTTCAAGAGTTTTCGAGCATGTTAAGGGCCCCAAAAGTGCCCAAATAGTCGTATAAATAATAATAATAATAATAATCCTAAGGAAAACAATAGGGCCTTCGCCCTTTCAGGGCTTGGGCCCTAATTAATGTTTTTTTTCTTACATACACGCATGTGTGTGTATTTATATATGCAAATTAATTATACACTTAAAATTTAAACACAAACTTTTATTTTGGATGCGCTTAATCGCGATTAATCGTTTGACAGCCCTAAACATAACATAACATATTATAATATAAAATAATATAACAATGATTTTAGAAGTGGTGGAACAGGAAATGAAGCTAAGAAACACTGGACATTATTAATGGACAAATGAAACAGGCGAGTGTGTGTTTAGTGTTTCTTGTGCCCACAGTTAAAGACATAACCTCATCCTCATCTTTCGTACCTTCTCTCTCTTTTTCCTGGAAGTGCTCGTGCTCGTTGTTTTCTCAGGGATAGAGACACTAAATGCACAGCGAGAGAAAGAGAGAGCGGGAGAATGAAAGGGAAAGAGAGAATGCATATCCTCACAGCATCCTGTTTCCTGTTCGCCTTTATGGGACTTCCTGCCCCATTGTCAACATCTCACCTGTTTTTATAGCGAGAGAGAGAGAGAGAGAGAGAGAGAGAGAGAGAGAGAGAGAGAGAGGTTAAAACGTATGAATTACATGTTCACTTTTTAAAATGTTTACTTTATAATGTAAAATCAATGAATCCTTTCAAAATGAATCAAAGAAAGAGATGAAATTATAATACTCGATCACACATCCTGACGGATCAAACATTGTGCGCAGTGTGTGTGTGTGTGTGTGTGTGTCTATGTATTACAGGATCTAAAACATCACTGAAATTGAATGATTTAAAATGGACATGGCATTGGATTCTGCCACAAACATCTTCACTGTAAAAAATATTGTTGGTTTAACTTAAAAAAATGAAGTAGCCTTACCTGGTTGCCTTCAAATTTTAAGTTCATTGAAATGGAAAAATTGAGTTCATACAATGAAGGAGATTGATTTAAGCATCAGAAACTTCAAATATTATGTTATCTGAACTACATAAATAAGTTGACTTGACAATAGAAAAAAATGTGATTACAAATCTTTACCGAGACACGTGTTTGCGATATGGTAGTTTGAATGATATCTATGTGTGTTTATCTTCATGTTGAGCTCAGTTTCTCCTGTCTGGAAATGTCTCTGTCGTGTCTATTGGAAACACACAAGTCTCGCAGCTCTTCAGGCTGAATATATGGTTTCGGTTTTTGGGGACTATTGCTTTAATTGCCTTTGAAACGCATGCCTTTACAGGAGACGCGTGTTACTGAAGATGTGTGCTTGTTCTGCGATATGAAGTGTTGTAGAGAGTGTTTTATTGATGGAGAGAAATGGAAAGTTGAAATGAGGAGCTCTAGCAGGAGAGAGTTGGTCTCGCAGGATCTCTGGCCAGATGTTTCCACACTCGGCTCTTCCGCTTGATCATTCCCAGCGCTTCCTCTTTAAGAGAGAGGGAAAAATGAAAGGAAAACAGAGAGAGAGAGAAAGAGAGAGTGTGTGTGCACATTAACCCTCCTCACAAAAACTCTGGTTCGGGTTCAATGGGCAATGAAAACACACGGATTGCCCGTCCCCTCCTCCCTCTCTCTCTCTCTCTCTCTCTCTCTCACTCTCACACACACACACGCACACACGTCTCTCTCTCATTCTCTAACACACACTCACACACGCACACTTCTTCAGAGTTGGCTAATCGCTGTCGTAATCGTCTGTGAGTCAGATCATACTGGAGGAATATGATTGTAGTATATATATTTATATAGATATAACCCAAAGTGTGTGTGTGTGTGTGTGTGTGTGTGTGTGTGTGTGTGTGTATTTCAGTGAAATAGAGAAAAATAAAGAGAGAGAAAGAAGCTTTCTTAAAACTCAGTATAATGTAACATGTGGCTTTTTCTTCAGTTCATGAGCTGGAGTTTGAAATGAACTGAATTGAAGTGAAGTGAATTGAAGTGAACTGAAATGAGCTGAACTGAATTGATTTGAACTGAATTTAACTGAACTGAACCGAATTGAACTGAACTTTACTTAACTGAATTGAATTGAACTGAATTGAACTGACCTGAATTGAACTGAACTTTACTTAACTGAATTGAACTGAATTGAACTGAACTGAATTGAACTGAACTTTACTTAACTGAATTGAACTGAATTAAATTGAATTGAACTGAACTGAAGTGAATTGAACTGAACTAAATTGAACTGAACTGCATTGAATTGAACTGAAGTGAATTGAACTGAACTAAATTGAAATGAACTGAACTAAATTGAACTGAACTGAAATGAACTGAATTGAACTGAATTGATTTGAACTGAATTGAATTGAACTGAACTGTATTGAACTAAACTGAACTGAATTGAACCTAAACTGAACTGAACTGAATTGAAGTGAACTGAAATGACCTGAACTGATTTGAGTTGAACTGAAATTAACTGAACTTAAATGAATTGAATTGAACTGAATTGAACTGAACTAAACTTAATTGAACTGAACTGAATTGAAATAAATTTAACTGAACTGAACTGAATTGAACTGAACTTAACTGAATTGAACTGAACTGAATTGAATGAACTGAACTGAATTGAACTAAACTGAAATGAACTGAACTGAATTGGAATAAATTGAACTGAACTGAATCGAAGTGAATTGAACTGGACTAAACTTAACTGAATTGAGCTGAACTGAATTGAATTGAACTAAACTGAATTGAACTGAATTGATTTGAACTAAATTGAATTGAACTGAACTGAATTGAACTGAACTAAACTGAATTGATTTGAACTGAATTGAACTGAACTGAATTGAAATGAACTAAACTGAATTGAACTGAACTGAATTGAAATAAATTGAACTGAACTGAATTGAACTAAACTTAACTGAATTGAACTGAACTGAATTGAACTGAACTATACTGAATTGAACTGAACTGAATTGATTTGAACTAAATTGAATCGAACTGAACTAAACTGAATTGAACTGAACTGAAATAAACTGAATTGATTTGAACTGAATTGAACTGAACTGAATTGAACTGAACTAAACTGAATTGAACTGAACTGAATTGAATTGAACTGAATTGAACTGAACTAAACTGAATTGAACTTAACTGAATTGATTTGAACTAAATTGAATCGAACTGAACTAAACTGAATTGAACTGAACTAAACTGAATTGATTTGAACTGAACTGAAATGAACTGAATTGAACTAAAATGAACTGAATTGAACTGAACTGAATTGGCCACACACCACAGGATGTAGAATTGGAATGACAGGAAGAGGAATTCACAGAATTGCAGATCAAAGAAATTTAACATGGTCACACGCTTTCACCATAAATAATAACGCCTATTTATTGTCTGATATGTGAGTCTGAACAGATTAATATTCATGTTACCACAATTAATGGTTTACTAACATATATTGAAACCAAAATGTGGCACAATTGGGAGTCCAGCAGAAAGAGTGTACAATGCATGATGTCATGTTTATGAACAATTTACTCTGAACAATGTAAAGTATCAATTCAAATAGAAAAAAGTTATATATACAGTATATATTAGTTTCTAACGTGCAAGCACTCAATTTGATTGACTGAAGATGAGCACACAACCCTAAATTTACATGCACATTTTGATATAATTAATATGTGAATTTTCAAGTCAATATTGAGAAACAAGAAATTAGTCTATAAAGTGTTATTTAATGTCGCAAATAATAGAATTACACTATTATGTAAGACAATACTTTTAAAAAATACTTTTCTCTGTCCTTTGTCACCCATTCAGCATCACATGCTGAAGAAATATTAATAAATTCAAATGTTGAAATAAAATATAAAGAAGTGACACACACACACACACACTTCTCTCCTCCCCTCCAACGTGAAATTACTCTGTCTGTTCAGTAATGACACCCTCCACCTCGTCCATCTGTCTCCGCGATGACACGCATCAGCATTATGATGTCATAATACCAGTAATACCACATCATCCCTCAAATGCCCAATACTCTACATCATCCTGTAATACACTTAATTAATCATATTTCTATTACACCATATCGTCTCCAATATTAGTGTGAATTCTAAAATGAAGTGAACATATGACGTTATTTTACTTTACACCTCACATTATTTAAAGTTAAACACTCTTTATTACTTTTAATACTGATTTTGTATTTATAATTTACTGATTATGTATTTATGATAGCTCAAACCATATCATAGCCTTAACAGAAAACTAAAACCCAACACACACACACACACACACAGAGAGAGAGAGAGAGAGAGAGTTAATGCATCCATTCCAAATATGCAAAAACGAGTCTATGAAAAAGTGAGACTCTCTCGGTTTGTGTGTGTTACTTCACACTGTCTGTAAAGTGTCCCGTCCGTCATGTTTCCTGTCTTTTCTTGACATCTGTGTGGTCACTCCCACGTTACAGGCTCACACACACACTGAATGTTACACATGCACAGGCATCTCACACACACTGAGCACAGCGCTTACTGGATGTCACTGTCTTCCCTTTCCTTCTCTCACAGACCTCTCTCTATTCATCCCTCACTTCTGACACACACACACACACACACACACACACACACACACACACAGCTGTATATATATATAGAGGCTCTGGAGAAAACCGTGACGTCATCGTCCAGCTCAGTTCGCTTCTTATATAATGGTGTCAATGCAGCCAGATCAATAATATTGTTGAATATTGAATATTAAAACTGTGCAAAAGGATACACTCTGAAAAACGCTGGGTTGTTTTAACTCAATTTTGGGTCAAATATGGACAAACCCAAACGTTGGATCGACCTCTTAAGTGTCACAGGCCCACCGGTGGGTCCAAATCCACTACATTTTTAAAACAGTACTATCCTAAAATAATCTTGACAAACTGTATATCATATGAAAGCTTACAATCTCTAGTTTCCATATTTGGTGATTGATTTTCAAAATAAATTACAGAGGAGCCGTAATTTATCAATTTGCAACAGGAATATTTTCATAATCCCAAGGCATGTTTAGACCTTTATTTTGAAATAGTGATGAACATGAAAAATCATAAAAGAAGGGTAGAAACCTGTTTGTTTTCATTCCAAGAGTACAAAAGATAGCATCCCTTCAATTATTTTAGAAAAAAAAGGAAAAATATTTGAAATATTTAGTAATGGTGAATCTATAATAAGAAAAAAATTCTAGATTCACCATTTGTGATGTGGCAGGAAGCTATAATGCGCATACTTGGTATTTTTATGTTTCTTAGAGGTTGAATTCATACCAAAATCAGCCAAACTTCTCATATTACTTCTGAATAGGATGTCTACTTCATAAATTGTATGAAAATTGTGGAAATAACGGTTCATATCACTCAAAACACATGGAGACGCCCTTATATGGGCAGTAATGGAGTCTGGTTGTGCCCTAGTGGAAGCGTTTGGTACTGCGCCCAAACAAAATCTTACTGAAAGCTCATTTTTTTGAGATATCAACCTAAAATTTGAAACAAAACTTATTCAGATTTTTGGCTTTGATTTATTTGCAGTTTTAGAGTCGCCCAGGTTTTGATAATACATATTTTATATAAAATATGAATAATATTTTTTTTATATATTGTACATTTTCATAAACTCAAACTTCTATAACTCTTTTTTTGTTTCACTTTCTTAATTTATTTAATTTCTACAAAAATCTGCCAAATGTCTTCTTTAAAACGAGACCAATCGTATGTCTATACTCCATTCTTGAATTACAAGCATTTAAGTTTGAAATGTGCATTTTCACGTATATTCAAAAAAAGGGGGGTGACACTTAAGGGGTTAAAAATGCAATTTGAAAATGTAACCCAACGGCTGGGTTTGTCCATATTTGACCCAAAATTGGGTCGAAACAACCCAGCATTTTTGAGAGAGCACATGATCTCTGTATAATATCAGTCTTTAAATGCAAGATGTTTAAAGTGTCCCTGAAGTATACTTGCAAAAGTTCCACTTTAGCACAATCACATGCACTTAAGTATATCTTTAGTTGGACCTCAGCACTAACGGAAAGTACAGTAAATGATCTGTTACAATTTAGCAGACTTTAAGTAAACCAATTTAGTACAATTGTATGGTATTCACATTGAGAATATACATATGTAAATGTATTTGTAGTGTACTTAGATTCTGGTAGATGTATTTCCACTAGGGACCGCAGTGATTGTTTGGTGTGTTTGAACACCGAGAGCTCTCTCTTGAGGCGGACTCGCGTCTAGTGATTCTGTGTGGAGAGATTCAGAGAGAGTTTGCTCGTACACTCTCAGATGACAGGGTCGAATCCACAGCGGTCACCTCGGGATAAGAGTCATGTTCACGAGCGTAAGGGTGGTTTCTCTCGGCTCAAACCCAAAACATTTCAGACGCTTTCAAAACCTTCCCATTTACAATTTGAGCCAAACAGTTTGTGCTAAATTTAGTTTTAGAACTCAACAGGCTTTTTTTTTCTTTTTCCAGACAGCAACATGGTGTCGGCCCAGATCCGGCCCACATCCGGTACGGGTGGAATCCACGTGTGTCAAGAATCTGGGCAGACATTGGTTTTTAAAGTCCACATGAAATCAAAATTGGTCATTTAACTCTATAAAATGTGCTTCCTCCTGTGTTCCTTCTCCAATGATGTCCGTTTGAAGGCTTTGCCAGAACAATGGGCACTAAAATCAAGCCTCATCCTCCGTTTTTTTTTTTTCACATTTAATATTCGGTTTTACTCGGTTCACATAGTCTTAAAGTCAGGACAAGTGACATTTTACAATTTGCATTCTGCATCCCTGTACTAAACTCTGCATGTGTACTGATCTACCAACCAGATCTCACCGCATTTGTATGTATTTTACGAGGTGGCTAACACCGTGTCCTAGCTACACGCGACGCGATAAAATTCCAGTGACATCAAGTGTGTCTGTCCACACCATAGACTGTAAAAAAAGATGGGCGACGCCCCCTCGCTCTTTTCCATCAGAGAGAACTGAGGCCGCCAGTGTCTCGACATGGCGCTGACATCTCGCACTTGAGTCTGCGGACTTGCGTGTTTCGGGACCAGTCGTGTGCAGTCGTGAGCAGGAAGTAAAGCCGCGAAATCAAGGCCCCGCCCTCATTCTCGCCTAATCAAACGCAAGCACACGCCCCGCACTTTCATTAAGTTGCCTCTGTCTGCTTCGTTCCTGTCCAATGATGTCTGCCGATTGCAGAACCTTGTTAAAATAAGGTAAATACAACTACTAACCACATAATCAACATTATTAAAAAACGTCCGCTGGTACTTCAGTGACTACCTCGCACAGAGTACCTGTCAATCACAGCTGTCAATCATGACGTCAGAGCACCGTTATTTTATCATCACATAACTAACTAAAAACAAACTTATTTTAAAAACGAACACTTGAAATTACATAAACGTGATAGAAACTACAGTAAATGACAGAAACTATCTTTGGAAAAAGGACATGTGAAGTGTAATTTAATTGTTTAGTTCGTCTCACGTCCCATCGAATAACATGGGGAGGCGGGGGTTATAAGCTATACTAGGACCGGCCACAGGGGGGCGATCGAGACGTTTTGGCTAAACTTTTGAGGGCTGTGCGGCACGCTTGGTCCACACTAGACGCGCCATGACTGTGAGACGCCACACGTCAATCAAAAATCACAGCCATTCAGAACAGCGTGTGGGCGGAGTCTCTCTGTGAAAGCGCACTGCTGGCCTGCACTCACATTGGAAATGGGTAAGGACATAATCAAATCAAGAAATAACATTATTTAAAAAAGCATTAATCAATATATACTCATTGACTAATTTTGTTATGAAGTACAGTTGTATGTTTGCATAGAATTCATTTTGAACGCTATATTATATGCTTTCAAAATCTGAGGTAAATTATCTGTTATCACTTGTGACTAGGGTTGGGTATCGAGAATCGAGTATCGATTGGAACCGGGACTAACTTTTCATTTTTCCCGGAATCGTTCAAAAGTTAAAATTTCGATTCCTAGTTTCAATATTCACACTCCGCCGACCAGAAGAAGAAACCGCTGAACAACACCAACGAAGAAGTGTCTACCGGAAGTGTTGGCATAACCGCGCGAGTCGAACATGAGTAGCTTACGTCGGCGGTCCAAAGTGTGGCTTCACTTTTCTAAAAATATCAAAATCTCGGCAAAATGCAGAGCATTTCCCTTTAGAAAGGAGTATTTCCTTCAGAAAGACCGTTGGTTAGCAAGGTTAGCTAAACTTTTTTGACCCTGCCTCTTAAAAGAATCGGAATCGAGAATTGTTGGGAACCGGAATCGAAACAAGGAATCGGAATCGTTCAAATTCAAACGATACACAACCCTACTTGTGACACAGTGACCTATTTTTCTAAAAATAAATAATGTGTACTCATAACCAGTGTAATTTCTTCATTCTGTCAGCCGCGACGTCACAGAAATAAATGAAAAAATTAACTAAATTAGAAACGTTTTGTGTGGCCGTCGCATCTGGTTAGGACAAAAACTCTGATTAACATGGAAAAGAGATACCTTTTATCGCGAGTCGCGGCTTCGCGAGCAGTTAGGACACGGTGTAATTCGTATGAATTCCCACAACCTCACATGTACAAACTCATTTTTCGTATGAATTCGTACGAATGACCTTCCCCTGACTCCGCCCCTAAACCCACAATCACTTGGGTTTAGACTTGTCGTACGAATTAGCCACCTCGTACGAAGACGTTAAAATGGTCTTGAGGTGGCGTCTACCGAGATATCCTAAAGAGCATTTAGGCCCCGCTTACACGAAAGGAAAACGCAGATATTTCCCTGCGGTTTGGCCCGTCATTTACACGAAAACCCCATTCACAGAAAACGATTATTTCGAAAAATTCCGGCTAAAGTGGAGATTTCTGAAAATACCGGTGTTGTCGTGTCAAAACCTGTCGTGTTTTAGGTTCTCTCTTGTCGATTCTGAGGATTCTGATTGGTTTGCATGGCTTTATCCTTCTCCCTACACTGCCGCCCATAGGTTTGGCATGGTTATGATGGCGCTCGACAGCGTATTTATGTGGGTGTGCGCACAATGTTATTATTGAAAACGGAGGCGGGGGATACCCGTTTCTCTAAATACCCGGCTTTGTGTTAACGTGGCCTTAAGCTTTACTGCATAGCAGATGTCCAGATATTCCCTCAGTTTTTCATGATTCCTTCACTACCACTAGTAAGTTTTAAATGTTATTATTTTGAATCGGATTTGCATTTCTTTCGTTTCCATTAATAATGTTCACATTTTCGTCAAATTAACTTCACAGACTCGTTTTTTTCGTGTTGGATAATCAGTCTAATGAATTTGTTTCTGTTATTCAGTAGAATACATGTTCTCGTTGAATTCTTATATGAATTGAGTTGAGTTGAAGGCATTGGGCTCTGGTCTTTACGCGCCTCATGGCCAGCATTAAGAGGCTTTTCTCCGCCCCGGGGGACGCGCCGCGCAGGGTAACTGTCGTTGACGTGTGCATGCGGGCGGTCATGTGATAATGTTCCTGCGCATGCACAGGCTGAATGCTTGTCACTTCTGTGCTCTTCATCTCCTGAGAGTGTGTGTGAGTGTGTGTGTGTGTGTAAGAGACAGGCAGGGAGCTTAGGGCTTACTTCTGCTGTCTCATCAATAGACATATGCAATTGTGAGATTGCAACAGCAGGTAATCACATGAATACACACATTATGAGAGAGACAGACAGAAAAGAAAGAGATTGCATGTAAGTGTTGGAGTGAAACGCAGTGATTATGGAGGTTTGGAGAGGTGTGTTAAAGGGTGTGTAATTAAAGGTAAACAGAGCAGCATGATGCAGAAAGACACAGATTACACTCTTTATCATTGCCAAGACTGTGTGTGTATGTGTGTGTGTGTGGTTGCGACGCAGAAACACATAACCGGCATTATCAGAAATCTCCACTTTGGCCCGAGTTTTTAGAAATTATCATTTTCTATGATAAATTCTGTGTTAAATTAAAGCTGCAAGCAGCATTTATCGGGGTTCAAGCAGTTAAGACCTTTCAGTGGAAAAACATTACTCAATAAAATTTTTATTTAGTAAGACCATTTACAGTCAATACTGGCAATTTACCATAAGAAATACATGTTTTTTTTTTTAGATTTTTAACAGTTATAGCGCCACCTATCGTCTGATCTCCATGAAACTTTGCATGCTTGTTAATGATGTTATGTCACATATTCCCACCAATTTTCGTGAAGTTATGAGTTTTTGTTTATGATTTATAGGCATTTGAATTTATTTTGCCACGCCCATTATTTAAATGACACGTTTATGGCCAACCAAATGCAAAAGTTTAACTTTTTTTGATAATTATTGATCTAGAGAGTCCAGAGAATTGTCCTAAACTGGTCTGATTCCGATCGGGCGAAAAACCAGGGACTAGTTTGCAAAAGTAGGTTTTTAACATATTTGTGAATATTTGATGAACGATTTGATTGACAGCAATGGTTCTAGAGGCAAAGTTGTTCATCATGAGGAGCTCTATCAAATTAAATTGCATATTAAGGGGGTGTGCACAAAACCACGTGATTACAAAGCCATAAAACTCGTTAGCGCCAACTAGTGGCCGATTTCTTGCAAAATTCTTACAGACCTCTAGGGAGTCGAACATGCCCATCGAGTTTCGTTCCGATCGGCCTCCGTTAACCTGGTCTCATAGGTGCTCAAACTTCATTGGCCAATGGCGGCCATGTTTTTTGAGATACGCCAGTGTTCTCATACACATACATGGGGCCTTGGACCAAGACACTGCATACCAATTTTCAAGTCAATCGGACTAACGGTCACATGGTTATAGCCCTTTTTATGTTTTTTTTTTCACGTTATAGCGCCACCTAGTGTTCAATCGTCGTGATTTTTTTACTGTGACCTCAAATTGAACTCCTACACATGTGTACCGAGTTTGGTGGAGATATCTCATTTACTTTTCGAGTTATAGCCATTTTAGTAAAATAGGCTCCTCTACTTTTAAAAGTAGTAATTCTACTTTTTTTGATAATTATTGATATTCAGACTCCATAGAACATGTATGCACTGGTTTGGTTCCGATCGGGCAAAAAAACAGGGACTAGTTCGCAAAAGTAGTTTTTCAACAAAATTCAAAATAACGGAAAAAATTGCATACCGGAAATGAAATCGGATATACGTTTTGTTCGTCAGGTGACCAGCTTTCCAATGATATAAGACACTTGATTCTACGACTTACCGTCTAGGAGTTATGAGCAGTTTCGCGCAATTGGTTGCTATAGCGCCACCTATGGGCCAATCGGGCTCATAATTTGGTAACCTCTCCTCGAGTTTTGTACTACCATCTGACAAAGTTTCAGAGCTCTAGCACATAATAATAATAAAAATCAGTACAATTACAATAGGGTTTCAGCACTTCGTGCTTGAACCCCTAATGAGAGGCCAAACCGCAGGGAAATATCTGCGTCTTCCCTTCGCGTAAACGGGGCATAAAGCCAGACCTGACTCTATATCTAAGAGTGTGTGTTGTGAGACAACGATGTGCCTAAAACTGAGAAGTTTGTGTCGACAACATTGTCAAAATGATCCCCATTCACACGGATCCGCGAAAACGACAAAAAAACGCTGTATTCTGCAGCCAGGCCACTAGATGGCGATGAAACACTATAGACTGTGTAACTGTGTAAACACGTAATACGCATGTGCATGACGTCACCGTCTTCAGAGATTCGCGGCCGTCTTCGGAAACTTGCACTTTCAAACCCGTTTTCAGAAGTTTGTGTTTTCACGCTCCAAAAACGCTTTTGTCGTGTAAACCGACGGCCATTTTTAGTTGAAAACGGTGTCATGTAAACAATTCTACACGTTTTTAATTCTGTGCACCTTTTGTTTGTTTGTCACTTTTAATGTAGGATCTTATCCAAGGTAGTAAGGATCACTTGACATTTCCCCATTCTCTCAGATCCGCGAAAACGACGAAAACGACAAAAAAACAACAACAACAAAAAATGCTGTATTCTGCAGCCAGGCCACTAGATGGTGATGAAACACCATAGACTGAACACGTAATGCGCATGTGCATGACGTCACCGACTTCAGAGACTCGCGGCCGTCTTCGGAAACGCACTTTCAAACCCGTTTTCAGAAGTTTGTGTTTTCACGCTCCAAAAACGCTGTTGTCGTGTAAACCGACGGCCATTTTTAGTTGAAAACGGTGTCATGTAAACAATTTTACACGTTTTAATTCTGTGCACCTTCTGTTTGTTTGTCACTTTTAATGTAGGATCTTATCCAAGGTAGTAAGGATCACTTGAGATTTCCCCATTCTCTCAGATCCGCGAAAACGACAAAAAAAAAACTGCTGTATTCTGCAGCCAGGCCACTAGATGGCGATGAAACACCATAGACTGAACACGTAATGTGCATGTGCATGACGTCACCGTCTTCAGAGACTCGCGGCCGTCTTCGGAAACGCACTTTCAAACCTGTTTTCAGAAGTTTGTGTTTTCACGCTCCAAAAACGCTGTTGTCGTGAAAACCGACGGCCATTTTTAGTTGAAAACGGTGTCATGTAAACAATTTTACACGTTTTTAATTCTGTGCACCTTCTGTTTGTTTGTCACTTTTAATGTAGGATCTTATCCAAGGTAGTAGGGATCACTTGACATTTCCCCATTCTCTCAGATCCGCGAAAACGACAAAAAAAAACAAACAAAAAAACTGCTGTATTCTGCAGCCAGGCCACTAGATGGCGATGAAACACCATAGACTGAACACGTAATGCGCATGTGCATGACGTCACCGTCTTCAGAGACTTGCGGCCGTCTTCGAAAACTTGCACTTTCAAACCCGTTTTCAGAAGTTTGTGTTTTCACGCTCCAAAAACGCTGTTGTCGTGGAAACCGACGGCCATTTTTAGTTGAAAACGGTGTCATGTAAACAATTTTACACGTTTTTAATTCTGTGCACCTTCTGTTTGTTTGTCACTTTTAATGTAGGATCTTATCCAAGGTAGTAAGGATCACTTGACATTTAGTGTGTGTGTGTGTGTTTATATGTGAAGCTTCAGGCCATGACAGCCTAATAGCTCCAGTTATCAGAGAATTACACCTCATTATGGTGAACCTGGAGCCACACACACACTTCTTCTGGCTCACACACAAATGTGCAAAGTGCGAATACTCATCAGGTAAGTATATGTGGTGTTAGGTATACCTGCAGACAGCTCTCACACACACACACACACACACACACACACACACACACACACACAGACTCCAGACAGCCTAATGATGTGCTGGAGGTTTGACTGCTGTCATTGAGTGTTTGTCTGTGTCAGCAAGTCAAGGCAGACGAGAGACTTTCAATTAACACTGCTAAAAATCATTATGATGTCATTCTACGATTCCACACACAGATACACACACTCTCTCTCTTTCTAAGAGGCAACTCTGTTTAGCCATTAAGGGTCCATTGTTAAGATATGAGGAAAAAGAAGTTTCAGAAAGACAAACACTCATATTTATGAGATGGTTGGCCTAAGCTGAGTTGTGAAAAAGAAGGACGCCGTAGTAAAAGTTTTAAAAGAGTAGGTACGCTGCTAAAATATAAAAAAATAAAAATCGTAATTTTTGCGGTAAAAAAACGGCAGCTGTGGTTGCCAAAACTTTAAACTTTAACCTGTCATTTTGGATTTCTTATCTTCGTCTGTGTTTGTCTTCCTGCATCCACCGTGACTATAGTGTATGACTAGCCTGACTTCACTGAGTCTGATACTGCTCCATGGGGCTTTGATTATGAGGCGTGTCTTAACCAAACCAGGAAAAACAAACAAACAAACAAACAAAAAAAAACAACAACAACAACCTGCCGTCAATTGGATAGACCTAAAACTAGGACTGTAGTCAAGACCACCTTTGTCAATTCCAAGACCAGGACTAGTCAAGTCCAAGTCACGACCAGGTCCAAAGAGGTTTGAGTCCAAGACAAGACCGAGTCCAGGACAGGCAAAAAAAGTTTTTATTTAGTTATCGCCTCGTTTTTCGTTTTTTGAAAAAAATTCATTAAATGAGTAGTTCACTTTGAAAAAACTTTTGCTGATAATTTACTCACCCCCATGTCATCCAAGATGTCCACGTCATTCTTTCTTCAGCTGAAAAGAAATTAAGTTTTTTGATGAAAACATTCCAGTATTATCCCCATATTTGAAGGTCCAAAAGAGAGTTTCAGTGCAAACTGATCAAAGGGCTTTAAACGACACCAAACGATGAATAAGGGTCTTATCTAGAACCCTTCGAGTCATGACTCGAAAAAAGATTTGTTCATTTTGACGAACGAGTTCGAACAGGAGAGTCACGAACGATCATCAGAACAGAGCAAGGCGAGGATTTGAGCTTATAAAACTTAAACTTTGTTATTTACTTATTAAATGAGCGATCATTTCGCTTGATTCATTTCTGCTGAACACAAAGGAAAATATTTGGAAGAATGTTTTAATCAAACAGATCTCATTCCCCATCCATAGTAGGAGAAAATACATACCATGGTAGTCAATGGGGAATGAGATCTGATTGATTAAAACATTCTTCCAAATATCTTCCTTTGTATTCAGAACAAATAAACACATAGAGGTTTGGAACAACATGAGGGTGAGCAAATACTGACAGAATTTTAATTTTTGGGTGAACTAACCCTTTAAGGCTGGCCTGCTGGTTTTAGCTGGTTTCCCAATGTTCCAGCAACGTAACGTAATGGCAGCAATGACTTGTATGGTCTACAAACTCTCACGATGCTTTCGGGAAACGCAGCTCAGGTCGGTTATAGAGCATTTCGAGACGTTACGGATAGGGTTGGGTATCGAGAATCGAGTATCGATTGGAACCGGGACTACCTTTCCGTTTTTCCCGGAATCGCTCAAAAGTTAAAATTTCGATTCCTAGTTTCGATATTCACACTCCGCCGACCAGAAGAAACCGCTGAACAACACCAATGAAGAAGCATCTACCGGAAGTGTTGGCATAACCGCGCGAGTCGAACATGAGTAGCTTACGTCGGCGGTCCAAAGTGTGGCTTCACTTTTCTAAAAATATCGAAATCTCGGCAAAATGCAGAGTATTTCCCTTTAGAAAGGAGTATTTCCTTCAGAAAGACCGTTGGTTAGCAAGGTTAGCTAAACTTTTTTGACCCTGCCTCTTAAAAGAATCGGAATCGAGAATCGTTGGGAACCGGAATCGAAACAAGGAATCGGAATCAGAATCGTTCAAATTCAAACGATACACAACCCTAGTTATGGAGGGGTTTTATCAACTGGCCAGACTGGGAGCCAGCAAGATTAGTTTAAACCTTCTAAGAGTGCCAAACTAGACTGGTTTAACCTTTTTGGTTATCATGTAAGAGTTCCAGATTGAAAATTCTTCTAAAACTCAACAAGTGCTTGACAAACACAACAGTCACATGTGTTCGAGAGGGGCCATATCACTTTAATGCATGTCTTCATTTTTGCAGATGCTTTTATCCAAAGCAGAGTAAAAATGAGAAAACCGACAAAGAGATTCATCCTAACGATAATTAGAAGCGTTGACAATACAAAGTTTCAAACATCAACAGGATCAAGTCGAAAAGGAAAACATGAGTTTTAGGCGGTTTCTTGAATTTCTCTGCGTCGCGTTAGGAAGATCATTCACCGGCGAGGAGGGTGACGATGAAAATGATCATGCTGTGTATGCTCCTGATGGTTAAACTCAATACTTATGTCAAATATTGTTGTTTTTTTACATTTCTAATTGCATCTTTTACACTTTAGGCATGCTAATACACTCCAATGTCTTTTTGCAGGTCCCTGGGAGACACCGCCAAGAGAAGAGATCTTCAATGAGCTCTGTGGGAAAGATAAATCTACAAACAATCAAATAATGAATTGAAAATAGTCATAATACAAATGTTTACTAATAACAACTTGCAGTTCTACACTTTTCAAAAAATTGCACTGCATAGCATGCGTTGAAAAATGAAAGTCCAGAAAAACGGGGCTAATTTTGTGTTCATGACGATGTTCATTTAAAAGAGAAATCGAATAAACTAAAGTAGAGATGCTCAACGAAGAAACGTACAATTAAATGATTGTTTTCAACTCTGTCTATTGTGAAAGAGCAACAAAGTTATCTTTATTTCCGTCATTCCACACTGCTGTCAGATGGTCCATTTCCCGTGCAATAGTTCTTTTTGTTCGAGCATTTGCATGGGCGCTTTGATAAACCGTCCTGCCGTAGTTGGATTTCACGTTTCCATATCTCAACAATCACAGGGCCAATTTGGTCTCTCCTTTTACCTGATTTACGGGCGCAGACGTTAATTTAAGAGCTATTGTTCTCAGCTAACGGACCCCTCCCACTCGTCTTCCATGCCATGTTCGCTCTCTTCCCGAGCGCTGCTACCCATCAATCAGTGAAGGAGCTGGAGAGATTGTTATCTCAGTCCCAGTATTAACCTTCAGAACCTGACTGCTGTCTCTACAGCATAATTAAGATGAGAGAGCATGAGGATGGAGGTAATTGATTAAACCTGTTTTGATGATGTTAAAATGGTTTGGCAATTTCGAGACAAACGTGTTTTATGAGGGCGACGGTTTTCAGTAATAGGTGGAGTACAAGCCAACCCCCCATTAGACACACACACACACACACCTCCTGCTGTCCAATTTAACCAGATTCAGTCTCTCCTTCCTTATTCTCACACTGTGGGATTTAATCAGAGTGCAGAGCAGCAAAACCAATCATAATCAGAAACGTCTAACGCTTGTTCTCCCTGCTCAGATGATCCACGTGGCAACGTATTTTGGGGGGTGGTGTGATAAAGTAAAAAAACCCGGAAAGTTTCTGTAATACATGGTAAATAACTATGATAGACCATACCTTTAATGTAATTTTACAGTAAAATACAGTTTTTGGAAGTGAAAAAGAATAAGTCATTGACAACGTAAATTGACAATCCCACAATTGTTGAAATAACTTTCTTCATAGTTTTTCTTATTTTTTCTAATCAGTTACGCACATTATGCTTTTATGTTACATTTAATGTTGTTCAATTAATGTTTATTGCATTTTTAAAATGTCAAACTTCAATTTGTGTGTTTCCATGATGGTATTTAGTGTTTGTGCGAATCACACTGTGCAGCTTCTTTGTGATTTAACTTTCTTGTGGAAACGCTGCTTGTGATTATCTTTGATTCATCATGTGACTCATCATCTCTGTGGTTGGTTGTTTTCAGTGTATTACAAAGGTACAAAAAGGTATTGACAATTCAATGTATTCAATAAATCAATAATTAACATTATATTAGATAATGAAAAACATGTTTTTACTGTAAATTTAAGTTAAAGGAGTAGTTCACTTTAAAAAAAAGAATTTACTCACCCCCATGTCATCCAAGATATCCATGTAATTCTTTCTTGAGTCGAAAAGAAATGAAGGTTTGTGATGAAAACATTCCAGGATTTTTCTCCATATAATGGACTTCAATGGGAACCAAATGGTTCAAGGTCCAAAAGACAGTTTCAGTGCAAACTGCAAACTGTTCAAAGGGCTTTAAACGACACCAGACGATGAATAAGGGTCTTCTCAAGCGAAATGATCGCTCATTTAATAAATAAATAACAAAGTTTAAGTTTTATAAGCTAAAATGCTCGCCTTGCTCTGTTCTGTGATGCGCGTTCATGACTCTCCAGTTCAAACTCGTTTGTCAAAATGAACAAATCTTTTCCAGAGTCAACTCGTTCATTTCATTCATTGAATGAACCAAATGACACGAAAAAAAGATGTGTTCATTTTGATGAACGAGTTCGAACAGGAGAGTCACGAACACGGATCAAGAAGAAACCACTGAACAACACCAAAGAAGAAGCGTCTACCGGAAGTGTTGGCATAACCGCATGAGTCGAACATGAGTAGCTTACATCGGCGGTCCAAAGTGTGGCTTCACTTTTCTAAAAATAACAAAATCTCGGCAAAATGCAGAGTATTTCCCTTTAGAAAGGAGTATTTCCTTCAGAAAGACCGTTAGTTAGCAAGGTTAGCTAAACTTTTTGACCCTGCCGCTTAAAAGAATCGGAATCGAGAATCGTTGGGAACCGAAATCGAAACAAGGAATCGGAATCAGAATCGTTCATATTCAAACGATAGACAACCCTAATCATAACATAGAAAAGGAAAGACCACCCTGGTGAAAAATCCAACATTGCTGGTCACCAACCAGCAATGCCAGAACCATAATGTATGTTCACCATGCTGGGACCCAAATGGGATGCTGGGTGCTGGCGGATCAGCTACACCATCTCAGTTTTTCTTGAGGACAGCATTGTTATACTGGTCCACCAGATGGAGCAGCTCAAACCAGCATACACGAGCCTGGACCAACATGGATTTCATGCTGGTTCATGCTGGTTTAATTTTAACAGGGCAGAAACGCAACAGTTTACAACGTTAAGTTGAAGATAAAATGTGCAGAGGAGTTACAAAATACACATACTATTAAAAGAAATGAGGAAAGCAAATGACAGAGAACTCAAACTGACAGAGAGGGAAGTTCTTGTCCAGTTATTACACGTTGAAGTAGCCTACTTTTCTCAGTCGTGGAGTTAATCATCAGCCATTCATAATATTACAATGCCGATAAATGAAGCTTACGACTCTGAAAAACTACTTAAAATCTTGATTGCCTTTGCCAAACAGTACACCTTCCTCTAATCACAAGACAACCTAAAGGGAAGACATCAGATGCAAACCATTAAAGAAGCTCTACATCTGACCAGCATGGTTTCCAGCTGGTCCAAACTGGTTTTGGTGGAGCTGGAGAACCGGCAAGTCGAGTTAATATTGCTTATTAGTGGATTGTTGACTAGTTCACTAAGCAAGTGGCGACACGTTTGAGCTAGTTATCCAAAATACGTCTTTACTGAAACAAATAGAAGGTTTGGTGTTCGTGTTGCTAACGGTAGAGCATGGTGCTAGCAATATCAAGGTCATGAATTTAATTCTTGGTGTTAATGAACTGATTCAAAGTGCCCCTCACTTTGGATAAATAACACAGTCTCATCCCAATTCGTCATGTAACTGACGTTTTGGGATGTCTTTTGACCATTCGTCAATATACGACTTTTTAGGGCCCCCTTAAACGTCGGTAGATGGCGATCCCGGGCCGTCATACAACTGACGCTTTACCTTTAACGTCAGTTAGGTGACGGGTTGGGTTTAGGGTTAGGTTTAGGTATGGGGTAGAGTTAGGATCCCATTACGTCATCTACCGACGTTTAAGGGGGCCCTAAAAAGTCGTATATTGACGAATGGTCAAAAGACGTCCCAAAACGTCAGTTATATGACGAATTGGGATGAGACCGGGTTGGGATAAAAGCATCTCACAAAATGAATAACAGACTTAAGTCAATATAGCTCCATATTTAGTTTTTGTACGGAGTGGATTGTACTGTAGTTAGGCAGTTTTTCAGCTGACGAAACATCTTTCCAAAAACTTTCAGTAGACAAAAACGAACACAGTATGCACCATTTACAGTGTACAATTGAGTACAAGTGAATGCCTCACAACCTTGTTTCCAAATGCAATCTTCACTAACTATTGTGTAGTGGGTCAACATGACATCATGACTTTCGAGTCAAGTGGCGTGTTATCTCTACGTATTTTGAGGTATCCGCGTGTATGTCTACGCCATTAACGTTCGCGTCATTCCGCGTGTCCATACACGCCGTCAAATGTCCAGTCATAAATGCCATTAACCCCAGTGATGGTTAAGTTTAGGGATGGGGTTGAGGTAAGTCATATATTTATATAACGTTAAGTCGACGGCGTTCATAAACACGTTGAAAAGCGATTATGCGTCTTGATAGCACGCCAAAAATGCAAATACGAATTGGCGTGTCATACACACGCTACTTCATGAGATCAGTCTGAGTGGGTAGATGGTGTCCCCAGAGCTGGCACAAAAATATGAATGAATTATCTAAAAAAAACTGCCGAGGTTTGTCAAAAAACAAACAAACAAACAAACAAAAAAAACATCCTGATATATCTCAAACCAATTCACATACTTTTCATCTGGATACTAATGCAGCCAAATGATGCACTGAAAGGCCGATAAAATAACCATTGCTCTGTAAGCTATATGAGGCTAATTTTACACGGAAACGATTCTGAAGAGAAAACGCAAAAGTGGGGTTGCGATATCACTTTTTATTCTGCGTTTAGACGAGCGTTTTCGGTGTGAAATCCGTGTGCAGATGGTGACGCAAAAGTCTGTGAAATTCACTCCAGGCGGCTAGGAGTGCATACAACAAAACCAAGCCCGCGCGCCTGCGTACAAACTTCACTGTCAAGCAGACCTTTGCGTTTTTACCCTTTACACATGTAAACCCTGTCCCTAGATTATTAGACCCCGCCCTATTATTTGTGGTTGTCACATGAGTGATGTATGTGGCAGCCTATTGGTAGCTATACCTGGCCTATTTAAGCTGGAGTTCAAGCCACCTGGGCATCATTGTCACGATCGCTTCTGTCGGGGGGTGTGCGCGCAGCTCTGTGGGAGCCAGGTTATGGCTGGGATTGGTTCGACCTTGCTTTTGGGTGCAGGCTGTCTTTTACTACAGGCTGAGGTGTGTAATCCAATGGAACACCTGTGCATTTGTGGTTTACCTATGGTGAACGAAGCTGTGAGTCACTGCATATTTTGTGGGTCTAGCGATCCACTACGGGTGCGTTCATCCGCTCGTGAGCGGTACGTCTCTGTGGACTGTGGGGCAAATGCACCCTAGACAGTGCTGTTAGACTTCACTGTTTGTCATGCTTGCCATTCTAACCTACGGTGTGACTGTTTTCTGTTTGTTTTATAGTTGTAGTTTTACGCTAATGCTGATGGCTTAGGTGAAGAGCGGCTAGTCTCCAAGCCATCACTTAAAGTTTGAGGTGCTCGTAATGATGTACATTAGCCCCACCTTTTGTAATATTGCCACCAGCAGTCTTTTAATTGGTTTTCTGTGGTTTCATCTGTTTACTCTGTCTAAAGAGTAGTCTTCCTTTTGTATTGTTTGATCTTTAAAATATGTTTTGTTCTGTTTGTCTATAGCAGTTGGCTGCTCCAAAGTGTGTCCAGGCTTGAATGGCAATGTAATGTAACAAACTCTTGGGTTACATAGCCTGGTTAATTTCGGTGGCCAGTAACTCGCTGGTTTTGACCTTTCTTGTATAGGTTGAATTGTGTTTTTTTTATTTAACGTGATATACATTTTGGCGTAGTCGGCAGGGTGTCCACATTTAAGACAGAGACATGGGTGTATATGCAGGTGGTTGTGTGTTTTCTTTCCTTTTCTTAGCTGTTTTATTGTGTTGTAGGATTGACTTTTCTTTGGTGAGGAGTGGCAGCAGAGCAGATCACATCTTGTGTAGTGCAGCCTGGCCCATTGGCATTGTCTGCAAACGAGTTCCAGCTGAGCCAATGCGCGTTTAGGAGGTGATTGGTTCATATAAATAAAAAATATGTCTCGTTTAGTGATTTCATGTCCTCATCTTGTCATAGATGGGCGGATTTGTAGTACCAGGTGTAGTCGACACTGGCTCTATGGTATGTATTGTCTCTGAGTTGTATTTGTAAATTATTTTTTAGCTATGGGGCCTGGACAGACTTCAGTCGTGCTAGTGGTTGTAGCTGGCGGCTGCTTATGGGAATTTAATTCCTAATATTGGTTATTTGGGATTGGACAAAACAGCTCTGTTCTTTTAATGTAACAAACTCTTGGGTTACATAGCCTGGTTAATTTCGGTGGCCAGTAACTGGATGGTTTTGACCTTTCTTGTATAGGTTGAATTGTGTTTTTTTTTCATTTAACGTGATATACATTTTGGCGTAGTCGGCAGGGTGTCCACATTTAAGACAGAGACATGGGTGTATATGCAGGTGGTTGTGTGTTTTCTTTCCTTTTCTTAGCTGTTTTTTTGTGTTGTAGGATTGACTTTTCTTTGGTGAGGAGTGGCAGCAGAGCAGATCAAATCTTGTGTAGTGCAGCCTGGCCCATTGGCATTGTCTGCAAACGAGTTCCAGCTGAGCCAATGCGCGTTTAGGAGGTGATTGGTTCATATAAATAAAAAATATGTCTCGTTTAGTGATTTCATGTCCTCATCTTGTCATAGATGGGCGGATTTGTAGTACCAGGTGTAGTCGACACTGGCTCTATGGTATCTACTATCTCTGAGTTGTATTTGTAAATTATTTTTTAGCTATGGGGCCTGGACAGACTTCAGTCGTGCTAGTGGTTGTAGCTGGCGGCTGCTTATGGGAATTTAATTCCTAATATTGGTAAATTGGGATTGGACAAAACAGCTCTGTTCTTTTAATGTAACAAACTCTTGGGTTACATAGCCTGGTTAATTTCGGTGGCCAGTAACTGGTTGTTGACCTTTCTTGTATAGGTTGAATTGTGTTTTTGTTTCTTTCAGGAGCTGAAGGCCTCTAGTTTAGGGAAGCTAGCTGTGTTTGCCCTTTTTGGTGGTGGTTTTTCCTTCACAGAGTGTTTTGCCGTTGGCACCTGCGTTCCTTCACTTATCAAGTATGAGTGTTTGTGAGTAAGATCTGGTGAGTGGTGTGGTTTTAGGATACTCACTGCCCAACTAGCTGCCCGACTGGAAAGCCTCAGCCTGAAAGTGTTTTTTTTATTTGTTGGTTTTTCATTATTTTTTGATCTGGTGCACACCGAAGTGGTGTAAACCCGTGCCTCCTGAGTCAACAGTTTTTAGATATTTAAGATCATTATTGTTGCGAAAATAACGTTTTTTATATTCAGATCCACGTCTCTTGTCCTTTGTGGTAGCGACCCTGTGTGTCTTAGGACATTTCCCCGTTTACATAACGGGGTGGCGTATTTTGCTCTCCAATTTCTTTATTTCATACACAACATGACATCATGACTTTTGCGTAAACATACACGCCACTTTCGAGTCAAGTGGCATGTTATCTCTACGCATTTTGTGCTATCCGCGTGTATGCGTGTATGTCAACGCCATTAACGTTCGCGTCATTCCGCGTGTCTGTACATGCCGTCAAATGTCCAGTCATAAATGCCATTAACCCCAGTGATGGTTAAGTTTAGGGATGGGGTTGAGGTAAGTCATATATTTATATAACGTTAAGTCAATAACGTTCATAAACACACTGAAAAGCGATTATGCGTCTTGATAGCACACCAAAAATGGAAATACGAATTGGCGTGTCATACACACGCTACTTCATGAGATCAGTCTGTCATACATGAAGTTTAACTAACTTTTGACGCCCGTTCACCTGTCCCGCAACACAGAAACATGGCGGTGGAGCGTTTTTAAGATTTCCACTCTGGGGGGTGGTTTCACTTTTTTGCGTTTTTAAGCCCCAAAAACGCCATCACCGTGTAAACGAAAGGCACATCCGATAAAATATTTTTGCGTTTTCACCCGCGAGCGTTCTTGTGTAAACAGGGCCTGAGGTTCCATGCAATGAAGATCATTTGGATTTACACATTCTGGATTAAGGATAGCCTCTTTAAAGGGGTGATGAATTGAGATATCAAATTTTCCTTGAGCTTTTAACATCTAAGAGTTCATCATATTATAAAAATATCCTGTAAGTTTCAGAACTGAAAATGTCTTTGTTAGTCCAATAAAAGCTTTTATTGACACCAGGCTCAGCAAACGACTCGTTTTTCAAAGTGGGGAACTATGACGTCAAAGAGAATAAAACACCACCCCCGAAAGAAGATCAACGCCTACTTCAACACGGCTGGTTTAGCCCCACCCACCGATTCACGCATTACACGCACAGCTAAATACCATAGATGCCTACCTCGTGATGACTAACCCGATCGAGCTACCGACCAACACAGAATATTGTGCTGCATAAGTTTCCTCTGGATTCCAATTTGACTGCATGGATAAACTTTATTTTTAATGACATTCCAGCTGATGAGGTAAAACAGTGTCCGTTATTTCGCTTCATTTCACTGAGGATTGTTTTGTAAACAAGACTGGATTTGCAGACCGATTAAGAGTAAAGAACCGTGCTGTGCCGTCTATATTTGATCTGACAGGAATTGTGCAACACACGGATTCTGGGTCGAACACGTATGGGCAAATCATTCCGGTTTCAAAAACAATTTCCCTCAAATACATCGACGGGTGAGTCGAAACTCATTATAATATGCAAAACTGTTATCCACTCTAAGCAGTGGGCGATTACTTCCAAGTCTTCAGTGCGAGACGCCCATAAAAATGGAGAGTTTTTCAGCTAGGCTCAAAACTAAGGTAGAAAATAGCCTATTACTTATTCATTTTGATGTTTTTGAATGTAAAAACCAAGCGAACGTCATAAGTTGACCTCAGACAACAATATAATAAAATGTAAAAAGCCAGTTCATGACCCCTTTAAAGGCCCAGTGTAAAATAGCTTCTAATCCTAAAAAAATCAAGGCTGTGAAGGACAGAAACACATTTAGTTCTGTTCTGTTTTAAGTGCTTAGTTCTACTTTTCATAACCCAAGTCCTCTGCAGTTTATCATCCACTGGAATGTTTCTTTGGCTGCACCGCTGTCCCTCACAGACATATTTCTACTCGTGTCAGAGTAAATATGGTTTATATCCAGACTCCAAAGGTCCATTTTCCAACATCAGACAGCTGAAGTGACCCCTTTGGACGAGATCTAAACCGTTCACAGCAAATGGATAAAGAAAGTCGAACGCTTTTGAGGAAAATTCTGCCTGACATTCTTCGATGAGCTGCACAGTGATGCTTGTCAATCTGCTGGACATACATTCAAACTCTGCTCGGTTCCCACAGTCAGGCTGACTGCCGATTGTTTGTTTAGTCTGTTAGTCGGGCGAGGGGGAGGGGATGAGATACTCCCCGAGGGCAGGTAGCTAGTGACACCACTAATCGCTTGATTTAACTGTCAAGAGCTGTCAACTCTACCAGCCTTTGGAGAAAGGTCCTAGAAATACAGATTGTATGAAGAATTCTTTGACTGTCAGTCAGGGGGGAAAAAGGCCGTGTCTTTTCGAAAGTGATCGTCAAGCAGGTTATCCTCATCTGTCGCCAGATACGACTGGTCAGACCTGACAAGAACACTTTTCTCCAGTCTCTAACTCCTGACTGATGCTATGAAAGTCATTATCACGCAAATTTGTTGTTTCACTCTTCCCCTTTTAGTGCCCGACGCGTGACAGGGAGTCAGACATCAGGACCCTGCAGTTCTCGCTGTCTCTCCGAGCCTGAGGCCAAGTGCTGAGTCAACAGAGAGAGGAGGTGTCTGCTTTAGTGTGGCGTCAGGCTGACTCGGACACCAGTCCCCCTCCTGGTCACCTCCACTCCCTCTCTCTCTCTCTCACCCTTTCAGTCCCTGGCCTGACCACCACTAGGAGCACGACTGCAGAGGGCACTTGCTTTTGCTTTGTTAAGCCTTTCCATACAGAAAGAATGGCTTAAATATTAAGCCTGCTAATAGATTCAATTCATAAGTTATGACTAATTTCATGAATTTTGTGAGGAAAGAAAACAAATAGAATGTGGATGTCCTTGTGTTGATGAGACTTACGCATTACTTTCGTAGTGTAGATGCTCATGGTTTTTAACCAAAGTTTGGTTTGAAGATGAAAAACTTATTCCTGATTTCAAACAAACACTCTTGTGTCTGTCAGAGCAGAAACTAAAGCTGGTGATTTCCCTATGTTTCCTGTCGTCTCCTTTGTAAATTGTGTGAGCTTATTTTGTCCTTTAGATTAAAAGATCTGAAAAAGCCCATACGCACCCAAACATAGAACCTCCCCTCGAAGAAATCAGGACAGAAGTGGCTGAAAGTTAGGGAAGCGTATTGCATTCACTTGAAGAAAAAAAAAATCTACCCTGTTTTTCCAGCGCAGTCTCATCCCAATCATATAACTGACGTTTTGGGACGTCTTTTGACCATACGTCAATATTCGCCTTTTTAGGGCCCCCTTAAACGTCGGTAGATGAGGTTATGGGATCCTAACTCTACCCCAGACCTAAACCTACCCCTAAACCTAACCCGTCACCTAACTGACGTTAAAGGTAAAACGTCAGTTGTATGACGGCCATGGATCGCCATCTACCGACGTTTAAGGGGGACCTAAAAAGGCGAATATTGACGTATGGTCAAAAGACGTCCCAAGACGTCAGTTTTATGACTTTTTGGGATGAGAATTAACAAGTTAATTGTCTCAGAATTACGAGATAATTTTTCATGGAAAAAAGTTTTTACTCTGTTTTTCTGAATTAACGAGTTAATTTTTCATTAGAAAAAAAATTTTGCTCTGTTTTTCTGAATTAACAAGTTAATTTTCCATGAGAAAAAAAAGTTTTGCTCTGTTTTTCTGAATTAACAAGTAAATTTTTCATGAGAAAAAAATTTTGCTCTGTTTTTCTGAATTAACGAGTTAAGTTTTCATGAGAAAAAAAATTTTGCTCTGTTTTTCTGATTTAATGAGTTAATTTTTCATGAGAAAAAAAATTGCTTTGTTTTCTGAATTAACGAGTTAAGTTTTCATGAGAAAAGAAATTTTTGCTCTGTTTTTCTGAATTAACGAGCTAATTTTTCATGAGAAAAAAAAGTTTTGCTCTGTTTTTCTGAATTAACGAGTTAACTTTTCATGAGAAAAAAGTTTTTGCTCCGTTTTTCTGAATTAACAAGTTAATTTTTTATGGATTTTTTTTAATTCAGAAAAACAGAGCAAAAAAAAATGTCCATGAAAAATTAACTCGTTAATTCAGAAAAATAGAGCAAAAACTTTTTCTCTCGTGGAAAATTAACTCATTAATTCTGAAAAACAGAGCAAAAATTTTTTTTCTCATGAAAAATTAACTCGTTAATTCAGAAAAACAGAGCAAACCCCTTTTTTTCATGAAAAAATATAATTAACTTGTTAATTCAGGAAACAGAGTAGATTTTTTTTCTTCAAGTGAATGCAATACGCCTTCGTAGAAAGTGATCAAAAAAGATGGATTAAGATACTAGGTGTAAACGGGAATGTGTCTCCCTCATCTACCAAAACGGATTTTAATAGCCTACCAGGTGTATTATGAGAAATGTCAAAAGGTAAACCTCGACAAACCTCGACATAAACAAAAGACATCAATGGTTGCATCATTATACCAAAATAAGCTTCCTATAATCATGATGAAAGGACTTCCAATTTCCAACACAAAACATAATTTTTTCCTGATAAAAAAAAGAAGAAAAAAAGTTCTACTTGATATCAGATAGGACTGAACAAGATTTGCATTATAAAATATTAAAATTGCATACAACCTGTAAGTTTTGAGTTTTTCAGTTTGCCAGTTGTGTAATGACTTGTGGTATGAGGCATTATGTGTGGTGAAATTATGGGTGGTCTGATACATAAAAACTGCAGGCATTTCTGTTTGTGTGTGTCATCCACGCTAACTGTCAAGTTGCCTCTGGTTGCCACCAAAATTTGGACTATTGATGCATATGTTTGCTTATTCTGGCCAAAAACCACTCAACTACAGAAAGAGACTGATGTCTGATGTCAAATAAGCATCAAATCCTCTAGTAGTCCAAACTCGGACGTGTACTTTCCAGCAGAGTTTAGGTGGAGCAGGATTGGTCACACCTGTATTAGTAGCTCAAAGAAAATTCTTGAGGGGGTGGGGGCATTTTTAGAGTAAGTTATTGGTAAAACCAGATTTTGACTTCAGTAACTGTCCAACGTTTGGCTCATTCCCACTTCTAAGCTTCTAAAACCCACAACATTTGGGCTTTCAGCCCAGAGCTGGAGCCACGAGCACAACACCACATATTAAGTGTTAGACGAGTACTGGAAAGAGCCGCTCTTTTTGCATTTTCTTTCCTGTGGACCACAGATAGCCTGGCAACACACATGGTAATATGGAAATTCATGTTTTCACTGATGTTGTGCTTGTACTGACTTGAAATGTAGATGTCAAAGTCATATGGATTTAGATTACAATGACACAGATAGACAGCTACTACTTAGTACAAACAAGGCAACAAAGTATGCTGAAAAAAAGCATGCTTATTCAGATGTGGCCTCCAATTAACTGATGAGTATTTTTTTAAGATTATATTTTAACATTGCCTGTTGAAGGTTTTTGATGAAAACATTCCAGCAATTTCTCCATATAAAGGACTTCAATGGGAATCAAACGGTTCAAGTTCCAAAAGACAGTTTCAGTGCAAACTGTTCAAAGAGCTTTAAACGATTCCAGACGATGAATCTGGGATGAACGCAATGTTCATCAAAATGAACAAATATTTTTTTAAGTCATTTGGTTCATTCAACGAACGAAATGAATGAGTTGACTCGGTAAAAGATTCATTCATTTTGATAAACGAGTTCGAACAGGAGAGTCACGAACGCTCATCACAGAACAGAGCAAGGCGAGCATTTGAGCTTATAAAACTTAATCTTTGTTATTTATTTATTAAATGAGTGATCGTTTCGCTTGATACGACCATTATTCATCGTCTGGAATCGTTTAAAGCCCTTTGAACAGTTTCAGGGTTCCTATAGGTTTCTTCAAGTTAAATTCAAGTCTTTTTAAGACTTTTTTGAGACCATTTATATAAAAAAAATCATACCAATTTCCCGTCCCTACCAGCAAAGAAAAACAAAATCCTTCAACTTGTGTTCATTTACTCTTCAAATATGGAATGGGTAAAAGATGATAAGTCAAGCAGGTAAAATAAAAACATTTCGGTAGGCTCAAGAAAGTTTGCCGAACAATGTTAAGTTGTGTTTTAACATTAGCTAAACACACATGACATCAGTTCTAACTGGATCGCTTCCCAGATCGATTTTCATCTAGTTTTTTTTTTCGTTGACGAAAATGGCAGTAGATTTTCATCATAGTTTCTGTCATTCAAAACTAGCGTCTTGTTTTCGTCAGTGAAAAAATGTCGTTGAAGAAAAGTTTTCGTCAGTGAAATTAACACTGACATACGGCACAATTTTTAAGACCCAGATATCAAAAATCAAGGCTTTTTAAAGACTTTTTAAGGTATTATTTCCAAATTCATAAATTCAATGCTTTAAGGCTTTTTAAGACCCTGTAGGAACCCTGCAGTTTGCACTGAAACTGTCTTTTGGACCTTGAACCGTTTGGCTCCCATTGAAGTCCATGATATGGAGAAAATCCTGGAATGTTTTCACCAAAACCCTTAATTTCTTTTCGACTGAAGAAAGAAAGACTTGGACATCTTGGATGACATAGAGGTGAGTAAATTATCAGCAAATGTTTTTTTTTTAAATGCGAACAACCCCTTTAACGGTTCCTTTGGCCCAACGGCTAACACAAACATGAGCTCTCCTTGAACTCCGGCCAGTTTTATAAGTTGATGTCGGCAACTCCGACCCCTCTAGAGGTCACAAGAGGTCCTATAAAAGACAAAGTCGGGATCAATAGCCCAGCGTGTTGTGGAGGGATATGAATTAAATGCAATGGATATTTAAGGCAAGGTTAGCCCATTAGCTGTGGCAGAAAGAGGAGTCCTGATAGCAGTTATTCTGAGATTTTGCTTAGGAGGCACAGCTAAGCACATTCTCCAGCTAGCACTCTTTATATTCAAATGCCTTTTATTGGAGGGTGTGGCCGCACAAGGTGAGACATTGGACAAGGTTAGGCTGTTGTTGCATTTTATTGGCGCAGGATAATTATAACCACACGCACATGCTCCCGGGGGATCGCGATGGGCTTCTCCCTGCGGAAAACATGACGCTACCTACTGTAGTGCCCTGGTTTCAAAACTTCATGCTGGATGCTTACAAAACTAGAGATAATGTATGGCTCAGCATGCCTGAGACTGAGTGTGGCACAGTCAAAGCTAAAGATGATTTAGTTTTTGAGACAATTGTAACGCACGTGGCCTCATCTCCAGATGCCTTGGATTTCCACTTCGTCACAAATGGGACTTGGAAAAACATGACCAAAAAGTGCAGAGATTATTCTAAAGTGGCCCTGTGGTGAGGTAAATGTTTCTGTATTTACAGAAAGGGTTTAGTTACAGATGAATGACATGTTAAATCCTTCTATATCTTTATGTTTCCCTCTCTAGGTTTTTCCCTTCCCTCACACGCATACCCTTAAATGGAGTTTGGGGAGAAACTAGCATAGCATTTTTTTTTTTGAATCCCACATTTGATCTCCTTATGCAGGACCCCCTTCCTAAAAAATCCTGTGAAATATGTGTGCAACATAATATCTGGAAAACATGTATACTTTCTATTAAAGTGACAAATTTCTTCTAACTTGCCGTCAACAGAACACATTAATCAAATGACCGGTATTTATAATGAACCCTAATAATGTTCAATTTTAACTTTATTTTCACCAACAAATCCCTTAACACACAAGCGTTGGCCTTACTCGACTTCTTTCAATGAAACCTTCACAAAATTTAGCAGTGTATTTAGTGGAGAACACTGTGTTCTTGTTCGATTAGCAGGGCATCGAAGGGACTGTTCCCTCACATCTACATCTACAATTTGTAAGTGTCATATTTCAGCAATCTGTTAGTCCACCTTAAGATATCTCACAGAACCAAACTTGATGTACAGCCAGAAAGACAGAGCATTCAAGCAGTAGTTCACTCCAAAAAAAACGGTCATTATTTACTCCTGCTCATCATTAATTCCAAAAAAAATTGGAGCAAATGGTGCTGTCGAGCCTTAATGAATTACAAAAAATCTCCACAAGAGATACATGAAGGTATCATCAGTGTTCTGCGAACATATTGTACTGCAGCTTTGTGTGAACTGAACTGACGAAATGGGCTTCCAGCCCTCCGTGTAAGTCACCTGGTCCTAAGAGGTCCAAAGTGTGCTAATATAAGATAATAGATAATATCGTCCAGGATATGGATCCATGCTTTCATGTTCTGACCCTACCATCTGAATGTCGCATTAGAAATCGAGACTCATCAGACCAGACAACAATTTCCAATCACTGATTGTCGAGTTATGGGGAGCTTGTGTGAATATCAGTTTCTGTTCTCAGCTAGCAGGAGTGGTACCGTATTCTGCTGCTATAGCTCTTCTGCTTCATGGTTGGTCGTGTTGAGCGTTCACAGATGCTCTTCTGCATCAAGGTTTGATTTGTTGAGTGATCAGAGATGCTCTTCTGCTTGACGGTTGGTTGTTTTGAGCGTTCAGAGATGCTCTTCTGCTTCAAGGTTGGATGTGTTGAACTTCCAGAGATGCTCTTCTTTTTCTAGGTTGGACATGTTGAGCTTTCAGAGATGTCTTTTGCTTCAAGGTTGGACATGTTGAGCTTTCAGAGATCCTCTTCCACCTCAACATTGGTTGTGTTGAGTGTTCAAAGATGCTTTTCTGCTTCAAGGTTGGTCATGTTGAACATTCAGAGATGCTCTTCTGCTTCAAGGTTGGACGTGTTGAACATTCAGAGATGCTCTTCTGCATCACGGTTTGACGTGTTGAGTGTTCAGAGATGCTCTTCTGCTTGAAGGTTGGTTGTGTTGAGCGTTCAGAGATGCTCTTTTGCTTCAAGATTGGACGTGTTGAGCATTCAGAGATTCTCTTCTGCTTCAAGATTGGACTTGTTGAACATTCAGAGATGCTCTTCTGCTTGAAGGTTGGTTATGTTGAGCATTCAGAGATGCTCTTCTACTTCAAGGTTGGATGTGTTGAGTGTTCAGAGATGCTCTTCTTGTAGGTTGGACGTGTTAAGTGTTCAGAGATACTCTTCTTGTTCAAGGTTGGATGTGTTGAGTGTTCAGAGATGCTCTTCTGCTTGAAGGTTGGTTGTTTTGAGCGTTCAGAGATGCTCTTCTGCTTCAAGGTTGAACATGTTGAGCTTTTAGAGATGTCCTTTGCTTCAAGGATGGACATGTTGAGCTTTCAGAGATGTCCTTTGCTTCAAGGTTGGACATGTTGAGCTTTCAGAGATGTCCTTTGCTTCAAGGTTGTACATGTTGAGCTTTCAGAGATGCTCTTCTGCTTCAAGGTTGGATGTGTTGAACTTCCAGAGATGCTCTTCTGTTTCTAGGTTGGACGTGTTGAGCTTTCAGAGATGTCTTTTGCTTCAAGGTTGGACATGTTGAGCTTTCAGAGATCCTCTTCCACCTCAACATTGGTTGTGTTGAGTGTTCAAAGATGCTTTTCTGCTTCAAGGTTGGTCGTGTTGAACATTCAGAGATGCTCTTCTGCTTCAAGGTTGGACATGTTGAGTGTTCAGAGATGCTCTTCTTCTTCAAGGTTGGTCATTTTGAACATTCAGAGATGCTATGCTCTTCTGCTTCAAGGTTGGACATGTTGAGCTTTCAGAGATGTTCTTCTGCATCACGGTTTGACGTGTTGAGTGTTCAGAGATGCTCTTCTGCTTGAAGGTTGGACGTGTTGAGTGTTCAGAGATGCTCTTTTGCTTCAAGATTGGACGTGTTGAGCGTTCAGAGATTCTCTTCTGCTTCAAGATTGGATGTGTTGAGTGTTCAGAGATCCTCTTCTGCTTCAAGGTTGGATGTGTTGAGTGTTCAGAGATGCTCTTCTGCTTCAAGGTTGGATGTGTTGAGTGTTCAGAGATGTCCTTTGCTTCAAGGTTGGATGTGTAGAGCATTCAGAGATGCTCTTCTACTTCAAGGTTGGATGTGTTGAGTGTTCAGAGATGCTCTTCTGCTTCATGGTTGGTCGTGTTGAGCGTTCACAGATGCTCTTCTGCATCAAGGTTTGATTTGTTGAGTGATCAGAGATGCTCTTCTGCTTGACGGTTGGTTGTTTTGAGCGTTCAGAGATGCTCTTCTGCTTCAAGGTTGGATGTGTTGAACTTCCAGAGATGCTCTTCTTTTTCTAGGTTGGACATGTTGAGCTTTCAGAGATGTCTTTTGCTTCAAGGTTGGACATGTTGAGCTTTCAGAGATCCTCTTCCACCTCAACATTGGTTGTGTTGAGTGTTCAAAGATGCTTTTCTGCTTCAAGGTTGGTCGTGTTGAACATTCAGAGATGCTCTTCTGCTTCAAGGTTGGACATGTTGAGTGTTCAGAGATGCTCTTCTTCTTCAAGGTTGGTCATTTTGAACATTCAGAGATGCTATGCTCTTCTGCTTCAAGGTTGGACATGTTGAGCTTTCAGAGATGTTCTTCTGCATCACGGTTTGACGTGTTGAGTGTTCAGAGATGCTCTTCTGCTTGAAGGTTGGACGTGTTGAGTGTTCAGAGATGCTCTTTTGCTTCAAGATTGGACGTGTTGAGCGTTCAGAGATTCTCTTCTGCTTCAAGATTGGATGTGTTGAGTGTTCAGAGATCCTCTTCTGCTTCAAGGTTGGATGTGTTGAGTGTTCAGAGATGCTCTTCTGCTTCAAGGTTGGATGTGTTGAGTGTTCAGAGATGTCCTTTGCTTCAAGGTTGGATGTGTAGAGCATTCAGAGATGCTCTTCTACTTCAAGGTTGGATGTGTTGAGTGTTCAGAGATGCTCTTCTGCTTCATGGTTGGTCGTGTTGAGCGTTCACAGATGCTCTTCTGCATCAAGGTTTGATTTGTTGAGTGATCAGAGATGCTCTTCTGCTTGACGGTTGGTTGTTTTGAGCGTTCAGAGATGCTCTTCTGCTTCAAGGTTGGATGTGTTGAACTTCCAGAGATGCTCTTCTTTTTCTAGGTTGGACATGTTGAGCTTTCAGAGATGTCTTTTGCTTCAAGGTTGGACATGTTGAGCTTTCAGAGATCCTCTTCCACCTCAACATTGGTTGTGTTGAGTGTTCAAAGATGCTTTTCTGCTTCAAGGTTGGTCATGTTGAACATTCAGAGATGCTCTTCTGCATCACGGTTTGACGTGTTGAGTGTTCAGAGATGCTCTTCTGCTTGAAGGTTGGTTGTGTTGAGCGTTCATCAATGCTCTTTTGCTTCAAGATTGGACGTGTTGAGCATTCAGAGATTCTCTTCTGCTTCAAGATTGGACTTGTTGAACATTCAGAGATGCTCTTCTGATTGAAGGTTGGTTATGTTGAGCATTCAGAGATGCTCTTCTACTTCAAGGTTGGATGTGTTGAGTGTTCAGAGATGCTCTTCTTGTAGGTTGGACGAGTTAAGTGTTCAGAGATATTCTTCTTGTTCAAGGTTGGATGTGTTGAGTGTTCAGAGATGCTCTTCTGCTTGAAGGTTGGTTGTTTTGAGCGTTCAGAGATGCTCTTCTGCTTCAAGGTTGAACATGTTGAGCTTTTAGAGATGTCCTTTGCTTCAAGGATGGACATGTTGAGCTTTCAGAGATGTCCTTTGCTTCAAGGTTGGACATGTTGAGCTTTCAGAGATGCTCTTCTGCTTCAAGGTTGGATGTGTTGAACTTCCAGAGATGCTCTTCTGTTTTTAGGTTGGACATGTTGAGCTTTCAGAGATGTCTTTTGCTTCAAGGTTGGACATGTTGAGCTTTCAGAGATCCTCTTCCACCTCAACATTGGTTGTGTTGAGTGTTCAAAGATGCTTTTCTGCTTCAAGGTTGGTCGTGTTGAACATTCAGAGATGCTCTTCTGCTTCAAGGTTGGACATGTTGAGTGTTCAGAGATGCTCTTCTTCTTCAAGGTTGGTCATTTTGAACATTCAGAGATGCTATGCTCTTCTGCTTCAAGGTTGGACATGTTGAGCTTTCAGAGATGTTCTTCTGCATCACGGTTTGACGTGTTGAGTGTTCAGAGATGCTCTTCTGCTTGAAGGTTGGACGTGTTGAGTGTTCAGAGATGCTCTTTTGCTTCAAGATTGGACGTGTTGAGCGTTCAGAGATTCTCTTCTGCTTCAAGATTGGATGTGTTGAGTGTTCAGAGATCCTCTTCTGCTTCAAGGTTGGATGTGTTGAGTGTTCAGAGATGCTCTTCTGCTTCAAGGTTGGATGTGTTGAGTGTTCAGAGATGTCCTTTGCTTCAAGGTTGGATGTGTAGAGCATTCAGAGATGCTCTTCTACTTCAAGGTTGGATGTGTTGAGCATTCAGAGATGCTCTTCTACTTCAAGGTTGGATGTGTTGAGTGTTCAGAGATGCTCTTGTTCAAGGTTGGATGTGTTGAGTGTTCAGAGATGCTCTTCTGCTTCAAGGTTGGACATGTTGAGTGTTCAGAGATGCTCTTCTTGTTCAAGGTTGGACGTGTTGAGTGTTCAGAGATGTTCTTCTGCTTCAAGGTTGGACATGTTGAGTGTTCAGAGATGCTCTTCTTGTTCAAGGTTGGATGTGTTGAGTGTTCAGAGATGCTCTTGTTCAAGGTTGGATGTGTTGAGTGTTCAGAGATGCTCTTCTGCTTCAAGGTTGGACATGTTGAGTGTTCAGAGAGGCTCTTCTTGTTCAAGGTTGGATGTGTTGAGTGTTCAGAGATGCTCTTCTACTTCAAGATTGGAGGTGATGAGCGTTCAGAGATGCTCTTCTTGTTCAAGGTTGGACGTGTTGAGTGTTCAGAGATGCTCTTCTGCTTCGAGGTTGAATGTGTCGAGTTTTCAGAGATGCTCTTCTGCTTCGAGGTTGAATGTGTTGAGTTTTCAGAGATGCTCTTCTGCTTCGAGGTTGAATGTGTTGAGTTTTCAGAGATGCTCTTCTGCTTCAAGGTTGGACATGTTGAACATTCAGAGATGCTCTTCTGCATCACGGTTTGACGTGTTGAGTGTTCAGAGATGCTCTTCTGCTTGAAGGTTGGTTGTGTTGAGCGTTCAGAGATGCTCTTTTGCTTCAAGATTGGACGTGTTGAGCATTCAGAGATTCTCTTCTGCTTCAAGATTGGACTTGTTGAACATTCAGAGATGCTCTTCTGCTTGAAGGTTGGTTATGTTGAGCATTCAGAGATGCTCTTCTACTTCAAGGTTGGATGTGTTGAGTGTTCAGAGATGCTCTTCTTGTAGGTTGGACGTGTTAAGTGTTCAGAGATACTCTTCTTGTTCAAGGTTGGATGTGTTGAGTGTTCAGAGATGCTCTTCTGCTTGAAGGTTGGTTGTTTTGAGCGTTCAGAGATGCTCTTCTGCTTCAAGGTTGAACATGTTGAGCTTTTAGAGATGTCCTTTGCTTCAAGGATGGACATGTTGAGCTTTCAGAGATGTCCTTTGCTTCAAGGTTGGACATGTTGAGCTTTCAGAGATGCTCTTCTGCTTCAAGGTTGGATGTGTTGAACTTCCAGAGATGCTCTTCTGTTTCTAGGTTGGACATGTTGAGCTTTCAGAGATGTCTTTTGCTTCAAGGTTGGACATGTTGAGCTTTCAGAGATCCTCTTCCACCTCAACATTGGTTGTGTTGAGTGTTCAAAGATGCTTTTCTGCTTCAAGGTTGGTCGTGTTGAACATTCAGAGATGCTCTTCTGCTTCAAGGTTGGACATGTTGAGTGTTCAGAGATGCTCTTCTTCTTCAAGGTTGGTCATTTTGAACATTCAGAGATGCTATGCTCTTCTGCTTCAAGGTTGGACATGTTGAGCTTTCAGAGATGTTCTTCTGCATCACGGTTTGACGTGTTGAGTGTTCAGAGATGCTCTTCTGCTTGAAGGTTGGACGTGTTGAGTGTTCAGAGATGCTCTTTTGCTTCAAGATTGGACGTGTTGAGCGTTCAGAGATTCTCTTCTGCTTCAAGATTGGATGTGTTGAGTGTTCAGAGATCCTCTTCTGCTTCAAGGTTGGATGTGTTGAGTGTTCAGAGATGCTCTTCTGCTTCGAGGTTGGATGTGTTGATTGTTCAGAGATGTCCTTTGCTTCAAGGTTGGATGTGTAGAGCATTCAGAGATGCTCTTCTACTTCAAGGTTGGATGTGTTGAGCATTCAGAGATGCTCTTCTACTTCAAGGTTGGATGTGTTGAGTGTTCAGAGATGCTCTTGTTCAAGGTTGGATGTGTTGAGTGTTCAGAGATGCTCTTCTGCTTCAAGGTTGGACATGTTGAGTGTTCAGAGATGCTCTTCTTGTTCAAGGTTGGACGTGTTGAGTGTTCAGAGATGTTCTTGTTCAAGGTTGGATGTGTTGAGTGTTCAAAGATTCTCTTCTGCTTGAAGGTTGGTTGTGTTTGAGCATTCAGAGATGCTCTTCTACTTCA
Source organism: Cyprinella venusta (assembly GCA_038021265.1). Classification (NCBI taxonomy): domain Eukaryota; kingdom Metazoa; phylum Chordata; class Actinopteri; order Cypriniformes; family Leuciscidae; genus Cyprinella; species Cyprinella venusta. The sequence continues at coordinate 3,241,982 of CM075883.1, forward strand.
AGATTGGAGGTGATGAGCGTTCAGAGATGCTCTTCTTGTTCAAGGTTGGACCTGTTGAGCGTTCAGAGATGCTCTTCTGCTTCGAGGTTGAATGTGTCGAGTTTTCAGAGATGCTCTTCTGCTTCGAGGTTGAATGTGTTGAGTTTTCAGAGATGCTCTTCTGCTTCGAGGTTGAATGTGTTGAGTTTTCAGAGATGCTCTTCTGCTTCAAGGTTGGACGTGTTGAGCGTTCAGAGATGCTCTTCTGCTTCAAGGTTGAATGTGTCGAGTTTTCAGAGATGCTCTTCTGCTTCGAGGTTGAATGTGTTGAGTTTTCAGAGATGCTCTTCTGCTTCGAGGTTGAATGTGTTGAGCGTTCAGAGATGCTCTTCTGCTTCAAGGTTGGTCGTGTTGAGTGTTCGAAGATGCTCTACACCTTCAAGGTTGGATGTGTTGTGAGTTCAGAGATGCTCTTCTGCTTCAAGGTTGGATGTGTTGAGCATTCAGAGATGCTCTTCTGCATCAAGATTGGACGTTTTAAGCATTTAGAGATGCTCTTCTGCTTCAAGGATGGACATCTTGAGCTTTCAGAGATGTCCTTTGCTTCAAGGTTGGACATGTTGAGCTTTCAGAGATGTCCTTTGCTTCAAGGTTGGACGTGCTGAGTGTTCAGAGATGCTCTTCTTGTTCAAGGTTGTACGTTTTGAGTGTTCAGAGATGATCTTCTGCTTCAAGGTTGGACATGTTGAGCTTTCAGAGATGCTCTTCTGCTTAAAGGTTGGATGTGTTGAGTGTTCAGAGATGCTCTTCTACTTCAAGATTGGAGGTGTTGAGCGTTCAGAGATGCGATTCTTGTTCAAGGTTGGACGTGTTGAGTGTTCAGAGATGCTTTTCAGCTTCAAGACTGGACATGTTGAGTGTTCAGAGATGCTCTTCTTGTTCAAGGTTGGACGTGTTGAGTGTTCAGAGATGCTTTTCAGCTTCAAGACTGGACATGTTGAGCGTTCAGAGATGCTCTTCTGCTTCAAGGTTGCCTTTCTATCAGCTTAAACAAGCCTGGACATTCTCGTCTGACCTCTGGCATCCACAAGGCACTACTGCTCACTGGTTATTTTTAGACTATTCTCTGTTTACTCTAGAGATGGTTCTGCATGAAAAATCTCAGTAGATCAGCAGTTTCTGAAATACTCAAACCAGGACGTCTGGCACCAACAACCATGTCATGTTCAGTTTGATGCTCAGTTTGAACTGGTCAAGAAGATCGACTTGACCATGGCTGTGTTTAACTGTACTTTTAAACATACACTTGCAAACCTCAGGGGAAACCCTCCTCAATTTTGAAGAGGGCTAAAAAAGGGAAGTTTATTTGGACTGACCCTCGACCCCTTGATTTTTACTGAGGAAGCGAGTCTACTTAATGTGAACTCTTCAGGCAGATCCATAGACCACAATGCATCATGATTTCAACATTACAGCAGATCATGCTTAATTTATCCCCAACCCACACAACTCAAGCGTATGATATTGGAGTTATTATATTATACTTGTAGATAACTTACACAGACCGTTATAATATATTGAATTGTTATTTTCATTTGTGCAAATTTTTTTGGTAGCACTATTTTTAAATGGTCCTTTTTGGTTATTCAGTTGACTAAGTAACTTAGTCTAAGTAACTACATGTCAACTAACTATCATTAGAGTATTCGTAGACTACCTGCTTATAGGGATACCAAGAATTAAAATTCTTTCATTATTTACTCACCCTCAAGTTGTTGCAAACCTGTATGGATTTCTGTCTTCTGATGAACACAAAGAAAGATATTTTGAAGAACGACTCACTTCCGCCACTTTACGGTGATTGCGCAGACCGAAGCGCCCGTGCCTTCAGATCACCTGGACGTGGCTGTGGTTACAAGAGGTAAAACAATATAATTACTGTTGGTTTTCTCACACAAACCACTCGTTTGGTGTCTTAGACCATCAATGTGTACTTACATTTACGAGTCATTATATCATGCTTAATTTGGACTTCTCTGTGCATGCTCTTTGAGGTGGTGACCTCCATTATATGACTGAAAGACAAGAACGGTTTGACCTAAAAATATCAAATTTGAAACTGCTGCTGAAACAAAGACGTCAGCATCTTGGATGCCCTTGAGGTAAGCTAAAACATACCAAAAATTAATTTCAGAGTGAACTATCGCTTTAACAAAAAATAAAGCTCCAACACTGGACGTTTCCAAAGACCATAGCAGTGATAACTTTATGAACATCTGTACTTATAAGATTTAGAGAGACAATTATAACTAAACAACGATCTACTACAGAATCACATCACTCAGTGCATTGTAATCTCCCAGAGAAAAATTTTATTAATTCATTTCTATAGGAGAGGAATATGGAATATGTCTAAACACGTTAAATCGTCTAAATTGACAACATGTAGGCCTATGGTAGACCCTATACCGACTAAGCTACTGAAAGAGATGCTAAGAGGTCAAAGATCATCTTAATATCATTAATTTGTCTTTGTCGTTAGGATATGTATCGAAATCATTTAAGCAAGCTATTATTAAACCTTTTTTTTTTAACGAAACTTGATCCTAGAGAATTAGTCAATTACAGGCTGATCTCGAATCTACATTTTCTGTAAAAATTAACATCCTTACAACTATGTTCCCTTTTTTTAGAAAGAAATGGTATTTGCAAGGATTTCCAGTCAGGATTTAGACCGTGCCATAGTACCGAGACAGCTCTCATCAGAGTCACAATATGTGATTATTAAAGGTCCTGTTCTTCCCATGTTTCAAACTTTAGTTAGTGTGTAATGTTGTTGTTAGAGTATAAATAATATCTGTAAAAAAATCTGTTATAAAGCTCAAAGTTCAATGCCAAGCGAGATATTTTATTTAACAGAAGTAGCATGAACGCCCGTTTGGACTACCTCTCTACTTTGACTAACGTCCGCCCACAGGAATGCTCCCTCAACTCCCTCAACTTGGCACTTCTAATAACTTAGTGTTTCCTCAGCTCTTACGGCGATTTTCTGAAGTAAAACTGACGCTTCATCTTTTGTGTGATGTACAATAAACTTCATTAAACTCACAAGTATATGTTTGATCATCATTCGGACCTGGTCCGAAACAGCAGACTTGTAGGCCATTTATAAATAATGGATACAAGCAGATGACAAATAAGTTATAATAACCATAATTAAACTACTAAACTATACCTGATCCATCTCTATACAGCACTCTGACTCTGCAGGCATTATTGTACAACTCGAAATGAACACAGTTATGACATTATCATCATTCAGCGACATGAAACTGTCCTGAGAGACTGAGCACGCGCTCATGAAGCTCCGCCCCCTGTGCCGGCGGCAGCAGCTCATTTGCATTTAAAGGGCACACTGAGCCCCAAATAATGACAATTTAAACATGCTGTAAAAAATTATCTGTTGGGTATTTTGAGCTGAAACTTCACATACACATTCTGGGGACATCAGAGACTTATTTTACATCTTGTAAAAGGGGCATAATAGACCATTTCACAAGATGTAAACAACACTGGTCCAGAAACACTTCCTGTTTCAGTTTCTAACTGTTTTCTTTATTTCACATGTGAAGAAAACATCTTAAAGATGTTTGTTTAACTTTTTGATTCAGTTTTAAATGTTCTGTTGCTTCTATTTTATCCCAGCTTTTATGTAGTGTTAAAAAACTGAAACAGGAAGTGCTTCTGGACAAGTGTTGTTTACATCTTGTGAAATGGTCTATACGGGAACTTTAACAACTTACGTATTGGAGTGCAAGGACACTTGACAATTAATGCTCTTATCATCCGATCGTGGTTCTATCTCTCCATTATTGTAATATATTTGCACTAAATAATGTTTGGTGTAGAGAAACCCTGCAGACCTGGAAACCCTGGCTTGAACTATGGGTGAAAGATAATAAAATAGTTGCATTCTGACACCTTTTTTACGCCCGCTTTTGATTGACAGGATATAATCGACTCTGATCATAGGCTGATTTTAACAAATGGGCAGATGGCCGATAGTGAAAAGCAGCTTTTATCGGCCGATACCGATTATTGGCCGATGCATCTGTGCATTCCATAAATATGTTACTTGACTGAATCCAAACCAAGGGTCAGTTAGTCATACAAATCCATGTTAACCATGTGTGTTGATGACCAGAATGGTTACTTTGTGTCTGTGTGTGTGTGTATATATATACAGAATGTGCATGTCTGCATGCATTTAAGCCCCAATCCCACTGGAACACTCACCGAGACTCAATGCATGCCAGACTGCATATGACATAATTTAGATATTGTGAGTGAATGAAGGCAGATGTGTGCCCAGTGTCTGTTATGTCAACATGCCCCTCGTATTTACTGTACTCTCACTGCACTCTTGAGTCAATACAGAGAAACCTTTCATACGGCAAACAGACAGCCCTATGTAAACAGCCCTTAATTATCTCTCTTAAGTCAAATACACAGAGATCAAACACCAGAGACCCACGATTCCTCTGTGAAACCTGATTAATGTCAATATTTCGCTCATCCTGAAAGGCTCATATTCTTGACTTTTGAAGCATGAATTTCCCCCCTTGACATCCACTTATGCTAGTCAAGGTTTCTTGCAGCATAAACAGTTGTAATTTCATGCCCATTTTCCATTCTCTCCCTGACCCTTACAATTAAACGGGATGCTTGTGTTGTTTTGTTACTTTAAAGACGTCTGTATATAGCTCTAGAGGATTGTAGGCTTTTAACTGCAACGGTTTGTGGACAGTCACCCAGTGTCAGTGCCTGACCTCACTGATGCCTCAACAAACAAACAAGCAAATTTTAGCAAAACTTTAAAAAAAAATTAGGTAACCTGTGAAACATTTTTCTTAAAGGAGTAGTTCACTTAAAAAAAAAAAAAAAAAAAAAAAAAAAAAAAACTTTTGCTGATAATTTACTCACCCCCATGTCATCCAAGATGTCAATGTCTTACTTTCTTCAGTTTCTTCAGTGAAGTTTTGGATGGAAACATTTCAGGATTTTTCTCCATATAATGGACTTCAATGGGAACCAAACGGTTCAAGGTCCAAAAGACAGTTTCAGTGCAAACTGTTCAAAGGGCTTTAAACGATTCCAGACGATGAATAAGGGTCTTATCAAGCGAAACGATCGCTCATTTAATAAATAAATAACAAAGTTTAAGTTTTATAAGCTCAAATGCTCGCCTTGCTCTGTTCTGTGATGCGCGTTCGTGACTCTCCTGTTCGAACTCGTTCATCACAATGAACGAATATTTTCCCCAGTCAACTTGTTCATTTCGTTCGTTGAATGGACCAAATGACACGAAAAAAAGATTAATTCGTTTTATAAACGAGTTTGAGCAGGAGAGTCACAAACGTGCATCAAAGAACAGTCGAAGACGACCATTTGAGCTTATAAAACTTAAACTTTGTTATTTATTTATTAAATGAGCGATCGTTTCGCTTGATAAGATCCTTATTCATCATCTGGAATCATTTAAAGCCCTTTGAGCAGTTTGCAGTTTGCACTGAAACTGTCTTTTGGACCATGAACCTTTGGTTCCCATTGAAGTCCATTATATGGAGAAGTTTTTTTTTATCAAAAAACTTAATTTTGTTTTGACTGAAGAAAGAAAGGCATGGACATCTTGGATTTCATGGGGGTGAGTAAATTATCAGCAAGTTTTTTTAAAGTGAACTACTCCTTTAAAGGGTTAGTTCACCCAAAAATTAAAAGAGAAGTTGGACAAATTAGAGAGTTTGGACCCTTTTTTGCCTTCAGAACTGATTTAATTCTCCATGGCATTGGTTCAACAAGGTGCTGGAAACATTCCCAAGAGATTATGGTCTTTATTGACATGATAGCCTCTCACGGTTTCCACAGATTTGTCAGCTGAACATCCATGACATCAATCTCCCGTTCCAGCAGCTCTGGATTGAGATCTGGTGACCATGGAGGCTATTGAGTTAATGAACTCACTGTCATGTTCAAGAAACCAGTTAGAGATGATTTGAGATTTGTGACATGATGCGTTATCCTGCTGGAAGTAGACCTGGGGTTCAGGTCTGGTCTTTGTTCGGTCTAGCCAGATTTAACATGTAATTCACTTTGTGCCAAACTTGTTGTAACAAATTTGTAAACCCAGGATTCTCTTGACTTTCAGTCAATGCCACACTCAATTTCATTTCATTCAAAGCATGGGGAAAAGAAAAAAATAACACTGTGTACAAAGAGAAAGAATAATTGATTGTGACAGTTTGTCTAGTTTGTCACACAAATCTCATTGTGTGTGTGAGTGGTGAAAATAAAAGTTTACAATTATTTTACTATACACTCTATTCGGTGATCTCCCTCTGTCTTGTCTGCTTTCCTCTCTCTCTCACACACACACACACACACTCTCTGGGAGTGAAACTGTGGGTAATTACTGTGTTCTCTAAACTTAAAATAACATGCATGGCCTAATTACAGCTCACTCTTGATTACACCACCTTGGCCATGAGACAGGAGGGGGGACTGGAGGAGAGACTGTTGCATCTACGACCTCTTATTCTCGGTTTGCGTCATACTTAGTATATAGTAGGCTTAACATAATAGGACCTCCCTAACTGTCAGCAGGACTGATTGTGAAATGCTGTTCAAAAGTTGATATTATTATCAAATTAATATATTACAACTAACAAAACCTTTCAAGGAGAAGTAAGAAACTGTGCCATGCCATGCTTAAATAAAGGGATTTGTTTCACAGTTACAATAAGAAATAATTAATTAAGAGAACTGAGCATATTCTCTCCACCTCACGACGAAGGTAGCTTGTTTTTGCAATGGAATAAAACAATTAAAAAGATAATTGCGACTCTTAATCTCACAATTATGACTTCTTTTTTTTTGCAACTGCATAATATATAATCTCAATCGTGAGTATTTTTTTTAGGAAAAAAAAGTCTGAATTCAATTGTGATAGAAAAGGTAAGATAAAAAGTCACAATTGCCTTTTTTATTTTTTTAATTCAGTTTCTACGCTATCCAACACTATCTCACGCCCTAGTCGTACGAATACGACGAATGAGTAAAAAAATGTTTAATTCGTACTAATTCGTACGACCTCACTCGTACAAATTTGTACGATTTGTCTAAACCCACATGACGGTTAAGTTTAGGGGCTGGGTAAGGGTTAGGTCATTCGTACAAATTCATGCGAATTGGCCAATTCGTAAAATATGTACGTTTTAGCAAAATTGTACTAATTCGTACGAGTGAGGTCGTATGAATTGTTACGAATTAGCCACTTTTTAATCATTTGTCGAATTCGTACGACTTGGTCGTGAGATCGGGTTGCGCTATCTCACGACCAATTTGTACGAATTCGTACGAGTGATTAAAAAGTGGCTAATTCGTACTAATTCATACGACCTCACTCGTACGAATTAGTACGATTTGCCCAAACCCACGTGATGGGTAGGTTTAGGGGCGGGGTAAGAGGTAGGTCATTCGTACGAATTCATACGAATTGGCCAATTCGTAAAAATATGTACGATTTAGCAAAAACGTACTAACTCGTACAAGTGAGGTCGTACGAATTGTTACGAATTAGCCACCTCGTAAAATTTGTACGAATTCTCGTGAGATCGGGTTGTCAGTGGTGGAAACAAGCTTCTATACACAACACAAATGCAAAAAAAAAGCATTTATAAAATGATATTACATATTTAAATAAATAAAATGTGTATTAAGTATTTTCTGTCCTATTTTATGCTGAATTAAATAAACACAAATATATTTAAAACTATTTTAATATTCAATTTTTATTATCAAAAAAGTCAAACACAGTCTAAATATTAAAAGAAAATAACCATAACAAATTAACTTTTGCTTCTAAACTTTTGTTTATTGTTGCATTACTATACGGTACATTACTATTACTATTGAACATACTCCTCCTTAATATACAGAAAACATTATAGTAATATCCCATCCTGAACTAAACCAGTTTCAGCAAAACTTGCCAAAAAGAGTTTCAGACTAAATAAACAATCTTGAACCATACCTTAATAATACTTTGAAAATATTTATCATTATTAACTACAGTACTTCCATTTTGCAGTGCAAAGATACTTGACAATCAATGAAAATAATTATGCTGCAGCACTGGAAATTATCATGGCATAATACTGGCAGCAATGTAAAAAAATACCCCACAGTCACTTCCTCTTAAATGTGCAGCAATACGAAAGCATATTAATGACCGACATTACTTCGCTATAATTATCGCTAAAATACATCAGCAAGTTTCTACCATGAAACCACTGAGTCATTGTCCACATGCAAAAAAAAAGCCAGCAATGAAGGAAAATACATCACATTACTTTTAGTTCTGTGTTGTAACTCTACTTCCCAGAACTAATACAGCCATTTTAACTAATCAGAGCTTCTAACTAATCTACATTATGACGAATAAAGAGTTGTGACTACATACTAACCAGATCATAAATAAACTATACTCTCAAAAGTTTCGGGACATCTGCACATTCCTGATCTGTGGGGTTTAATACGAAGTTGGCCCACACTTTGCAGCTATAACAGCTTCAACTCCTCTGGGAAGGGTTTCCATAAGGTTTAGGAGTGTTTATGGGAATTTTTTGACCATTCTTCTAGAAGTGCATTTGTGAGGTCAGGCACTGATGTTGGACGAGAAGGCCTGGCTCCCAGTCTCCGCTCTAATTCATCCCAAAGGTGTTCTATCAAGTTGAGGACAGGACTCTGTGCAGGCCAGTCATCCATGTCTTTATGGATCCTGCTTTGTGCACTGATGTGCAGTCATGTTGGAACATGAACATCCCCAAACTGTTCCCACAAAATTGGGAGCATGAAATTGCCCTAAAAAGCATTAAGAGTTCCTTTCACTGGAACTAAGGGGCCAAGCCCAAACCCTTGAAAAACAACCCCACACCATAATCCCCCCTCCACCAAACTTCACACTTGGCACAATGCATTCAGAAAAGTATCATTTTCCTGGCAAGCGCCAAACCCAAACTCGTCCATTGGATTGCCGGACAGAAAAGCTTGATTTGTCACTCCAGAGAACACGTATCACTGCTCTAGAGTCCAGTGGTGGCGTGCTTTACCCAAATGCATCCCACACTTTGCACTTGGTGATGTAAGGCTTGGATGAACCTGTTCGGTAGCACTGCTACTAGGGCTACTAACACTTTGAGCGAACTCTCTACGGATCAAGCGGACCCGGGTGCACACTGAGACCCCTTTTCCACCGAAAAAAGAACTGGTTCGGAATTGGTTCTGGTTCAAAGTTGGTTCGGAGCTGGTTCAACTTGCGAACCCGTTCAGAACCGGTTTGCTTTTCCACTGACTAGAGCGCATAGGGAACGACGCCGTTACGTCACTGTTAACGTCGCTTGCAAGTACATTGCTTTGGGATTATCTCTAACTCGTGTACCAAGAAAACTTTAAAAACAATTGAAATATGTAAGTCTTTTAATCTTTTCGTTTGATATGTAATCTTTTCTGATAAGTTATGTACCCCTGTCTTGTGTCTTTTTTTTTCTTTCCATTTATTTGTTCTATATTGTGACTGTTTTCTTCTTTGCATTTGTTTAAAAAATAAATAAATACAACGCTTGCGTGTTTCTGCAGTCTCTCCTGGCTTTGCGATGGTCAGAAAATATGTTCAAAAGACCGAGAAGAACGCGTCTAAACCCGCCCCGTAAACGTGACGTGCTAAAAGAACGGTTCTAGTCCAGCAAAGAGTTGGTGCCGCTTTGAAACCAGTTCTCGCGGCCGCGAACCGGTTCTTTGGCTGTCGAAACACAAAGAACCTGTTCGCGCGCAGGCACCGGCTCCGAACCGGCTCTCAAAATGCTTTGGTGGAAAAGGGGCTTGAGGTACCGAACCCGAGACTACCTGGAGGAGGTGGTGAGTTCGGTTGCACTCGAACCCAACCGTTGTTCGCGTGAATGTGAAAGCAACACGGACTCGGGTGCGCGCTTGTTTAGGAAGGAAAGTAACCTGTGCATGCGTTAGTTAACCCTCTGAGGAAAGATTGGGCGGTACCACCCAACATGACATACTTTTACAAACGTGTACTTATCTTAAAAACTATTCATGATAGCGAGGTGCGGTCTTTTTGCTGATACCTGGAGATACCCAGCTTGTACACACACCAACAAAGGCCAATTAAATTGATGTTGTTTGGCTGATTCACAAGCAACAACCAATGGAAAAATTGCCGATGGAGAAATATTTTTCTTACCCAATCAGGGCAAGGTTACCATGTAGTATTCTAGCAAATCGGAGGTCTCTGTAGCCTTGCAAGGGGTGGTACTATATAATAAGGGATATGACACAAACAGCGTAGAGCGGAGGAGACGACAGAAAGTGAACAGACACGTCGAGTATAAACAAGGCGTTACGGAGCAAGAGCGCGCTCAGATTTCTATGAGAGAGAGAGACAGAAGAATTTTAATGTATATATATACATACATACAATTGTAGCTTTATTTATTATTTTAGCACTTTTATGATGGCAAGCAGTAAATGATTTACGGTGGAACAGGCTCTGGAACAATTACTGGAGAGTGACGAGGAGAATGCATTGCTTAGAAAATTCTGCGCATTCCTAAGAAAAACGCCTGGGACTATTTGTAAATACAGTTAGATTTTCATTGTTTTTTACACATTTTATTGAACAATTACACATGTCTGTCAAGCAAAGGCTTTGACAAATATATTTTTTGTTCAGGAACTGTTCATTATTGTTGTGTGATGTGTGATTTTCAGAAATAAATGACAAAAATCGAATTTCCGTTTTTGAAATTCTCTTGTATAGTGTACATGTTCACTCAAACTTCCTTTAAAAACACATTACATGCGTTCTTATGTTGGCTTAGGGTCTTCTGAATCCATAGATACCAAACACATAGGGCCCTATTATAACGATCTGAAACGCAAGTCTCAAAGCGCATGGCGCAAGTAACTTTGTGGGCGGGTCCCGGCACTATTGCTATTTTCCCGGCGGGATAAATGCCTCTTGCGCCTGGCGCAAATCTAAAAGAGGTTGATCTGAAATAGCTTCATTATTCATAGGTGTGGTTTGGGCGTAACGTGAAATAAACCAATCCGAGCGTCATCCAACATACCCTTTAAGAACAGGTGCGCATGTTGCATGACGGATTGTTATTATAACGGCGGGTTTACCAGGCGCGCGGCAGGAGCGTTCACAGCCAATGAGACTGGTGTTCTTGTCAGGACAGTGAAAGACAGAAGTGACGTTGTATGGGGATGGGAGGAACTCTAGCACATCAGCGTCGGTTAAACATTATAGCCTATAGGCCTGTATGTTCCTTGCCACTACTGGGCAAACAGTTCTGATCCTTTAGTAGCTACTACAAATAGCCTTAAAAAATGGGTAATTTGTTTTTTTTCATCTTCATGTAAACCACAATGATTTCCCTCATGTGTTAATATTTTTCCTTGTTATAATGTATGATTTGCAAAAATAAAAACTACTGCATCTATGTTGATGAGAGAATCCGTGTATGCGCCTTGTGTACCCGCTACATTATGGCCAAGCATGCGCGCTTAAAATAGCATTATGAACAACGTGCAACGCGCCACTGACTTTAGACCAGGTTTTTTCTGGTCAGTGGCGCAATTGTGTTCTGGAAGTGTAAAATAGCACCAGGGAATGTTTGCGCCGAAACACGCCTCCTTTTTGCGCCAATCCACCCAGGGAGCGCATGTTCATATCCTAGTTTACCAACGTGTGCTTTGTGCGCGTGCAAAATAGGAATGAGACATGCGTTTGTGGATAAAGTCATTTGCGCCGGGTGCAAGATAGGGCCCATAATGTTCCATCTCCATTACATAGTTTATAAGCCCAAATGTGAAAATAGAGAAAACAGACCAAAAAGGGATTAGTCCCCCAGAAGGGTTAAATAAAAAACATGTTAGGGATGAAAGTGTTGATGATTTACATTGGACAAGAGCAAGAGTGAGTCTGCAGTGTAGGAATCAGGGCAAAATTAATGGAAATCTACTGCCTCGTCAAAAGAGTGTTTGCAAGCAGTAGAAAGCCACCCTATGTGACACACTCACAGTAAACCTGCACATAATAGCTTCAAATTAATAAAACAAAAACACATTGACCTGCATTCTGTTTTCTATCATGCACATTGCACGTTGACAATGGCGTAAGATGCACGCAAACGCACCTGGGTTGTTTTAAGCATACTATAAATGTAACAGTGGTGTGTAGGCTACACAACTCAAAGTTCTTCGTTTGTACCGCAAAACTAAACAACAAGTTAAATTTAAAGGTATACTGATAGTCAGTGGTGGAGGAAGTACTGAATCTCAGTACTTAAGTAAAAGTACAAATAACCAGATAAATATTTACTTTAGTAAAAGTAGAAGTAACACAATGACAACCATACTTAAGTAAAACGTAAAAAGTACCTGATTTTAAATGTACTTTAAGTATTAAAAGTAAAAGTACTAGCATAACAATTGATTCTCTTAATGACTATTTTCTAATGATTAATAAAACATTTAATTCTAACTCATTCGACCTAATACTCCTATAATGATGTTCAATAATGATGGAAAAAAATGTTGTCACCATTTCTGAAACAAGCTTGCAATTAGGCAATATAAACCATGCTTATCCTTACTATATGTTAATAACTATGTTTGGCAGTAAACGAGATTAATTTATGGTGTAATTCTGAACCTCTTGGCTTGCCATAATCCTAACCAAACGTATATTACACACGGTGTGTTTCCTATCCACGTAAAAACAAATTTTCGCGTATAAATTGCACGATAAACAAACTGCGTGCGAGACGCATTTAGTTGATGTATCTATGGCAACCAAACGTCACTGGTGAGACAAACGAACGGACGGTCAGATTACGTTTGGCAGGGGAAAAACTGAGCAGATAATGTAACGAAAATGTAACAGAAGTTGTAGAAATGTAGTGGAGTAGAAAGTATAATAATTGCTGCAAAATGTAACGAAGTAAAAGTAAAAAGTAGGCACTATTTATTCTACTTAAGTAAAGTAAAGATACGTGAAAAATGTACTTAAGTAAAGTAACGAAGTGTTTGTACTTCGTTACATTCCACCACTGCTGATAGTTTACTAGTAAAATACTTGTAGAACATTTATTAGTTTATGAAAGTACACTTTGAAGTATACTCTCAGTAAACTACTAGCTTAACAGTTTTACAATGCAAGAATGCATGTCTTCTTAGAATCCTTCTTAGAATATTCAAAGAATACATTCTTTAAGTGAATAACATCATACTTAATTAAAGAACTATACTAATAGCACACTGGTTAATGAGAGAGTCTGCTAGGAGCCTTAACATCTCACTCTCCTTTTTGTCACTTTGTTCCCTCCTTACCTTCTTATAGTCGCTTCCCTTTTTTTTTCAGCTGACTCACATGGACATGGAAGAAATGGTTACGAAGAGTTACGAAATCCTGAGAATTGTTTCAGTGGAAAAAGAGTTCAGCAGATTTGTGCAAGACCGTTCTCACAGACTACACGGGCTGCAGTTTTGTCACAGCTCAGGGTGAGATTATATGACTGTTTCTCCATCTCCAACAGTGGAAAGAGTGACGATGCAACAATGGCTCAGAGCGGAGGGTCACGACAGTTACCGCAAAACATGACACAACAGAACAGACCTTTGATTGGTAAAACAGGTTCATATTGGTATTTCTCAATCTCAGTGTGCCTTTGGTCATTGTCTTTAAAACTGTACCTGCAGTACAGAAGTCCTAGACAAAGTGTGTGTGTGGTGGCTGGTAGGAAAACAGCTAAACGGGCAGCTATCCATACCCTGCAGACAGCGTAAGGTTATGCCCATGGAAAGTGCCTTTGCTGCCGAGCATGTGAGGGCACCAGTGGAGGAATAGTAAATTATTGAAGAGTTTGTTGGAGAGATTTAATTGAGGAATTACTAGGGGCTTTACTATATAACAAGGGTCTGTTTCCCAGGAAAAAAAAATCTCTTAAGTAGACACTTGAGCAAAGATCTCCATATGTGCTGCTATTAATCTTATTGTTGTCCAGGACAAACCATTTCGATTTTCCCAACATGATTGCATTAGGGCAGTGGACGTCAAGGGCAGAACTGGTTTTGTCCTGATCAGAGACACATGATACAAACTCAAGGCAGACAAAAGCCGGTTGTTACTAAACTCTATGGTAACCGTAAACTTCTGTCCTATAAATTCAGCATGCGCACGTACCCACCCTTGAGCAAACATCACTCACATGAGCGACCAAACCCGCTGTGCAGAGGAAGAGGCAGGAAGTTCCTTCTTTCACTTCCAGTCATGCTGCATATATGTATCCATCTGCAGGGTGGAGTTATGGAGCGGTGTCGACTGCGGTCAGAACAGGATATCAGCCGCTGTCTGCATGTAGAAAGAGGGAGGAGGAGAAGGAGAACGAGATTGGGGAATCAGTGGTTTGACGGCAAGAAATTCTATAAAAATCCCAAAAAGCAGTTGCTGAAAAATTTAAAAACAGACCAAGTCAAGTTGGGTCTATAACCTCAACCCTGCACATCACCTCTTTTTTTTTTTTCAAGAGTTAACGAGTTATTTAGAAAATGACAAAATCAATGATATCCTATGACTGTTTCAATTGCACAATTACTGGTCATCTGGACTGGTTTCTCGGAGCTGAACAAGCTGATTTTGCCTAGTGCGACGGAATTTAGTTCACAGGACTAATGATGGTCAGCACATGCATGTGAATGTTAAAGGGTATATGCATGAGGCAGATTGTGTCTATCTATGTGCGTGTGTGTGTGTGTTGTATTGCGGTGGGCAGCTTGTGGTGGAACAGAAGGTCTCTGCATGGTGGGCAGTGTGGGCGGACTTCGGGATTCACCGTGAATAACAACAACGAGCCAAGGACACTTCCCAAGCAGGGGTTCAGAGATGTGAGAGTGTGTGAGAGAGCTTGCATGTGGAATTTTGTACGTATTGTTTGTTCCTCAGTCATGAATAATCGTTCTCCGTACTATCTTCCCTCTGTATCGTCTCTCAAATGATCTGGGCGGGAGCCAGTTAAAGTGGGCACAATGCTGCATTGTGCTAGCTTGTGGTGCCCTGTGCTGGCATTAACCTGCTTTCTGCCCCACGCACATAACAGTGCTTGAAAGTCATTTTTGGACCAGACCTGGAGCCTAGGTTGTTGTTTTAGCAGTAGATGATTCTGCAAATGAATCCCTTCATATGTTTTTGACACACATCCCCTCAGCCTTAAAACTGTTTGATATGTTTGGCTTCAGAACGATATTTCTCATCTTTCTGTATGTACATCCCCTGATCTTTACACACTCCGAGACAGAGGACGGTTTGTTTAACGCAGTGAGTTCGGTGGCAGTAGTTCCGGGACTAGTAGCAGCGATTTGTTTTCAAAGCGCTGATGAGCTCCAGATGTTTGGACCTGCTTCTGTTCGGGAGTCCAGAGGGCAAACAATTCACTCACAGTACAGAGCTCAAAACAAATCCATCTCGAGAGTGGCGTGAGGTCACTTTGATGGTTAGAGAAAGGCGGGTTGCAGTCTTGGAAGCCAATCGATGGTTAAGTGTGAATATAGAGCCCAAGCGTTGAAGAGCATTTGATTTCCAAGATCCTGGTAGGGTGCTCTTCAAAGCCCCTTCTGAGTATTTTTTTTTGTGTGTCTGTGCTTGTATGGGCAGTTGAATGCATGTGCGTTTGTATTTATGTAGGCATGATTGTGTAAACACCCTCTGCCATATGCTCACAACCTCAATCTGGTCTTTACTTGCTCAACTATTCTGCCAACTTCATGTTGTCATTGTTTGGAACGGGACGGCACTCCTTCCTTACACCTTATTTCTGGGCCAATTCGGACTAGGCCTGGCACTGCCAGCCAGAACTGATCTCACTGAAACATGCTGGGATGAGATCACCTACACCCGTGACCCTTGGTAGGACAAGTGGTTTGGAAAATAGGTGGATGGAGATCACCTACTTAACCTCAAGGAATCTGTTGATTCATAATGTGTCACCACATAGTATAGAAAATCCAAATTGTTCTCTGCTGGACACTTTTAATTGGCTTTCTCAACAGCAGAGGCGCTTCCATCGAAACAACCTTACAATTTTATGTCAGAAGTTCTCAACCCCGCTCTTGGGAAAACCCAATGGACAAGAAGTGTCCAATCCTGCTACAATCCAATTAAACACACTTGGACCAGCTAATCAAGGTTCATAAGATTAAAAACTAGTGGAGATTTCTAGTCTAGTGTGTTGGGGCAGGTTGAAGCCAAACTCTGCAGGACATTGGCCTTCCATGAGCAGGATTATACACCCCTGACTTAGACTGTGTCTATGCTGGGCACATTGCAGAAAATTATTCTGGAAAAGGAATCTGTGTGTAATGTCAGGATTCAATCATGACATCATGGTTCTCCTTTTCTTAATACAGTTAGCTAACTTGCTAAAAAAAATACATGAATGGAATCGTTGGTTATTACACCACACCGAACGGTGTTGTAATGGAAATGCTACCATTACTCACTGTGCTCGGAAGCATTCGGCGCGATAGTGAAAAGACAATTTTAGATGCCCAAGGATAATCAATCAAGAAATAGTCTTTAATGTCATTTTGAACATGTGACAAGTCACTTTTATTTCTGGGTGAGTTTCAGATTTCAAGCTGTGGTTTGACTATGTTGGTCCCAGTGTTTGTCCAAAAGGTCAAGGATAAAGGCAGAAAAGATGCTGATTGGATGCTCTTAAAGCCACAATCTGTACTTTTTCGGCTTTAAAAATAGCAAAAATAACTGTATCTATGTTATATATTTCTATTAGATGTGTACTTACATTATCCCGACAGTTTCAACCAACTTTCAAATACGGAGAAATTTCTAGTTTAATTCGAAGACACGGGACGTTTCTTTATTTCCGTTTCGTCGTCCGTCTATGGCGTCATATAACCTTTGACTCCACTATTTTCTCTAACTTCCTTGCGGAACCCGGCGAAACCACCAAACACAAAGGGGAACACTGGACTACCGCCAAGAAAGCATAGAAAATGACGAAGAAAAAAAAGTAAGACGTATTTTTATGCGTGTAAATCACGTGCCCGCTCACGAGCGCTCACTCAGACGAGATGCACTGTCCCCGGTGCTGCTCGCGCATATAGCGCTGCCCGTTCCGGTCGTCTCATTCAAATCAGCCAACTGTTGCTGTTAGCGAGCCGCGCAGGAGAAGCATGACACAGGTAAACATTGGGGTTGCATTTAAAGCTTCTTGACAAGCTAAATCTACAGAGAGATGCCGTATATCCGTATATTTTGTAAAATACGATCATGTCATGTCATGAGCTGAGCTGGTTGTCATTGACAGCGACAACAACTCCCGCGAGCCCACGCTCTTTCCTGACGTCATCAAAGTACGTCTTTGTTATTATGTGAAATGAGTGACCCCTGGTGGCCAAAAAAAATTACATATTGTCCGTTTAAATATTGCTAAATAAGTGTATGGTTACTATGAATATTTCTAAAGTTTGCATAGTCTACACTATCAACAGTATTCAAAATATTTGCAGCAGACACACAAGTAAAAATGAAGCGAACGCACCATAGTTACGTATTCTTAATGTATTAGGGTGTCACAGTAGGCGGAGTCACATACACCCACGTCAAGTAGGTGGAGTCAAGGATGTGCGTTTGACTTTACAAATATATTTAAAAAGAATTTGGATCTATCTTTAACACACTGCTGAAAGCTTCAGAAAAGAGAAGGAAATGCATTGCTGCAATTCACAGAAACAACTGGACTCCATGAGGGGAATGAGGCGCCGTATTCCAGCGGGAAGGTGACGCCAATGCATACCCTCAATATGTGTGTTCGTCTTAAAGGGATAGTTCGGCCAAAAATGATATTTACCCCATGCGTTACTCACCCTCAAGCCGTTTCGAGATTCATACGTCAATCTTGTTTCAGACGAACACATTTTCAGTTATTTTAGAAAATGTCTTAGACCCTTCAGTGGATATAGTGTGAAGAAATGGGGTCCAGCTCCTTCAAGTCCCAAAAATGTGCATACATCCTAGACAAAAGTAATCCATTCGGCTCCAGTGGGATAAACGAAGGCCTTCTGAGGGTAATCCGTGTGGTATTGTCGTAAAAATATACATATTTAAAACTTTATAAATGAAAATATATGACTTCCGGCAACAATCGACGCACGTACACGGGTGATGGAAGTCGGCGTACGAGGTAGGACGTTGCGTAGGAAACGTCGCGATGTCACGATGGTTCCTATGCTACGTACGCCGACTTCCATCACCCGTGAACGTGTGTCGATCGTTGCCGGAAGTCATATATTTTCATTTCTAAAGTTTTAAATATGTATATTTTTACGACAATACCGCACGGATTACCCTCAGAAGGCCTTCGTTTATCCCACTGGAGCCGGATGGATTACTTTTGTGAAGGATGTATGCACATTTTTGGGACTTGAAGGAGCTGGACCCCATTTCTTCACATTATATCCACTGAAGGGTCTAAGACATCTTCTAAAATAACTGAAAATGTGTTCGTCTGAAACAAGATTGACAAATGCATCTCGAACAGCTTGAGGGTGAGTAATGCATGGGTTAAATATCATTTTTGGCCGAACTATCCCTTTAAAGCAGTGCTGTGCAGACCGATCTGTGTATGACAACATACTAAAGCGAGAGTGATTCGAAAGCATACAATACAGAACCATCTGTAAAAAATTGCTCTTGCGGTACTCATAAACGATCAGTCTATGCAGTGCCCCTTCAATTCAAATGCCCATCGTCTTCAAGCCATGCAATTAGTCTTTCTTTTTGAAATATGATTAACCAAGGGTCCAAAAAACCTCTTGAACTTTACTTTACTTATGTAAATGCCACAGTAAAAGTACATAGGTTGGTCTCTTGGTACATTGGTCTCTACACATTGTCCCAAACCACTATATAAGATCCAGTTTTCATTGTTTGAACTTTCCAAGACGTTGGACATTGCGACACGATCAGATCCTGCATTAAATTACATCATCGTAGTGTCGTTATGTGCACCATAATTTCAACATGACTTTTTAAAAGGGGAAAGCATTGTCGGAGGGATATCCAGGATGGGATAACAATCTTCTCTTGTTTTCTTACAATGCCTGCCAAACATTTTCTGCTTTTGACTGATCCCTATTTTTTTCAAGAGGAATTGAAGTGTGCAGATTGGGATGTTGGTGGATGATTAGACATCACAGAGGCAGTCGTTTACTCTCAAAATGTGAGGAGTACGCATCTGTTGAGGTTGGCGGTTACTCATTAAAACAAACATGGTGTAATTAAAGAATAACACAAAGGAGCAAGTGTAGGGGGAGATTGCGTAGAACTGGCGAAGTTAGCCGCATCATCCTTTTCGCATCTCCATCGGGGGAGTTTGGCTGTACAGCCGACTGAAGAAACAAGAGCGGGGTTCTTGTTGACCGCTTAAGGGCTATTAACATGTGGGGCTCTCGAAGCAACTGTGCCACTTCCCTCGTGCTCAGAGCATTTGTTACACACAATGCTGAAGATACCAACATCTTAACTGAAATATAACCTCATATTTTAAATGTTCTTCATGGGTAGCAATTTTGTTAGGAGCTGTACAATTGAACAAGGCAAATGGCAAATGAGATATTTAACTAATGATAATAGTTAATAAATAGATGACTGATGTTAACAGCATTTTAGCAAAGCTATCAAAGACTCTAATGTATTGCATACACAAATATTAGAAAAAATAGCTCCTAACAATACTTTGCTTAGCCACTACCACACTACTCAACAGCTCAACCATCATAACATAACTATGTTGAAGGTAACAGATCATGTTGTCTATCAAAAGGAGTGCACACTGGAAAAATACGCTGGAAAAAAACGGCCAAAATCTGAGAGTAAAGCAATATTCAAGAAACCTGGGCTCTTGACCCTTGACTTTTTAACTGCAATAGAGTGCCGAAGTTACGACGTTACTCTAGGCCAAAACGCAGAAGTGAGTTAGCATTTTAGCACTACCGGTTCCCTCGCTCTAAAGTCTATGGGATTTTTGAATGGGTTTTTTTCTATATCGCCTGAAAAAAGGTCTGTGGTGAACAAAGCCTCTAAATGTTTTAACGTTTTGATCTATGACATAGAACACACAGTTATAACCTGCTTGTGGTTTTTTAAACTATATTGTGTCTGCTTGTGTTTATAAAAGAATTTATATAGGCTTCAAAATGTATAAATTTTGGATCAACTTGTAAAGATTATCTTGATAGACAAAATGTGTAAGGGTCACAACTGTTTGTTAAACACAGATCTTATTTTTTGCGATTTTCCAAAATTCTATGGGGAAAATGCATAGCTTTTTGATCGAGGGAACCCATGTGCCGCTAGCTTCCGAGTTGTCCCACAATATGACGTCATCACTTCGGCACTCTATTGAGTGTTTATAAGGCACATTTGTTATGGCAAATGGTGATTTTGGTTATTAATGGTGACAATCATCATCATTTAGAGACCTGATCCAATAATCTCATCCAATGTCTAATCTTTGTTTAAGTAGGAGATGTGTTAATTTTATACTATTGATTACAGTAACTCCTTCAGTTATGAAGGAGAATCAACATATAAATCAAGAATCAACCTATAAATCTGCCGCAATGCATGCTGGGTGTCAGCATGGTAAGAAAGAAACTCCCAGCATGCATTGAGGCATGAATACATTTTCTTTATTTGCTTTTATTAATTTATGCTTCTGTTTGATTTGTGATTTTTTTTCCAGCCTTTTTTATGATGGTCTTTTTTTATTGTCACCATTGTTGAAATTCATATGGTGTTTTTTGATGTCCGTGTGTCTAAATTATGGTACATTACAAAATGTTTTTTTGTGTGCACAACGTGTCTAAAAATCTTTCATAATAATTGATTGCTGTTGGAACTCTTGCTGTAGTTTCACAGTGGTGGTAATATAAAATTGAAGTGGATTAATAATATAACACACTTTTGATAAAGGATTAAACACTGGGTGAGATCAGTGAATCAAGAGACTACATGATGATTATATGATCATCAAAAGTTCTCAATCATCATCTGATAATTTTATCGTTTTATCTCTCTATATATATATCTTTTGCCTTAAAGCATGTATCTTCCAAACAGTTACATCAGCCAGAGAAAAATTTCGAACTAAATCAAACACAAACAAAACATTTTCAATACAACATCAATGCCCAAATCTCTTCATTTTCAATTACAATTTCTGTAGACGTATGATCTGTAGACGTATGAATTTCTGTAGACGTACGAAAAAAAAGTCAAACCTTCATTTTTGGAGATGGTGAGAGATTTACTAACCTCTACCAGATTTACTAACAGCTTGCATCAGCACAAACCCACTTTTAGTGTCAAAAAGCTTCTGTCAGGATTTACTAAAGACACAAAGTGAAAAATTTGCAACGAAAAGTCATGGACAGAGTTTTTTTTTGTTTGTTTTTTTGTGGCTGACCTTATTGCATATGCATTTGTAGGTGTTTCCCTTTAAGACGAAACATTTTGGGAGGAGAGATTTAAATGAACCATGCAAGATGATTTACTAAGGTTGGCGCTAGTATATTTACTGGTATTTGTGCTATTATTTTAAAGCACAATAAAAATATGTCTTAAATCAGACTCTGATTTGCGCTGCTCTTGGTAGTTTGCGTTGGTCATGATGGAAATGATCAGTCTTTAATGTGTGTTCTCACCTCCTCTCCCATCGGCACTTTTATGGAATCATGCTCTCACGATAATTTGCCCTGTTTAGTAAATCTGACCCTTATATATAACGTCTTCTATATCTTCAGTTTATTTCAATGCTGTGGCTGGAAGTCAGTTGTAGCTGATGTATTTCTGCTCGGCTCTTCTCTTTTTTCTGTTCTTGTTGTTCCTCTTTCCTACAGTGATTCTGCTAGTTAACATCGTGTCCATCACTAATGCTTAACAATCATTTACATATTCTCTTAACTATCCCACTTCAACACTGCGTCAATGTTACGTTTACTCTTTGTAGTGTGGACACTAAAGGATTTTACAGTGGGGTAAAAAGGGTTAAAGGTGTAAGATAAAGTATTTTAAAAGAAATAAACTGTTAAGTAAGTTCAAGGCAACAAACAGCAAATTACTGGCAACCATACATAAAAAACCAGCATATGAATTTCAACAATGGTGACAATCATTTATTATTATTATTATTTTTTTTTTTGCGGCATAGACACTTGAAAATACATCCAAGAGTTGTACAAACCAGTCTGTTGTTGTAGACATTGTTTTCACGCCCCTAAACATGACATGGAACAAAATGAAATGTGATTGGTTGCTTTACCTGTCAGTCAGATGGACTATGGGTCCTTGGCCAATGAAAGTGCCTTTCCAGACGTTCTGATGTCACTCTAATGGAAGAGTAGAACCTGTGTTTAAGTCATAGTACAGCAGATTAGTAAAAAATATCATTCACTTTGGTATAGAAGTTTGAAATTTGGCACAGATACTTTCTAAGGGCCACTATTTTGGAAAAAGGTGTTGGCCACTCAAAAATTCAATATTGAGGCCAATTTTCAAGATGGGCGCCATTACTATTAAATGCTTATATCAATTATTCAAACAGTGATCCAAACATAATATTTGTTACAAAAACTCTCTAAAGAACTGGAACTCTAAAGAACTGTTATTGGAAAAAGCTGCTTGTCCCTCAAAAAATTCAAGATGGTCGCCATTTTTAAAGATGGCCACCGTTCCTGTTGAATATGAATTATTTCAATTGTTCAAATGATGATGCAAGCATAAAATTAGGCAGACATACTCTTCAAGGAACACTCTTTTGGAAAAAGGTATGTGCCACTCAAAAATCAAAATGGTCACCATCTTGAATTTTTGAGTGGCACACACCGTTTTCCATGATAATGTTCATTGAAGAATATTTATACCAAATTTCATGATAGCATCACCATTTGAAAAAAAAAGATTTAAGGACCGTTTCTCAAAACCAAGAATGCAAAGAACGGACTTGTGTTCTTGGGAAGAAAGCTCTTGCTAGTTGTTCTTGGAAGAACAAACTCACGAGGTGACGAGCACACAGAACGCTGCTGACAGTTTGAGACGATGTGTTCTTGTGTTTTTTTTTACAGTCTATGGTTCTTGCTGGTATTGCGCAATAGTAACGTTACCCCCGCACAGTGCCCAAACATAACGAGAATTATTATACAGCCTGGCTTTATCGCCCAAGCCTAAGGGATTACTCTAACACATGTCTCATTTTAATTCTGCTTCTGTTGTTTGTTTGTGTACATCACTAACCAACGGCGGGAAAAAACGCCGGTAATATTCGGTAATATTCAGGTAACTTTTGACCTGCCTCTCTCTGCTTCCCGCTCCTTCCGCGAATGCCGAAATGAATTATGGGATATTTCTGCCGTCAGGTTCACACAAGTATCCGACCGATGCATCCTCGGTAAAATGGGAGTGTCAAGAACACATCCGGGATTTTTAACCGTTCTTGCCTAAATGCAAACTTGTGTATTGGAACAGTACTTGGGCCGCGACTGATGACGTTTTACAAGTCCACAAGAACACAAGTACAGACAAGAAGGCATATTGAGACAGGGTATATACAGTATTCCTTAAGTTAAATTTACTACTTTTTAATACCTTTTTTACTACCTTAAGAATTTTTTTTTAAAACCATCACGACACTGAATTAAGTGTTAATCAGCAGCAACCTTTCTATTATTTACACAGATTTTGACATTTCTAACATATAAAAATGGCAAAAGATCTGCTGCGTGACTGGATTTAATAGGGGAAACTGCGAAAATGCGACTAAAACGAATAATTTTATTAATTTAAACTAAATGTTGGATTCAATACAGTGTTCCTTACAACTTACTAAAGATCCAGTGATCCGTGGATATTGACACGCAGCCAGGAATCGTGTTGCCTGACATTTATGTTTGCCTGATTTCGATACCGGGGAAATAAAAGCAATATAGACCTAAACATAAAGCAAATTTGCCTGTGAACGCTTTATGTAAATACAATATAGGGACTGTAGGTCTAAATCCGGGTGATCACTTGTTCACAGATGATGTCGATCGACCACTGAATATGGCGTCAGCATCAAACATAGACAGAGACGAAAGATCTTTGATTGTGCCCAGATAAGCTAAAGCCCATATTTAAATGGACTAACGCAAACACAGAATAGGACACCTGATAGTCTGAAAAAAATAATACCTAATTTTTAAAAAATAATACCTCTCAGACTACATTTAACACTTTTAATGGCCTTAAATTTGACAATTTTGATTTATCACTTTTTAATACTTTTTAAAACCCCGCGGACACCCCGTGAGAAACAGCCAAGGATTCAAGAAAAATGGCGGCCATCTTGAAAATAAATGGTTACCATCTAACTTTTTAAGGGGACAAGCACCGTTTTTTTTTTTTTTTTTTTTTTTAATTTTTGAGAGAAGAGAGTATTTTCACACAGTAGTTTGAACGGTTGACATAATTAGCATTTGACAGAAAAATGGCCACCATTTTGAATTTTTGGTTGGCTAATGCCTTATTCACAAGTGACCCTTAGAGGGTACCTGTGCCAAATTTTATGCTTCTATACCAATTTGAACGATTCTCTTGAAATATGCCATTAATCTGCTGCACTATCAATGATTAGCTGAGAAACATTGATGTTATGCTGCATATTGTTTTATTTTTAGGTAGTAACTTTAGTTGCCAATGTAGAGATGATCTCTAAGCTAAATCAAATTGCATGTGTGCTGTTGTTAGATTTGCATTATTTCAGTTCATTTTACTTTTTTTGTGGACTCTCAATGAAATAAGTTCACACGGTAATAATATTCAATTACAATAATAGTTCATAAGGATAGTCGATTTCTACATTTCTACATTGACATACTGTAAAATAGATTATGGTAAATAACTGTAAAATTATCAGTGGACTTCTGGAAAATGTGCTGCCAGTATTTTACAGTAAGTTTACAGCATTTTTTTTTATTCAATGCACCATTTGACATTTCTGCTTGCTGTGTGTATGCAATATTTTGGGCCTACATGTAACTGTTGAAAGCACACATGTTCCCGCTTGTTGAAGCAGTCAAACTATGGGCTAGCAGCTGAGAGCTCTGCATTTCACATCACTGACCACACTTATTCATTATACACTTCAGCTGTGCGAGATGCTACGCTGTTACAGCATTCATTGAATTCTTGTTGGCGCGATGGTGAAATTATTTCATGCCTATTATACGATAATGAAATACTTTCGCCTTTTCCGTGTAGCTGGTTTCTGTCTGTTGGTTATCGTTTCCCCCCCTTATGGCGTTGTTTTGCTAAGTGCTCGCTGAATGCTTCCCTGGAGAGTCTTTAGGGTATTTGTTGTGCCTGTGGAGTATTTACACAGAGATTGTGTGCGTATACGCTCTGTTGTGTAACCGCACACCCTCTACAGCTGTCAGATACTTGCAATGTTAGCCTGCAGGACTGGGGAAAATCACCTCTCTTAAATACCATCGAGATGTCGAGTCATTGTGGTGCAATAACAGACCGTGAGCCTCCTAAACAGCTTCTCTCTTGCTCACTTTCTCCCTATTTCCCCCCAGGGGCGATTGTCTGTTTGAATGACTGTTTTCTACAGTGGCGAGAGTGTTTGCTACGTAGACTCGGTGGAAATGTGTTGTAGGCTTTAGGTTGGTAACACGTTTTGGCAAGGAAAATATAAAGTCCACTTCAGGAAGCACTTCAGATATGGTTTAAAGTCACTCGTAGGGCCCCTAATCGTTTCTTGTGGGACCACAAATGTCCATTACAATATAGCGCCTTTCACAAGCTCATGTCAACACAACTGGAGGTGATTTAAAACGAATGATCGATGGTGTTGTGGAAGCTACTTTGAAAATGTACAAGCTACTTAGTTAAACTACATTCATTGTTTACACTACTGGTCATTTTACACTTGTTTTTGTTGGAAATTGCGTACAGAGCTCGTAATAAAACCTCAATCAGCATTGGCTTGGCCTTTTGGAGAAAGTGAGAAATGGGGGATTTGAAATGTTGTAAAAGCAAAGATGATGTGTTTATTACTCAACAGGTGAGTGAGGTAAAAAAAAAGTCAGAATTGTGAGATAAAAAGTCGCACTTCTGTCTTCTTTTCCTCAGAATTGCGACTTTATATCACACAATTCTGACTTTATATCTCGCAATTCTGACTTTACAGCAATTCTGACTTCATATTTCGCAATTGTGAGATAAAAAGTAGCAATTATTTTTTTCCTCTTTTTTTTTTATTCAGTGGCGGAAAACAGCTTCCATAGTTAACAGTCATCTTGAGATTGTTTCTATCTAAACTGGTCATATTTCTTCAAATACCCCTGTGAAAAAAAAAAGGTTTTAATGTTGTTCATATGTCTGTGTGGTGTTTTTGAAATGCTTATGTGTAAATTCATAAGTCGACAGCATTGAGTATTTTCTCTTTAAAACTGCAGTGAACCAAAGACAGTCTCAAAAACACGGTTTGAATTCGCTGGTGTTTCTGACGCCACAAACGACCTTGTAACCAATCAGATCAACGAGGCGGGGCTCATTTATATATACACTAAATGAGGCAAGGGTGTCGAGTTACATTCAAGATATTTTAAGGCATGATGTTTTTTTTAAGGAAAAACACGGTTTCACTATATTTGGATGGTCCCTTTAACACATTCAGTGACTATTAGTAACATTGCACCTACATCTCTTCTAACTCTCACTAGAGTGTCTTTTAAATATGTCATTTTGATGATCAAAAGTGAGTTTTAAGGGATAAAATGGCTGACTACAAGGGGACTTTAAGTCCAGTAGTCACTGTTTTAATAATAATATAAATTTGCACAGTAACGCACAGCCCAAGCACAATGTAAAATGCAAGCAGTCTGCCACATTACAAGCTACAAAATAAATAAATAAATACATAAATAAATAAATAAAAAACTCACCCCCAAGTCATCCAAGATGTCCATGTCTTTCTTTCTTCGGTCGAAAAGAAATTAAGGTTTTTGATGAAAACATTTCAGCATTTTTCTCCATATAATGTGGGAACCAAACCGTTCAAGGTCCAAAAGACAGTTTCAGTGCAAACTGTTCAAAGGGCTTTAAACGATTCCAGACGATGAAGCGAAACGATCGCTCATTTAAAAAAAAAAAAAAAAAAAAAAAAAAACAGTTTAAGTTTTATAAGCTCAAATTGTAGCATCTTGTCGACACAACTCTTTTAAAATGCTACTCTTTTTTTAATTCAAGATATTCTACATAACGCTACAAATGTTGCTGATTTTAATTTTTAAGCATTCGCAGTTTTAAATGGGTTGGTAGAATGTGTTTATGATAGGTTGTCAGGACACATGGCCATGTTTACATGTTCTGTTTGTCATTTCTAAGCTTGTAAAGCACTGAAGTTTAAATTAAATATGGACCACCACATGGAGAAAATGGAAATCTAGTATCAGAGCAGGCCTCCGATTGGCTCGTAACCAAATAGGAACTGTGGGTATCTGTCGCAGGTGGGCCTATCCTGTTGTACGTTTTTACTGTGGTGGTTTACCCCAGTCGAACCTCTGGCTGGCTAGAATTGCTAACAGATGGCATGCATGTGAGTACTCGAAATACTCAAGGAATAATCCACCGTGTAAGGGTAATTTACTCGCATTCTACAATGATCATCCACATACAAACACATGCTGTTCATGAGGACTTATTTCTTTGTTTATAGACACATTGGAAATGAAGGAATAAATCTTAAGTGATTGACTGAAAAGACGTTGGTTTACCTCAAAGTATTCATGTGTGGCGTCGGCTCCTTTCCCGACTGAGGTAGAGGAATTCTTCAGGAAAGCAGCTCTGCAGGCTGGATCAGCCTCAAACCACCTTCATTACGCAGTCTAGACGAGACCTCCAGGAACCCCACTGACAGGCTCCTTCCATCCCGACCGTTACCCCACCTTCCTATTCCACTGCATCTCCATCCAATCACAGCCCTGCAGGTCAGAACTTCGAAGAAGACGGCCATTATTGTCCCAAAAAATACAATTTCTAATATAAGGAAGCAAAGTGGTTTTCAGATGACAAGCTGATTATGCCATTGAATGTTAAAATACTGCTTTGTGGTGCCTCGCTCTTATACATTTGTGGTGCACTTTGGCTCTATTCCAAAGCCTAGTGAGCTGTCTATGTAGGTAGTATATTTTAAGTCATTATTGGTGAGCTCCCGGCATGAAGACTGTTCCAAAAGATAAGCAGCATAATACGATTATTTCTTTTTGCCAAATTGTAAGGTCATTCACAGAAAGCATTTTAGTTAAAGGGATACTCCACTTTTTTTGGGATATAGGCTCATTTTACCACTCCCCCAGAGTTAAAGAGTTGGGTTTTACCATTTTCGAATCCATTCAGTCGATTTTCTGATATATACAAGAATATCAGTAACCAGACAGTTTCTAGTCTCATTGACTTCCATAGTATATATTTTTTTCCTACTGTAGAAGTCAATGGGACCAGAAACTGTCTGGTTACTGACATTCTTGTATATATTTTGATACTGGAATGTATTACTGTTACACTGATATATACTGGTATACTGATATACTGGTATATATTTTTTTCCTACTATGAAAGTCAATGGGACCAGAAACTGTCTGGACTGATATTCCTACCCTATCTCACGACCAATACGTACAAATTTGTACGAGTGATTCAAAAGTGCCGTATTCGTACTAATTCATACGACCTCACTCGTACGAATTGCCTAAACCCACGTGATTGTTATGTTTAGGGGCGGGGTTAGGGGTAGGTCAATCGTATGAATTCATACGAATTTGCCAAATCGTAAAATATGTACGATTTCACAAAAAACGTACTAATTCGTACAAATGAGGTCGTACGAATTGTTACGAATTAGCCACCTCGTAAAATTCGTATGAAATCCCGTGAGATCGGGTTGGATATTCTTCTAAATATCATTAAATTGGCTGAATGGATTCGAAAATGGTAAAACTCAACTGTTTAACTCTGAGGGAGTTGTAAAATGAGCCTATTTCCAAAAAAAGTGGAGTATCCCTTTAGATCTATTAGACAATGGATGAAATGAAAAAGGTTGATTATAGTACTGATAGGTATCTATAAAAAAACAATGCAATCTAACTAAAATGTACTATTTAACACGCTATCTGTGTATTTGTATTCGTACCTTGAATCTGAATATGAGCGCAGTTCTTTCCTACTATATAGCAGTCGGAAAATTACTAGAGTAGCATGTCTGAATTTAGTATAAAACAGTATGCAGGGGAAAGATACTCAGATGACCATCTACTTCCTCTAAGCTTCTGAAATGCCAACCCGATCTCACGACCAAGTCGTACGTATTCGACGAATGATTAAAAAGTGGCTAATTCGTAACAATTCATACGACCTCACTCGTACGAATTAGTACGATTTTGCAAAATCGTACATATTTTACAAATTGGCCAATTCGTATGAATTCGTACGAATGACCTACCCCTTACCCCGCCCCTAAACCTACCCATCACATGGGTTTAGACAAATCGTATGAATTCGTACGAGTGAGGTCGTATGAATTAGTACGAATTAGACACTTTTTAATCATCTGTCGAATTCGTACGAATTGGGCGTAAGATAGTGTTGGAAATGCACGTCCACTATACCATGAGGACACAGAAGAGGAGTTTTGAAGGGCATACACTCTTGCGTAGGTACTTTTTTTTGAATAAGGATTTTCTTCAGGACCACTGAAAAAAAAAGTATGTTCTATATAGTATGAATGTGTATAGTATGAATGTAATCCAGACGTCAGTGCCATTCCCAAATCCACTCATGTGGCCTTATGGGATAATAAAGTGTTTATCGAATGCACACTTCATGATCTCATAGGTCACCCAGGTACGTTTTTACCTGCTCTTTTATTCTTTTATGTATATAGTAGGAAAATATCAATTTCTAATGCAGCCAATGCGGTGAAACGACGCAACTGACACAGTAAGTCACATGACAATGACAACATGATTGTATGTAGCAGCCTGTATCAGTATTTTATTCATTCTACACACATGCGAAGTTGGTTGCTAAACAAATTAAATTAAATGTAGTGTCAGACAGCAATAAATAATGTATCAATATTGTGACGTATAACCTTTAAAGGTGCCATCTACCAGAAAAAAATCAAATCATACTCCATATTCCACACCAGATGGGGGCAGTATACCTCCAGAAAGTGAGTTGTGCCGCGTACACGCGCACTCTCACGTCTTCAAACAACACGAGCGAGCGCTGTTTCTCCCTCACGCATATTAATCAAATCTTGACACGATAGTAAAAGGTTGGAAGACCGCAGTTTCACGTGGAGCATTTGGAGATTTTTAGAGATGACAGACTCAATGAACAACATCTCAACTCTAAACTATAAAGGCCGTCTCGTAGACGCCTGTCTCAAAAACAAGCCGGTGCAGTTCGACGATATGGGAAAATAAAAGCCCGGGCTATTTTTTTGAAGTTTTACAGTATTTGTTTTGTTCATATTACATTTTTATTGTTAGTTTGAATTCATTTGACAGACAGCATTCACTGATGTTGACCAAGCTAGCGCCATTCAGAGCTGCCAACCCAGATAGCAAACTGACATTGAATCAATGTGGAAACATGACATCGAAACAATGTTGATCTGACATTGTTTTGGTCATCGAATTAACGTTGAACCAACATCAGACGCGTCATTCATTCAAAACGGAAAATTAACTTGAAATCAACGTTGTTTCAACGCTATGAAAGCAAACCAATTTTCGATTTTCATTTAGCTTTGAAGAATGCCACGTCTGACGTTGGTTCAACGTTAATTCGATGAGCAAAACAATGCCAGGTCAACGTTGTTTCGATGTCACGATAGACGTCGTTTCCACGTTGATTCAATGTCAGTTTGCTGTCTGGGAACTCTCACGAATTCACCGTGAGACACGTAATCGACACTTTTCACACGCTCTCACGCCACACATCGGGTTTGTCACGCACAGAAAAGGACACAGAAACCGACAGACTAGACAGAGCAGGTTAGTTATGATATATAAAAAAAATCTCAGCTCTCAGATTCTGCCAATTTTATAACGCAATTCAAACAAAAAATACCGTTTTAGCGCTTGTAAATGTTACACGACAGATCCCTAGCGCACGTGAACCGATCCTCTCTACTAGCTAATGGTAAAAGAACACAAACACTGTTGAAAGAGACATTATGCTACAACTTACCAAAATGTATTCCTCATGCACAATATCGACCAATCATTTTTTGAACTCTTCCCTGAACTGAAATGTAGCAGTGGGCTGTACTTTCTACACGACTGACATCAGGTTCACCCAGACAGCAAACTGACATTGAATCAACGTGGAAACGACGTCTCTCATGACATCGAAACAACGTTGATTTTGCTCATCGAATTAACGTTGAACCAGCGTCAGACGCGGCATTCTTCAAAGCTAAATGAAAATCGAAAATTGGTTTGCTTTAACGTTGATTTCAAGTTGATTTTCCGTTAGTTTTGAAAGAATGACGCGTCTGACGTTGGTTCAACGTTAATTCGATGAGCAAAACAATGTCAGATCAACGTTGTTTTGATGACATGTTTCCACGTTGATTCAATGTCAGTTTGCTATCTGGGTCAAGTACACCCACAAGCCGCGCAAGTTACTCGTGTATTGCAGTTTTGCTGGTGGTTGTGTTGCCCGCCCGCATAGCGCCTCCCATGGCCGAAACTGGTATTACGACACCTGCCGGGCCGGGGCTAGTCATTTAGCATGCTAATTCAGGTTAAGATCTCTGCAGCACTATAACATGTCATGCTTTTGATGCATGTAGCTCATTTTTGGGGATATTTTAACCTCAGTTCTTACATGGCACCTTTAACACAAAACTACTTCTAGGCAACAATTTGAATACACCTTTACAAGCATTAGCTGAGAGATGATAGTCATAGTTTCTGTCTAATTATGAAACCACCAAAACTCTTACCATTCGCCACACACATTGCTCTCCATTCAAACTGTGTGTTTCCAAAATGCTACATGTGCACATACATAAGAAAGTTTCTTTCCACTGTTCATGGAAAGATAGCACAGAAAACCCACACTAATATCTCTTGTGGAGACATTATGGACTGAAGGGGTGAAGAGGTGCATTAAAAAAAAGAGAGAGAAGTGCAAAAGAGTGTGTGTGTGTGTGTAATTTGACAATGAATTCCAGTATGATAACAAGTAACAGCTGCCGGCGTCTCAGTCTACATGAGTGTATGTACGTGTGTGCGGTTGAAGCTGTGGAGAAACATTAAACACACACACTGTACCGAGTGTATGCTGCAGATATGGGCCTGCAGTTCGACCCATTATCCAAAACCCGAACCCTGCCTTCCCTTTAAAGTCAACATGCTGCAAAAGACCATGAAATGAAAATGATTAAAATTAACGTTTTGCCAAATTGAAATAATTTAGTAATCCCAATTTATAGAAGCAAGACAGAGTGTTGTGTATAAAATGAAGAAGTGGCTTTGGTCTTAACTATTGTCTGAATTTAAAGTATGCTTGCTTTATTTATAGGATAGTGTGGAGTCTTGACACTTAATTCTGTGTCCCCATAAGCAAACACGTTTGTACACTACCCAGTGGTTCAAACAACAGAGGCCTGATTTCTTTACCAAATCATTGCCCCGAGCATCAGGAGCAAACCTGGTTATTCTAGTTATTCTCCATTTAGCAAACAGTTTTATCCACAGAAGCCAACATTACATTTTTACTACACTACCCTAGAGCAACTAGAGACTGACAGTGAAAAATGTTCTTGGTTTATTTCTCCAAATTCCATAATGTCAGCTGTCTAGCTGAAGTTGACGAGTCCATGTCTACATTTATTTTCACTGGAGGATGTTCTTCCTCCACCACCGCATGCATTACGGATATATCACTGTTTGCAACATTTCTGAAGGATCACAAGATGGACACTGACAATGATGCTGAAAATGCAGGATCACAGCGGAATAAAAAAATATATTAACATTAAAAATAGTTATTTTAAATTGTAATAATATTCAGTAACCTTATGGTTTTTACTGTATTTCAAAAACATCCAAATCATACCACCCCCAAACACTGAGGCCTTGTCCACATGGACATGGGTATTTTTATAACCGGATTCTTTTCTCCTGCATTAAAAAAAAAAAAAAAATCCACATGAAAACGCAAAAACACGCTATCAAGAGCTGACCAGCAGGCGGAGAAATAACCCTAACCGTAAAGCCACGTTGGCCAATCAAAAGCCTAACAAAATAACGGCGCAGCACGTGCTCATACTCTGACGTCACAAGGCAAAAACCACGGTTTTACTGTCTACACGACAACACTGTAACCGGCGTTTCTGAAAATCCTCACCCTGGAAGGGCTATCAAAAATGTTCGGTTTCAGTGTCCTGATTCTGCTAGCCGAACTCCGCCCACAACATTTTTTGGACGGGAAGTTCGGTCTGGACTCGATCCATTGAGGAGTAATTATGATCGGTTCAGAAATCATCGGGCCAATCAAATTACCAGGGCGGGCTTTATACGATGATTGACAGGTGGTCTTCAGTAACGTAACGACTCACGTCGTCGAAGAGCGCTTGTCAAAGATGACTGCAGCTGGAGAATTGAGATGTATAGATTCCTCTGTCGCGTCTTTTGTAAAATAAATCGACAGCGCATTCATTTTAATAGACAAACAGAGAACTGCAATCAAGGCATTTGTCGATCGGAAATATATTTTTGGCGTCCTTCCTACATGATTCGGGAAAAGTGTAACTTATCAGCTGGCTCTGACGGTCGCTTAGAAGACGGGACGTAATGAAAAGCCTGTGGTCGTTGTGGTTTCTCCTTTGGTGGCACTCATGGAGAAGTAAGTAAAAGAAGCAACACTCGTTATTTAACTTCTAAAATAAATGAAGTAGGCTACGTTCTGTATTTGAAAACTGCGTTATGCAAAGGAGTTGACTTATGCGTTGCTCTGATTGGTTGGTAGGTCTACCGACTATCCAATTGAGGGCAGAGGGTTTTTTTGTCGTGGTTCGGTTACGACACGCCTCATAATCAAAGCCCAATTGAGTGGTTTCAGACTCATATTCTTTCTTGAATATGAGTATGACGAAGTCAGGCTATGATTCTAAATTTCCGTGTGGACGAACGGCCGAACCGCGTAAAAAAGTCACGGTTATGAAAATACCCGTGTCCGTGTGGACATGGCCTCATCGACACAACAGCCATCGGCAATGATCCTCAACAAGTCAAAATTTACAGATGTTCAGCTTTTCGCAATGAACAAATCAAACAAAAGTAATGGAAATAGCGGTGGTTAATGGAAATAGCAAGTGGTTTCCCCAAATTCAACTGAAAATTAAACTTTTAATGACTTCTGCCGTCTCAAAATTATTCAAACCGAGAATAGAATCCCTCACAACATCACAGATCTGCAAACCAGGCGTTGTCTCAAGCACACGTGATGCAACTAATCAAAGGCTTCATTAGTTGCCCCAGGTGTGCTTGAGCTAGAACACGTGAAATATCTGAACAGGATAAAGTTGTTGAGTGTCACGTTTGACTGGATGTTAGAAATATAGTTGGGTCAAAAGAATGGTCCAAAAAGTTAAGAAAATATATCATTGCCCTTTATAAACAAGGAACAGGATACAAAAAGATAGCGAAGACACTGCATGTCCCTAGAGGAAAAAGGAAGCTATCAATGCCTGCAACGAGATTTTTGAGAAGACAGGTTAAGAGTGACTGCAAAAGACAAAAGACCTGGAGCAAGACTTGGTGGCAACAGTTTGGTGGACCTTCAATCATAAACTTTTAGGACAATCACAGCGAGCATACCTAACATTATATATATATATTAGTGCTGGGCAACGATTAATTTTTTTAATCGCGATTAATCGCATGAATTTCTTGCGATTAATCGCGATTAATCGCATTGTTACACGGAAAATTGAATAATGAATTCTAAAGTAATGTATTGCACACTTTTGATTTAAATGTACTGCTATATACATAAAAGTGCAATAACATGTGGTTTCCAAAAACTTTAAACAAATGAGGTGCTTTATACCAGCAGAATTCTCTTTTACACAGTAGCAATAAAATATTTATTGTAAATCTGAACTTAAACATTAATGTAATCAAATCAAATTTTAAAACAAAGCTATTTGGCACAGGGGATTACCTTTTATCTAGTTAAAACGAGTCCAGTTTTCTTTTTCTTTTTCTGAACAGGTATCTTTTATCAGGGAGCAGCAGAAACAGTCAATGTAGTCATAGTCATGCTACAACAGATATAAGTCGACTGACGTTACTTCTCTGATAGTAGCTTAGGTTTGGTCATGCCATGGTTTCCCACGTACACTAAGATTAGGCTAGGCTACATTAAACAGAGGTAAAGCCCAATATAATTCTGCATCGAACTTGCGCCGTAGGCTGTGTGTAGCGCGCGTACCCCGACGTGCACCTCTCCAAAAATGTAACAACGCGTCAATACGCGTAGGCTACCTCAAGCGCTGTGATTGCTAGAATCGCTCCCTGGGTTTCACATGCTCCCATAATTGCGCGTCAATGCGGACAATGAGGCAGAAGTATGAATGAAAACCAACGTAAAGGTTCCGGGTGCATTCCTGTGAAACTGTTGCGGTCAAGCTCGCCTCACGCACGCGCCCGCCCGTTGCCGACGTTGAATTTTGAAAACGACGCGCAACCAGCAAAAATCATTGGAAGAGACACTGATCCTCGGTTCGCTGTTTGTGAGTTTCTAGAATCTAAATAGTTATCAGGACATCAACAGAAGGGGATTCACATGGCAGAGCACCCCCGCTAAACTAAACGCCGGCATATCAGGTAAAGTTATGTATAATTTTAATTTAAGTTAAAAATGCTACAGCTGCGTAGCGCACAGAAGCCGTTGGTTTCTTTCCGCACCTGTCATTCACTCGTCTCGCGGAGTGCTGTCTCCCTTTCTATTCACCTGAGAGAACCTGCAAAAGCCTCTCTCCACTGCTTGTTTGGGTGGGTTATTTGCTGGCTGACCAACATCCCACCCCTCCTGTGATGATCCATGGTTTGACTGTAGGCCTGTTATTCAGAGCCAGTGAGCAACGGACTTTAAAAAAATATATATATAAAAAAACTGCGTTAACGTGCGTTAAAAAAATTATCGGCATTAATTAATTAATGCGTTAACGCGATAATAACGCGTTAACTTGCCCAGCCCTAATATATATATATATATATATATATATATATATATATCATAAGTGGATACGCCCCCCACCTCTGATTGGCTAACTCTCCTCAATAGTCATGAGTGGACACGCCCCCTACTGCTGACTGACTTTCGCTCTTCCACCATCATTTGTGGACACGCCCCCTACTGCTGATTGGCTGACTCTCTCTCCTCCCCAACATGAGTGGACACGCCCTCTACTGCTAATCCACTTTCAACAGCATTACCCAGAAATCGCTTACTGCACCTTTAATGGGATTTGAACATGTTTGGGACTTGTCCTGCTCTTTAAAGCACTGCCCATTAACGGAAGATCAAATAATATACTGCATATTCCATTGGATTAAACAGATTAAACAGTCTTTTTCCCATTGCCCAGTCCTACAGTAGTTGTATCTTATAGCTACAGTAGGTGAAACGTCCCTGCTGTTCGAGTGCAGGTGTTGCTTGACTATTGCTCTCATGACCTTGTAACCTGACTGTACTCAGAGCTCAGCACACTCCAGCTCCCTTCCCATGATCACTTTGTGCAGTTGTACAGTATAGACTGTAACATTCACATCTTCGGCCAGTCAATCTCATACCACCATTCAGTGTCAATGTAGGTGGATTCCACCTTTATTCTTGTTATTATCAAAAGCTGCTATGCTGGACACTAGTTCTCGTTTTCTGCATCTGCATCACATTCTATTTTGGTTGACTGGCTGTTTTTCAGGTTTCTTGTTTTACTTTGTATGTTTGGGTCTCTTTTATGGCATGCACATCTTTGCCTGGATCGCAGACGGTCTGCACCTGTGTTTTGGCTGCTTCAGCTGCTCTTCAAATATCAATGACTTCCTTTACTGTAAAATTGGATCCTCTTATTTCAGAAGTTAATCATTATTCACAATTTCTTCCTGATCAAGCCTTTCTCTAGTCTTACAGTATTGTTTGTGCTCAGTCGCATTTTTGCATTTGGTAACAGCATGAGCTTCTTAATGTGATACGTTTCTCGAAATAGTGTATAAAAGTATACTTTTAAGTGTAACAACTTTGTATAATTCTGAGAACTAATTCTATATTTTTAGAAGTACATTAAAAGTAGACTGAACGTAATTTTAGTTTACAAGAAGTATAATAATAGGACACTTGAATAAACTTCTTGTTTTGTAAGGGGGTGCACTTTAGTTCCTGCGGGGGTTTTCCAGATAACGTTACAGAGAGCAGTTTGTTAAAGAACCATTTTATTTATTTGCGTATTTTTAAAAATCTGATGAATCTTTTTTACCCAACCCGATCTCACAGGAATTCGTACGAATTTCACGAGGTGGCTAATTCGTAACAATTCGAACGACCTCACTCGTACGAATTAGTACGATTTTTGTGAAATCGTACATATTTTACGAATTGGCCAATTCGTATGAATTCATACGATTGACCTACCCCTAACCCCGCCCCTAAACATAACCGTCACGTGGGTTTAGGCAATTCGTACGAATTCGTACGAGTGAGGTCGTACGAATTAGCCACTTTTGAATCACTCGTACGAATTCGTACGAATTGGTCGTGAGAGAGGGTAGTTTTTGCCATATACCTTTTGTACAATGGAAAGTAAAGACAATAAAGAACCTTGAGCTGAATTTTCATCATTACTCCAGTTTTCAGTGTCACATGATCCTTCAGATTTGATGCTTAATAAACATTTCTATTCTAGCTTATAGTATCAATGTTGAAACAGTTATGCTGCCTCATATTTATGTGGAAACAGTATTGTTTCAAGACTCTTTGATAAAAAAATTATATGAAATAGAAATGATTTGTAACAATGTAAAAGTCTTTACTGTCACTTTTCATCACTTTAAGAAAGAAAAATTTCTTAAATTTCTTACATTGAAAAATAAGTACAATTTATTGTGTTCATGTTGTATTGTAAAAGTCTTTTGCTGCTATTTTGACACAGGTACGGTTAGGGACAGGTGTGTGTGGTATGGGTAGGTCTAAGGGTGTGTTAAGGTGTAAGGGAAGGGCCAAGAGTGTAATTACAAATCTAATTACATAAATTAATTACAGCTGTAATTACATGCAGGTATTTTCAAAATATAAGTACAATGTGTGCACACAATAAGTTCATTGTATCAAATTATTAGTTTCAATGTAATTGCATGGCACTTAAAGCCGCTTAACATAAAGTGGCACCAAAAAAATCAGCAGATTGTTTGGAAACCATTAGTTCCAAAAAGGATTTTAAAGATTTTACATTGTTTGACATGGATTTCTTCAGAGAAAGGGATATGTTATCCATAATTGCTATTTTTTGACAATGATCGATGCCTGTCATAACAGAATCACTTACAGTGACAGAGGTTAACTAAAAGCTGATTCACATGATAAATGTGCATGTAATTTAAAGGAGTAGTTCACTTTAAAAAAAGATGTCCATGTCTTTCTTTCTTCAGTCAAAAAGAAATTAAGGTTTTTGATGAAAACATTCCAGAATTTTTCTCCATATAATGGACTTCATTGGGAACCAAACAGTTCAAGGTCCAAATGACACTTTCAGGGCAAACTGCAAACTGTTCAAAGGGCTTTAAACGATTCCAGATGATGAATAAGGGTCTTATCTAGCGAAACAATCACTCATTTAATAAATTAATAAATTACAAATTTTAAGTTTTATAAGCTCAAATGCACGCCTTGCTCTGTTCGTGACTCTCCTGTTCGAACTCGTTCATCAAAATGAACAAATCTTTTTTCGAGTCATTTGGTTTATTCAACGAATGAAATGAACGAATTGACTCGGAAAAAAGATTTGTTCATTTTGATGAACGAGTTCGAACAGGAGAGTCACGAACGCGCATCACAGAACAGAGCAAACTTAAACTTTGTTATTTATTTATTAAATGAGCAATTTTTTCGATTGATAGCCTTATTCATCGTCTG
This sequence comes from Cyprinella venusta, assembly GCA_038021265.1. NCBI lineage: Eukaryota > Metazoa > Chordata > Actinopteri > Cypriniformes > Leuciscidae > Cyprinella > Cyprinella venusta. The sequence continues at coordinate 3,281,370 of CM075883.1, forward strand.
GAATTATTTAAAGCCCTTTGAACAGTTTGCACTGAAACTGTCTTTTGGACCTTGAACCGTTTGGTTCCCATTGAAGTCCATTATATGGAGAAAAAGCCTGGAATGTTTTCATCAAAAACCTTAATTTCTTTTTGACTGAAGAAAGAAAGACATGGACATCTTGGATGACATGAGGGTGAGTAAATTATCAGCAAAAGTTTTTTTTAAAAGTGAACTACTCCTTTATGATTTAACATTTATAACATATATACATATATTTAACATTAATATATATATATATATATATAAATTTTTTATTTATTTATTTTTTATTTTATTTTTTTATTTATTTATTTTTTGCTATTAGACATCGTTTTCTGAAGATTTTGAGCATTAGTTACCAGAACAAAAGTTGCCAGTCACTGAAGAACTGCTATTACAGGCACAGCACCAATCTCTCCAATGGCCTGCAGTAATGTGAAACACACTCCAACAGCACTGTCAGAAGGGTATACACTTACTGCTTTCATTTTTATGCACACTCCCTATTCTAAAAACATCTGTTTGGAAGGGCTTGCTGGAGTGGCAGAGAGTGTGTAATATGTCACGCTGAGAGCAATAGGATCCCATGAGAGCCCTTGAGAGGGTCAAAAGGGGGGAATTGGTTAATTTGTATATGATCAGGATCAGATGCCTGTCACTGCTTGATTTAAAGGTCAGGATGATCAGTTCAAAGACAATTCCATTTTCTCACCACCGTGTCATTCCAGTTTGTGAGTATGGTTTTTCAAACTATAGAGTTGTGTTGAGATTGGTCATGTGAGGACTTTCGTTCAAGTCGAGTATTGAAAATTCATGACTGATACAGTTACGGTATGTTAAGCTGATTTAAAAATGATCCGATGTGTCCATCTATGCGGTTGCTATATTTCTGACAGAGCACATGGTTCCCATCACATGTAGACATCATGATAGGAGAACCATTCTCTACAGTGCAGAATCTAAACGGTTAATGAAGACACTTGTTATTGCTGGATCATGTTTTTCTCTATATATGGCTAATAGCTGTAGAATGTCTTTGGTTTTCCGAGCACTCACAGGAAATGCAAGTAGGCAAGCAGTTATAACATGACTTTTCAGATCTTCAGATCATTGTTAAGGGGAAATTGGAGAGCTGCTTATAGTGAAAGTCTTCTCCTGTGCTTCAGGGGTGTGTGTAATATACTGTATTTGTGTAACTTAATCCTCGCTCAGTGACAACACCGCTGGCATCTGCCTCATAAACAGACTCTCTTCTATTCTTTCTGTTTAGACTTGGTCCTTATACTCTCTATATGGACAGAAGTATTGGGACACACCTCTTTATTACTGAAATCAAGTGTCTAATCTATGGAAGCTTGTTTTCGCCATAGAATCAAAAATAAAAAAGGCAACTTTTTATCTCACAACTATGACTTTTTCCCCTCACAATTGCAAGCTTACATCTCGCAATTCGGAGTTTTTTAGAGTGGCGTGATATAAAGTCGCAATTGTGTTATAGAGTCAGAACTGTAAGAGATAAACTCAAAATTCAAACTTTCAAGCAAAATTCGAAACAAAAAAATTCAAACAAAATTCAAAAAAAAATTCAAACAAGCAATTGGGAGAAATAAAGTCAGAATTGCGTGATGTTTAGTCGCAAGTGCATGTTAAAAAGTCAGAAATGTGAGTAATAAAGTCAGAATTACGAGATATAAAGTCAGAATTACAAGAGATAAAGTCAGAATTGATTGATATAAAGTCAGAATTACGAGAAATAAAGTCAGAATTGCGAGATATAAAGTCAGAATTACGAGAAATAGTCAGAATTGCGAGATATAAAGTCAGAATTGCGAGATATTAAGTCAGAATTGCAAGATATAAAGTGAGAATAGTGTGATATAAAGTCGCAATTGTGTATTATAAAGTCAAAATTGCGAGATATAAAGTCAGAATTGTGAGATACAAAGTCAGAATTGCATGATATAAAGTCAGAATAGTGTGATATAAAGTCGCAATTGTGTGTTACAAAGTCAGAATTGCGAGATATTAAGTCAGAATTTATTGATATAAAGTCGCAATTGCTTGTTATAAAGTCAGAATTACGAGATATAAAGTCAGAATTGATTGATATAAAGTCACAATTGCGTGTTATAAAGTCAGAATTGCGAGATATAAAATCAGAATTGCGAGATATAAAGTCAGAATTACGTGATATAAAGTCAGAATTGATTGATACAAAGTCACAATTGCGTGTTATGAACTCAGATTTGGGATATAAAGTCAGAATTGCGGCATATAAAGTCAGAATTGTGAGATATAAAGTCAGACTGCGTGACAGTCAGAATTGATTGATATAAAGTCACAATTGCGTGCTATAAGGTCAGAATTGCGAGATATAAAGTCAGAATTGCGTGTTATAGTCAGAATTGTGAGATATAAAGTCAGAATTGATTGATATAAAATCATAATTATGAGAAATAAAGTCAGAATTGCGTTATAAAGACAGAATTGCGAGATATAAAGTCAGAATTGCAAGATATAAATTCACATTTGCGTGTTATAAAGTCAAAATTGATTGATATAAAGTCAGAATTACGTGATATAAAGTCAGAATTGTGATATAAAATCAGAATTGATTGATAAAGTCAGAATTATGAGATATAAAGTCAGAATTGCGTGATATAAAGTCAGAATTGTGAGATATAAAGTCAGAATTGTGAAATATAAAGTTAGAATTGATAAAGTCAGAATTGTGAGATATAAAGTCAGAATTGCGTGATATAAAGTAAGAATTGAGATATAAAGTCAGAATTGTGAGATATAAAGTCACAATTGCGTGATATAAAGTCAGAATTGCGTGTTATAAAGTCAGAATTGTGAGATATAAAGTCAGAATTACGAGAAATAAAGTCAGAATTGATTGATATAAAGTCAGAATTGATTGATATAAAGTCATAATTGCGTGATATATTGTCAGAATTACGAGATATAAAGTCAGAATTGCGTGATATAAAGTCAGAATTGTGAGATATAGTCACAATTGCGTGATATAAAGTCAGAATTGCGTGTTATAAAGTCAGAATTGTGAGATATAAAGTCAGAATTACGAGAAATAAAGTCAGAATTGATTGATATAAAGTCAGAATTGATTGATATAAAGTCATAATTGCGTGATATATTGTCAGAATTACGAGATATAAAGTCAGAATTATGAGATGTAAAGTCAGAATTGTGAAATATAAAGTCAGAATTGATTGATAAAGTCAGAATTGTGAGATATAAAGTCAGAATTGCGTGATATAAAGTCAGAATTGTGAGATATAAAGTCAGAATTATGAGATATAAAGTCAGAATTGCGAGATATAAAGTCAGAATTGATTGATATAAAGTCAGAATTGATTGATATAAAGTCAGAATTGCGTGATATATTGTCAGAATTACGAGATATAAAGTCAGAATTATGAGATATAAAGTCAGAATTATGAGATAAAAAAGTCAGAATTGTGAAATATAAAGTCAGAATTGATAAAGTCAGAATTGTGAAATATAAAGTCAGAATTAATAAAGTCAGAACTGCGAGATATAAAGTCAAAATTGTGAAATATAAAGTCAGAATTGATAAAGTCAGAATTGCGTGATATAAAGTCAGAATTATGAGATGTAAAGTCAGAATTGCGAGATATAAAGTCAGAATTACGAGATATAAAGTCAGAATTACGAGAAATAAAGTCAGAATTGTGTGTTATAAAGTCGCAATTACGTGTTATAAAGTCAATTCTGTTATTGCTGGAACATATTGTCAATTCTGACTTTATACAGTATCTCGCAATTCTGACTTTATAACATGCAATTGCAAGTAAATATCATGCAATTCTGACTTGTTAACGTTATGTCTATGAAGTCTGCATTTATAAACATTTGTAATGCGATCTGGGAAAACCCATCACATGGTGTAATTTTACCTACTACAGGTTTTGATACCATATTAAAGCTGGTTTCAAGTGCTTTCCAAATCTCTATTTCTTTCATCGTTTTTCGGTAACGAGTTATGGTTATCTGAAGCCGGCTGATAGCTATGATTTTCAGGAACGGAATTTTGAGGAAAACAGGTTTAATTAACCGCCACGTCCTGCTAGCCGGACGATTGGCCCTCTTTTTTTTTTTTTTTTTTTTTTTACTTTTTCTCATATCACATATTTTAGTAATCTTCATAGAGTTGGTATCATCGTGCCGTTGTAGTTTTTACAGGACTGGTGGGAAATGCTTATTGATATACCTTTATCCTCGATGTTAGTTTATTTTGACAGGTCTTTATATTGTTGAGAGAAAGAGAGCGATGTGCGATATATATTAATTTTTATGCACCTCCGCCGTGCGTGTTCTTAAAGAGAAAGACACAGTCTTTTCAGCTTCCCACTATAAATCGCTATTTTCCTGCACTAAATTTTGCCAAAATATATGCTATATTCTACATATATATCAAACGTCCACTGGCATTGGTATCAACACAAAGAGTGTGTGGCGGGAGCTTCGTGGAATGGGTTTCCATGGCCGAGCAGCTGCGGTGGTGTAAAGCACACAACCTCTGGACTCTGGAGCAGTGGAAACCTGTTCTATAGAGGGACCAAACACACTTCTCTGTTTAGCAGTTTGATGAGCGAGTCTGGGTTTGGTGGATGCCAGGAGAACATTACCTGTCTGACTTCATTGTACCAACTGTAAATTTGGTGGAGGAGGTGTAATGGTACAAGGCTGTTTTTAATTTCTTCAGTTCTTGGCAAGGTTTTATTTCAGTTAGCCTAATAGCTGGTTTGATTTGCATTGAAATGATCTTATGGAAAGTACCCCATGCCAATCTCTAGGTATGGTGAAGGGTGTGTGACGATCTGCCTCAATTGGAATTTAACATAGGGGTGTCCTGACTAGGGTTGGGTATCGTTTGAATTTGAACGATTCTGATTCCGATTCCGGTTCCTAACGATTCTCGATTCCGATTCTATTAAGAGGCAGGGTCAAAAAACTTTAGCTAACCTTGCTAACCAACGGTCTTTCTGAGGGAAATACTCCTTCTGTCAAAAATACTCCTTTTGTCACAAATTTTGCATTTTGCCGAGATTTCGTTATTTTTAGAAAAGTGAAGCCACACTTTGGACCGCCGACGTAAGCTACTCATGTTCGACTCGCGCGGTTATGCCAACACTTCCTGTAGACGCTTCTTCGTTGGTGTTGTTCGGCGGTTTCTTCTTCTGGTCGGCGGACTGTGAATATCAAAACTAGGAATCGAAATTTTAACTTTTGAACGATTCCGGGAAAAACAAAAAGTTAGTCCCGGTTCCAATCGATACTCGATTCTCGATACCCAACCCTAGTCCTGACTTAAGGCCACTGCACACTGAGTCCGAAATTTTCATATTTCGATTGACGAGCATGTCATTCCAGTTTGTGAGTATCGTTAATTTCGTATATAATTTTCGTATGAGTCCGAAATGTTCGGAAATTTCGTCTACATTTTTGTAAACTTTCGTACACCATTCAAACTTTTTGATTTTTATTTTATTTTTATGACAGACGAAAGTTTCGGAGGCAGTGTGCAAGCATGATTGACATAACATGAGGTCGTATTTATTTTTTTTAATGTATTTTACATGGCGTAAATGTATTGTACATAACAGGGCACATTTTTTAAATGTGCCCTGTATTTTAAGGAAGAACATTCGTAACACTTTACCACAAGGTTCATTAGTTAACATTAGTTAACTACCTTTGTTAACATGAACTAAGAACGAACAATACGTCTACCATATTTATTAATCTTAGTTCATATTAATTTCAACATTTACTAATACATTACTAAAATCAAATGTTGCATTTGTTAACATTAGTTAGTACACCGTGAACTAACATGAACAAACAATGTACAGCTGGATTTGTATTAATTAACATTGACAAAGATTAATAAATACAATAACACATACTGTATATTGTTCATTATTAGTTCATGTTAGTTAATACATTAACTAATGAACCTTATTGTAAAGTGTTACCAGAATATTTATTTATTTACAATAAATTATTCATTCACAAAGAAAATTGGTGTCCTTAAAGGTTGGATTTTTCCTCATTTTTCATTCCTCTTTTTAGTCAACTTTAGTATGGGTGTATTCACTTATGTTAAGCACTTTATATACTATAAACATACAAGAAAATGTTGTTATAGTATTGGTTGCTTCTTGTAAGTTAAATTTAACTTTAAATGTGCCTTTATCCAGGAAACATCCAACATCAAATGGAACACAAATTTATATTGAACTGAAACAGAAAGTGGGCTTTTCACTTCAGAAGTCAACCACACACCACTCCCCTGAACATATAAACATAATCCACTCTCAAAAACTTTCTTTTACCCATTTCTCCACCCTCTCATGCCTAGCTGTCTCCAACCCCCCAGTTTCTCTCCATCCATAGACCTCCTCCTGATCCTCTAATGATGACAGTGCTTCATTAGGAGTCCAACACACACACTCAACCTTCCCCTTCTTTTTTCCTGCTGTTTTTACAGGCCTGTGGCACCTCTTTATTTTACAGCAGCACACAGTAGTCTAACACAGCTCAGATCAGAACTCAAGAATCTGGATTCAATATACGGGGTTGAACACAAATCCTGTCTCTTTCAGTAAGTGGGACAACCAAGAACACAACGACCGTTCTCTAAAGAGCACCACCTGGAAAATGGACATTTACACACGCATATAAGAGAAGATAAACTCAGGTCGCTAGTGTATGACAGTGGTCTAACATGCAAAGTCACACACATGCCCAACATGTAAGTAAAATATTTTTTTTGTAACTTTGCAACTACATTTCAACTAGCTCTCATTAGAGTATTGGTAGACTGTGCTTAATATCTGCCAACTCTTTATTGTGTTGGCCAACATTCTGCTGACTATAAGTAACTTTACAACTACATGTCAACTTATTCTAACACTAACCCTTCCAGTCTATTAATGCTAGTTAGTAGACATGTAGTTGCAAATTAATGAGTTAGTTTACATATAGCCCATAGTTGCAAGTTACTAATCGAGAATTTATACATGGAAAATTTTTTGTTGTTGTTGTTTTTTGATTTTCAAATTTCCACAATACACAAACTCAAGAATAGCATTGACTCTGGTGGAGTATTGCATTCACTTGAGGAAACACAATCTACTCTGTTTTCCTGAATTAATGAGTTAATTATCTCATAATTACGAGATAATTTTTCATGGAAAATCTTTTGTTCAGTTTTTCTGAATGAACTAGTTAATTATCTCAGAATTATGAGATAATTTTTTCATGGAAAAACGTTTTTGCTCTGTTTTTCTGAATTAACGAGTTTATTATCTCAGAATTACAAGATAATTTTTCATGGAATTTTTTTTTGCTCTGCTTTTCTGAATTAACAAGTTTATTATCTCAGAATTACGAGATAATTTTTCATGGAAATTTTTTTGTTCTGTTTCTCTGAATTAACGAGTTTATTATTACGAAATAATTTTCCATGGAATTTTTTTTTGCTCTTTTTATCTGAATTAACGAGTTCATTTTCTCAGAATTACGAGATAATTTTTCATGGAAAAAAGTTTTTGCTCTGTTTTTCTGAATAAACGAGTTAATTTTCTCAGAATTACAAGATAATTTTTCATGGAAAAAAGTTTTTGCTCTGTTTTTCTGAATAAACGAGTAAATTATCTCAGAATTATGAGAATTTTTCATCGAAAATACGTTTTTGCTCTGTTTTTTTCGGAATTAACGAGTTTATTATCTCTGTCACGGATCCATCGGCGTCAGCACCAGACACCATCACTCCGCCCACTCGTTCCAGTTCCCCTGACTACCAATCATTATTACCTGTCCTCATCACTTCCGTGCCAATCACCTCCTGCATAAAGACTCACCTCTCTCAGTCACTCACTGTCTGGTCTCGTCTCCACTACGGCAACAGACTCCCGTACCAGACTGATCTCATGAAGTAGCGTGTGTATGACACGCCAATTCGTATTTGCATTTTTGGCGTGCTATCAAGACGCATAATCGCTTTTCAGCGTGTTTATGAACGCCGTTGACTTAACGTTATATAAATATATGACTTACCTCAACCCTGTCCCTAAACTTAACCTTCACTGGGGTTAATGGCATTTATGACTGTTCCCTTACCATCCTAGTGAAAAAAAAGATATGACTTACCTCAACCCTATCCCTAAACTTAACCGTCACTGGGGTTAATGGCATTTATGACTGGACATTTGACGCGCATGTACAGACACGCGGAATGATGCGGACGTTAATGGCGTAGACATACACGCATACACGCGGATACACGCGGATAGCTCAAAATGCGTAGAGATAACACGCCACTTGACTCGAAAGTGGCGTGTATGTTTACGCAAAAGTCGTGATGTCATGTTGCCCGTACAACTGTGATCTCTCTGATGTCTACCTACCTGTTTGAAGCACCTCGCCTGAACTCCCCGTCTCATCTGCTCCTCGTCTGCTCCAGTCTCCGGTCCCGCTCAGTTCTCCTCTCCTCTGGACGGTGCAGCTCTTCCAACGCCCGATCCTGTTCAGATAAGAGAAACATCATCAGACTGTTTACCTACTATCCTGAATCATCCACTTCTACGTTACTCACCTGCCATTTACCATTCACGATCTGTTTCAATAAACCCTGTTCATACTCACCCATCTGTGTCCTTCTGATCTGTGACAATCTCAGAATTACAAGATCACTTTTCATGGGAAAAAAAATTGCACTGGTTTTCTGAATTAACTAGTTAATTATCTCAGAATTACGAGATAATTTTCCATGGGAAAAAGTTTTTGCTCTGTTTTTCTGAAATAACGAGTTAATTATCTCAGAATTACGAGATATTTTTTCATGGATAAAAAGTGTTTACTCTGTTTTTTTTCTGAATTAATGATTTTTAAATCAATAATTAAGTCATTAATTCAGAAAAACAGAGCAAAAAAAATCCATGAAAAATTATCTTGTAATTCTGAGATAATTAACTCATTAATTCAGAAAAACAGAGTAGATTTTTTCCTTCCAGTGGATGCAATACGCTTACGTACATATCAATCAAACTTCTGATGCTCAAATTTCAAACAATTGTTAAAATATCACTCTGACATGAAGCCTAGTCAATGACAAATAACATACCTGCAAGAAAATCTCTTTCAAGTTCAAATACATCTTACTTCTTTCACCTGCGTTCACTACTTTCTCTGTTGACTGCGTACACTCCCCGGCTTTTTGTTACCTAGCGTAAATGACGTATTGCTCATCGTGTGGAGGTCAAAGTGGCATATGACCTTTGAGTGGAAAGGTGCACTGAAGCCCTGAAGCCCTGACATGAGATTTTACAGCTTAGTGGGACTGATACACCCATCCCACTTGTGAATCAACTAAATGAGATAAGATTCGGTTTAGCATTTAGCTATAATGAATAGCTAACAAAATACGATTTCATTGAAAGCATCTACTTTTCATCACTGGATTGCTCAAAGAGCCAAACAAGCAAAGTCCACTGTCTGGAGTGTGTCTGTTGACAAGACCGCTGGATGACCCGTGGAAAGTACACACAACAACACAAGTACAGAGTAAAACTCTCCCATTCAGACTTATTTTTGGTCTGTTCAGAGACAGCGTTGCTCTTGTTGTTCCGCGTCTCTGGTCTGTTTGCTCTTTTCCAGGCGCTCACGGGGCATGTGAAGGGGATGATGATGATATACGGGCACCATGGAGGCTCATCTGACCTGGCCCACTGCTCGTGTTTTGTGTAGTCAGAGAGAGAGAGAGAGAGAGAGAACGAGGAGACGAGGATCATGTCCTCTCTTGGAGAAGTGCTAACTTGGACAGGGAGAGGAATTTTTTGTGGTTTATTCAGAGAGCGGCTCCATCTGTGTAAACTGGTGCTTGCCAGGATGTCGACTCCCTCGCTTTCTGCACAGGCGCACGCTTAACCCCTTCAACACCTTCTGCTCACCATACCTGCTGCTCGCGAACTACTCAGATAACAAGATTATATTCCTAAAAGATCACATCAACAAATAGAAGCAACCAAAACAAGACACACCCCTTCACCTGTAAACTTCAGAATACTTCTACAAAAGAGTACTTATTATGGAAATAATATTCTGTAGGCACACTAAACTTTATTAAAGCAATGATTTAAAGGGGTGATGAACTGATAAATCAAATTTTCCTTGAGTTTTTGACATCTAAGGCCGTGTGTCCACCAAAGCGTTTTTCCACGCACCTGGCGTATGTTTTCAATTGTTTTCAATGGGAGCGTCGCGTTTTTTAAACGCCATGAGCGTACCGAGGCGCTGAGCGTTTTTTTTCACGCTGAAGCGCCGAGTGCCCAGCGTTTTTACTGGTCGCTGGGAGTTGAAAAATGTTCAACTTTGGATAAAACGCAGCGCTCGTCACTGTCATATTTTACCCAGCCGTCCAATCACAGTGGAGGAGGGGCGGGACTAAACCACACCGACCAATTGTCACAACATCCAAACTGCTGCATATATTCTGTATCATAGCAACGAAACGTCTCAACACAACATGACATCATGACTTTTGCGTAAACATACACGCCACTTTCGAGTCAAATGGCGTGTTACCTCTACGCATTTTGAGCTATCCACGTGTATGCGTGTATGTCTACGCCATTAACGTTCGCTTCATTCCGCGTCATTCCACGCCGTCACATGTCCAGTCATAAATGCCATTAACCCCAGTGACGGTTAAGTTTAGGGATGGGGTTGAGGTAAGTCATATATTTATATAACGTTAAGTCGACGGCGTTCATAAACACGCTGAAAAGCGATTATGCGTCTTGATAGCACGCCAATAGTGGAAATTCATGAGATCAGTCTGCTCAACAGAAAAAATGCTGCGCTGCCAAAACGCTCTCAAGCGCCAAAAGCACGGCGTCTTCAGCAGAGCGTCTAGCATTTTCAGCTGGCTAAAAACGCTTTGGTGGACACACGGCCTAAGAGGTCATCATATTATAAGAATATCCTGTATGTTTCAGAACTGAAAACGTCCTTGTTAGTCCAATAAAAGCTTTTATTGACACCAGGCTCAGCAAACGACTCGTTTTTCAAAGTGGGGAACTATGACGTCAAAGAGGATAAAACACACCCCCGAAAGAAGAAGATCAACTCCTACTTCAACACGGCCGGTTTAGCCCCTCCCATCGATTCACGCATTACACGCATAGCTAAATAACATAGATGCCTACCTCGTGATGACAAACCGTATCAAGCTACCGAGCAATACACAATATTGTGTAGCGCCTGGTTGTGGACGAGGACAGTCGCTGCATAAGCTTCCTCTGGATTCCAATAGGACTGCATGGATAAACTTTATTTTTAATGGCGTTCCAGCAGATGAGGTAAAACATCGTCCGTCTGTTCGCTTCATTTCACTGAGGATTGTTTTGTAAACAAGACGGTGCTGTGCCGTCTATATTGGATCTGACAGGAATGGTGCAACACACGGACTCTGGGTCGAACATGTATGGGCGAATCATTCCGGCGGCCATTTTACAACATTAGACGTTTTCAAAACAATTTCCCCCAAGTGCATCGAAGGGTGAGTCGAAACTCATTATAATATGCAAAACTGTTATCCACTCACAGCAGTGGGCGTTTACTTCCAAGTCTTCAGTGCTAGACGCCCATAAAAAACGAGCGTTTTTCAGCCAGGCTCAAAACTAGGGTACAAAATAGCATATTACTTATTAATTTTGATATTTTTGAATGCAAAACTAAGTGAACGTCATAAGTTGACCTCAGACAACAATATAATACAATTTAAAAAGCCAGTCCATGACCCCATTAAAGGCTCACTGAAGCACAGCTTTGTTTGATGCGTTGACATCATTTCCACTGAAACAGGAAGCTGAGGCGGGACATATTAAATGACTCCTCCCCTTTTTCAAATAGCCAATAGCGTTTAGTTTACCTCACAGAATGAGGGTCGTACTTGACAACACAATGGAAGCGAATCAGAGTGCTGGTGATACGTTGGATTCAATAGTAGAAGTGTGAATATATTCTACACATTTCATTCGAATGAATCTCGAGCGTTTGAGCAACCGAACACACATCTCCAATACATATTTGGCCAAGTGGTGTTTATAGCATAGGGGGCGGAGCTTCAAATTCTAGAAAGCATTTGATTGGACAGAAGATATGACGAGAAGTATGTGCTGATGTCATAAAAATACGTGATCCATGGAGAGAGACTGTACGTTTTGAATGCTTATATCTCCTAAATGTTAATTTTGTCATTGTTTTGGAACAAACCAGCCCATTCTAAACCTCAAGGCTAACATATTTATACTAAAAGCTTACTTAAAAAACTTACATTTTGATTTCAGGGGGCCTTTAAAGTAAAACCTTTCGAGATTATTACAAAATGCTACTTTTAAAAGTGCACTTAAGTATGTACACTCATGTTCTCTCTTTAACTAAAGCACTTAAAGCACTTATTTCATTAATATGATTGAATCTGCAAATACAGTTGTTTAAACATAGATTTAGGATTTGAAGTGCACGTTCAGTACATTAAGCACACTTATTTTCATTGACATCATTGTTTAAAAGAGTTTCCCTGCAATGATGTATTATAACAACATCATGGACGCTAGTAAAAGCTATGCTAACTTGCTATTAGCCACCACTGTCATCGTGAACAGGAATTAAACAAAATGACAGAAATATTTTGAAGCTGAAACTGTTTGAAGGACATCTGATAGATACATATTATCATTTTGAGTAACACTGCTACCTGGGTCATCATTTTTGTAAATGTTTTTTGCTAGGCTAAAGCTTTTTTTTTTTGTTTTGGTTTACTCGCAGTCGCAATGGTAAAATTGAAAGCAGTTCAGGGAGGTTATGTAAGTATTTGCTGAACCATTTTCTGTCCAGCCTGTTGAAAACGTGACTAAGCAGGCAGTTAGTCTTTGTGTGTGTGTGTGTGTGTGTGTGTGTGTGTGTGTGTGTGTGTGTGTGTGTGTGTTTATGTGTCATTATCTCCATTACTGTGTTCTGAGAGTGAGTTTGTATATATTTATGCAACACTATATTCATTAAACTGAAGTAAAATCAGTTGTGCTGCCAAGAACCGCGAGTGTGATTGGTGAAACTAGGCTAACCTCTAAATAAACACACGTTTGAGCAAGCACACACACACAAAGACACACACGCTGGACTGGACATGAACACCTCAACCTTAACTCCCTCTGCTGGAGACACATTCAACAGGAAATAAAGGCGAATTTCTGGAAAAACTGTGATTTCATAACAGCTAGACAGATTCTCTAGTCACAGCAAGATGCTTTTTTCATACTTACAAACAAGCAAATCCCGAAACTGACTGACTTTTTCACACGTTTGGGTGTAATGTGTCTTAAACACTGACAGATGTCAAAACGACAGTTAAAGACTGCACTTTTTAACCTAGACAAACAGAAAAAAAAACAATAAAATATTCATTTGATGAAGAACTTTTAGAATTACAAACAGTGTTGTGTTCATTTCGTAACTCAGTTGTGAGGATAGTACTGCCTTCAAAATGACCAAACTACCAATAATTATATAGTGTCTGTCTTTGTAGCCGCTTTCCAAGCCAAAAAGAGTTTCTTGGGCTGAATACTACTTTTTTTTTCATGTTCAAAATATTATCATCTCCTCGTCAAAACGCTGTGTTATAGTCATTAGTCTCTTTAAAGTCTTTGTCTCTCTCTCTTTGTCTCTCAGTCTTGGTCTTCCTCATTTTCTCTCTCTCTCTCTCTGCAGGACTCATTCTCTGAGTCACGGGGCTGTCCCTGGCACACTGACTGGAAGCCTCTAGTTTATGAGTGGAGCTGGCGCTCTGCCCGGCCCTATGGGTGCTCTGCCTCCCGTCCCACAGTCCCTTACTGGATCAGCTGTGCTCTACACTTAACCCTTTACTGACACTAAAGTTGTCATGAAATAAAAACTGCAACCGTTTAGTCCACTTAAAGGAGTAGTTCACTTTTGAAAAAACTTTTGCTGATAATTTACTCACCCCCATGTCATCCAAGATGTCCATGTCTTTCTTTCTTCATTCGAAAAGAAGTGAAGGTTTTTGATGAAAACATTCCAGGATTTTCTCCATATTATGGACTTCAGTGGGAACCAAACGGTTCAAGGTCCAAAAGACACTTTCAGTACAAACTGCAAACTGTTCAAAGGGCTTTAAACAATTCCAGACAATGAATAAGGGTCTTATCAAGCGAAACAAACGCTCATTTATTAAATAAATAACAAAGTTTAAGTTTTATAAGCTCAAATGCTCGCCTTGGTCTGTTCTGTGATAAGCGTTCGTGACTCTTCTGTTCGAAATTATTCATCAAAATGAACAAATCATTTTCCGAGTCATTAGTTCGATTCAACAAACAAAATGAACGAATTGACTCGGAAGTTTGCAAGTTTGTGTTCATCGACCTCTGTTTTTGAGGGCATGCAATCAGCAACCAATACACAGAAGCAAATCTCTTTTCTTCTCCTTTTTTTTCTGACAGTTTGTTAAAGGTCAATCATCGGAGAGGATAGCATTAGCCAGTTAGCTTCCCACCATCCCTTCAGAGCATCTCCAAAGCCACGCCTCCAAAACACATGAAAACGTCATTAAAGCTAGCCCTTAATCGCTGTTTAAAAACTACGACACTTTAAGGGTTTGGGGTCATTATGACCCCAGACTTTTTAAAGAGTGATTGCATAAGGAAATAAACATTTTTATATGGAAAACTATATATCATTTTTTAAATTCACTTCTCAACTAATCATTTATGCTGTGTTTTTTTGGAATTTTTTAAGTTTTCTACCTATTTACTGCACAATTACATAACTAGGCCATAAATTGACACATGAAAAAATGTCTTTTTAAAGAAAAAAACACTTAAATTATGATGATAATTAAATCTAAACAGTTTTTGGACATTGCTTTATGTGTTTGGGATAGAATACTACCATCTGGTGGTTAGTCGAAAAACAGTTTTTCTTATAGTTAAGGAATTAAAGTGCAATTACCACATCTTTCCAATAGGGGCCAATAGAGACTCTTTCATTTTCACTTCATTTTTCTTGATGCTTCAAATCCTCATCACAACTTGATATATATGATATATATATATTTTGTGAATTGCACAAAATATGTTTGTTAAAATTAGAGTTTGTTGTTGTCTGATACATTTTGAATTATTTGTTTATGCAAATTATTATACATACATTTGCATAAATACTACAAATCAGCACTATGACATGACTGTATACACACACTTCATTTTAGAAAATTATTTATCAACTATTATTATTTTTTTTTTAGAACAAGACATTTTAGAACAAATAAATTTAATAAACCAAGTACATAAACCAATATAATACAAAACAACAGCACTAATAAACTGTAATGAACAGGATGCATACATGTGTGTGTTTGTGTGTGTGTGGCTGTGTGTGTGTGTGAGATAGAAAGCTCATTCCACTTTGTGTTTATGCTCTAGGACCAGCCCTTGAATTTAAAAAAAAATATTTTAGATTTATGCCAGTTTTGTTTGTTTTATTTGCCAATTTCTGTAAAAATGCTCTCTGTTGCAGTCATGGCATGTGTGTGTTTGTGTGTGTGTGTATGTGTGTGTGTATGAGATAGAAAGTTTGTTCTACTTTCTATTTGTGCTCTAGGACCAGACCTTGGTTTATATGTGGAACATTTCAGATTTATAATGGATTTACTTTTATTTTTTTGACAATCAAAATGGAAAAAATGATTTTTTTTCATTTTCCCATTCATTTTCAATGTGGGGTCATTTTGACCCCAAACAGCTTAAATGGTAAAGTTTTTTTTACACACCTTTAGAACAACCAAATCAAGCCCAGTTTTTTTGTGCATGTTTAGATAGATTATTTAGGAAAAGTTACCGAGTTTCATGTCCCTGAGATGAAGGGAACATTTTTAAATTTTCAAGGAAAAGTCCAGCGGGGTCAGAATGACCCCAAACAGCGATTAAGGGCTAGGGAATACGATTTCAAAGATTGTTCATTATTAATATCCTCGTTTATATGCTGGTTATGGTTATATAGTACAATCCTAATTCACTCTACTGGCTGTACAGCCGCAGAGAAGTTGACTAATATATATATATATATATATATATATATATATATTTAAATCCTGAATTTATTCACCAAGCTTCATTACATGAAAACATCAGGAAGGGTCAGAACATCAGTGATGACAATCATCCATGTTTTTAACTGGATTGGCCATATTTATAGACCACAAGTTAGTCTCACTTCTTTATTCCTCTTGACTCTGAGTTTCGTTGTCTTTTTTATTTTTGCTTTTTTATTTTGCAACATATACTTTGAATTTTGCCCCAAAATGAAAGTGAAAACAGTTGAGTTTACTACTAAAAGTGCAGAAGTTACTTGAACTTTGGCAAGGATAAGTTCAGATATTTCTTTGTTCCTATTTCTTATATTCTTTCCTCATATGTTGTCATAAACAGTTAGAACGATGCATTTGTGTGTCATTCAGAATCGAATTGAGAATTTATTTTATAAACCACTTCAATTTGGAACTATGTCGCTGAACCAAACAGATGATTACAAGTATTGCTTTCTTAGAGTTTTCTTTCTTGTTACGCTCGAAAATACATCCCATTGTTTGTTTGTTTTTTACATTTTCTCGTGCTAAATCAGGCATATGCCTGCAAATTAAACATTGTCACTTTCTCTGTTACTGTATCTTTCCCTTTATCTCTCATCCCACCATCACATTTGATCATGCTGGTAAAATTGTTTTTGAGAAATAATTTCTAATAAAACACAGAGAGAGAGAGAGAGAGAGAGAGAGAGAGAGAGAGAGAGAGAGAGAGAGAGAGAAAGACTTCTCTCTCTCTTTCTCTCCACAAATCCACCCTTAACGCTACTCATTTTAATCACCATCCCATGATTTATTGAGGAGAGGTGCAAGCCAGGACAAGATCCAAAGATTCCCTGTAAAAGTCTTGTATGTATGTAGTTTTGCCACTCTAGAGGTTGTGGATTCAAGCTTCGACACTCTTAAAAAATAAAGGTTCTTTATTGGCATCAATGGTTCCGTGAAGCGCCTTTAACATGGAACCTTTCAGTTCCACAAAAGATTCTTCATAGTGGTAAAAGGTTCTTAAGATTATTACTTTTGCACAGTCTTATAACAATTCGTCTGATCACGAGAGGTTCTTTGGGAACCTGAAAAGAGTTCTATTGCATTGCTGCAAAAGCACATTTTTGGAAACGTTATTTTAAAGAGTGCACCAAGTGACAGACAAATTTGAGGTAAAATACATAGCAGCCTTAAAGCTGTAGTCTGTAGCTTTTTTGGGGTTAAAATTATTCAAAATACATCTAAGAAAATACATAACCAGTGTTGGTTAACTCTCTGCTTGTCATAGCTCGATTCAAAGCGGTAAGTTTTTAATAATGTGTTTAATTCCAGTGGTCATTACGTCACATCTGTACACACACATCTGTACACATAAAGAGTCTCGGCTAGTAGGCTATATTGCGTGTGAGGATGTTGGGGATGGAGATTTATAGCCTTTTCTCACAGCACTTGATATAATTAAACGTATCAGTTTGATTGCGGATCCAGAAAGGTTCAAATGACAATCACCAGTGACAACAGATTCACCCGCCATAAAATGCAAAAGACTTCGTTTAGACTTTGGAGTGGCTACAGAAAAAAAGAGATAACAACCGGACCAATGCGAAAACAAGGATAATATCGGAAAGACATTGCATGTAGTCGCGCAATGCTGACGTTGTTAACTTCAACAATTTGAGAAGAAAGTATAATTTGCGTGGTTTTGCGTGATATGATAACTTACAAACATTTGTTGGATTTAATCAGCGCGATTTAAAGCAACGTCAGAACCAGAACAAATGTGGGCATTTCTTACTAGTTTAGATGAAATTTTCCAGTGAAAATTCCAGAGCCACCTCCCAAGATGGCCACCGCCATTTCAAGAGCCTCGTCTCAAGAGGTGACTCCATTCTGCAACCTCATTCAGAGTCCAGTGGGGGCTCCAGTCTCCACCCTCATCCAGAATCCAGTGGGGGCTCCAGTCTCTGTCCTCGTCCAGAGTCCAGTGGGGGCTCCAGTATCCGTCCTAGTCCAAAGTCCAGTGGGGGCTCCAGTCTCTGTCCTCGTCCAGAGTCCAGTGGGGGCTCCAGTCTCCACCCTCATCCAGAATCCAGTGGGGGCTCCAGTCTCTGTCCTCATCCAGAGTCCAGTGGGGGCTCCAGTATCCGTCCTAGTCCAAAGTCCAGTGGGGGCTCCAGTTTCCATGCTCATCTAGAGTCCAGTGGGTACTGCAGACTCCATCCTCATCCAGAGTCAAGTGGGGGCTCTAGTCTCCATCCTCATCCAGAGTCCAGTTGGGGCTCCAATTTTCGTCCTAATCTAGAGTCCAGTGGGGGCTGCAGTCTCCATCCTCGTCCAGAGTCCAGTGGGGGCTCCAGTTTCCATCCTCATATTGAGTCCAATGGGGGCTGCAGTCTCCATCCTCGTCCAGAGTCCAGTGGGGCATCCAGTTTCCATCCTCATCTAGAGTCCAGAAGGGGCTGCAGACTTTATCCTTGTCCAGAGTCCAGTAGGGGCTCCAGTCTCCATTCTCGTCCAGAGTACAGTGGGAGCTCCAGTTTCCATCCTCATCTAGAGTCCAGTGGAGGCTGCAGACTCTGTTCTTGTCCAGAGGGGGCTCCCGTCTCCATCCTCGTCCAGAGTTCAGAGGGGGCTCCAGTCTCCGTCCTCGTCCAGAGTCCAGGGGGGCACCAGTTCTGTCCTCATCTAGAGTCCAGTAGTGGCTCCGGTCTTCATCCTCGTCCAGAGTCCAGTGGGCGCTCCAGTCGTCGTCCTCATCCAGAGTCCAGTGGTGGCTCCGGTCCCCGTCCTCATCCAGAGTCCAGTGGTGGCTCCGGTCTCCGTCCTCGTCCAGAGTCCAGCGGGGGCTGCAGGCTCCGTCCTTGTCCAGAGGGGGCTCCAGGCTCTGTCCTCATCCAGAGTCCAGTGGGCGCTCCAGTTTCTGTCCTCATCCAGAGTCCAGTGGGGGCTACAGACTCCGTCCTTGGCCAGGAGAGGGGCTACTGTCACAGTTCTGCACTTCATCTCTAATCACCCTACTTGGCTCCCACCTGCACGTCGGTCATGATCACACACACCTGCACCTCATCATCATCCTCATTACCTACACTACTTATACACACACTTCAGTTCATTGTTCAGTCTCGATTAAACATAGTGGACTATTCTTCCTGTCTCCAGTGTCTTCCATTCCTTTGTGTCTCCCACAAGATCATTCATTGGACTCTAACCTATCTGCTCACTTCATTGCTTCTCCATTATTGTCAATCAACTCACTGTTCACCTTCTATCGTCCTCTCCAGTGTCTGCATTACGTAAATCCAATTATATTGTTTCTCTATATTGTTATTGTAAAAGCTGTGGTGTGAACTTGAATATTGAAAACGATTTTTAGAACTATATATCGATATCATTATTGTCCTGACTGTGAACGGGCCATCAAACACAAACACCTGATATTATTAAACATAATTTCTGATTTTTTTTTGCCATATGAGAATGCCACAAAAGTCAATTTATTAGCTAAGTAAGGGTGATTTCAAACTTGATTCAATTGCTAAGTCCAAAACAGAATTTGATCGTTCTTTCCTCGTTCCACCTTCCCCCTAGTGTTCACAATATTTTTTTTTATATTTATCTCCTTAAGTTTTTTTTTTTAAATGTAATAATATTTACCACAAATCACATCTGCATCTCTTTATCATTACAAGTAAATTTCAATTTTGGTGTTGATCGACATTCTCAGAAAGTCAAAGCTTCCTCTTACCACTTAAAAATACACAAAGTGGAACTGCATGTTTCCATAAAAATATATATAATTTTTTTCTGAGAGTTCACTGATGATTGCTTGAATCTTGTGTAAGTGAACAGAGCAGTGATAGGTGTTGCCTCATAACAAGCTCTTTAATAACAATTCACATTTCCCCATCCTCAGTTTCTGTGATGGGATTGAAATGAGTTCAAACCCTGTTTGCACAAGAAATGCCTTCAGAGAAGAACATTTTCTTGAAGAATAAAATCATGCACTCCAGTTAAGTCCAACCCGATCTCACGACCAAGTCGTACGAATTCGATGAATGATTATTATTATTATTAATCCGTACAACTTCATATGACCTCACTCGTACAAATTAGTACGATTTTTCTAAATCGTATATATTTTACGAATTGGCCAATTCGTATGAATTCGTACGAATGACCTACCCCTTACCCCGCCCCTAAACCTAACCGTCACGTGGGTTTAGACAAATCGTAATAATTCGTACGAGTGAGGTCGTACGAATTAGTACGAATCAGACACTTTTTAATCATTCATCGAATTCGTACAAATTGGTCGTGAGATAGGGTAGGTTAAGTCATGTGCATTAAAAACTCATTTTACGAGAAGCTACTTTATGAGCAGATACTTTTTTGAGCACAAAATTCCTAATACTGGATAAAAGTTGATCGCCATCAGAATTTTTAAAAAATATTTTCCTACAATTTGACTTTATTGCTTTCTAAAAAACAAAAATAGTAGGAAGGTGCTCTCTATCTTCATGTTGCTTTTGCACTCCTGATGAGGGTCTAACAATTCATCTGAGACGCCCAGGGCAACATTTAAACTGCCATAGACTGAATCCATCCTGTGTGGCTCTGAAAATTGTTTGAGGAAAAAAAAATCCCTGCATGAATAAATGTGTAGATGAAGAAGTCAGGAGAAAGGTGAATGTCAGAAAGCTTATGTCATGTTCGCCCACTAATCAGACCCTGCAGACCATAAACAAGATCTCCCGTGATTCTGTTCCTGCGGCCCATGACGTGCTTTCACTCACCGGCCCGGAGATAATAGAATGAAGGAATGGGATGATGAGGAGGGAATAAAAGGAAGAAGCAGGCCGGGGGAAGATGGATAGATCATAGGTTTAGCCTTTCTTTAACGTTCTCCTTCACCATATTTCTACGTGGCCAGCCTAGAGCTATTTCTGAAAACGTAACATATCAAAACTTAACAGCATTTTCTTTTTTGAATACTGCTGAGTTCAATATTATTTCATTTTGAACCTTTCTCTTTTTTTTCTTCCTCTCTTCTGTGCTGCTCACTCCAGGGCAGCTACTCCACACACACACACACACGCACGCATGTACGTGTTGGGTTTCCATGTTTTATTTTGGAAAAAAAAAAAAACTTTCTGCATTTTTATATATTCAAAAAATATCTCTAATTATGATTTATAAGCTGTTTTGAAATGAGGATAAGGATTTCAGACATTGTTATCTTTGGGGATATTTTGTCCCCATAACGTACGGTTTACCAGGACACACCAACGCACTTTCACTGAAGGGCAATCCAGCTCACTTCCTGTGAGGCAGGAAGAACAAAGGTCCGTAAAACGCACTGTCTTTCTCTGAATGTGAGATAAGAGGTCTATCCGACAGCTTCAGCGTACGGGTGTCCCCCTCTACATCCGGAACAGATTGGAGCATAATTGGCCCAAACAGGATGTAGCAAACACCACAAAGCTGGTTTAGCTCACATAAGATTATAATCCTTCATATTACGATCACATATGCTGTTGATTAATCTATTAAACTGTAAACTCTACACACACAAGAGAATCTACAAAATGTTTGTTTGTAACTTTGATATGCAATAGAGTTAAGAATGACAGTTGGAAATCAAAGTGCATTAGCGTAGGCTATACATATACCAGAATAGCTTATACCGGCTAATGTAGTCAATGTCATTATTGCAAAATAAACTCTGACAGGGTGATTAGAACCCCAGTGTGATGCGATTATGAAAGACTGATTGACTGGCTGTACATTATCCTGCTTATTACACAGCTACTTACCAAATAAATAATTTAACAAAATGTGAAATATTTATTTGAACTGCTTTATTATGTGAGAAGAACGAGAGTGCAAAGTGATACAAGATACGCCATTCCAGCCACTTAAAACACACTCATAGGTAGTTGAAAATGCATATGACCACACTGAATTTCTAGAACAACAGCAACTACTTTGTCTGGTGTCGTTTAAAGGCGTTTGAAGCTGTACTGAAACTCTCATTTGGACCTTGAACCGTTTGGTTCCTATTGAAGTCCATTATATGGAGAAAATCCTGGAATGTTTTCATCAAAAACCTTAATTTCTTTTCGAAAGAAAGACATCTTGAAAGACGTGGGGGTGAGTAAATTATCAGCAAAAGGTTTTTTTTAAAGTGAACTAATCTTTTTAGGGATGGGCATTCGATTAAATTTTCTTAGTTGATCGTTGGGAGACCCACACAGCAAACTTACATTGAATTAACGTGGAAACGACGTCTCTCATGACATCGAAACAACGTTGATTTTGCTCATCGAATTAACGTTGAACCAACGTCAGACGCGGCATTCTTCAAAGCTAAATGAAAATCGAAAATTGGTTTGCTTTCATAACGTTGAAACAACGTTGACTTCAAGTTGATTTTCCGTTAGTTTTGAAAGAATGACGCGTCTGACGTTGGTTCAACGTTACTTCGATGAGCAAAACAATGTCGGATCAACGTTGTTTCGATGTCATGTTTCCACGTTGATTCAACGTCAGTTTGCTATCTGGGGAATTAACGATCGACAATCGATTAATCATTAATATTTTTCATATTCAAATTCATTTTTTTTTTTTTACTTTTTATAAATTAAAAATGCAATGAAAATACAAAAAATACAACGTGTTTTTCCTTGATTAGATCTTTATTAGAAGATCAACTGGACAAGATCAACTTGTGGCAGTTAAACTGGACGTTCGGTTAGGTTAAACTTGAATATATGCGCTGCGGTTCTCTAAGCAACGGAACCTGCAGATGCGGTTTTGTCAAAATGTAAAACTAACCAAGGGCACGGAGTCGAGAAAGCGTGAGAGAGATTAGCCTAGGCTAGGCTACTTAACAAAATAAGCCTCATAAATAAATAACTAGTAACTCACATACAAATTCTGCAACAGTCTACTGATTTTTGTTGAGAAGGATAAGCATGTTGATGTCATGATCTGGGGACAGACGCGACCGCAAGCCTTGTTTATTTCACCTGGCTCTGACTGAGTCTGCTGCGCGAGTCTCCGCACACTGCGCGGGTACCTCCACAAAGGACGAGGTGTTTATACCTTTTTACAGTCTATGGTTTATACTTGACGCGCTCACCTGAACACCGAATACTATGCCGCGCGGACACATCGGGTGTAAACAAGGCTTCAGTCCAGCCGCCGAAAACACCCCCTGCGTCCCAATTCGCTTACTTATACTACGCCCTAAAAGTATGTACACTTTTTGTTAAGAAAAAGTACATACTTTTGAGTATGTAGCAAAAAAAGAAGGCAAGCTTTGGGACATACTATCACGTCATCTTTAACGGACGGCTCTGTCGCGTGCTGCGTGCATTCTATCGCCATAAACTGCCCTGTCAATCATCTTGTCACAGTTAAAATCCTCCATTCAATCTAGTTTGATTTCCTACCGTCTCGGAGCACGTTAATCTGCCAGTCATGGGTCTTTCATGTGTTACTTTCCTCGTGTTTTGCAATTTGAATATAATGATGCATTTAAAAAGTAATGGCTAAACATATCCTTACAAAAGTTCACAATGCTGCTGCAGATGCAATATAATGGAGAACATTGAATAAATTAATTTCGTCAGGTCAGATAGTGTTAATTAATCACTCAAAGCTCTTCATCTAAACCTCTCAACATAACCGCGGGACTCGCACGTCCTCGGTGTCTGTAGTTTTTTAACACTTTTTACTCGTGTTTGTAGTTCTAACCGAATCCTCGTTCAACGCGCAAAGGGTTGTGGGCAATATCAGCCGTTAGAGTGTGCATCGATCTACACTTCGGATTCTGACCGGAAAAAGTAGACCATCCGGGTATCTTTGAAATA
This sequence comes from Cyprinella venusta, assembly GCA_038021265.1. Taxonomy (NCBI): domain Eukaryota; kingdom Metazoa; phylum Chordata; class Actinopteri; order Cypriniformes; family Leuciscidae; genus Cyprinella; species Cyprinella venusta. The sequence continues at coordinate 3,305,460 of CM075883.1, forward strand.
CTCATTTCAACATACTACGGTTTGGGATGCACTAATTCTATTTTCGAATACTATTTAGGACGGATAGTATGCGAATTGGGACGCAGCAATTCTCTCTGAAGGGAATGGCGTTGTGATGCGCAGGTACCTCCGCACCAACATGACAGCCCGGGGAACCTTTTTCCGTTCACTTTGCACTCACACTACGCAACGCATCCAGCATTAGTTTAATCGATAACAAATTAAGGTGATCGACGAAATTCTTAATGATCAATAATCGATCGTCGATTAATCATGGCCATCCCTAACTCCTTTAAATGGGTTTAGGTGTTTTTTGTATGTCCTAATTCAGGGAACAGACACAGTCTCTATATGATGATATCTAAGTGAAAGAGTCTCTATGCGATGGGATTTATCTGACCTCAGTGACGTTAGACAGCTAGCAGACGGTCGGTTCAGCCAGTCTGTTTTGTTGAGTGAGTAAACGAGTGTTTATAAATTACTAATACTTACAAATCAGTATAAATGGAGCGGGGTTTTCATAGAAAGTGTTACCGTTAAGCTACTTGTGGGACTCCAAAAATATAAATATTTAAAATTAAAATAGTTGTTACTCAACAAAAATAATAGTATCTCTGGTTGGCCACTTCACATGCAAGTCAGATGGTCTCTTTCTGTTGAAATGGCTAGTTCTCGGCCAGAATTAGCTGCAACGTGGACCAGACTTTATGCTGATAGTCAAAAATCTTGCTACACGAGACAAGCAAGCATAGGCTCTCCTAGAGTTCCAGTATCACTTTATATCAACAGCACTTACTGTGTGTGCTGGATTTAGGAATTAGACACTTGGTATACAAGATAGCTCAGGGGTCACACGAGGAAAGAGTATCAGAGCTCGACTCGTCTGTTCTGTTTATCCGTCTCTTTCTTGCTCGTTCTATTCAGGAAAAAAGAGGAGCAAGCATGCAGATAGCTACCTCACTAACGCAGACACTGGAGCCCGAGGCGTGCAAAAGTTCTCCCGCTGTCCCGCTCGCCCACCCCTCAGCAGATGGCTTAAATTACAGCAGAAGCTGTAACGAGATTCCTGCACGATTAATACGTAGAGCAGTTTGGGATTTCAATACGAGGGATTGGAGCTAAAGCGATTAACGAGAGAGGAGCAGGGGGAGAGGAGACGATGAAAAACAGGTTTTGGAGGAGAGATGAACACGGGTGAATGGGGTGAGAGGAAGAAATGCTCGCGTGTTGCAAGCATCATGTCATCTTTCGTTACCGAGAGCTGTTATTAGCCATTTGTTACTGTTTTGCCAGCTGTCCCAAATGCCAGTGGCTGTGCACACACAAAGTAAGGTCTGGACTCTTTGGGAGTTGCAAACAGTGATCATCCCCACATTTCTGTCTTTAAGTGAGCGTACGGATGCGTTATTTGCTCGGCCTACTGTGTGAACTGGATGTGACAGTCATTAAGTGTAATTGGAGAAGAGTTCTCCGGAGAGAACTATTAAAACTGGTTAGCTTGATGACTCGAGGGCTTGAAGTCTTTGCCAACAGGAAGTAAAGCCCTGCTGATATGCACTCTAAACGTCGGTTCGGTTGTTAGAGAGGATGGCAGCAGTCGCAGTCAGTGAGGTCTACATAACACCTGAAGAAAGCTTCCGGTTAGCTTCCCCATTCATCTCAACTTGCTACATGAACTACATGCTGACGGTTGTGTGCTCAGTTGTCACAAAAGGAATAAATAAATGAGTACCTTTACTCAGCAAGGATTCATCAAATGATGGGGGGACAATATTGTGGCTTCCACAAAATTATGAAGCACCACACTCAACATTGATAATGATAAGAAATGTTTCTTGAGCAGCAGATCAGCATATTAGAATGATTTCTGAAGGATCAAGGAGTAACCATGTTGAAAGTTCAGCTTTGATCACAGGAATACAATATCTCACGACAAAATCCGTACGAATTTGTACGAGTGATTAAAAAGTGGCTAATTCATACAACCTCACTCGTACGAATTCGTACGATTTGTCCAAACCCACGTGATGGGTAGGTTTAGGGGTGGAGTCAGTGGTAGGTCATTTGTACAAATTCATACAAATCGGCCAATTCGTAAAATATGTATGATTTAGCAAAAAACGTACTAATTCATATGAGTGAGGTTGTATGAATTGTTACGAATTAGCCACCTCGTAAAATTAGTATGAATTCTCGTGAGATCGGGTTCGAATACATCACACTTAAAAATATATTTTAAAGGTCCTGTTCTTCCCATGTTTCAAACTTTAGTCAGTGTGTAATGTTGTTGGTAGAGTATAAATAATATCTGTAAAAAATCTGTTATAAAGCTCAAAGTTCAATGCCAAGCGAGATATTTTATTTAACAGAAGTAGCATGAACGGCCCGTTTGGACTACCTCTCTACTTTGACTAACGTCCGCCCACAGGAATGCTCCCTCAACTCCCTCAACTTGGCACTTCTTATAACTTACTGTTTCCTCAGCTCTTACAGTGATTTTCTGAAGTAAAACTGACGCTTCATCTTTTGTGTGATGTACAATAAACTTCATTAAACTCATAAGTATATGTTTGATCATCATTTGGACCTGGTCCAAAACAGCAGACTTGTAGGCTATTAATAAATAATGGATACATACAAGCAGATGACAAATATGTTATAATATCCATAATTAAACTACTAAACTATACCTGTTCCATCTCTATACAGCACTCTTGCACAGCTCTACACAGCTCTACAGTAATTTGAAACTGATTGCAGTACCAGTTTTGGCCACAATCTTACATACAGCTCCTTTAATAGAAAATTTTCAATTAAAAGCAGACTTTCTATTAAAAACATTCTGAAAAGAGCAGTTTCGCTATTAAATTGCAACTTAACAAATTAAATACTTAAATGTTGTTTATAAACAATCTGTCAGGATACATATCACAGCATTACAACAATATTGTATTTTGTCATACGTCACCCACGTCTCCTGCTTGACCACCACAGCTCATTATTTCTGGAGGAAGTGTGTAAATTAATTATTTATCTATTTATTCATTTAATTTGTTCTGTACCCCTGAAATTTGTGTAAGGGTGTACTATACATTGTATTTTTATTATTAAAAAAAGGAATAAAGTAAATATAAAGGAATGTAATGGACAAGAACTTCTCTTTTTAGGATCGCAATCAATCACTTACCCCATCACTGACAGTCCAGTACATTTTTAAACTAATCTCTCAAGTTTTACTTGTAAATGCCAGTTAATTTGTGGCTGGAGGTGATAGATATGGATCCTCTCCAAGCCTTGTGAGAAATATCAAAGGTCAACTGCTCGAAAGGGACAATGGCATTTCAGATTCACTGTAATTAGCGCTAAAAAGATACATTTTTAGACTTGACTCAAACATGTCAGCGTGACTTGGCAAGTGTGTGTGTGCGAGAGAGAGCTTTTGCATAGCAGAAGCCCCATTGGGTCATTATGCCTTCTTCCTGTTTATATGACCATGTATTGGGGTCAAAGCCAAAAGTGACCAAAGGTAACAAAGACACAATAAAAATAGGCAACAAAAGAGGAGGAAAACAAGAACACATTTTTAATTTCTGCGCAGAGATGTTTCCCAGAGCCTACACATAAACAAACACGTTTCACATGTGCTGAACGAGAGTCTGTCAGTGTTTCCTTATTGCTAAAAATTAAGGAAAGAGAGAGAAGCTTCTTCCTTCTTTCTCCATTCCTCTTTTTGACTCGTGTTCCTCAGAAGAGCATTTGGAGAACAGCCCTGGCGGGTCCTGCTGGGCTTTAACCAACAACATCTATTTGATCAAGTCTAGGCACGATTGCTCCGACAGCTCCCTGAGCTTGAGGTCCCTGCCGGCAAATGACTTTTTAATGTAACTGACAATAGATGTTGTAGTTGTACAGAGAAAGATAGGTAGACAGAGCAAGAGAGAGAGGAGAGGCAAAGGCCAAGAGCACTTGTCTGGAGTTAAAGCAAAGAGTTATTGAGAGGGCAGAGATATAGATCACAGTAAACACACTTTTAGAGCCACATGCTGCCAGAAAACAACACTCTAGTGGGAACATACAAACACAGAGAAACTCTCTTCCATGCTGAAAAAGCCCATATACTGGTCACGTACAAACACTCAGATGGACAATTAGAGAAAACATGAGGAAGAGGAGAAAGACTGTGCGGAGTATGCTTTAATGGATTACTAAAACCAGGAGAAACGAGTGCCGAATTAGGAAGAACAAAGCACTCTCCACAGTCCATTCAGAATTTGCGTGAGCCAAATACTAACAGTATTAAATCTTGCTTTCCTCCTCAGCTCTCAACACCTGTGCCATTTTGTGGGGTTGACAGCTTCCACGGGTAGAAAGACAGATTTGCAGGGAGGTTAACTGCCTGGCTGACCCTCAAGATTTGACCTTTGGTGACCTCTGAGCTGGCAGGTGCAAGATAATGACCCACAGAAAGTTGATGAGGGTGGGAACCTTAAGTTATTCACTTTCTCTGTGTCTGCACTTGACTACAGTAAACAGTTACTGCAAGTGTATACATAACAAGTGATCAATTATCAGTTTCAGTAAAAATGTACCTACACAAAGTTCTGTCATGAAACTCTAGATGGTGCAGGCTGATGGTCCTTAACTCAATCTGCTTGCAATCGCATCATCCTCTATAGGGCACAGCTGACTGGTTCCTGCTGTATCAATGAGCTTGCTTGCTCAACCTTCAAATACTTGGTCACCATTTGCTGTAGCAGTTGCAGCTCGCTTTCAGAAATCCTCCACCTTCCCCAGATCCACCTGTCTAGATCTGTTATGGGTAATTCATGTATGCTACTTGTGCAGCAGCAGCACATCTTACTTGCTCACAGTAGCAAGTCTGTGAATGTATATGCAGTAGCAAGTTCTGTACATTCTCTGCAGCAGCAGCAGCAATAAAAGAAGCAGCAATAACCAACAGCAGCAAAATCATCAGCAGCAGCAACAGCGATAAACAACAGCTGCAGCAATTACAACAGAAGCAGCAAAAACAGCAGCAGCAACAACAATAACCAATAGCAGCAGCAGTAAAAGCAGCACGAACAACAATAACCGACAACAACAGCAGCAATAACAACAGCTATAACGGCAGCAACAACAAAAATAGCAGCGGCAACAGAAATAACCAACAGCAGCAGCAAAAACAGTAACAGCAGAACAACAGCAGCAGCAATAACCAACAGTAAAACAGCAGCGGCAATAATCAACAGCAGCAAATACAACAGAAGCAGCAATAAAAGCAGCAGCAACAGCAATAACCAAATAGCAGCAGCAGCAGCAGTAAAAGCAGCACCAACAACAATAAGCAACAGAAGCAATAACAGCAGCAACAACAAAAACAGCAACGGCAACAGCAATAACCAACAGTAGCAGCAAAAACAGTAACAGCAGAACAACAGCAGCAATAACAACAGCTATAACGGCAGCAACAACAAAAATAGCAGCGGCAACAGAAATAACCAACAGCAGCAGCAAAAACAGTAACAGCAGAACAACAGCAGCAGCAATAACCAACAGTAAAACAGCAGCAGCAATAATCAACAGCAGCAAATACAACAGAAGCAGCAATAAAAGCAGCAGCAACAGCAATAACCAAATAGCAGCAGCAGCAGCAGTAAAAGCAGCACCAACAACAATAAGCAACAGAAGCAATAACAGCAGCAGCAACAAAAACAGCAACGGCAACAGCAATAACCAACAGTAGCAGCAAAAACAGTAACAGCAGAACAACAGCAGCAATAACAACAGCTATAACGGCAGCAACAACAAAAATAGCAGCGACAACAGAAATAACCAACAGCAGCAGCAAAAACAGTAACAGCAGAACAACAGCAGCAGCAATAACCAACAGTAAAACAGCAGCAGCAATAATCAACAGCAGCAAATACAACAGAAGCAGCAATAAAAGCAGCAGCAACAGCAATAACCAAATAGCAGCAGCAGCAGCAGTAAAAGCAGCACCAACAACAATAAGCAACAGAAGCAATAACAGCAGCAGCAACAAAAATAGCAGCGGCAACAGCAATAACCCACAGTAGCAGAAAAAACAGTAACAGCAGAACAACAGCAGCAATAACAACAGCTATAACGGCAGCAACAACAAAAATAGCAGCGGCAACAGAAATAACCAACAGCAGCAGCAAAAACAGTAACAGCAGAACAACAGCAGCAGCAATAACCAACAGTAAAACAGCAGCAGCAATAACCAACAGTAAAACAGCAGCAGCAATAATCAACAGCAGCAAATACAACAGAAGCAGCAATAACAGCAGCAGCAACAGCAATAACCAATAGCAGCAGCAGCAGCAGCAGCAGCAGTAAAAGCAGCACCAACAACAATAAGCAACAGAAGCAATAACAGCAGCAACAACAAAAACAGCAACGGCAATAACCAACAGTAGCAGCAAAAACAGTAACAGCAGAACAACAGCAGCAAAAAACAACAGCAGTGACAGCAGCAATAACAAAACACAATATCAATACCAGCAACATCAGCAGCAATAACAGCAGCAGCAACAGCAATAACCAGCCGCAGCAGCAGCAGCAATATCAGCAGTAACCGCAGCAACAGCAATAACCAACTGCAGCAATAACAGCAGCAGCAACAGCAATAACCAACCACAGCAGCAGCAATAACTAGCAGCAGGAACATCAATATCCAGACTGATCTCATGAAGTAGCGTGTGTATGACACGCCAATTCGTATTTGCATTTTTGGGCGTGCTATCAAGACGCATAATCGCTTTTCAGCGTGTTTATGAACGCCGTTGACTTAACGTTATATAAATATATGACTTACCTCAACCCTGTCCCTAAACTTAACCGTCACTGGGGTTAATGGCATTTATGACTGTTCCCTTACCATCCTAGTGAAAAAAAAGATATGACTTACCTCAACTCCATCCCTAAACTTAACCGTCACTGGGGTTAATGGCATTTTGACGCGCGTGTACAGACACGCGGAATGACGCGGACGTTAATGGCGTAGACAAACACGCATACACGCGGATACACGCGGATAGCTCAAAATGCGTAGAGATAACACGCCACTTGACTCGAAAGTGGCGTGTATGTTTACGCAAAAGTCGTGATGTCATGTTGCAATATCAGCAGTAACCGCAGCAACAGCAATAACCAACAGCAGCAGCAACGACGACAACCAACGGCAACTGCAGCAGCAATAACAGCAGTAGCAATAACCGACAGCAGCAGTAGCAGCAGCAACAGCAATAACCAACAGCAGCAGCAACAACAACAACCAACGGCAACTGCAGTAGCAATAAAAACAGCAGCAGCAGCAGCAATAACCAACAGCAGCAATAACAGCAGCAACAACAGCAATAACCAACCGCAGCAGCAGCAATAACTAGTAGCAGCAATATCAATATCAGCAGTAACCGCAGCGACATCAATAACCAACAGCAGCAGCAATAACGACAATAACCAACAGCAGTGACAGCAGAAATAACAAAACGCAATATCAATACCAGCAACATCAGCAGCAATAACAGCAGCAGCAACAGCAATAACCAGCCGCAGCAGCAGCAGCAATATCAGCAGTAACCGCAGCAACAGCAATAACCAACAGCAGCAGCAGCAATATCAGCAGTAACCGCAGCAACAGCAATAACCAACAGCAGCAGCAGCAGCAAAAATAGCAGCAGCAATATCAGCAATAACCAACAGCAGCAAAAATAGCAGCAGGAACATCAATATCAGCAGCAACAGCAATAACCAACCGCAGCAGCAGCAATAACTAGCAGCAGCAACATCAATATCAGCAGTAACCGCAGCAACAGCAATAATTGCTGCAGCAGCAATGATACCAGCAGCAACAGCAATAACCAACAGCAGTAGCAACAACTACAAACAACGGCAACTGCAGCAGCAATAACAGCAGCAGCAATAACCAGCAGCAGCAGCAGCAACAAAAACAGCAGCAACAAAAACAGTAGCAGCAATAACAGCCGCAGAAACAGCAATAACCAACAGCAGCAGCAGCAACAACAACCAACGGCAACTGCAGCAGCAGCAGCAGCAGTAGCAGCAATAACCAACAGCAGTAATAACAGCAGCAACAGCAATAACCAACCGCAGCAGCAGCAATAACTGACAGCAGCAGTATCAATATCAGCAGTAACCGCAGCAACGACAATAACCAACAGCAACTGCAGCAGCAATAAAAGCAGCAGCAACAGCAATAACTAACTCCAACAGGAGCCATAACAGCAGCAATAACAGCAGCAACAACAGCAATAACCAACCGCAGCAGCAATAACTAGCAGCAGCAACATCAATATCAGCAGTAACCGCAGCAACATCAGCAGCAATAACTAGCAGCAGCAACAGCAATAACCAACCGCAACAGCAGCAATAACCAACAGCAACAGTAGCAGCAACAAAAACAGCAGCGGCAGCAATAACCAACAGCAGCAGCGATAACAGCAGCAGCAACAAAAACAGCAGCAGCAATAACCAGTGCTAGCTCAAAGACTCAAAAAGCAAGCTAAATTAGTAAGTTTGCTTTTGCAAACGCGTTTTTTATCTTATGTTTACTTTTGTTAACACTATCGGTTTGGTTCACGGTAGGATTTACTGTGGGTGGCCAGTGGTGGTTATTTTCAAATGCGATAGGGAATTTGCAGGAGAGCTGGGAGAGAGGGAGCTAGACATAGGAAGCACACACTATGGGTACTTCCTGTTTTCAGAAACAAAAAGAAGAGCAGAAGAGGTGTCAGAGTTTCAGAAGGAAAAAGAACAACATGTACAGTTTAGGTCAGAGCTGTTCACGATAGACATAACGCCAGACAGATATTTGAATATACCTGGAAGGAAAGATCTATTTGACTGCAGATAAAACTGTCTGTCATAATAACAACACGATTGCATGATGTCAAGTATTATGGATGGGGAAATCCGCAACATGTCGAAAAGTTTTGCCCATTGCATTCCAGCTAAACTGGCCTCAGACCTCATAAGAACAGTTTTATGGTGGTGCACGCACAAAGACACACAAAGTTTGCAGAATTCCCCTAGTGATTAGAATCAGCTGGTAGACCATGCAGATTACAGTAACAGACAATCAAATGTGCAAACAGAGCTATCGAAATATTTCAATTTAAGTTAAAAATGTTTCTGTCTGTATCTACCAAGAAGATGATCACAAACAATGAGGCTTAAGAAATGTATAAAATAAAACTAGACTCGCACACACATATACATGACGAAATTGGCCTGATCTCTTTCCTGTGTCTCCTTATTCACAGTCAATGGAGTTATGACTCATCGCTTTTCCTTGTCTTCCTTGTCTTTTCTTCCCGTTTGAGTGGTCGGATAGGGGCATAATACTGGACAGGGGGATTTCCACTCAGACGCTAGCATGAAAACACACATGGTGAAGCATTATACGATGACTCCAGTTTTGTCTGCGAGTGAGTGCATGTTTTAGCGAAAACAGAGGCAGTGATTGCAGCTGATCTGTTATGTCCCAACTCTGTGGTGAAGTGTGGATTTTCTTCTTCTGTTGACTAGCAGCATCAAAAAAGATTGTTACAAACTGATTTTTCAAACAGTCAAACCGTCCCGCTTCCATCTGTCTTTGGTTAAAGCATGGGTTACACTATTTAAGGTGACCTTGTTAGTAGTAGTTCACTTAAAAAAAAAAATGCTGATAATTTACTCACCCCCATGTCATACGAGATGTCTTTCTTTCTTCAGTCGAAAAGAAAATTAAGGTTTTTGATGAAAAGATTCCAGGAATTTTTTTTCCATATAATGGATTTCACTGGGAACCAAATGGCTCAAAAGACAGTTTCAATGCAGCTTCAAAGGACTTTAAACGATTCCAGGCGATGAATAAGGGTCTTATCTAGGACCCTTCGAGTCATGACTCGAAAAAAGATTTGTTCATTTTGATGAACGAGTTCGAACAGGAGAGTCACGAACGCGCATCACAGAACAGAGCAAGGCGACCATTTGAGCTTATAAAACGTAAACTTTATTATTTATTTATTAAATGAGCGATCGTTTCGCTAGATAAGACCCTTATTCATCGTCTGGAGTCGTTTAAAGCCCTTTGAACAGTTTGCACTGAAACTCTCATTTGGACCTTGAACCGTTTGGTTCACATTGAAGTCCATTATATGGAGAAAATCCTGGAATGTTTTCATCAAAAACCTTAATTTCTTTTCGACTGTAGAAAGTAAGACATTGACATCTTGGTTGACATGGGGGTGAGTAAATAAAAAAAATTCCTATCGCATAAAATGATATATTTGTACCTTACATACCCCTAAAAAGTTCATAGCATCGTAACGTATTGCTCCTCGAAGTTAGCCTGGATGCCAGCCCGAACTCCGCCCACAACATTTTTTGGACGGGAAGTTCGATCTGGACTCGATCCATTGAGGAGTAATTATGATCGGTTCAGAAATCATCGGGCCAATCAAATTGCCAGGGCGGGCTTTATACTATGATTGACAGGTGGTCTTCAGTAACGTAACGACTCACGTCGTCGAAGAGCGCTTGTCAAAGATGAGTGCAGCTGGAGAATTGAGATGTATAGATTCCTCTGTCGCGTCTTTTGTAAAATAAATCAACAGCGCATTCATTTTAATAGACAAACAGAGAACTGCAATCAAGGCATTTGTCGATCAGAAAGATATTTTTGGCGTCCTTCCCACATGATTCGGGAAAAGTGTAACTTATCAGCTGGCTCTGACGGTCGCTAAGAAGATGGGACGTAATGAAAAGCCTGTGGTCGTTGTGGTTTCTCCTTTGGTGGCACTCATGGAGAAGTAAGTAAAAGAAGCAACACTCGTTATTTAACTTCTAAAATAAGTAAGTCCTGTATTTGAAAACTGCGCTATGCAAAGGAGTTGACTTACTGCGTTGCTCTGATTGGTTGTAGGTTTACCAACTATCCAATTGAGTGCAGAGTTGTTGTTTTTTCCTGGTTCGGTTACGACACGCCTCATAATCAAAGCTTAATGGAGCAGTCTCAGACTCATATTCTCATTAGAATATGAGACGAAGTCAGGCTAACTCGAAGTATTTTTGGGGGTAAATAAGGTAAAAAGATTTTCTTTTAAAGGTCCAAGTGTTTTCAGAGAGTGCAGTGTAGCTATGCTTCTAAGTACCAAGTAATATTATTTAAGAACATGCACATATTCTATCGTAAGGACACTGCAAAATAAAGTGTTAGAGGTGGATGTTGACCGTGCAAGTAAACAGAGAAATGTATTGCTAAATCTCTGACGCTGCAGTACTTAGTCTCATCTTATTTCCCTTGTTGACCCTTAGAAGTGAAGTTGCAAAAATTAATAATCACTTTAAAACCCTTGTTTTCCATTGGCCGGACGAACAGATGATTCCCACCCCAAACCTGTTCCTTTGGTAGAGTCAATGTTACAGTGTTTACACTTTTCGAGAAAGCTGGGATAGATGAAAGTATTTTAACTTTGAAGAAAGAAAGAAAAAAAAGTCACCTTTAACCTACTTGTGTTTATTTACCGTAAAACTGTGCGGTTAATACTGCCTTGAACTTGCCAAATGTCTGCTTACACACTCACCCGAGTTGCCCGGTTACTTTCCATACCTTTGAAATCACACCCAAGTGTATGTATGTATATGCAAGCATTCCTTCAGTCAGGCCCTCTACAGATGTAGCATTACGGGAAAGCCTGCCGTGCTAAATGGAAAGGAAAGGAGGATGGGAGAGAAATACTGCTTTCCAATTGATCCGGCACTCGTCTGTTGGGGGAGGGTCTCCCGCCGCTCTAAACTGAGCTTGGGAATGTGAACAGCAATATTACTCATTACACATGATATCCTAAAATGGCTAATTATTGTGACCAATTACCGGGCTAATTTACCAATTATCCATGTGAGCAATCTATTGGCTGAGGAAATCAATAGTCGCTCTCAACTGCAAAAGATAGATGGCTCATGCAGCCTTTCTCTTCTTCTGTCTCTCTTGCCTGTTCTCTCTGGGCCACGAACCAATCAGTGAGCTAAGTGCAACTATGGCAAATAACACTTGGTGCTGTCTAATGGATCTAGAGCCAATTAAAAGGCTTGGAGAATTGAATGGGTAGTTTGCTGTCTGGAGAAGAGTCTGGATTTAAAGAAATAGGCTCGAGGTTAGTTTGGTGGTTCACCTATGACTTAAAGGTGCCCTATAATATGAAATTGAATTTATGTTGGCATAGTTACATAACAAGAGTTCAGTACATGGACATGACATAAAGTGAGTCTCAAACACCATTGTTTTCTCCTTCTTACTTAAATCTCGTTTTTGAAAAACACCCCTGAAAAACAGGCGAATCTCCACATAATACCGACTCTGATGCAATTGTCGGGATCATTAATATGTATGACCCAAAATATTTGCATATGCCAGCCCATGTTCAGTGACAGACGAGACGGAGCTGCGCAGTCGAAGCATGGCCGTTGATCAGTGTTCGGATGTACACATGAACACAAAAGTACACTCACCGGCCACTTTATTAGGTACCCCATGCTAGTAACGGGTTGGACCCCCTTTTGCCTTCAGAACTGCCTCAATTCTTCGTGGCATAGATTCAACAAGGTGCTGGAAGCATTCCTCAGGGAGTTTGGTCCATATTGACATGATGGCATCACACAGTTGCCGCAGATTTGTCGGCTGCACATCCATGATGCGAATCTCCCGTTCCACCACATCCCAAAGATGCTCTATTGGATTGAGATCTGGTGACTGTGGAGGCCATTTGAGTACAGCGAACTCATTGTCATGTTCAAGAAACCAGTCTGAGATGATTCCAGCTTTATGACATGGCGCATTATCCTGCTGAAAGTAGCCATCAGAAGTTGGGTACATTGTGGTCATAAAGGGATGGACATGGTCAGCAACAATACTCAGGTAGGCCGTGGCGTTGCAACGATGCTCAATTGGTACCAAGGGGCCCAAAGAGTGCCAAGAAAATATTCCCCACACCATGACACCACCACCACCAGCCTGAATCGTTGATACAAGGCAGGATGGATCCATGCTTTCATGTTGTAGACGCCAAATTCTGACCCTACCATCCGAATGTCGCAGCAGAAATCGAGACTCATCAGACCAGGCAACGTTTTTCCAATCTTCTATTGTCCAATTTCGATGAGCTTGTGCAAATTGTAGCCTCAGTTTCCTGTTCTTAGCTGAAAGGAGTGGCACCCGGTGTGGTCTTCTGCTGCTGTAGCCCATCTGCCTCAAAGTTCGACGTACTGTGCGTTCAGAGATGCTCTTCTGCCCACCTTGGTTGTAACGGGTGGTTATTTGAGTCACTGTTGCCCTTCTATCAGCTCGAACCAGTCTGGCCATTCTCCTCTGACCTCTGGCATCAACAAGGCATTTCCGCCCACAGAACTGCCGCTCACTGGATGTTTTTTCTTTTTCGGACCATTCTCTGTAAACCCTAGAGATGGTTGTGCATGAAAATCCCAGTAGATTAGCAGTTTCTGAAATACTCAGACCAGCCCTTCTGGCACCAACTATCATGCCACGTTCAAAGTCACTCAAATCACCTTTCTTCCCCATACTGATGCTCAGTTTGAACTGCAGGAGATTGTCTTGACCATGTCTACATGCCTAAATGCACTGAGTTGCCGCCATGTGATTGGCTGCTTAGAAATTAAGTGTTAACGAGCAGTTGGACAGGTGTACCTAATAAAGTGGCCGGTGAGTGTATATTTTAGTTCGTTCATCCGAGCCTCTGAAGAAACAATGGGTTAATTTTATTTTCTCTGGATATTTCCAAACATTTCACCGACGACTGTTTCCTCAACTTGCCAAGAGCTGGCCTCGGACCGAGCTGATGTGTTATTGTTGTTCAAGTTCAGACAGGTAACGTTAATCTTTCACTCAAAATCGTTCAATACTGTTTATGCATCAGTAAGTCAAGCCAGGGACTTCACATCGTTTCTTTTAGTAGGATGAAAAAATAATAATAATTGTGAATAAATTGTATACAGAAAGCGATCAATATCTTTCTACACAGCGCGAGTTTATCTGGACACTTGCCAAACTCGTTATGAATTCAATGGCGCACGTTACACTGCACAACGAAGCTCTAACTGTATTTAAATGATCGTGTTTGCATTGGTGAAAAAGCATTAGACTAGAGAGAGCAGAAACTGCATTGCAATGATAAAATATTTATCCTCGCGATCGACGGACTGTTCTCTGCTTGCTCAACACAGCAACATTTTATGTGATGGGAATAGATCTAAATACTTCAAAAACATCTCACGATTCGTTAATCTCGATGGCTGTAATAGTAAAAACATATAATAGCTGGAGTAAAATTATTCGAGAGAGTTTCACATGTGATACATAGCTATTTCATATGCAAGCATGTCAGCCAATCACAGCAGAGGCCGGTCACACACAGCAGACACGCCCCTTCAAACAGAGTGTTCAGATCAGAGGCTGAAATCAGGTCTAGGAAAAATGCCTTTTACTTCTAAATTATGACTATTTTTGATCTAAAAAACATACTAACATTATAAGGGCAACCCAGGAAACATTATAAAATAATTTAAAAAAAAACCATTATAGGGCACCTTTAAAAAAATGGGGACCGTACAATTGTGTGTTGAGTTTTAATTACCTTCCAAATGCTATTTTTTGAAATGGATCTTTGTTCTCCTTAATAGGGATTATAAGTTTGCATTTTAGGCTCAATTTGAGCACAAAGTGTTTGCTGTCCACAAATGCCTTTTTTGCAAGTGTAAGGTGTATAGTTAAGATGCGTGTGTGGGAATTACTATTTTGTGACAGTGGCTGAAAATGCATCAAGCAAAATGTCTGTCAAAAAAAAAATCAAGCAATGGCTTTCTCTGCGGAAACTTTGCGTTTAAAGAGTTAATGAAATATTTTGACTCAGATCAGTATTGCCTAATTGTTTTACTTATGTGGCAAGTAGCCATTTACTAAGAGGGATAAAGTACAAGCAGCCAATTGTTATCGCAGAATTAACCCCATCTGGGTGATGCAAGACTCCTCCGCTTCACATATGGGACCTGATCACCCTATCAAGGTTTATTCTGCGATAAAGACCGGCTGGTTGTACATTATCCCTTACTTATCTGCCTTGAGAGATTTAAGCAACGAAAACAGGACACAGTACTTAGATCCAGGTGTTGAATGCCTACGCTACCTGATACCCATCAGCTCTGACCAGTTAGGTTGGTATTCCTAAAGAGTTTCTGATGGCCACTCGATTTAGATCTTGTCTTATGATTAACTGAAACATCTGCACTTGATGTTGAACAGAAGTAGGAGCAAACAACAGTCTCCCCCATATTGAGGACATGATGTCAGACAAAATCAGCTTGAAGCCCAGTAAATGTACAACCATGCCAGTCGCACGCCATGAACAACGTTTACGTTACAACGTTTTTCATTTTTACAGACGCCGGGTTTTGTGTATTAGGACACCAATTTGGTTAGCAGTGGTCCTGGAGATACAATTGGACTTTTTGTGCATTCTATGCAATAGATTCAAATGTTAATCTATTGTACAAAAAATAGGTACAAAATAGTACCTATTTGGGGTTTTTGAAAATTGCCCTTCATGTAGTGTTTAACATAGATCTAAGTGAACGAAAACATCCTGCAAAGTTTTAAACATGAAAGTTCATCGTATACAAAGTTATTGTCTCTCAAAAACAAGAGTCGACTCTGAGTTGCTGATATGAATCGTTCGAAAAACGATGCTTTTCCTTTGTCTGGTTGACGTCAACTTGACAAGTTATTTGAATAAGAAACGCCCACTTATTGCGCTCGGAGACGCTAGGGAAAACCGGAGCTCCAGGGGTGGCGGGCAAATCTGAAACTGGCCCAGGACGGGCCACCCTGCCTGGGCTGGCCAGGGAGGTCTGAGAGCATGGAGGTTTGGACCCACCGCACTTTTTTGGACTCTGTCGTTTTTCGAGATCTGGGCTTCGGAAAACAATCATGTCGACGAGACGCTGTGTTTTGAAGTGCGACGCAAAAGCGAACTTTTTTCACCTGCCAAGTGAGGAGCATTTGAAAACTAAGTGGCTGCAGTTCATATATACAAGTACTGCTATACCACACAAGTATAGCCCAAACCTTGTTCTGTGTTCGCGTCATTTTGAAGATGATTGCTTCACAAACCTAAACGCTATAAAGTATGGATTCGAGCCGGCTCTATCCTAACGAGCTGAGGATCTGAGGTGTGTTAAATTAGGGAGACATACACAATATGCAGAGCAGTGGGTCACGAGGACTGGAGTTGAGAACCCATTTAAGGTAATAAGAGTTCCGTTTTTCTGCACAGAGAATACCAATCACAACTGACTAGGTCATCTGACCAATCACCGTAGATTAGCGTCACGCAAAGGCGGGTTTTGGAAAAAGGACTCGCTAAAACGATTCATATGGGAGTCGGTGGGCAATTCAGGTAAAAATAAATGCATATTATAAGACAACAAAAGTGTTTTTTGTCATTGCATGCTTGTAAAATTGTTGTTGGGTACTCCCAGAACAATATTAGGAACATTTTAAATGCAGTAATAGGTACTATTTAAATTAACAGTGAGTGCTACACTCTTATCGGTTGCTGAAAGCATCATACAGTTAGCTCAAATATTTACTAAACACGCAAGAGAGTTTGAACTTTGTGAACGATGTGTGTTCCAACCAATTCTGCATGTAGAGATTCTGTGCGGGCCTGTGAATTGGTGGCCAGCCAACAGAAGGTGGAACAGCTGTATCACACCACCTGATGAAAAAAAAATGGGTCAAATTTGCTCTGCAGCAGAGACCCCTGCAATGGTAGACTATGGGGAGAAGCTCTTCCCGGTCCAAGACAGCAACTTGAACAACTAATGAAGCACTTATCTGATGCCTGTTTGCCTTGTGGACCAGTATATAGACAGAAATATTCAGAAACCAGTACTGCTTTCGGTTACCATGAAATCTTGCCGACTGGCTCTGGAGGAGAAACTGCAAAAGGTACCAGCTTAATGAGATTGGGGGAAGGTCACTGTACTGAGTTTGTATACAGCCCTCTAGTTCAGTAATGACTTACTTACTGAAGTTGAATGAGGTCTCCAGCTTTCACACGTATCCCATGCTCCGACTTAAGCCTGGTTCACACGGCAGGATTATTAGGCCGATTTTAGCCCCGATTCACCCCTTCCGACAATCTTAAGGATGCTCCGATTATCGTAAAATAATCCGACCGGATATTTCCGCCATGTGTCGTGTGTTAAGACTGCTCTCGTCTGCTCGGAAGGATGCCGGGACCGCTCCGATCTCAAATCGGGGATATCCAACATGTTGGATTTTTTTGGCCCGATTTCTCCTCGTGTGTGGTGTCCCCCGGAGACGAACGAGCATGAAGCCTGTGAACTGTGGCGTGTAGCCAATCAGAAAGAGAGGTGACGAGGCGCAGAGGAAGCACCGGCGGGAAACAAAATTAAAACAGCCGGCGCCCGGCGGTATGGTGCACCAGAAAGTCCTTTTGAGAACTGCATCCTCTTCGTCCACCAGGATTGTTTACTTTGAAGTCACGTTTGATCTCGAGGGATTTTGCGAGATTTTCCGTCTGACCTAGGAATGCTCAGGAGTCAAATCGTTTCGTGCGTGATGTGTTGATTTTGCCATGTGGCTGCGCACCACACACTGTACGACCAAAACTGTTAGACCCGTGATTTTTTATCGCCGTGTGTGGGGTCTCTCAGGTTTGGAAAATCGGCCGACAATTTTTAAAATTGTCCCGTGCGAACCAGCCTTTAGTGGTCTAGCTCAGTGTTTCCCAACCCTGTTCCTGGCGGCACACCAACACTGCGCGTATTCTTTGTCTCCCTTACCTGATTCAACTCATCAGCTCATAATCAGATGGGTTAATGAGCTGATGAGTTGAATCAGGTGTGTTTGATTAGGGAGACAAAGAATACGTGCAGTGCTGGTGTGCCGCCAGGAACAGGGTTGGGAAACACTGGTCTAGCTAAAGCATTTTTCTTTTCAACCCTATACCAACGGTTACATAGGGTTAGGTTAGGGCAGGGGTAGGCATGTTCGGTCCTAGGCCATGTCCACACGGACACGGGTATTTTTATAACCGTGACTTTTTTACGCAGTTCGGCCGTTTGTCCACACGGAAACGCAGTATCAGGACACTGCAAACGAACATTTTTGAAAACCCCTGCCAGGGTGAATATTTTCTGAAACGCCGGTTGCAGTGTTGTCGTGTAGACAGCAAAACCGGAGTTTTTGCACCGCTGACGGCTTCTGATTGGCTAACGCGGCTTTACGGTTAGGTTTATACCGCCACCTGCTGGTGTTGCATGCTCTTGACAGCGCTTGATGTCTTGTTTTTGCGTTTTCATGTGGACGGAGGTTTTTTTTTTAAACGCAGGAGGGAAAAACTCCCGTGTCCGTGTGGACCTGGCCCTAGAGAGCTGCTGTCCTGCAGAGTTTGGCTCCAACACTGAAAGAACCTCTCCTGCCTGTAGCCTTAGTAATCTGGAAGACATTGATTAGCTTGTTCAGGTGTGTTTGATTAGGGTTGGAACTAAATTTGCCAGGATAGTGGCTCTCTAGGACCAAATTTGCCAACCCCTGGGTTAGGGTGAGGTTTCTGTACCCAACGGGTTCTCTAAAGCAAATGTATTTTCCTCAATTGGGCTTTATGTTGGACTTAAGTCTATTAACCTGAAGCCATTAGGAGGGCTTCCCAGTCTGTTCATACTCTAAGTGGGTCCAGTTTAGCGAGATTCCCCCAGGGACCGGACCACGTTGCACACCGCATTAAAATTTCAATGCAAAGCACATGTCAAATCTCTTCAATGAAAATACATTTAACAAAGAATGACATGTCTTCTAATGCATGTGAAGATAATGATTTCCCCAAAAGATAGACTGAAAGATTGTTACATTTATGACATTCTCGGCACTCAAAGCTCTTTACATAAAAGTGGGGAATCTCCTAAACCACCACCAATCTGCAGCATCCACCTGGATGATGATGCAACGGCAGCCATGTTGTGCCAGAACACCCTCCACACACCAGCTTACTGGTGGAGGAGAGACAATGATGAAGCCAATCAGTATACAGTATATGGGGATGACTATGAGGCCATGATGGATGTGGGCCACTGGGATTTGACCACAGAGACTCAGGACCTCAGTTTAACTTCTCATCTGCTTGTTACAGTATAGTGTCACTATACTGGGGTGTTAGGACCCACACAGAGCACAGGGTGAGCGCCCCCTGCTGGACTCACTAACACCTCTTCCAGCAGCAACCTGGTTTCCCACAGGAGTCTCCCATCCAGGTACTGGCCAGACTCAGCCCTGCTCGGCTTCAGTGGGTGACCAGCCTTGGGCTACAGGGTGATATGGCTGCTGGCAATGCTGGTTATGTTAGCACTCTAGGGAGCTCCATCATGTATGCCACTACTTTATTACCCAGTGTGCACAGTCATTATGTATTGTTTTAAAGCATTATGGACCATCACAGTGGATATATTTATTAAAAGTTTATCTGTGTACTTGATATTGACTAGTCATGCAATGTGACCTCTTATTCCGGTAAGAATTTACAAATTAAGAAAGTGGTCAGAACCTTGCAAAAGACAAAATTGGAAACCGAGAAAAGAATTGCTTAATCGTTCATGTTGGATTACCCTTCCTCTTTCAATATTTGTATGATTGTGAGTTTGTGCGAGGGAATACTTCAGACGGTAATTCCCACAAGATAAGTGGGGTGTGTTTTCTCCCAGTGCGGAGCTTTAGTCGTATCAACACACCAGATCTGCTGTGTAAAGTATCAACACACACACACACACAATCACACACACATCTCATTCCCGACCAAACCTTTGAGTTAGCACTATAGTGAGACATGGAGAATATAAGGGTTAAAATGTTTTTTTGTTTTGTTTTGTTTTATATTAAAATTTATCTTGTAAAATGACTGTTAGGACTCACTGGCTTTGTAACATTTTTTTTTAAATCAGTCACAAAACACAGGTGTGTGTTTATATTGTTTAATCTGAACTTTAAAAAAAATAGGAGGTTTCTAAAATTAGCATGTCTGAGAAAAGCTTTCTTTCTTCAGTCGAAGAGAAATTAAGGTTTTTGATGAAAACATTCCAGGATTTTCTCCATATAATGGACTTCAATGGGAACCAAACGGTTCAAGGTCCAAATGAGAGTTTCAGCAGCTTCAAAGGGCTTTAATCGACACCAGACGATGAATAAGTGTCTTATCAAGCGAAACGATCGCTCATTTAATAAATAAATAACAAAGTTTAAGTTTTATACGCTCAAATGCTCGCCTTGCTCTCTTCTGTGATGCACGTTCGTGACTCTCCTGTTCGAACTCGTTCATCAAAATGAACAAATCTTTTTTCGAGTCATGACTCGAAGGGTCCTAGATAAGATCCTTATTCATCTTCTGGAATCGTTTAAAGCCCTTTGAACAGTTTGCACTGAAACTGTCTTTTGGACCTTGAACCGTTTGGTTCCCAATTAAGTCCATTATATGGAGAAAATCCTGGAATGTTTTCATCAAAAACCTTAATTTCTTTTCGACTGAAGAAAGAAAGACATGGACATCTTGGATGACATGGGGGTGAGTAAATTATCAGCAAAAGTTTTTTTTTTTTTTTTTTTAAAGTGAACTACTCCTTTAAGGCATGAAGAAATAATTTGCATGAAAAAACATATGAGTGTGTCGTCTTAAACACAGCTTAGTTTTCTAATGATGTCTCTTCAGTGATTATTTCATCTGGATAGAGGGAAACTTTCTCCACAAAGCACAGAAATAACAGGTTCTGCTAATTTGTGTGGGTTATGCCATGAATGAACCCTTGAATTGTCCTTGAGCATGTGATTGTGTTTTTGGTCTTGTTTGGTCTGGCTTATACTTTAAACCATGAAGTACCTCTCAAAGTTGTGCTAAACTTTTGAGGGTTCGGAAAAATCTATGGAGTTGGATGAGGGGGAGGCACAAAACTTGTTTAATCGCTGATTGCATGTATTTTGTCCAGCGGAAGTACAATTTTGACATGTTTATAGCTGTAAATCTCTTTTTTCACCTAAGTCACATACTGTAATAGTCATAATGTGACGTGAAATATAAATGTTTTGTAACATTGCAAAAGTTTTTACTGTTACATTTGATCAATTGAATGTGTCCCTCCTTAAAAAAAATCTTCCAAAAAAAAAAAAAGAAGAAAAAACAACTTCCTGAAACCACATGAATGTAGAGTACTTTGTAACCAATATCCATTATTAATTATTTCGGTAACACTTTACAATACAGGTGCACTAATATGCATTTTAACTAATGCACAGATAGTACTGAGTTAATGTATAACTCATGAAGAACTAAACCATTAATTAATGATTACTGCATCAGCAACTAATAAAGAGTCTATATGATTAATAGATTAAGTATTGCATGAATTGCTATTAATTCAATGTGTCATTGTGTATTAATTCCTTAATAACATATTTTATGAACTAAATTAATGTGTTAATTACCACAATTAGTCAAAGCTATGCACTCCAACTTCCAGTTGTCTGCTTTAATTAATCATTAGCTAATGATTTGCAAAGGTATCATTATGTTATTATGACTTTACTTGTTGGGGCACATCATTATTAACTAGTCATTTAGTAATTGTAGTAATTTGCACATGAATTTGCAGTAACAATGACGTAATTAATCATGCATTAATGCTTATTAGTGTAGCTGTCATATTATCTGGAAATTGAAATACAAGGTTTTGGCTCATTCTGGTAATTAACATATTAATTAACACTATTGGTTAAAAAATTGAGTTATTATGGAATTAATCCACAATTACATATTTAATTAATAACAATTCATGTATGAACTAATACATTAACCTTACAGAATCTTAATTAGTTCCTAATGTGGTAATCATTAATGAATAGCTTAAATAATCATTAGTTACACATTATTTGAGTATTATTTGTGCATTAGTTAAGCATGAATTAATGCTTATTAGTGCACACGTATTGTAAAGTGTTACCATTATTTCGTTTACGCAATCTACTAAGCAGAATAAACTAAAATATGCATCAGACCTTATTATTTATGATGACTGATTTTGCTCAGAACTAGTAGTTGATAGCCTAAACAGCTTGTTTACTTTAATTAATTTCACAAATCACTTGTATTGTATTTCAGAAGGAGCTTTTGAGTGTGTAAGCGCAGTACAGTGAGTTACATTAAAACGACATGTCGCTCTAAAGAGAGAGAAGGAAAATAGACGTAATTACCCGAGACTAATGCGGCTAATGGAATAAACCTCTGAAATGACTCGTCTTTTTCTCAGCAGTCATACACTGTGTGCTTTGGCTTACTAAAGGGCTTTCACACTTTTGTTTTCAGGGTAAGCATGAATGTGTGTGTGTGGATCCCTGGCACTGTCTGCCTCTGTGGGAAAGTGTGTGTGTGTGTAAAGATGAAATGATGCAAAACTTCAAGAATGACAGTAACTCAAGGGTTTCCCTGCCTGGGTTTGGATTGAATACATGATTATCTTTCAAGCACACACACACACACACAGACACGGCACGCACGTTTTCAGACATACTCATTGGAGATTTGCATATCAAATTGCTGTGTCTCCAGTTTCTGTTTACATGGACTCAGTGAGGGCTGTGAGTGTGTATGCCCTTGTGAAAAATAAGTGTGCTTAATTGTATTGAATGTGCAATTGTAGTGCAAGTTAAATCTTAAAAGCATATTAACCCCTACTAGACACCCATTTGTGCCCCAAGCTGGGCATAAAAGACATACCCAAAAAAATAAAATGGTTTCTATCCATAAGTCTTTCTGAATAGACACATAATCTACATATATTTGGAAAGCCAACAGTTCAAGGCTCAGAATTACTCGACTGTCATTAATATGGAAATACAGTATATAAGCTCAAAAAAAAAAAAAAATATATATATATATATATATATATATATATATATATATATATATATATATATATATTTAATGCAGAAACATATTATATA
This sequence comes from Cyprinella venusta, assembly GCA_038021265.1. NCBI lineage: Eukaryota > Metazoa > Chordata > Actinopteri > Cypriniformes > Leuciscidae > Cyprinella > Cyprinella venusta. Next base: position 3,328,561 of record CM075883.1, read on the forward strand.
AATGTGGTATAACAACTTATAACGACAATTAAAGTTAAGTTGGCGAGCACACTTTCTCATGTATGTTTCTTAACACACTGTAATGTTTAAGTAATGAATAATATTAAGTACACTCTAAAAAAATGCTGGGTTGTTTCAACTCAAATTTGGGTCAAATATGGACAAACCCAAATGTTGGGTTAAAAATTGAATTAAAAAAAATAAAAAGTTGAAAGGGAAAGATGAAGTTGGATTAAAAGTTTAAATGACATTTTTAACCCAACATTTGGGTTTGTCCATATTTGACCCAAATTTGGGTTGAAACAACCCAGCATTTTTTTAGACTTAAGTTGGCGAGCACACTTTCTCATGTATGTTTAGTATATTGAATATTAAGTACACTCTAAAAACTGCTGGGTTGTTTCAACTCAAATTTGGGTCTAATATGGACAAACTCAAATGTTGGGTTAAAAATTTAATTAAAAAAAATTAAAAAGTTACAAAAGGGAAAGATGAAGTTGGGTTAAAAGTTTAAATGACATTTTTAACCCAACATTTGGGTTTGTCCATATTCGACCCAAATTTGGGTTGAAACAACCCAAGCATTTTTTAGACTTAGGCTATGTTTACACGGAAACGATTCTGAAGAGAAAACGCAAAAGTGGCGTTGCGGCATCTTTTTTTATTCTGCGTTTAGACGAGCGTTTTGTGTGGGAATTCCGCGTGCAAACGGTGACGCAAAAGTGTGTGAAATTCAATGTAGTATGCACTCCAGGCGGCTAGGAGTGCATACTACAGCAACACCAAGTGCACGCGCCTGCGTACAAACTTCGCAGTCAAGCAGACTTTTGCGTTTTTACCGTTTACACGGGAACGCGACGGTGGAGCGTTTTTAAGATTTCCACTCTGGAGAGTGGTTTCACTTTTTTGCGTTTTTAAGCCTCAAAAACGCCGTCGCCGTGTAAACGAAAGGCACATCTGATAAAATATTTTTACGTTTTCACCCGCGAGCGTTCTCGTGTAAACAGGGCCTTAAGTTGGCGAGCACACTTTCTCATGTATGTTTAGTATATTGAATATTAAGTACACTCTAAAAACTGCTGGGTTGTTTCAACCCAACTTTTGGTTCAAATATGGACAAACCCAAATGTTGGGTTAAAAATTTAATTTAAAAAAAAAATAAAAAGTTGAAAGGGAAAGATGAAGTTGGGTTAAAAGTTTAAATGACATTTTTAACCGAACATTTGGGTTTGTCCATATTTGACCCAAATTTGAGTTGAAACAACCCAAGCATTTTTTAGACTTAAGTTGGCGAGCACACTTTCTCATGTATGTTTAGTATATTGAATATTAAGTACACTCTAAAAACTGCTGGGTTGTTTCAACCCAACTTTTGGGTCAAATATGGACAAACCCAAATGTTGGGTTAAAAATTTAATAAAAATAAATAAAATAAAAAGTTGAAAGGGAAAGATGAAGTTGGGTTAAAAGTTTAAATGACATTTTTAACCCAACATTTGGGTTTGTCCATATTTGACCCAAATTTGAGTTGAAACAACCCAGCATTTTTTAGACTTGAGTTGGCGAGCACACTTTCTCATGTATGTTTAGTATATTGAATATTAAGTACACTCTAAAAACTGTTGGGTTGTTTCAACCCAAATTCGGGTCAAATATGGACAAACCAAAATGTTGAGTTAAAAATTTAACTTAAAAAAAAAAGTTGAAAGGGAAAGATGAAGTTGGGTTAAAAGTTTAAATGACATTTTAACCCAACATTTGGTCCATATTTGACCCAAATTTGGGTTGAAACAACCCAGCATTTTTTTTAGACTATACACTCTAAAAAATGCTGGGTTGTTTTAACCCAATTTTGGGTCAAATATGGACAAACCCGAAATGTTGGGTTAAAAATGTAATGTAAAAATTTAACCCAACAGCTGGGTTAGTCCATATTTGACCCAAAGTTGGGTTAAAACAACCCAGAATTTTTTAGAGTGTAACATTTACTTATAGTGTTAGGATTACGGTTTTGATTAGCGTTAGTTGCATTTAATTATGTATAATTTATATACCAATTTAAAGTATAAATAACTACATCTAACATGTAACAATGACACTGTAAAACAAAGAGTGCTTTTAAACACACTTAATAGGACCAAAGTTAAATATAAAGTTAATATAGGCTACATTTATAATATAATATGTTTTATTTTATTGCAAATTACATGCAATTAACAGTCCAAAATCATTGCATTCAGTGCATATGCAGCCATGTTCTTTAAAAAGTACTCTGTAAAAAATTTAATTTTTACGGTAAAAAAAAAAGCAGCTGTGGTTGTCAGAACTTTACCGTCATAGTAGCAATGTTATTGGTTTTACAGACTTTACAGTAAAATTTACAGTAATAAACCATATTTCTTTACCTGATATATTGTTAATTTACCAACCTATTGAAGTATTGATATCTGTTTTGTACCACACTGACAACCAACAATCACATGATCAAAGTTCATCACAAGTAGCTCTTCCATAAGACGGTTAATACTTATATAGAAGCTGCACAGTGTCATTCACACAAACACTAAACACCATCATGGTAACGCCAGCCTGGTCTCATTGTTAATACGTAGGTATTTTACGTTTTTGCAAAGATAGAAAACGTACTTTTTTGTACGTTTTGATAGATGCTGAAACGTATAATCTCGACGTATCTGCAACATTTAAACGCAACATCATAACGTTTTTACAGCAAAAAACCTAAACTATTTACATATATTCTATATCATACAGATATCTGTATAAGTTCCCTTTTTACCATTTTATAGATAAATGTAAGATCCCGTAACCCTAATCCCAAACCTAAACATAACCATTTTATACATAATATAAAAAAAGATAAAACGGTGTTGGAAAAGGGCAGTTTTATTAACAATAACGTTAGCATTAAAATCTATTTTAAATCTAAATCTACCCATAACAATTCCTTAAAACTACGTAAAAAACTACAATTATGAAGAAAAACATAACTAACAGACAAGTATAATCACAATAATTTATTTATTGCGAAAATGTCAAAACCGACACCAAAAGCCGTTCACATGATGAAGCGTTGCAGTCGCAGTCCTCTCTGGCAGTATTGTAATAGTTTTGTATGAAGTACAGAGCAGAAATTAAATTACTAATCAATGAAAATGTTAATCCGGCTCTCGGTTCGCGCTTCTCCATTTCAAAATTTCAAATGAACTAAACTAACCAACCGTCAGTCCTTCATGTCGCAAACTGTGACGAAGCAGGGAAGAGCCAATGAACATTTGATATCACTGCCGTAAAACATGACGTATCGCTTCTCAAGGGCGCAATTTTTGAATTTGAATTCATCACCAGCGCGGGGTTTGACATGTACGGTCGCTGCTAAGAATGGGGTCACGACTGGATAAGAGGCTGAATTAGGAGTTGTTTCTTGCATACAACTATGGATTCTAAAGATTTGGATTACTTCAAACTAATAAAATTGATGTCTTTTGTGAATTTTGTTGAAAACGCTTTATGTGTCTCAAGGTAAACTATTACAAAATGGTTAAACGAGTAACGTTAACACCATGCAGGCGAAACGAGCAAAATGTTAATATTTATGAGTATTATATCGATAAATGCGACTGAAAACTAAATTGATAAGACAGTGGAATGCAATAGAGTCAAAACATAATGCTACGATATTAAAATGCATTTTGTGATACGTACAAATGTGTACGTCGGTGGATTTGTTCATACGTAAATAAATGACGTTTTTGTGCTGTCAATACGTAAATATTTTACGTTTTAGTACTGTAAATACGTCTGTTTTATACGTTTCTGCGCATATAAAACGTAATTATATATACGTATGCTAGAACGACACTTTACATACAAGAACATACGTATTCTCATGAGATCACGTTGCAGCGGTAACACACACGAAATTAAAAAAGGCAATAAACAACACTATAATTAAACAACATTCAATGTAACTTAAAACCCTAATGTACAACGTAAATGTAACGTTAATGTTAATGTAACGTTTTTTTCACTGTAAATTATTCAATGAGTTGTTCTTTTTCACTTTTACAGTAAAATTACATTAAATGTACCATGAGATCTACCACAGTTATTTACCGTATTTAGTAAGGAAACTTTCTGTTAACCAATTAACAGTTTTGCACTGTAGCATTTTTACCGTCTTTTACCGTTAAAATGACGATTATTATTTAAAATCACTTTTTAAAAGTATGCTAATGTGTACTTCTTTTTCACAAGGGTGTCCTAAAGACAGATCATGAATATTACAAGAATAACACACTCCATACAGTAGGAATATTACATCCATACAGCACTGCCGTGAACAATAACTTGACATATTATTTTCGACTTAATTTCATTCGTCACTCAAACCCATGATAACATCCAAAAACAACAGAGGTTAAAACGATACCAGAGGGACATTTCAGCGGTCTGTGGATAAACGTTGATGCAGCAAGTTTCCCTTGTGAGACCAGGCTGGTTTATGAGAGGCAGGGTCTCTTTTTGCAACTGTCTGCAACTATCTGCTTTCATTCATCCACATCTTTCAGAGCGCACACAAGCTTATCAGCTGTCCTCAATCAGGAGCCACTTTCCTCAAAGTGGGAACACAAATCCTCGGCTGACCTCCAGGGTCTCGGCCTTCTTCAAGGTTTAACGATTCAAATACAGAAACGTCAACGCTTTGACACATGCGTTGACTTGATATCCAGTGGACCGATTTCTCTGTTTCGCCTGTTTCTGTCCGGAGCGTTTTATTTATGCTATACCCAACCATGCTATGTGTTCTGTGTGAGAACGGGTTACAATACACACAACTGACATAAACATCTCTGATTGTTCACTGCCGTCACCAAACAACTGTTTGAAAACAAACACCATGCAAATGTCTTTGGTAACCAGATGCAAATGTAATTTGCGCTGTTTTGTTTTACGTTCATAGATGGAAAATCATTTAGCTTGACTGTTGATTTGGCATGTGGCAAGCGGTTGGGAACTGGAAGTGTTCTGGTTTAAATCTTGCAGAGGACGAGGTGCGAATTTTATCAGTGCGCCACCAGAAGTCACGTTGAATAAAAGCATGTGCTTAATAACTATTTTATTACGATGTAATAACACGTTGCAAAAAAGACTTGGTCACATTTCACTTTAAAGTCATTTTTTGCTTGGATCCACATTATTGTACTGTTGAAAACGAAGGAAAATACAGTAAAAACAGTAATATTGTGAAATATTAATACAATAACTGTTACTTTATGTTAAAATGTAATTTAATCCTGTGATCAAAGCTGAATTTTTAGCATCATTTCTCAAGTCTTCTGTCACAGGATCCTTCAGAAATCACTCTTTGTACTGTAACATTCGATAAACATTTCTGATTATTATCAACGTTGGAAACCGTTCAAGGGTGCGTTTCCCGAAAGCATCGTTAGACAACTATATGGTCGCAAGTTGGTCGCAATTTCCATTGAACTCTATTGGTAACGACGGAACTTGCGACCATAGTTGGTTAACGATGCTTTCGGGAAACGCACCCCCACTGTAAAAACCAATTAGTTCAGATTACTTAATTTTATTATGCAAACTCGTTGCCTTAATTTCATTAAGTGAGCACAACTTAATTGCATCAAGTTATTTTACTTAATCCATTTAAGTTTTGTCAATTTAATTCTGTCTGTGATCTGAGGAAGAGCGTTGCGGCATGAATAAATTAATTGCTTTGTTTGTCTATTTTTGGCTTTATTTTACCATTACAATTTTATTTGCCATCGTTATTGGGGTTGTACTTACAAGAACACGCAAAAAAAAAAAAAAAAATGTAAAATGGTACTCAAACCAGTCAAGTAAAGTTTACAAGGTTTTTCTGAGTAACGAAGGCATAGCATGCAAACAGTACAGATTACTAAGAAATTTTAAGCAAGTTCAACAAATGATTGGACATTAAAGTTAACAAAAAAATCTTAGTAAGAACAATGTTAGATTTTACAGTGAATTTTTTGAAGGATTCTTTAAAGAATTGAAAATTTCAAAAGAACAGCCTTTTTTATATTATATTTTATGAAAATCGCTCCTACTGTTACTTTTGGTCAAAATAATGCAACTTTCCAACCCGATCTCACGACTAAATCGTACGAATTCGACGAATGAGTAAAAAGTGGCTAATTTGTAAGAATTCATACGACCTCACTCGAATGAATTTTGCTAAATCGTACATATTTTACGAATTGGCCAATTCGTATGAATTCGTACAAACGACCTACCCCTTACCCCACCCCTAAACCTTCCCATCACATGGGTTTAGACAAATCGTACGAATTCGTATAAGTGAGGTCGTATGAATTAGACACTTTTTAATCATTCGTCGAATTCGTACGAATTGGTCGTGAGATGGCGTAGGACTTTCCTAAAACATTTGAATAGAAAAACTAAAATAAAAACATTGTCAGAATAATACTTTTACTTAAATCCAGCATAATTAAATTTAATGTGAAAAATATGACGATAATGCAATTAAACAAGTTTACTTTTTTGCAGCAATGAGAATGAGTTTTTTTATCTCTTCAGATTAGTATATAGACAACTGAGATTCTATTTGGGTTGAAATACGTCATTTCTTGACAGTGTTTGTGAGATTCATCCGTAACCATCTTTCCAATGTCTATTTATACTCTCTCCATACATTCAGATCTGTAAAAGACTACATGTGGACAAAAACACAGCTGTGTGTACAGTACGTGCGTGTGTGTGAAGTGCTGCCCCCCCTGGGATCCGTACATAATAAAACTCAGCAACTCAATTCGTTTGAATTTGAGCAGTCTTTTAATCCAGTTTAACTCTGCTAGAGTTTTATGAAGAGGAGCAGAACTGAAACTGCATAAATATCATGTCACTCGCCATTTCACCCGCACACACACACACACACACACACTGAAAGCCAGCCACCGTGAGGTCGTTGGTTTTGCTCAGGGCTGCAGTAACGTTGCCTGCAGCATGGAAAACTGGCTGGCCGTCAGCACTGTTTATGGTTATAACAGAAACACTAACCTCCCGGCTGGGTTCCTCTCCTCCCCCGTCTTCTCATGCGCTCACGGTACGGCATTATAATGGCCAGTCAAACAGTCGTGATGGTGTGACAGCATCCTCGGCCCACAGGTGTTCAGCTGTCACTTCTGCCGTCCCAACAGAGCGTGGTGTTAACTGTCAACACTAGGTGTAACACATCACTCAGCACAAACAGAAATATTAAAACCAGACCCAGTGGAAATGTGATGACAGGTGAACTACGTGAGCGCGGCACCTAAATGAGGTCTATTACATTTGCATTGATGGTCATAACACTAAATTAAAACACATTCGCCCCAGAAAGAATTTGGACGCTCTGTCGTACTTAATAATGTCATTGCATTAGATAACAATATGAAGCACTTTTGGGAAATAATTTGAGTTTTCTGTTCTGTATCCACTAGAGAGTTATAATATATGATATGAAAGGCAGCTGACAGGGAGAAAAAGTCACAATCGTATATTTTTACTATAACATAATGAAGTTTTTGCAATTTATATGTAGCTAGCCACAATTCTGTCCCTGTTACAGCGTCTACCCGCATGAACAGATTTTATGTGAGTCTCTACAGATGCAATCTCTAACTTTTGTTTTTGGTACAACAGTTGAACATGAAGGGAAACATATCAATGCCTTTGAGCAAAGACCAATCTGATGTGGGACTGTCTCAGCAATTAATGTCTTGTAAGTTTGCCAACTGATCAAGTGCTGAGAAATTATAATTGCTGATGATTTATTCATAAACGTACTGTTAGCACCAAGTAAAATCCCAGTCAGGGGTGGATTTTCACACATTTAAAGCAGTGGTTAACACTGATTCGAATCAAGAATAAGAATCAAAAACAGGTACCTTTTCCAGCTTGAGGTGGTGATTTAAAGGTGGTTTGCAGTCACGTGATTGTGTTGACGCGCGGAATGCAGATGGAGGGCAAGGAGTGAAGAGCGCAATGGACGAGATGGAGGAAAATCCGTACTGTACTACTTTAGACGCTATTACAAGAGAAATATACAAAGAGAAAATAGAAACATATGTTGGACGTGATCCTTACGCTATGAAGAGGACCGATTTTCAACTGAATTGAGAGATTTGCCTGCCATCGAGGCTGTAGATATCAGCAACTAACTCGTCTTACAGACATACTTTGACTTTACAAAGTTCGGAAACTGGTACGTTACACAAACAGCCACATAAGTGTATTTAAACAGCTGAATAATGTAATTATAAGCCACATAAATAATGTATTAACTCACATTTGACGAAGTGATCACTGCACACACAGGCATTTTCCCATAAAACGTATTAATAAACGTATTTATCAATACGTTTTAATAATAAAGGCATAGAATCAGTTTAGTTATAGTGCACTGATAATACTTTCATATAATTAGTTCATTAATTAAACTAATAAAAATTTTACCTGAATGAATTTAAAGTTAACTTGCTATATTTCAGATCAATATATTTGTTTTCCTATATTTTAATTAAACCTTACTGTATTCTCATCAGAATTATAAATAATTCCATATAAAATAATACTACAAACACTTAAAAATAAACAGATTAGTGCTCTGTTTTGAGGACAAGAAATGAAAACCAATGCGGTATGATGAATGTCCAAAAGATGGAAATCTGTAACGGCCACCTAGTGTTCAGTAGTGTTCATGACATGTTGATATACCTTTAAGATGACTTCTTCTATGGTTTTCGTTATTGTATGCGTGATATGTTATGTGAGCGCGCGCACTCAAGGTGCGTTCCATTCGACCGTTAGTGAACTGCGAAGTGGACTTCACAGGGTATTTCGCCATCTTAAGTGAGATTCCAATCCGAAGGGAACGAACATGTTCAGTTGGAAGGGCACTGCAAACGGCGTAGGGAATAAGTGAACATCGATACATCACTTCACAGGAAGTGGAGAGCGGAATCACCCAACTGTCATTGCGCGTCACGTCATCACCAGTCAGAGCGGTCGTAAATAACGATGGAGGAGTTTATGTTTGTGTGTAAGTATGCATACATTTTGTCATTATTATACTAACTAAGTATTTTTTAACGGTTATTGGGGTGAATATTACATTTACATATGCTATTTTTTGTATGTCCTTGGGACTTTATAAACGATTACCACAACCATTTACCTCAGAATTTACCTTATCATATTTTTATTTATTATTGTATATTATATATATTTTAAATGTGATATTAAATTCAATTGAAATATTAATGTAAGCCTATATCTATTTGTTTTATTATCATAATCTGCAGAACCCCGTACGTTAACTTAACTGATGACGTTTGCAGGGCATTCCAAATGAGCGGTATTGTCAGCGAAGTCCACTTCAACTGATGTACCGTGTTCAGGGAGTAGGGAGCAGTGAACACTGCGTAGGGACCCTGTCGAATGGAACGCAGCTAGTGAGAATGCTTGCGCAAAGAGGAAGATAACCGATCTATCGCGGGTTTGTTTTATTAAAATGCATTTACTTCCACTTTGATTTGTAGCGTTTTACAGAGTGTTAACCTGTTTACATCTCTTTCGAAATGTATGTGAAGAGTGTGCTTAACTGAAAGAAAGCAAATAAAAGGACTCGTGGACCTACCAGTTCGTTTACACTGTCTTCCTATTCTTCATCTGAGCAGACGTTACAACACACGGACTGTTTAAAACGGGTTGGATATGTTTTGATTTTAAAACTGTTTTAATGCGAATATAGGCCTACACACATATAAGTAAACACTTTGCAGACTGAATGTTGTACAAAATAATGGATGTTTTTATGTCTCCACTGTCTGCCCTCCCCCCCCCCCCCCCCCCCCCCCAAAAAAAAATAAAAAAACTCTGCGGTTCTACGCGATTCACGTAAATGACCCAATTGACCAAGAAAACGGCGATTATCACCGAAAAGCGACAAGTTTGCAGGTATGCGTGAAAACAAGCTATATGCAGGATTTTTGCAGTGAAATATCCAAAAACCACTTGGCCAATGTTACATATTTTGTTTAGTTGATTACTTACAATATCCCAAAATGTTTCCAACTAATTGTAAATCATGAGAAAATTGTGATTTTTAACCAAGGAGCAGGGGTGAAGAGTCGTTAGTTAATGGCGTCATATCCACGTTCCGCTGCAATAGTAACCATGGCGACAGACGTGGACAACTGGGTGGGTTATGCCTGTTATGCATGCGCAACAGCGTGAGTCCCTAGCAGGGTTTTGTTCAAACATTATGGACCATAGCAAGCAGACTTTGAGACAAAAAGAGGACTGAAACGAAGATCAACATTTTTCGAGATGCCGAGAGCTCCACGTCCGCGACTAACTTCGACTTGACAGAGACGTGAGTGCTGCATGTTACTTGAGCAAACAGGTGTGCAAATCAATGTATATAAAACTAATCAATGTTATATAGTTCAACATGATGAAAAGTTTGAATATGATCTTCATGTTATTCTCTAAAGTTGACCTGACCTCTGACCTGTGTGAGTAATTCAGTGTGTAGTTCGGTAGAATTAAATGTCCTTATTCCTTTATATCCGTGGGACTCGAGGTGTGTGTGGCGCTGGTATACGTCTAGCAATCGCGCCCTGCTTTACACTACAGTCATGTTAAAATCATCAATGTATTCACTCATCCATATAAGATCCATGAGCTTGACAAGTTCCATAACTCCGCTTAATGTGGAATATACATCATTAATACATTAATGACGCCTTTGTTATTGTAAGAGGTTAGCGACCCCTGGTGGTGAAACAATCTTGCATATTGCACTTTTAAAAACAACAACTAAGGCCAGATTCACATATAGCACCTAAAAACGCGTAGAAAATGCTTGGTGCGCCGCATTCTCCCTTTTCTAAAGCGATAGGGCGGTTGCGCTCCAGTTGGTTCTTGTCACGTGACCTACTGTGCACTTGCGGCATTCTGAAAAGTTGAGATATTTTATTTCGAAGTGGCGTGGACGCGCTTGTAAAAAACGAGACCGAGACTGCGTCGCTCCCATTAAGAGCTACATTTGAAATAACGAACTTGAGCGCGCAAAAGACGCGATATGTGGACAGGCCCTAATAATGCATTTCATGTTGTGAAACTGTTGTACACGGTGCTTGGGAAGTCCTATTCTGCGGTGTGTTTCCCATAAGCATTGTTAGTCAACTATGTTTGCAAGTTCCGTTGTTATTGTTTCGCGTTTCCCGAAACCATCGTTCTAACGAACATTCGCAAACAGCATCACAGAGTTGTGTTTTTGGAGCGACAGAAGCAGAGTTTCTTGTTTACATGACGTGGACTCAATAAATACGTATTTTGAGCAAAATAAGCAAGCTGATATTCAGAGCAGCCCGTGTCTTATATTTAGAAGACATACAAATGTAATTTATGTCGTTTATTTGTCAAGCGTAGTTTTTGAAGACTGCACATGTGCAAACGTGCTCTAATGCATAAGAAAGAAACTATGATTGAATCTGGAAATAAAGCAAAATAAATGAGAAAAATGAGAAATAGCCTTCAAATGCCATGTCTGTAATTTATAGCAAAACATCTAGCGTTAATTCGATCTCAAACAAGTTCATTAAAATAGTAGCTCCTTAAGTGTGACATCATTAACCAACTATCAGATTTGTGCTGGTTGCTGAAGACGAGGACATGGGAACTTCTATGTACTTCTATGTAGCTAATTTATTAACAAACTACGCTTTGGAAAAAAAACTCCAGGAATTCAGTATACAACCATACATGGACGTCAACGAACAAACACTGAGGGAAAACACAGGCCTTAACAACCCATTCTCATCCCAAGACGTCATCTAACTGACGTTTTTGACCATACGACTATATCCTACGCTTTGGGCACCCTATCCTAGGGTGTCATCTAACTGACGCTTTACCTTTAGGGGGCTTTCACACTGGCAGTTTAGTTCGGAACGGGGCACGGTTCGCGAGAAAAATCGTTAATGTGAACGCTGTCATCGGACCCGGGTGCGCACTGGGGTACCGAACCCGAGACTGCCTGGAAGAGGTGGTCTGAGTTCGGTTGCTCCCGAACCGTGCCGCGGTTCGCGTGAATGTGCAAGCAACACAAGACTCGGGTGCGCACTTGTTCAGGAAGTAAAGTAACCTGCGCATGCGTTTTAGCTTATTGTGATGTATTCAGTTAAATAAAACACTTGTAAGGGATGATAGTGTTGATGATTTACCTTGGATACGAGCGAGTGTGAGCCTGCAGTGAATTCGTGCATTGCACGTGGAATTAGAGCAACACATTTGGAAATCTACCGTCTCCTCAAAAGAGTCCATTTGCAAGCAGCAGAAGTCCACCTTATGTGACACACGCATAGTAAACCTGTATTGTTCACTCAACTGCTCATAATAGCAGCAAATTAATAAAAAACCCACAATATTTAACCACGTTCTGCTTTCTATCATGCGACGCGCATGTTCGCGATGACGTACAGTAAGATGCACGCAAACGCACCAGGGTTCTATAGAATCAAGTTGAGTGTGAAACCAGACCAACGCTGCGGGGGGCGCGGAAACAACTGCGTTCGGGCTCGGACCGCAGCAAACGAGCCCAGTGTAAAAGCCCCCTTAGTGTCAGTTAGATGACGCGGGTAGGTTTAGGTCTGGGGTAGGGATAGGGTTAGACCACTAGGATAGTGTCATCTGACTGACGCTAAAGGGTGCCCTAAAGCGTCGGATGTTGACGTATGGTCAAAAGCGTCAGTTAGATGACGCCTTGGGATGAGAACAGGCTGGCCTTACATGTACTGGGGCTAACAGGATAATTAACAAGACACAGGTGATGGGAATTTCTAATTAAACAGGAAAAAAAAACCTAACAGGACTAAACCAAAATAACAAAGACAGGGGGAATCAAAATTACAGAATTGAACTGAACACATCAAAACTGTGACAGAAACGTGGTTGAACAAACAATTTGCAACAATATGGTTTCGGGGAAACAGTCGGGACACCAGTGTAATTGGTTTCTTCAACGAAGCATCACACTATATTTAAGCGAGCGAGTTACGTCGTTGTACGTGAAACACACCCCTGACAAAGTTTTCTCAGAAGAGGTAGTGTTGTTTTTAACAGCTGTGCTTTGAGATTATAATATTGTCCAAGTGTTTCAGTCACACATCCTTAGTAAAACCATGAAGCAGTTCACTACTGTTTTTCTGGGGTCTTTGGTGAAATCTAATCCCGTCTGGATTGGAACGTCTGTGATTATCTTCTTCAAACGCCTCTGTTTCTTTATTTTGACCTCGGTTGGATACTGAAGCTAAAACTTAATTTGCTTAAGCATTCCTTACTTATGGATTTAGCCATTTTTGCCAACTTTCTGAGTAAAATAGCTGTTGGTGGTCCAAGAACTGCTGGCATCCCCCCCGACATAAGATAATTAAATCAATAACGCGATGCTCATCATGCACGGCTCAAAACAGCTACTGTACAGTAGTAGCAGGAAAACTTTGTTTACACTGTACGCACACTTAATTCCTTATCTTAATTTGATACATAATGTTATTCTGTCCCATATGTACACTCACTAGGCACTTTTTTAGGTTCACCTTCCTAGAACCGGGCTGGACTTTTTGTCCTCAGAACGGCCTTAATTCTCCTAGGCTGAGATTCAACAAGGTGCTGGAAACATTCCTCAGAGATTCTGGTCCACATTGACATAATAGTCTCACACAGTTTCTGCAGATTTGCCAATTGAACATCTATGATTCAAATCTCCCGTTCCAGCACATCCCAAAGCTGCTCTGCTGGATCGAGATCTGGTGACTGTGGAGGCCATTGAGTCAATGAACTCACTGTCATGTTCAAGAAACCATTTGGAAATGATTTGAGCTTTGTGACATGACATGAAAGTAGCCATCAGAAGATGATACACTGCAGTCATGAAGGGATGGACAATGGTCAGCAACAATACTCGGGTAGGCTGTGGTTTACACCAGGGGTGTGCCGGTTTCAGAATTGGTGATGACTGTTATGACTTGAGTCAAATGTGACGGTTCGTCACATAACCGTCACCGTTTTTTTTTTTTTTGGGGGGGGGGGGGGGGGGGGGGGGTTTGCGGAGGAAAAAGTCTTCCTCTTTAAAGCTATTAGAATTCCATTCCTTATTTTATGTAATATTCTAATAATATTCCTATTATTAATCCTATTATTTTCTATTATTAATATTTACGCCATTACACATACTTATGGATCGTCAATGCCACTATAGCCTGCTGTTGTCAATCCCCGCGCTATATACAGATGTAATGGAGTGCACGTCACCGAAAGTAAAAGATTTGAGCTGCATTATTGATCATTCAAAATCAGCAAAGACAGCAGTAAGGGAGAGCGGCAACAGGCCTGGTAATATCATGTCATTCCCTTAACTTATTTTTAATGAAGATGGTAGTGTTAAGCGTCTGTGACTTACTTTCACTTTGATTTGCGATAGATTGCGGCGCATTGGCTTGATAAATAGGGGCTCAGATCTGAGGTGATGTGATCGTCATATCGCGTCGGAAGTTCCGGGAGTCTCCCGCATATGGATAGCGTCTCCCTGATGGCCGCAAATTAGTTAAAGTCTCCCAGAATCCGCGCATCACATACATATAGCGCGCGACGCGTGCATGGCAGAGATGGAGTGAACGAGACGAGACCTTGCAAATATGTGCCACGCGAAAGCTAGTCCCGCACTCTCCTATTGTTAATAAGAGAGATTGGTAGTGTTGGCATTTGTAACAAATACCGTTTTTCCGCATATTCTGCTCACAAGCTCATCAAGATTTTCTGGTTTTCCGTTGCCATCTGGTTTAAACCCGAAACGTGCCAATAAGCGATTTAACATTATTTTTCGCAACGAGATCCATCTGTTTTACCTTTCTTCACAAAGTTCTCACGTGTAAAGTGACGGCTCCTGTATACTCCTGCAGCAGGCAGCGCGTCCGCTCCCATGCACCACGCGATCACACGCTGTGCTTATGGGCACCAAAAATAGCCCCACCTCAGTGGTCTGTTGGATCGCACGTTAATTGTCCTTTTTAATTAGTATTTAAACATTCTCTATGACGATTTTTTTAAAAAATATATATATATATATATTACACGGTTTTGGCGGTTATAGAGTTCTAATGACGGTTTTCAACTATAACCGTCGGTCTCACGGTTATATAATAACCGTCACACCCCTAGTTTACACGCTACTCAGTTGATTCTTAGGGGGCTTTCACACTGACAGTTTAGTTCGGAACGGGGCACGGTTCGCGAGAAAAATCGTTAATGTGAACGCTGTCATCGGACCCGGGTGCGCACTGGGGTACCGAACCCGAGACTGCCTGGAAGAGGTGGTCTGAGTTCAGTTGCTCCCGAACCGTGCCGCGGTTCGCGTGAATGTGCAAGCAACACAAGACTCGGGTGCGCACTTGTTCAGGAAGTAAAGTAACCTGCGCATGCGTTTTAGCTTATTGTGATGTATTCAGTTAAATAAAACACTTGTAAGGGATGATAGTGTTGATGATTTACCTTGGATACGAGCGAGTGTGAGCCTGCAGTGAATTCGTGCATTGCGCGTGGAATTAGAGCAACACATTTGGAAATCTACCGTCTCCTCAAAAGAGTCCATTTGCAAGCAGCAGAAGTCCACCTTATGTGACACACGCATAGTAAACCTGTATTGTTCACTCAACTGCTCATAATAGCAGCAAATTAATAAAAAACCCACAATATTTAACCACGTTCTGCTTTCTATCATGCGACGCGCATGTTCGCGATGACGTAAGATGCACGCAAACGCACCAGGGTTCGATAGAATCAAGTTGAGTGTGAAACCAGACCAACGCTGCGGGGGGCGCCGGAAACAACCGCGTTCGGGCTCGGACCGCAGCAAACGAGCCCAGTGTAAAAGCCCCCTTAGAGGTCAACTCGAAGTGTGCCAAGATAATATCGTCCACACCATTATACCAACTGAATGGTTTATACAAGACAGGATGGATCCATGGTAGGGTCAATGATTGGCTGATTAGATATTTGTGTTAACGAGCAGTTGTATAGCTAAAAAATAGTCTAGAGTATTGCAATGGGTTCTGTAATGCCTATATTTCAAGATGGTCCTCACTGCAGAAGTCGAAATCCAGTGGGAGGAGTTGGATCCAGATCCAATTCCGCCCACCTCACATACCTAAACCCACCCATCTCCACCCCCTAATCCCTAACCCCACCCCTAATCATACGCTTCTCTACCCCCTGATCCCTAACCCCACCCATCTCCACCCCCTGATAACTAATCCTACCCATACCAACCCCTAATCCTACCCACCTCCACCCCCTGATCCCCAACTCCACCCCTAATCCTACCCATCTCCACCTTCTGATCCCTAACCCCACCCCTAATCCTACACACCTCCACCCCCTGATCCCTAACTCCACCTCTAATCATACGCTTCTCCACCCCCTGATCCCTAACCCCACCCCTAATCCTATCCATCTTCACCCCCTGATAATAAATCCTACCCATACCCAACCCCTAATCCTACCCACCTCCACCCCCTGATCCCTAACTCCACACCTAATCCTACCCATCTCCACCCCCTGATCCCTGACCCCACCCCTAATCATACCCATCTCTGCCCCCTGATCCCTAACCCCACCTCGAATCCTATCCATCTCCACCCCCAGATAACTAATCCTACCCATACCCAACCCCTAATCCTACCCACCTCCACCCCTGATCCCTAACTCCACACCTAATCCTACCCATCTCCACCCCTGATCCCAAACTCCACCTCTCATCATGCGCTTCTCCACCCCCTGATCCCTAACCCCACCCCTAATTCTACCCACCTCCACCCCCTGATCCCTAACTCCACCTCTAATCATACCCATCTCTGCCCCCTGATCCCTAACCCCACCCCTAATCTTACCCATCTCCACCCCCTGATACCTAACTCCACCCCTAATCCTACCCATCTCTGCCCCCTAATCCCTAACCCCACCCCTTATCCTACCCACCTCCACCCCCTGATCCCTAACCCCACCCCTAATCTTACCCATCTCCACTCCCTGATACCTAACTCCACCCCTAATCCTACCCATCTCCACCCCTTAGATCTGGATCTAACTCCGCCCCCTGGATCTCGTGTACTGCAATGAGGTGCTACTGCTTATTTCAGTGATCAATTGACTTAACTTAAAAAAACTGAAGAAACCCATTGCCTTAAAATTATTTAGTAAATAAACATTATGCATAAATTAAAAAGTTATGTGGAATTGTCAAGTTCACATAACCTTTTTTTTCCAATTATGCAAAAAGTTTATTTATTTAATAATTTTCAGGCAACTGTTTTTCTCACTTTTTTAAGTGAAGTCAACTAATCAGTTTTTACTGTGAATCATGACATGAAATCACAGATATTTGTAACAATATTGTTTAGAAAACTAATATGATCCAAACATATGGGGAAAATCTGTAGAAAAATGGAACGGTACAGGTAATTATCTGCCAAGACATTATCCACTAAATTTACAGACATTTCCTTTAATCATAAAACAAGACGATGCAATGAGTAAGTTACTGGTAAACACGTGCACAAAATATAGTATATATTTCTGCAATGTTTTAGTGTAATGAGATGATTCTTGGTATAAGTTATCACAACCATGACCTTAGGCTACTTGCAATGCTTCAGCACAGCACCACCTACTGGTCAGGATAAGTTTAAGTCAAGTCAAGTATATTTATATAGCGTTTTTCCCAATATAGATTGCGTCAAAGCAGCTTCACAGTCTCAATCTAAACATAATAACAATGTTCGTTTCTTAGTGGAAAAATATCCACGTTTGGTAGAGCTGATCAGGAGTATTACTGATTGGTCAATTAATTTGATTATCCCGACTGAGCAAGCCAAAGGCAACAAACTTTAAGTTTACTGTGAATTGATAAAGTCAGTTTTACACACATGGGGTAGGAGGGTCACAAATGACACACCCCACATACTGTACACACATCCAAAACACACACTTTTCTTCTTGCTGCTGTTTTACTGCCTCTGAGGTCACTGGGTTGAATGTTTTTGCCATAGATTAATCATGAACATCTGCAAACTGAGACGCAGACACACCAACACATTGACAAGTAATCAGACACACACATTATGGATGGTCCCTAAACAAACTGATGATTGTCTCAATCTTTATAGGAGGATGAGCTCCTATCTCCAAAAATTTGGGCTGTCTTTCAGAAATTAATTACTTACAGTGTGCAGAGACACAGACAGAGTCAAGACAGAGATACTGTAGACACGAGCTAAAAAAGCAAACAGCCATCAATTAAATACTGCACTTTACTGGTCCTCCAAAATACTAACCCCAATATTTACATGAAAATGAGAAATGTACATAATTATTGGTTTTCGTATTTCACACAGAGAGTTTTACATTTGTCAAACAAATACTATATAATTATACTTCTGCTTTTGTGCAAATGAATGCGAGAAGATATCTTAAAATTAGTTCTTTTTTAGGAAGTTTTAAAGTAACAACAGAATGGAAAAAGTCCCTTTTCCTGTGCTCTTCCTGTCATCTGACTTAAATTGTGGTGGTGGACTAAATCCACAAAACACCAACACACACTGATGTGGACATAATGACCAGTGCAAATGAATGCAAAAGGCCACACATACTTACAATCTGATATTCTTTACGGCACTGAAAATAAATAAAATATGTTTCAATTTAATTAACTCACATTTGCAGAAAAAAAACACAATGTGAAATTAATAATGACACAACATTGAGTAATATCTGTATTGTCTTCAACTGTTCGTGTTATTAATTTAGTCAGCTTGTGTTTGTAATTGTAATTTAGATGAAGAGCAAACCACATTTCTATCTTCTAAAATCCTATAAATTGGGTTGCAAGCATCCAGAGCCAAGGTATGGCAGACACTGAGGACTTCATACAATCTCACACCCTCAACGTGACAGTCCCCGTTTCTGTATACACATTTTTCCCTCATTTCAAAGCTCAAAAGTCTGAATATTATCCAATTCAAATATTAATTTTATTTTTGATTACCAAAAACATTTTCGTTCATCCTATAAAGATTGTCCTCATTTGTAAAACAAAAATTCAACCATTCAAAAACCACCACCAATCAGAACAGCTTGTGACAAGATGACATTTTCCAGTGAAAACTCTTCTGTTAACACAGTCTCATCCCAAAAAGTCATATAACTGACGTCTCGGACGTCTTTTGACCATACGTCAATATCCGCCTTTTTAGGGCCCCCTTAAACGTCGGTAGATGGCGATCCCGGGCCGTCTTACAACTGACGCTTTACCTTTAACGTCAGTTAAGTGACGGGGTAGGTTTAGGTCTGGGGTAGAGTCAGGATCCCATAACCTCATCTACCGACGTTTAAGGGGGCCCTAAAAAGGCGAATATTGACGTATGGTCAAAAGACATCCCAAAACGTCAGTTATATGACGTCTTGGGATGAGACTGCGCTGCTTCTGTTGGTCATATTTCCAAAAAGTATAATCTGTGACTCTGAATGTCAGTATATCCACACCGGCGCGGTAACTGACAGCCTCACAGTCTCCTCAAACAACTCACATAAAGTTGATATTTCTTTCGAATAGCTGCAATTGCAGAGATGGAGACAAAGGTGAAAAACTACGGACTGCAGCTTTAAGTGCATATATATATATATATATGAAAATGGAGAATATCAAGAGTGTCTGTCCACACTAGACGCAACGCGACTGTGAGATGCCACACGTCAATCAAAACTCACAGCCATTCAGAACAGCGTGTGGGCGGAGTCTCTGTGAAAGCGCACTGTTGGCCCGCACTCGCATTGGAAATGGGTAAGGACATAATCAAATCAAGCAATAACATTATTAAAAATCGAAACATTAACAAAATATACTCATTGACTAATTTTGTAATGAAGTACAGTTGTATGTTTGCATAGAATTCATTTTGAACGCTATATTATATGCTTTCAAAATCTGAGGTAAATGATCCGTTTTCGCTTGTGGCACAGTGACCTAATGCCTTTGAACTTCGACAATCAGTTCCTCGTCGTCCGTGTTTGATGATTAAATATTCATGACACGCAGAACTTCCATCCAATGAGATCTCTGTGTGGGCGGATCTGTCAGCCGCGACGTCGCAGAAATAGGAACCGTTTCTAAATTAGAAACTTCACGTGTGGCCGTCGCGTCCGGTAGGACAAAAACTGATTAACATGGAAAAGATACCTTTTATCGTGTGTCGCGGCGTCGCGTGTAGTTAGGACTAGGGTTGGGTATCGTTTGAATTTGAATGATTCTGATTCCGATTCCAATTCCTTGTTTCAATTCCGGTTCCTAACGATTCTCGATTCCGATTCTTTTAAGAGGCAGGGTCAAAAAAATGTTTAGCTAACCTTGCTAACCAACGGTCTTTCTGAAGGAAATAATCCTCTCTGAAGGAAATACTCCTTCTGTCACAAATACTCCTTTTGTCACAAATTTTGCATTTTGCCGAGATTTCGTATTTTTAGAAAAGTGAAGCCACACTTTGGACCGCCGACGTAAGCTACTGATGTTCGACTCGCGCGGTTATGCCAACACTTCCAGTAGACGCTTCTTCGTTGGTGTTGTTCAGTGGTTTCTTCTTCCGCTCGGCGGACTGTGAATATCAAAACGAGGAATCGAAATTTTAACTTTTGAACGATTCCGGGAAAAACGAAAAGTTAGTCCCGGTTCCAATCGATACTCGATTCTCGATACCCAACCCTAGTTAGGACACGGTGTCAGTTGATACTCTAGCTGCTCAGGGTGTCAGTATAGACCCTGTTTATGAGGACGATTGACCTGCATTTTCTTGCCAAATGCCCTGTTGATGCCAACTCCACAACTGACTCATTCTTTAGATCACTGGAAAACCCCTCGTAGAACATTGTGGTCAGGGCTTTATTATTTCACCTGCATTTATTATTTCCCTGCAGCCTCAGCAACAACACAGGCTCCTTTCAGAATGAAAAGATGAGTATAAGTTTCTCAGCTCTGGATGATGGGATCACTTTCTGGGTTCCATGGTTGACCCAAATTAAACTAACTGTAATATTAGAAATTAGAGGACTATCAGGAGACTCTTACCCTGTTGAAAAGACCAGCCGAACTGCCTTTAGCACCACAACACGCAAATGTCTATCCTCAGGAACAACCATCAAAACTGAAAGTGCCTGTGATTAGTCAGTAGAGCCTTCTTACCCTGCCACCTCCTGAAGGGAGAGATGATTATTTATAACGATAATTATGATCGTAATTATTCTAAAGGCAATAAGCCCATTAGTCTGTCTGGCCATAAATAGACCCATCCATCATTCTCCATCTGCACATGTCTGTCAACTTAGTCCAGGTCTTTCCCTCTGTACTGTATCCTCACTGTGAGCAATTACAATTATTTTATCTTTTTAATTTCTAAATAAATGTTCCTGACCTTTCCTAAACTGTTCATTGTGCACTTTATTCAAAAGAAGAGTAGATTGTATATGAAATGTAATAACTCTCTATGCCTCTGAAACTACTTTTTTGCTGATATAACCAAGCCTTTGTGAGCAAGAAAATACAATATTATCCAGCTAGATTTCCTGCAGTAAATGTGAGTGGTGCTTGTCTGTGCAAAAGTGACTGCCATGATTCTAGGTGTTTCTACGTGGTTGTTTCCTGACCTCGAGTCAAAAGAGTCCACCCTCTCTGGTATTCTGATCTCTAGATATGACTCTCTTTCAAAGAGACTGTACAACATTTTTGGCTGACATTGTCATTTTTCAGACAAAAATCGTAAAAAGTCCTATTTCCTGCAACATCTGCAACTAATCTAGGGTAGTCTGTGTCCCGTTTGAACAATTTTAACATTGCTTTTAACATTATCACACAAAAACTAGTAATTGTCTACCAAGTAAATTATGATCATTAATGTCTATTGTGATTTATGTTCTGTTTGTGGGCTTTTATGTTGCGTTTTCTTTTGGTTCTCGTGTTTCCTTCATGTGTTTAGTTCCTGTATGGTTACTCATTGGTTAATTGATTATGTTCACCTATGTCTTGTTTGGTTTCACCTTTAGCTATGCATTTGAGCTAATTTTGGCTCTTTAATTTGTCCTGTCTTGTCCTGTCTTTCTTTGTGTTAGTGAAGCTGCTACTTTGACTTTTGCCTTCTGAATTTTGTTTTTGTTTTTAGAAATAAAATAATATAAGACTGTAAATAGTCCATATTTTCCACAGTTACATCAAAAAGACAAGACGTACTTTTTTTTCTAATTTTCCCCATGTCATGTACAGGAAATGGCCAACACAGACTCATGAAAATGCATATCTATACCACGATTGTCATTTCTTGTGGCATTTATACGCCAAAAATGGTTTTTGCATGTATATGCTACGCACTAAAAAACCCTAGGGTAGGTTTAGGGAGGAGGGGGGTGGGGGAAAAGTGCGTATCATATGCACGTGAAAAACGCGTACCATATACGTGCAAAAACTGTTTTTGACGTATAAATGGCACGAGAAATGACATTCGTGCTATAAATACGAACTTTCATGAGATCGGGCTCGAAATGGCAGCCTAGTTCAGTTAAAACACTCATCTTTAATGTTCTAAAATGATCTTACCAGCTAATTTGAAATGTCTTAAAGGGGCCATGGCATGGGAAATCAAATTTACCTTGATCTGTTGACATATAAGAGGACTTTCTACTAGGGGTGTAACGATTCACTCGTTTTCTTGATGCATCGATTGTAAATCCTGACGATGCATATGCATCGATCCTGAAACATGTATTTTGA
This sequence comes from Cyprinella venusta, assembly GCA_038021265.1. Taxonomy (NCBI): domain Eukaryota; kingdom Metazoa; phylum Chordata; class Actinopteri; order Cypriniformes; family Leuciscidae; genus Cyprinella; species Cyprinella venusta. Next base: position 3,351,497 of record CM075883.1, read on the forward strand.
AACGTGAATCGTTTATTTACGTGAATAATCGATTTAAAAGGCTAAGACAGGGCTCCAGACTGCGACCAAATGGGCGCATTTTGCGACCAAAATTTGTCAGTGTGCGACTGAATTTTACATCCAGTCGCACATGTGCGACCAGTAAATTTGCCACACGTTAAACGCATGGTAAGAGTGGAAAGGGCGCGTGAATGAATCCGTGACAGAATAGCGCGCATAAATATCACAGAGACGGAGACAAATATCGCAACCTGCTATGTGCGTCTGAGCAACAGGGTTTCCGTTGTCCGGTAATTACCGGACATTGGCCGGGAAAAAAATTAAATGTCCGACAAAATAAAATCTCTCCGGTCAAATTGTCCGATTAAAATTGCCTAATAATCCCGCCCCCTGCCACAATCTGAACTAGAGAATAAGCCTAAAATCTATTAAGCAAAAATACACCGACATTTGGCTATGTTATAAAGGAACAGGCTCTACCGTTTGAATGTTGTTAGACGGCACATATGGCCCGGAGCGCCTTATATTTGGATCAATTGGTTAATAACGCTCCACGTTATTACTCGCGCTCGTGTCCATTTTATGCCCGCTCTGTCACACGGACAGTTCAACCTCGTATAATCAATAATCAAATCACTGTTCCCGGCGCTGCTTCACAGAATGTTCATAAAGGCTCCCAGTTCAGCGCTCAACGCAGTTTGCTTCGCGCTCCACTCAAATCGCCCCCGCTCGCTCCAAAAAACGAAAGAAATCTGCATGTATTTTTATTTCACTTTTAGGTTAGACCACAGCCTTACCTTACAAAGAACTAAAGACCAACAACAACATTTTCCAAACAGAAATGTTTCATTTCAAATTACAAATAAGGACTAGCAAGAACAGGAAGCATACACAAAAAGTCCTGTAAAATTAAACGAATAAATGGGCCTAATAATATGAATAAAATTATATAAACAAAAATACACATAAAATTTTTAAAAGTAAATTATAGGCCAGCATTTTGATAACTGAACTTTTGCCCATCGCACACGATAAAAATGTAAATAGGCTTATAACCGTTGTACATAAAAACTGCTGTAAAATTAAACGAATAAATGGGCCTAATAGGCTAATATAACTAAAATAAAAATATGAACAAAATTATAAAAAATATATACATAGGCCTACATAAATGTTTAAAAGTAGGCTAATTAATTGTTAGGCCAGATTTTGATAAGCCTATGATTTTTGCGCAGCGCGCAATATTAAAATTTAAATTGGCTTATATCATCTGTAGACACACAAAAAAACTGTAAAATTAAACGAATCAATGGGCAAATTTTTAAATAAAGAATTTTTATTTATTATATAAATAAAAATCACATCAACATCAACGTGTTAAATTAAATACATTTTGGTAATGGTAGGCTAAATTAACTATTAAGGCCACCAGACGCCATATCTAACTGATTTTTTTTGCGCAGAGAGCACGTGGATGACAATTTAAATTGTCTCAAACTTAAAAAAAGAAAAAAAAAAAGAATTGCTTTCCTTATCTAGCCTACAGTTCTCTTGAGTTCACCTTCAAGAACACGAGTTTGGACTGAGGGTCTGAGGCTTCAGACACATGCGGTGGTTTCTTGAAAGCAAGGCAGCAGCGGAGAAAACCCTCTCTGCGCTCGCAGACTCGCTTGGGGATGCTGAATACAATGCAAGCAACTTTAGTCAGGCAGGGACGTGACTAAAGTTGAGGGTTCTCACTGCAGAATCGGATCAAGATGAAAGCAGCGAAGTCGAGAACAAGGTTACGCGGCATATGCGCATTGCAAGTTGTGGAGAGACACTGCGAAGTTTTGATTTTAAGTCGGCAGCTGTACATTTCAGCACTGCAAAACATCGTAAAAAGCCTAAAATTACGCAAGACAGTGTTATAGGCCTAGTCATTTGTTTGTTCCAATTAATTTGACAAGGAGTCATTTCATGGTGGCCAATTTAAATGTTACCATGAGACGCTACTACAGTATATAATTAAGTTCGCTTGAGTAAAAACTAGGCTACTATTCAGATATTGTACGGACGTTCATGTTTTCATCTTTTCTATTTGAAAGTTATGCTAATAAACATGTTGCATTCTATACGGCCTGATTATGTCATTTTTTAAGTTACATAGCCTGCCTCCAGTTTTCCTCAACTTGACTAATTAAGAGACGGTATTTGACCGGCTTATCATCAAAATGTCCGTTAAACTAAACCTCTGCCGGTCACTTTGACCGGCACCATTTTTTTCTAGCGGAAACTCTGCTGAGCAATAAGCGATCTATCGACTCGTTACCTAGCAGCGAATGCAAACAAAACGAAAGTGGAACTAAAATACGCAACTCATATGGGCTATGCATATGGGTTATTAGGTTGATAGAGAAGCGCATAGCCGTTCTTATGGAGCGCCCCGAACCAGTGACAGTAATAAAGCCCTGAACTTGCCAGTCGCGGGCCGATCTCGATCAGATCCAGTGAAGAAATCCACTGAATTCGCGTCAGAATTAATAACATCATCACTACGAGATCCAGTGAGAAACACTCCGATTTGGCGCAGATTTCTGTTATAAACCATATCAGACCAAACAGTGCTGACGTGGAAACCAGGAGAAACACTCATAGAAGGCTTTCAGTCCACAAATCAGCAACATTCACCATGGATTTAGGCTAATGTCTTATTTAAACACTTATTTAAAAAAAAAAAATACCATTGTAAACAGTAGGATGTTTATTGGCTTTCACTCCGAGTCCTTAATATACATGTTTTCACTATTTTTTTTAATTAATATTAAGACATTATAAATGATAATAACTAAAGTTAACTTCATCTAAATCCTAAATTAAGCTTAGTGATTTATTGTCAGCCCCAGTGCAACCAGTTTGTTTTTTTTGTTTTTTTGTAGAACTCGGTGTAAGTTCTCATTTGAGGCGGTGCTGCCCTCAAATTTGAGTCTGGAGCCCTGTGAACTTAAAATAAAACAGCATATCATAATGTTAAGTCTATTTATTATTAAAGAATATGTCAGTATTACAGTTATTTTGGGGAAAAAATGATTAATTGCATTGCAAGCTGATTTAAGGTGTGCCCCTAAATTTTCTGCTTGCGCTCCTAAAATTTTCAGTCAGGGGCAACAGCGCTCCTAGTAAAAAAAGTTAGTCTGGAGCCCTGTAAGAATCGAATTAATTCCGATTTTATAGCAATTCAGTAGTTTAAAATATATAAACACAACCTTAAAGTGTTCCTGGTACAAGCTGCCTCACGCATTGGCCGTCATAGGACATCCGCATTTGATTGGTTTCACGCGCTCACACACCCCTGATTTCTCACGCGGAAGCCCGGTCGGTCAAATGCCTGAAAGATGAGTTTATCTTTCTACCTGTTGAGCTACTCGTGTCGTGATCAGCTTGTATTACCGCAAATTAGTTAAAATCTCCCGGAATTCTAGAGCGAGCGTGCATACGAGACAGAGGTTGTGCTCCAAACCGCGTATCGCACGTCCACACACGGCTGCACGCACTCGGCAGAGAGGGAAAGCGATAGAGAGACCACCTTGCGTGTACGTGTTGTGCCCCTGTTAAAAGGGAAATAGAACTATATTACACGGACACGATGTGGCTTCAGTCAAGTCCAATGTTGTAATGCATTTACCATGAACAGCATAATATATTTACTCAGTATCACAATTAACCATGTAATTTTCTCTTTACACAGGCTGATCTCATGAAGTAGCGTGTGTATGACACGCCAATTCGTATTTGCATTTTTGGCGTGTTATCAAGACGCATAATCGCTTTTCAGCGTGTTTATGAACGCCGTTGACTTAACGTTATATAAATATAGGACTTACCTCAATCCCGTCCCTAAACTTAACCGTCACAGGGGTTAATGGCATTTATGACTGTTCCCTTACCATCCTAGGGAAAAAAAGATATGACTTACCTCAACCCTATCCCTAAACTTAACCGTCACTGGGGTTAATGGCATTTATGACTGGACATTTGACGCGCGTGTTCTGACACGCGGGATGACGCGGACGTTAATGGCGTAGACATACACGCATACACGCGGATACACGCGAATAGCTCAAAATGCGTAGAAATAATACGCCACTTGACTCGAAAGTGGCGTGTATGTTTATGCAAAAGTCATGATGTCATGTTGCTTTACACGACATAATAATGTCCCTCTAAGAATTACACAATTAGTAAAAACATCAGCTGGTCGGTAATGACTCCTTATTACAAAATATCTGAGTCAATCTTTAAAGTTAGTTACCCAAAAATATATCAAAGCATTTTTACAGCATCTTAAAACAACATTGGCAAATTACCTTAAAAAAAGAACATTAATAAAACAGACTGCTTAAACAAGAGATTTAACTTAACCCCGTAAATTGCTTGGAAAATACAAAGAGCACAATAGAATATTATGTAATGCTAAATACTACTGTTTTATAGTCATTCATTCAGAATACACATTTTAACATCAGTAGTAGGCTAACGTTGCACTTAACACAGAAAGTATATTGTTTCTTCACATTAAACACTATTTTTGTATAAACTTTAACAATAATACTTTTACCTTTTTTTCTACGATATAAAACAAATACACAGAGAAAATGGCGGCGCCTGCACTTTTACATTAGCATCACGCTTTTAATCTCAGGCCACGTGACATAGTTAGCATACAGGCAACACTGGATCAACACTTCACGGTTAGCCTGCTAAATGTGCATATATCAAATACTATAAACAATAAATTTCCTCCCTACATGTTCCTTATGGTATTAGACATTTATATAAATCGTTCAAACATATTACAGCCGACTATCTTACCTGTTAAAAGGGAAATAGAAAGATATTACACGGACACGATGTGGCTTCAGTCAAGTCCAATGTTGTAATGGCCGCGCGTTCAGTACGCAGGCTGAACAAGGCATAAGCAATTGTTAACAGATCCTCCGATCACAAACCGGAACTTTTAACTTACAGCAAAAGAAAGTGAAACTTATAAGCAAACACAGCATATTGTATATTCAAGTGCGTTACCCAATGCTATAGAAGCCAAACAAGCATTCCAAACACATATTGTCTTTTTTTTATCCTATTATGCTCTTTAACCTCAACTCACAAAGCAATAGATCACTGATCTACCGATCATATATGTATTTTCTTTCTCGTTTTATAAAAAAAAATGAATTAAATATTTTTAACCAGTGCAGCAATGCAATGACTTAAACATTTTAACTTTTTAACCTTAAGATATGAAAAAGATTTTTAACTTGCACCTTTTTATAAATAATATTAATTATCTTTTAACTTGCATCAACCCATTCAATGTATCATTACTACATCAATTTTATCATCCTTACATACGGAGAGTCTTTCCATGTATGAATGAAAGCATTTTATTTCATAGTGCCCACGCAATGGCATGGTAGCTTTATCAATGGCTTGAGAACTATTGCTTTCTCGACAGAGAGCTCAGCTGGAGATCTCAAACATGGACTGCTCAAAAATCTGTAGTTACATGAGAGCTATGGGACCAAGCGCGAGCAAAATCCAGTGAAAAGATGTTAACGAGTGCACTGAGAGGACGCAAAATGAAACTAATAAAAACGTCTCCATTAATTTGTACATGTAGTCATTTAATGCAATACTTTAAAAGCCTTTTTCAAAATATTGGCTACTTAGGTAGGTTTCTACAAATGCTAATTTGTTGGCCATTGAATTTATTTTATATTAATATATTCATTAAAATTTAAAACAAATATGAACTAACATTAACAATGGACAAAATCCCCACTATCTGACCCCTGAAGGCCGCTGTGTAGGCTAATTCAAACCCAGACAAAGACCCATTGGGTGAAGCATTGAAATAATACTATAATGCATATAAAAAATTAAGAATCGAATCGAATTAATCGAATCGCATCGAATTTGGATGTGAATCGCATCGAATTGAATCGTTCTGAATATGCACAAATCGTTCTTGAATCGAATCGAAAACCTATGAATCGTGAATCGAATGGATTCGCTGTCTACCCAAAGATTCACAGCCCTACTTTCTACCATTAAGATATCCTGCAAATTCCATAGCTTAAAATGCCTTCCTCATTATAAACAAAGCATTTATTAATCAAACTTGCTTTTGATATCGCACATGCAAATATATATGCAAATGCCTGCCTCCAGAGCAAGACACTGATAAATAGTAATACATCGTCATGTTATAGGCCCCGCCCACTTGCATTCAGACACTTAACGACTGACATTTCCTTACTCTGGACGTGAGCGTCGCGTCAAAAGCAAATAGAAGCCATTACAATGACTGACGCTGTCTACACTGATACAGTACACAGGTGTGCGCTCAGTTTCTGACACTCCACACACTTGAGTCTGTCGACGACAGGACAAATGGAAGAGGGATTTGAAAGAACGTTTGCTTTGACATTCATAGAAGCGTCGGAAACAAGGAAAGGGTTTATTTTAAAGGCGTCCTGGATCTCGCTTATATCTTTGTTTTGTAGTCAAGGAACAGTGTAATGGAGAGTTCGCGAAGAAACTTTTGTCACCAGATGAAGCAGCAACTGTTCTGGATCTGACATAATCCGTAAGTAAATGATTTCATAATGCTTTGTCTATAAGCAACGGTTTTTAAAACACTTACTCGTGTGTAATAGTAGATGTTGATACTGTTTCCTATGCTATGACGATAGCCAATCAAAATGGGCGTTTGCTGACAAACCTTAAAGGAGCCACCTCTTAAAAACGGGTCCTTTCAGACAGAGGGTTGAAAATAATCGTTTTTCCGCATAAATATTTTTTTCTTGTGCAAAAGGGTTATGTTGGTACGTTATTTTCATATGCGATAGAGCATTAACATTTTAGCATTTTATTTCCGAACTCCTGCGATGTATAATAAAACCAACCCTGTATCACACGAAAAACGTTCTGAGGAAACTATTTTGTAAATCGCAATTACGTTACATGCCAACATATAAGCAGTGCTATTACGTTGGTCCTTGACGTAATATGTCTCATTGTTGATACGTAGATACTAATACGTAATTTTCAAATATGTAAAACGTACGTATTGTACGTTTGGATAGATGTAAAAACGTATAATATGGACGTATTTGTAAAATTTAAACGTAACATTATTACGTTTTTACAGCTATAAAACGTTAACTATTTACGTCTATTTCATATCATAACGATATCTGTATACTTTCACTTTTAAAGATAAATGTAACAAGATCCCTTAATCCTACTCCCAAACCCTAAACATATTCATTTTATACAGAATATAAAAAGGATAAAACATAATGGACATAGATGAGTTTTAGCATTACAATATATTTTGAGCCACTAATCCTACTCCCAGACCTAAACATAACCATTCCTAAAACTACGCAATTATACAGAAAAAAACATAACAGACAGAGGTATACGTTTTACAATAATTTATTTATTGGGAAAACGTCAAAACCGGTAACGTTAACATTACCAAAAGTCGTTCACATCGCAGTCCTCTGGCAGTATTATAGTAGTTGTGTATGAGGTACAGTGCAGAATTAAAGTTATTGGAAATGTTAATCTGATTTCGGTTCGCTCTCTGAAGGCGCGCACTCTTCTCCATTTCAAATGTACTACACCGACTGAAAAACGGCATGTCGCAATCTGTGACGAAGCAGGCGAGCGTTTGATATCACTGCCGTAAAACATGTCGTAACGCTTCTTGAAGGCGCATTTTTTGAATTTGAATTCATCACCAACGCGGATTCGACGTTTGCGGTCGCTGCTGAGAAATGAAGATGAAGATCACTGGATAAAATACTGAATTTGGATCTGTTTCTTGCAACCAACGTATGGATTCTTGAATTTGGTTTACATCAAGCTAATAAAATGTATGTCTTTTGTGAATGTATCAGTATGTTGCGTTTTATTGGAGAAAATGCTTTTTGTGTAAATACTAACTAAATATTACAAAATGGTTAAACAAGGTATTTTTAAGGTTAAAAGTGTATCAAAGTCAACGATTATGCATAAATTGTAAAGAAACCTGCTTTGGATGTATTATGTTCAGGACAAACGTAATAGCACTGCAATAGTATTAGGTTAAGGACGAACGTAATAGCACCGCTTATATGTTGGCATGTAACGTAATTGCGATTTGCAAAATAGTTTCCTCAGAACGTATTTCGTGGGATACATAGTTGAATAAAACATTGCTAGATTTGCTTTCATCTCAACTGAACATGCTTTTAGCGCCCCTCACTGGACATTTCACTTGGAAAGTGTCACGAAACATGTAAGAAGTAACATAATATCATTTTGCAGAAATGCCCCCACAGGCACGTTTTTCCAACGAGCCTGGGTGGATATTCTTTCGTAAAAAGTTGAATAGGTCAGGGGTTTGTTCAAATAGCAATAGAGTTTGTCTTGACGTGAACTCCTCTCCCAGGGCAGAGCTGTAGTTTGGAAAAGTTCTGGTGTCTCGTTCCTTCGGCAGTGTATTTACTCTCTTTTTCTCTCAACCCAAATACACTCACATATTTTCTTTCTCCCTGTGTCCCTCATTCTTTGTCTCTCACTCTCTCTCTCTGGTAACATCTGGAATAAAGGTGGGTGGCAGTGAGCCAGTAGAGTTCAGCTGCAGCCATAAAACTAACAAAAATAAATGTGACTCCAGGCTCAGATGCAGTCCAAACTCCACACCTCAGTTAACCATTTCCCTCATCACGCTTACCAACAGTGTGTGTGTGTATGTGTGGGGCATACAGCAGGGAGGGAACAGGATGTGTATGTTACAAAACTGTGGGATTCATTACCGAACATGGTGATAATCACAGTCTCAGTGTGTGGATGGGGTGTACATGCAGTGCGTGTCCTGTCGAGTGAAGGAATAACTGGACTAATGATTAAGGTGGAGTAGGATCGAATCTGAACTGAAAAGTACACACACCAGCTTCTAATCCAGTGCTGTTCTTGTCCACTTTATATACTGGAATGTTCTGCACTATATCAAATATTTTCTTAAACGTGGAGTTTCGCATATCCACCCCCAAGACAAACACTGTGCTATCTCTATTCGGGTTACTTTGCTGGCACACACACTCCTTCTGCTGTTTTTTTTCTTCTCAAGATAAACAAAACAATTTTGTGTGTATGTGTGTTCAGCTCTGACACTTGATGGGTGTATAAAAATACTATCATCCAAGGGAAAGAAAAAAACAAGCTGGAATCTAGGCAAATAAAACCAATAATGTATCATAAGTGAACATCCTGTAGTAAACTCTGATCTCTATTGATTGGATCTGGTGGTTGACGCCTCTATGTGTGAGCTCTCAACCAATGATGCTCTGGTACTAGGCATGGACCACCTCCCTCATTTACGAAAAATTAAACGCATTTTACGCATGTACGGAAAATATGTAAATGTAAATAAATGAGTAAATAAATATATCTGGAGATAAAATCATGCAGGGATGAATAAATATTAAAAAATAAATGAACACATAAATACATCAACAAATAAATACATTGAAGTAAAATATATTTATAAATAGAAAATATATAAATAAATAAAAATTATTACCGATTGATTGATTGATTGATTGATTGATTGATTGATTGATTGATTGATTTGTCTGCAGGTTTGGTCTTAAAGGAGTAGTTCACTTTTTTTTAAAAAAACTCACTTTTAAAAGAACAAGGTCCAAAAGACAGTTTCAGTGCAAACTGTTCAAAGGGCTTTAAACGACACCAGACGATGAATAAGGGTCTTATCAAGCGAAATGATCACTCATTTAAGAAATAAATAACAAAGTTTAACTTTTATAAGCGCAAATGCTCGACTTGCTCTGTTCTGTGATGAGTGTTCATGACTCTCCTGTTCGAACTCGTTTTTCAAAATGAACAAATCTTTTCCCGAGTCAGCTCGTTCATTTCGTTCGTTGAATGAACCAAATGACTCGAAAAAAGATTTGTTCGTTTTGATGAAGAGTCCTTGTAGCCCAATTAAAAACATGTGTACAACAAGTATATGCACTGCATCTTTGTAATACAGCGTTTAAAAAATACTACTTTGTAACCGCTAAAACCGGTTTACCTTAGTTAACCCTCCCATCTCACAAACTCCCCACAACAAAGAAGCATCCATAACATTCACGCTCTCCCAGACATCAGAGTGCTCTTGTATGTGTGTGTAAAGATTTGTAATTACCAGAATACATTTAAATACATTTAAAGGATGAGCCCCCCCGGGGATTTCCTACACCATGCCTCTCTCTCTCTCATCCACTCAGCGTCTGGGTAAACAGCAGTTTGTTGGTGTGCTGTTTTTAGCGCATGCATTTCTCAGACGGCATAAAAGCTGAAGGTTTTGTTTCTGCTGACAGGGAAATACCACAGAACCTAAACACACATCCACATCGCGCTGGTTGTTTTCCACTTCTCAGTTTTAATAGACTCCACAAAGGCGCTGATGAGCTTGATGTTACCTTCTTCTCCAGCTCCTACCCTGGAATCTGCACTGATGGTGTGTGAGTGTGTGTGTGTGTGTGTTAATGTGCAGAGAGAACTGATTACACTTGAGTCTTGAGTTTCTCTACTGCCGCCCCACTGCACTTTTAAGTGCGCTGAGGTTCATTTAGGAGTCATGTGCTTCTCTCTCTCTTAGGCAGCACAAATATGTTGTTACATATACAGATATTGTATATACTGACACATTTTTGTTTAATTTTGCATTCTGTTGATTAAATAAGGTCAATTAACATTATTTGATTAAATAATTTTGAGGTGAAATATTTCTAATGCCTAATGCCTAGTTCACACTACATGATTTTAAGCCCGATTTAAGCCCGATTTGCAAATCGTTGAGTCGCCGACAAGTCAGGGTGTTATCGCGTGCAAATGCAGTCAGTGCCTGTTCCAGCCAGTGCCTGTTCCAGAACCAGTGCCTGTTCCAGAGTCAGAGCTAGTGCCTGTTCCAGATCCGGAGCCAGTGCCTGTTACAGAGCCAGTGCCTGTTCCAGAACCAGTGCCTGTTCCAGAGTCAGAGCCAGTGCCTGTTCCAGATCCGGAGCCAGTGCCTGTTCCAGAACCAGTGCCTGTTCCAGAGTCAGAGCCAGTGCCTGTTCCAGATCCGGAGCCAGTGCCTGTTACAGAGCCAGTGCCTGTTACAGAGCCAGTGCCTGTTCCAGAGTCAGAGCCAGTGCCTGTTCCAGATCCGGAGCCAGTGCCTGTTACAGAGCCAGTGCCTGTTCCAGAACCAGTGCCAGTGCCTGTTCCAGATCCGGAGCCAGTGCCTGTTGCAGAGCCAGTGCCTGTTACAGAACCAGTGCCTGTTCCAGAGTCAGAGCCAGTGCCTGTTCCAGAGTCAGAGCCAGTGCCTGTTCCAGATCCGGAGCCAGTGCCTGTTACAGAGCCAGTGCCTGTTCCAGAACCAGTGCCTGTTCCAGAGTCAGAGCCAGTGCCTGTTCCAGAGTCAGAGCCAGTGCCTGTTCCAGAGCCAGAGCCAGTGCCTGTTCCAGAGCCGGAGCCAGTGCCTGTTACTGAGCCAGTGCCTGTTCCAGAACCAGTGCCTGTTCCAGAGTCAGAGCCAGTGCCTGTCCCAGAGCCAGAGCCAGTGCCTGTTCCAGAGCCGGAGCCAGTGCCTGTTACAGAACCAGTGCCTGTTCCAGAACCAGTGCCTGTTCCAGAGTCATAGCCAGTGCCTGTTCCAGAGCCGGAGCCAGTGCCTGTTACAGTGCCTGTTCCAGAACCAGTGCCTGTTCCAAAACCAGTGCCTGTTCCAGAGTCAGAGCCAGTGCCTGTTCCAGAGCCAGTGCCTGTTCCAGAGTCAGAGCCAGTGCCTGTTTCAGAGTCAGAGCCAGTGCCTGTTACAGAGCCAGAGCCAGTGCCTGTTCCAGAGCCAGTGCCTGTTCCAGAACCAGTGCCTGTTCCAGAGTCAGAGCCTGTTCCAGAGTCAGAGCCAGTGCCTGTTCCAGAGTCAGACCCAGTGTCTGTCCCAGAGCCAGAGTCAGTGCCTGTTACAGAGCCAGTGCCTGTTCCTGAACCAGTGTCTGTTCCAGAGTCAGAGCCAGTGCCTGTTCCAGAGTCAGAGCCAGTGTTTGCTCCTGAGCTGGAGCCGGAGTCCGTGCCTGTTCCAGAGCCAGTGCCCATTCCAGAGTCAGAACGAGTGCCTGTCCCAGAGCCAATGCCTGTTCCAGAGCCAGTGCCTGTTCCAGAACTGGAGCCAGAGCCAGTGCCTGTTCCAGAACCAGAACCAGAGCCAGTGCCTTTTCCAGAGCCAGTGCCTGTTCCAGAGTTAGAGCCAGTGCCTGTTCCAGAGTTAGAGCCAGTGTCTGTTCCAGAGCCAGAGCCAGTGCCTGTTCCAGAGTCAGAGCCAGTGCCTGTCCCAGAGCCAGAACCAGTGCCTGTTCAAGAACCGTTACCAGAGCCAGAGCCAGTGCCTTTTCCAGAGCCATAACCAGAGCCTGTTCCAGAGTCAGAGCCAGTGCCTGTTCCAGAGTTAGAGCCAGTGCCTGTCCCAGGGCCAGAGCCAGTGCCTGTTCCAGAGCCGGAGCCAGTGCCTGTTCCAGAGCCGGTGCCTATTCCAGAGCCGGAACCAGTGCCTGTTCCAGAGCCAGTGTTTGTTTCTGTGTTTGTGTCTGTTATTGTGGCTGTTACAGTTCTGGTGTCTGTTCCTGAGCCAATGTCTGTTCCTGAGCCGGTGTCTGTTCCTGAGCCAGTGTCTGTTCCAGAGCAAGTGCCTGTTCCAGAGCCGGAGCCAGTGCCTGTTCCAGAACCAGTGTTTGTTTCTGTGTTTGTGTATGTTCTTGTGGCTGTTACAGTTCTGGTGTATGTTCCTGAGCCGGTGTCTGTTCCTGAGCCAGTGTCTGGTCCCGAGCTGGTGTCTGTTCCTGAGATGGCATCTCTGCCAAGGCTGCCCAAGGGGTCTTCACTGCCCTGGCCGGCCGAGGGGTCTTCAGCATCGCCCTGGTCGCCCGATGGGTCTTCAGCTTCACCCTGGCTGCCCGAAGGATGGTCCGCTTCACCCTGGGTGCCCGAAGGACGGTCCGCTTCCCCCTGGCCACCTGATGGACTGAATATTTTACCTTAACCTCCCATTCCACCTGGTTTGTTCCTCCTGTACCGCCCTGGTCTGCCCCTCCTGTCCTGCCCTGGTCTGATGGAGCTTCTGTTAGCCACTCCGTAGGGAGGGGGTAATGTCACATGTCTGTCCTGTCTTGTGATGCACATGGGTGTTTTGTTATTTTGAGCCATGTGCTTTTGTCATTGTCTGATCCCTCCCCCTTGTTATCTGATTATTGGTTTATTTGTCCCACCTGTCATCCTCGTTACCCTCCTATGTTTGCCTGCCTATTTAGGGGGCTTTCACACTGGCAGTTTAGTTCGGAACGGGGCACGGTTCGCGAGAAAAATCGTTAATGTAAACGCTGTCATCGGACCCGGGTGCGCAGTGGGGTACCGAACCCGAGACTGCCTGGAAGAGGTGGTCTGAGTTCGGTTGCTCCCGAACCGTGCCGCGGTTCGCGTGAATGTGCAAGCAACACAAGACTCGGGTGCGCACTTGTTCAGGAAGTAAAGTAACCTGCGCATGCGTTTTAGCTTATTGTGATGTATTCAGTTAAATAAAACACTTGTACGGGATGATAGTGTTGATGATTTACCTTGGATACGGGCGAGTGTGAGCCTGCAGTGAATTCGTGCATTGCGCATGGAATCAGAGCAACACATTTGGAAATCTACTGTCTCCTAAGAAAAGTCCATTTGCAAGCAGCAGAAGTCCACCTTATGTGACAGTCGCATAGTAAACCTGTATTGTTCACTCAACTGCTCATAATAGCAGAAAATTAATTAAAAAAACACAATATTTACCCACGTTCTGATTTCTATCATGCGCCGCTCAAATTTGCGATGACGTAAGATGCACGCAAATGCACCAGGGTTCGATAGAATCAAGTTGAGTGTGAAACAAGACCCAAGCTGCAGGAGGCGCCGGGAACAAATGCGCTCGGGCTCGGACCGCAGCAAACGAGCCCAGTGTAAAAGCCCCCTTAGTCTTCCTGTGTTTGCTGTCCTGTGCTCGTTTGTTGTATTTGTTACGTGCATTCGGCATGTTGAGTTCTGTGCCCGTTCCTGCCCTGCCTTGTCTTTTTTGGATTTAGTTACTAAACCTTGTTTTTTCTTTTGTTGGTTTGTTTATTTTATGCTTTTGTCTTATTAAATACTCCTCATTTCACTCCACACCTGAGTCCTCTGATCCATTCCCCACTGTGACACTGACCCTGTCCCTAAACCTCCCTATCACAGTTGTTTAGACAAGTCGTACATATTCGTATGAGTGGGGTTGTACGAATTCGTACAAATTTGCTACCTTTTATTTTTCGCCAGCGTTGCTTACTTTAACAGTTACTTGAAAAAGTAATCTGATTACATAATACATTGCCCTAACTCTGGTGGTAGAAAATTACTTTTAACACTATTCCTCAGGAGTACAACCAAAACATGTTTTTGTGTTCTCTCCTTTTACTTCCTAAACCTATTGAACTGATAATTCGACTTGAACTGATAATTCTAAAACAAAACTAAAACAGGTGCTACAACAATGCAAATTATAATAAAAACAATAGTTTGAACATTAAGTCATGTAAAGCTACAGTACATAGGTTTTTCAAACCTACCCCCACCTTTTGAATGTCACCCTTATTTAACACAACTGATTCATCTCAGCTGCTCATTGGTAGAGACTGCAAGACCTGAAAGGGGGTTTGTCCAATATGGGAAACATTTTGGGGTTGCTTCAGGGTAGGCTTGAAATCACCTGTTCTAGTACACCGTTAAAAAAAAAATATGTTGTAATAACATGTAAATGTGCATTACAGGGGCCTTTTAAGAAGACTTTGAATATACCAGGCGAGATAGGACATTTGATCTTTTGCTTCACTCAAAGAGCCCTATCACCTATCTCATATCTTATGGCTGAGTTGCTCTCTCTTCTTCCGGCCTGAGAGAGAGAGAGAGAGAGAGAGAGAGAGAGAGAGAGAGAGAGAGAGAGAGAATGTAAAAGAGAGGGAATAAAGCACTCAGATGAATACAAAAACCTCACAAGTTGGGTGGCATGCCTGAGGAAACACCAACGAGCCACCCAGATAGAGTCCAGAGACAAACAGAGCGAGAGAGACTTCTAATGGAGAAAAAGGAAGAGGAAGAGAGTTGGAGGTAGAGCGAGATTGAAGATGCACCCATAAAAATCCATCTTGTGCAGGCCTGACAGCCACTTTAGCCCTGAAACAGCACATTCGGACTGCGGCTCTCTCGCCAAATCTGCTCCATACATCATCAGTGAGGAAACAGCACATGAGAAATTCTTAACACAATGCGTTTTGTCCAAAAGATTTAACATCTAATTCAGAGCTGACAGCTTGCCCCATCTCCCTCTCTTTCTCTGTCGACGTACGATTGATCTTTCGCTCCACCCCGCCGGCCTTGGTCCCATCATCCCATCACCAGTGTCGCTCAGAGCCGCCCATCCATCTAAACAGCACTAACCAGGCTGTGATGGACCCACATATCTATAAATAAAGTCACAAAACAGAACACAAGTCCATGTTAACTATTCTACCCGTGTGGTAAATTTATTGCAATGCACCGATAAACGATAGGAAAAAGTGAGACTTGTTCTCTTACTTATGGATGAGTGAACGTGACTTTTGGGAAGTTCAGGTTCGAAACTTAAGTCCGGAAGATGAATCTGCTTAATGTAAGATTGTTTTTAGCATTAGTACAATAATGCATTGGGTTTGCAATTGAAATATTGTTATTACTACTGTGCTGCCTCAGAGAATGATGGGAAATGCAGGCCTGTCACCTCATAAGCATAAGTAATTGGGTCTGGCAAGCTTCAACGTGCATGAAAGGTGCACAAAAAGGGTACAAATTGTGTAGTCAACATTCACAATGAAAACTTAATCATGAGCAATACCAATTTGCTTTCTCTATTATTCCTTCCAAACAGTCAAGGTTTGATGAGTCAGGGAGTTTCCCTCTTGTAATGATGACATTATGGTGCTGCTCATGTGCACTCATCTAACAAATAAGATAATTCCAACAATGACTTGTACAACCTTCCATATCAGACGATTCTCCCAGATCTTACATGCATACTGTCTAATACGTACTTCACACGAAACAGTTGAGGTGATAAAATTGATACAAGAGCTGCATATCTGAATATCCAACCTGGGGTGTGTTTCCCGAAAGCATCGTTAGCCAACTATGATCACAAGTTGGTTGCAATTTCCATTGAACTCTATTGGCAACGACGTAACTTGCGACCATAGTTGGCTAACGATGCTTTCGGGAAACGCACCCCTGATCTCACGGCAATTTGTATGCATTTTACAAGGTAGCTCATTCGTACAAATTCATACAACCTCACTCGGACGATTTTTGGTAAATCGTACATATTTTTACGAGTTTCCAACTTCTTATGAATTCATACGAATTACCTCCCTCTGACCCCACCCCTACACCTACCCATCACTGGTATGAATTCTTATGAGTGAGGTTGTACGAATTCGTACGAACTAGCAACCTTTTACTCACTCGTCCGAATTAGTGCGAATTTGTCGTGAGATAGCGTTGGAATATCAATACAGAAGGAGTCATGTTGATTTATGATCATACCCAGTCAAGTTGAGTATTTGTAGCAGGGCCGGCGATTGCTATAGGCGAACTAGGCGGTTGCCTAGGGCGCGAAAAATGGGTTGGGGGCGCCGCGGGCGCGTGCTCTAGTGTCGCCCTGGACCTACTTCACATCATCTGCTACTCCCCATTAATCGAGAAATCACAGAGTTAGAATGAGAAGCGAAAAAAAAAATGTTTATTAAACACGATCATCCAAAGCGCCCCTCAGCCACACGTTTAATTACCTACTTAATTACTGATTATTCGATTGAATGGATGATTATTGTCAATCTTTTCCGGGGGGTTGCGAGCGTACGTCACGTTGGGCAAGGGCTCAGCTGCTGGCGCGTTGATCGGAAGTGGTATAAACCTTCTGGTCCACGGTCAGCGATGAACACAGAGAAAGCAACAAAATAAAAAGAAAGTTCATAAAGGTAAGCCTTCTCATCTCAGCCATTAAAGTGTCAAACGAAATAATGTACTTCCCGGTTTAGCCTATACTTGAGATTCCTGTTTACCGACGTGCTTTTTGGGCCGAGACATTGAAACATCTCATAGCCAACTTTTATTTTATTTTTTTGTCTTAACGGCCCATAAAACTCGTACATCGGCAGTCCATTAGTTTTGTTTTGCTTAACTGGCGGCGGTGAGTTGCTTCCAAGTAGGCTATATAGCTTACTTACAAGTATAGAAATTTGTACAAAACTAAATGAAGGTTTATTATTTCTCATTGCATTTGTTTTACAATATATCCCATATAGTGTATGCTAATGTAGACAGACACTGTAAATAAAAGAGGTTTGAATTTTTCTTCGTTCAATTTGCACTCTGAATTGCACCAGATTGAAGTATTTAACATTTAAATTTGATTTAAAAATGAATTAAACATTAAAATGCAAATCATTTTCTTACGGGGACACCGAAACTATCTCACAAATAGTAACTGAGTTAGTAACTGAATTAAATCATTATAAAAATCATTTTGTAGGCAATTTTGGGAATGTAGGCAAACTATTACGTTACTTAAAAAAAAGTTTAAATAGGCCTATGTCAAATAACTTGGATGCACCCAATATTAAATATGTTAAATTAATTAAATGGATTGGACACTATAGAATACATTTTTACTATAAAACATTGTACACTTTTAACATTTTTAACTAGCTTGGGCTATTTAAAACTGTACTTTCCAATATTATTAACAGTTCAAGTTTTGTTCAAATTTTAAGCCTTTTGTTGGCGGACTCCCACCTAAAAAAATGATAAAGAAAAGGACTTGGCTGAGGTTGAGGTTGGCTTCCACATCACTTTTTGCTCCTCTCGTCTAATGAATCGCAATTCCCTGGATTATGGCTTGGCCAAAATCCTGAATAGGTGAAATTAAGAGCAGGACATGAGCCTAAGTACTTAGGCCAAAGATACAGAGCAAAACCAAAGCTGAATTTACAAACCAGTGCGGACAGAGTTACTGAGAACACTAACCTCAGCCCAGGGACCATTCAATGACCCTGACACAAACGGATAACTTGATGTGGACTTGTGACCTCTGCTTACATGTGTCAGTGAAGTTCCCACCCTCTTTGTGGCCAGCGAGTGCCCTTTGATGCAGCCTGTAGCACAGGTGCAGACTTCACAACGGACAGTCATGGGGCATTACATCACCCAAGTGTGTATTCACAGAATGACCGCAAGAGCAGAAGGACACTTTGGATAGGCCCTAATGAACACACACACACATATACACACACTTGTTTCCTAACTAAATGGGGACTTACTAACTAATTTCATAGACGTGTTTTTTTATACGGCACAAATGATAAATTCTCTCCCTTTACACTCCCAGACAGCAAACTGACATTGAATCAACGTGGAAACGACGTCTCTCATGACATCGAAACAACGTTGATTTTGCTCATCGAATTAACGTTGAACCAACGTCGGACGCGGCATTCTTCAAAGCTAAATGAAAATCGAAAATTGGTTTGCTTTCGTAACGTTGAAACAACGTTGATTTCAAGTTGATTTTCCGTTAGTTTTGAAAGAATAACGCGTCTGACGATGGTTCAACGTTAATTTGATTAGCAAAACAATGTCGGATCAACGTTGTTTCGATGTCATGTTTCCACGTTTATTCAACGTCAGTTTGCTATCTGGGCTGACTCTACCCCAGAAGTTTTTGGAGAGTTTGTCAGGTTTTGGTCACTTATGGGTACAAATTTGTCCCCAAAATATAGTTATAACACACACACACATTGGGTTTCCATGTTTTATGGCAGGCTGATCTCATGAAGTAGCGTGTGTATGACACGCCAATTCGTATTTGCATTTTTGGCGTGTTATCAAGACGCATAATCGCTTTTCAGCGTGTTTATGAACGCCGTCGACTTAACGTTATATAAATATAGGACTTACCTCAACCCCGTCCCTAAACTTAACCGTCACTGGGGTTAATGGCATTTATGACTGTTCCCTTGCCATCCTAGGGAAAAAAAAAGATATGAGTTACCTCAACCCTATCCCTAAACTTAACCGTCACTGGGGTTAATGGCATTTATGACTGGACATTTGACGCGCGTGTTCTGACACGCGGGATGACGCGGACGTTAATGGCGTAGACATACACGCATACACGCGGATAGACGCGAATAGCTCAAAATGCGTAGAAATAATACGCCACTTGACTCGAAAGTGGCGTGTATGTTTACGCAAAAGTCATGATGTCATGTTGTTTATGGGGACTTTCCATAGTCAAAATGATTTTTAGACAAGGTTTCAAAGGTTGGGGTCAGTAAGATATAAATTAATTAATTAACCAACCCATTACAATACCATAACTAAAACTGCAATTTAACCTTGATTAAAGCGATGGATTTTGAAGTCATTTTTAAAAAGATTGAAAATTCGAAATAAAAACCAGCACTAAATGACTTTATTGCTGTTTATCAGTTTATTGCAAATTAGCAATTCTCAGCATCATGTATTGGGTGCGTGCAGGAATCCAAAATGCACACAAGTAAAAGCCACACTCTCTTCAGGAGGAGTCGTTGAAACAGAAACAGAAGACAGCAGCACATGGTGGTGATGATAGGCAATCATTACCCTCAGCAAGATCTCCAGCATTTCAATTAAGTTCAGGTTTTCAGGGCTTGTGTGTTGAAACGGAGGCCAGAGAAGAACACTAATGCAAACGGCAGTCATTAAAGGAGCTCTGCGCTCGCTCTTCCCTGCTAATTAACTTAATGACTACTCGCCATGGGCTACAGCCAAGAGAGAAAGAAATAAACTTGAGATGGAGGGATGATTTGAAGAGGAAACCTGCAGAGGAGAGAGCGGTGGGGGAAGTGGGAAGATTGAGATGCTTTCTTTGTGTGCGTGTGGTCATGCCGATGCCCTAATCGGCTGCTTGCGTTACAGATATTCACTCCAGGAGAACTTGACCAGACAAATACAATGTTGAATGTCTTTTAAACACGCCTAAAGGTCCTGTTGAAAATACCAGTTTACATCATCAGAAATTTCCATGGCCAACACAGTCTCATCAAACTTGGATGGTCCAGTTGTTTGATGAAGAACGTCGGTTTAGCTAGTCGAGCGCCTCAAGCAAACCATCACACTGAGAGTGTTTACGGGATACTTGCAAAGACGCCATTTTGACAATTTTGTGTAAATACAACATGACATCATGACTTTTGCGTAAACATACACGCCACTTTCGAGTCAAGTGGCGTGTTATCTCTACGCATTTTGAGCTATCCGCGTGTATGCATGTATGTCTACGCCATTAACCCTCTGGGGTTCTTCAGGTCAATAATGACCCGAAGCATTTAAATAAAAAAAAATAAAAATCGTAGCTTCATCGGAATGGTCCGAAACTTGGTGACTTTATTGGTACTTTGTATATGAACACCCCAAAAAATTGGGGACAGGATTTGAAAAGTCTAAGTGGTCTCAAAAAAATTAGTCACACTCAGGACCTTCGGGTCAGAAATGACCCGCATAGGAAATGAATGGGAAATTGGCAAAAATGTGAAATACTGAGGTTTTTTATGCCTACAATCTACAAATCAGCAACGATCTTGAAAAAAAGCACACAACTGTGAAGGGGTGAATCTATAAAACATCAAGAGTACAAAACAGACACATCCACACACACACACACCTTTATACACAAACACACTAAAAAAATCAGATTATACATGTGTTTTGCATTTTTAAAAAGCTCAGTTTGTCCACGAAATGGCATCCATCTAATTTCAAAAATTGCTTTTATGAGGCCTAGGCTTGACTCCAAAATGAAATGCAGCTTTAATAAAAAAAAAAGTTTAAATATTTTTTTCTATTATATTCAATGGGGGAAAATTTGGTCATAATTATTGCATTAATACTAATTATTTAAATTAGCAATTACTATTTTTTTTTTATTTTTGAAATTTTCTCAAAACACCAAAAAAAGAAAAGAAAACACTATTATAAAAAACAATTAAAAAAAAAAGATTTTATTTTTTAAATATGAATCCCGCCCTTCGGGTCAATTTTGACCCGAAGGCCCCGAGTTTGACTGTTAAACGAAAAACCCCAGAGGGTTAATGTCCGATTGATTCCGCGCGTGTCTGTACTCGCCGTCAAATGTCCGAGCGAAACAAATCAAAATGTAGATCTACACCTGGGGAGCGATCTTTTTTTTTCCTTGGATGGAAGGGGAACACTCATAAATACCATTAACCCCAGTGACGGTTAGGTTTAGGGACGGGGTTGAGGTACGTCATAAATTTATATATACAGTAATAACGTTAACTCCATGGCGTTCATAAACACGCTGAAAAGTGTTGATAGCACGCCAAAAATTGAAATACGAATTGGCGTGTCATACACACGCTACTTCATGAGATCAGTCAAATGTAAAAACTCATGAAAGACGATTCAATTCAGTACTTGCGCGCTGATGTTTACATAACAATGTTTTTCACGTACAGAAAACAACGTTGTCAAAAGGATCTCCATTCACACAGATCAAGTGAAAACAATTAAAAACTCTGTATTATTCATGCCAGGCCAGTAGGTGGCGGTGTCACTTTGAAAAGAAACACTATACGTCTATAGACTGAGCATAATATGCATGCGCATGACGTCATCATTTGAAAAAAATTGTTTTTATAGTTTACACAGAGACGATTATGATATCACTTATTCTAAAAATTAATTGCGTCAAAAAAGTACGCGTTTTCAGGCCCTCAAATTTGCTGTTGTTGTGTAAATGACGGAAAAAACGCATTCAACATTGTCCGTTTTTAGTTGAAAATCGCATAAACAGACACGTTTTTTCGGGTATTATTTATTTCATGATTAAGTGAAAATATAAAATGAACTGAAAAGCGTTGATTGCGAAACTCGCCTGTTCAAATTATAGTGGTTTGTAAACCGCCATTGTAATAACGGGAGTGTTTATAATGGGAGGTGGAGGTTGTTGATAAGCAACACATAATATTTCATGATATTCTATTTAAATGTGTTTTTAAGGAGGAATCGCAAATAACCTTAGCCTAGAGTTGGTTGACCCTCCGGCTATGAACTCATGTATTTGAGATTTTAGTTAAAACAAAGTATCATTATTTAATGTTAAAATTAATATCTGTAAATTGGATCAAGCACCTTACTGTTTCTCTTATTAAAGTTATAGACTATTGTACTATAATCGATTTTAAATGCACTTGTATCATGGATAGATGCTCTTTTACAACGGATAGATGCACTTTTATCATGGATAGACACACTTTTACCATGGATAGATGGACATTTATCATTGATAGACACACTTTTATCACGGATAGATGCACTTCGGATAGATGCACTTTTATCATGGATAGACGCACTTTTATCATGGATAGACACACTTTTATCACAGATAGATGCACTTTTATCACGGATAGATGCACTTTTATCAAGGACAGATGCACTTTTATTATGGATAGATGCACTTTTATCAGGGATAGATGCACTTTTATCACGGATAGGTGCACTTTTATTATGGATAGATGCACTTTTATCAGGGATAGATGGACTTTTATCATGGATAGACACACTTTTATCACAGATAGATGCACTTTTATCACGGACAGATGCACTTTTATTATGAATAGATGTACTTTTATCACGGATAGATGCACTTTTATTATGGATAGATGCACTTTTACCATTGATAGACGCACTTTTATGATGGATAGATGCACTTTTATTATGGATAGATGCACTTTTATCACGGAAAGATGCACTTTTATTATGGATAGATGCACTTTTATCAGGGATAGATTCACTTTTATCACGGATAGATGCACTTTTATCATGGATAGGTGCACTTTTATCACCGATAGATGCACTTTTATCAGGGATATACATACTTTTATCATGTTTAGATGCACTTGAACGGACTTCAAAACAGAAACAGCAATTCACTGCCATTATAAAGCTTGGAAAAGCCAGGACATTTTTTTATCGGGTCGTGTTCGTCTGAAAGAAGAACCTCATATACACCTATAGGATGACTATCCCTTTAAATCAGTTGCAGTGGTTCAAAACTTGTTGATGTCACAGTAACAGTGAGTGGGGGTTACAGGTCAGCAGTGATTGAATGTTTAACATATTTTGACTTACACCCGGATCACTTTTACAGTAACAGGTCAATGACATTTGAACACAGAAATCTTTAAGCTGCAGGAACAGTACAGGACGAGAACAGCCCTTTCAAATCTCTTTATCTACACATACACATGTCCACAGGAACATGTCAAAACACATTAGCGAGAAGCGCACACAGCAGACAGGCCGAGGCTACAGCCCTATTTGCTTGCCTAATACATGCCACATTATTCCAGTCTACCCTTGAGCTGTGGGCTGACCGAGCGCTTTCAGAGAGAGGTCACGCATGCTGTCCTCCTGAGTTATTTACCTGTTTATTTATTTATTAGCATATTTACCACGTCTAGGAGAAGGTGTGGCGGAACAATAGTCTGAAAATTGAGACTGCGAATGATTCAGGAATGGCTAAGATCACACTTAAAACGTTTTCTGAACTCTTCATAATTCTGAAGTATACTGAAGTGTATCAATTTAAATATTACCATAATCATCAAATAAGGATTATTATGAACACCTGTTCAATTTTCAATTTCTCATTAATGAAATTATCTAATCACATGGCAGTTGCTTTGTGAAAAAAAATCACAAAGATAAAAACATTCATGTAAAGTAAAACGGTTAGTTATTATAAAGACCCATACAATACATATATTCTCTTTTGATGCAAGCCATCTTTGGCTTTTTACAACTTAAATTCACTATAAAACAATTCAATTTGGTATAAATGAAGTTTCACTTAAGATGAAACTAAGAACATTTTGTTAGGCAATGTTTAAATTACATTCCTTATAAATACAGACAGGAATAACCTTTTCTAAACACCTAAATGTTTGTTAATTTTTTGTTTATTTGTTTGTTTGTTTACTATGATGTAATGCACCAATGCAACAATTTTCGGTAACACTTTAGAATACGGTTCCTTCGTTAATGAATAACTACACAAGAACTAATGAGTAACACAATATTAACAATCTAGTAACTATTATTAACTAACAAGAAACTTTGATCAACGAACTAGTAAGTAATCGCGCACAGAGGAAAGTGGTAGTTCACTATTAAGTAGTCAATAACTACTATTTTTTTAATACTTCCCAGAGAACTACTGAAAAAGTTTATTAACAATCTAGTAACTACTATTAACTAAAAGAAACTCTTATTAACGAATAGCTCACAGATGAAAGTGTTACTAGATACTTCTGTGGGAATTACTAATTATTTGGATTCGTATTATAAAGTGAAGATCATTGGAACTAACTAGTAATTACTCAAGTGTTACTAAAGACATTTTCTAAAAGTATACTAAAGTTCAAGTATACCAAAGTATACCAAAAATCTCAAACGGTTGCACAAATCATGACTAGATCATAGATACTTCTGTGCGAATTACTAATTATTTGGATCCGTATTATAAAGTGAAGATCATTGGAACTAACTAGTAATGACTCAAGTGTTACTACATGATCTAGTCATGATTTGTGCAAACGTTTGAGATTTTTGGTGAACTTTAGTATACTTTTATAAATGTCTTTAGGAACACTTGAGTAATTACTAGTTAGTTCCAATGATCTTCACTTTATAATACGAATCCAAATAATTAGTAATTCCCACAGAAGTATCTAGTAACACTTTCATCTGTGAGCTATTACTTACTAATTCGTTAATAAGAATTTCTTTTAGTTAATAGCAGTTACTAGATTGTTAATAAACTTTTTCAGTAGTTCTCTGGGAAGTATTAAAAAAATAGTAGTTATTGACTACTTAATAGTGAACTACCACTTTTGTCTGTGCGCTATTACTTACTAGTTCGTTAATCAGAGTTTCTTGTTAGTTAATAATAGTTACTAGATTGTTAATATTGTGTTACTCGTTAGTTCTTATGTAGTTATTCATTAACGAAGGAACCGTATTCTAAAGTGTTACCTTTGTTAACAAAAAAAGTAAGCATTACTTCAAATAATTAAATACTTCCAATGTTTCTGCCTTACATTAGTACATTGTAAATGAATGCATTTTATCTTACAGAGATTTGTATGTGTACACTTCTGAAATACATTACTGTGACAGATACCTCTGATAACAGATCACTTTAAATGCATATTCATAAAGCTGCTTTAGTCTTTTTAAAATATGCTCCACGTTTTGTTATGGACTAAAAACAATTGGGTGTTATTTGCTTTTAGACAAACTGAACGCAACCGGAAATCATTCCCTTTAATCAGACCTCTATAAAACTGCAAAAAAATGGCACAGATATTTCACTTTTTAGTGTGTGCCTTGCGCAAAATCTCATTCAACGGCACCTTTTCTTGAGGAGAATCTGCTTGTTCTACCAATGACAGACAGTTTTTTTTAAAAAAAACTGTCAATTTCGCTTGGTGACAATATTGGCGAAACAACTATTCTCTTACTATTCTCTTTCTTTTCATGTGGGGCTAAAATATAACCCAGACATGTTCTTGACAAGTTTCATGAGATTCGCCCATGCGAGATTGTGTGAGACGTTGTCTCTGCACACACACTGCTCCAACAGTGTGTGTGACCTGTCTGCCTGCGTGTGGAACTGTGGCCCGCTATCGACCCTCGGCAGGTTTAATATTCATAAAGGCTATTTCAGCAGCTTTGGATGTTAGCAGGATGCACCGCCACAGTAAATCGATCCCTGCTGATAGACATCGGCTTCCCCAACCCATATCGATTCCATTCAGAGCGGCGCTCAAGGTCTCCTCCAGTGTCTCTCCATTCACACCTTCAGCTTCTCACACACTCTCTAATCACGGCGACGCATCATGCTAATTGCATCGTTCACAATTGTATGTACAACGACATTTGGTTATGAAACTTTAGTCCTTTTGTTACCTTTGTAGCTCATTATCATAATGTACACCCGTCGATCAAACCAGCATATTCTTTATTTCATTAGTCGATAATTTGTTTCATCAAGGCATGCCAAAATAACCTTTGTAACCTTTATAATATTTTTTGGAGCTTTAAAGTTGATAATCTACAAGTAGACTTTGTGACTTGTGGTTTTTTTTTTTAATTGAACAGACGGTTTGTACGGCAAGTTTGTCAGTCGGATCAGCAGAGGGTTATTAACAAAACAGTTATTGCAAGGGTAGGTTTATCAACTAAAACTGGTATTGTACTTAATCTATTCTTTAAACAGCATTATGGTAAAAATGGAGCACTATGGTGACAGCTTTCTTACCTGTACGCGATGGCGTTTTACTTCGGTCAGTACTGACAGAACCCTCCGTTTGGGCTCAAAAACACAGTGTTCATGGTCATCCAGTCTGAAATGTTGAGTACAAAGACAGGGTTTTTTAAAGGATTAGTTGACTTCAGAATTAAAATTTCCCGATAATTTCCTCACCCTCCTACGTCATCCAAGATATTCATATCTTCTTTTCCTCTGTTGAAAGGAAAGTTGTTTTTTTTTGAGGAAAACGTATAGTTTTTCTCCATATAGTGACTATATGGAGAACGGGGTCCAAGGGTTTGACGGTCTAAATGTGAGTTTCAGTGCAGCTTCAAAGTCTTGTCTAGACACGATCTTAACTAGAGTCTAAACAACCAGTGGCCATTTTCTACAAAAAAAAGCATTCATATACTTTCTAACCACAAATGTTCATCTTGCACATCCACGACTTCATGCATTATGTGATCACGTTGGAAAGGTCAGGCGGTAACCTGAAATGGCGGAAAATGTAGTGTAGGGTGAAAAACACTCATTTTCACCTTCAACTTCAAAATCGTCTGACATCCTCATACTTTTTTTTTTTTTGTTGATGGACTTCAAAAAATATACGGCCATTCACTTCCATTGTAAAGCCTGTAAGAGCCAGGACATTTCTTTTTTTTTAATATCTCGATTGTATTCGTCTGAAAAAAATAAGGTTGCACTTTATTTCGACAGTCACTTTAGACGTTCTACTAATTATAAGTAACTTTTCAACTACATGTCAACTAACTCTCATTAAAGTATTAGTATATTATAGTAGACTGTCAGTAGACTGTTAGGTTAGGGTTAGGTGTTAGGCTTTGGGTTAGGAGAATTAGTCGCCAAATTACTTGTAGTCAATTGAATGTCTGTTGGGGATCAACAAAATAAAGTGTTAGCAGATATTAAGCTGACAGTCTACTAATACTCTAATGACAGTTAGTTGACATGCAGTTGAAAAGTTACTTATAGTTAGTAGAATGTCTAAAGTGGACTATCGAAATAAAGTGTTACCAAAAATAATGTCATATACACCTAGGATAACTTGAGGGTGAGTAAATCATGGGCTAATTTGTTCATTTTTGGGTGAACTATCCCTTTAAACCTCTCTCACTGTATGACTGACTGTGCGTTCACACCGGACGTAAATAGCGCGTCAAATTCGCGCCTGACGCGTCTAGTTTGACGCTTGACCACTTTGTGTTAATATGCGTGTCAAGAGCGAAACTGACGCGCATAAAATCAAAAGTTTGAAGCAAAATTTACGCGAGTCAAAATCGAAACCCATTGGCGGCCATCTTTTTTATGATGATCGAGTATTCATCGAGAGAGTGACTGCTCTGTATTTGTTCTGGAGAGCTAGAACAGCGGCGTGGGGATCATTGAGCCGTATTTGTGTCCACCAGACCCTTCGGAGGCGAACTGTTTGGCGAGTTTCACCATTTGCTCGATGGATGACGGCCACTGTATGCGGTACTTCCGCCTGTCCTGCGCCCAGTTTGATGACCTGTTGTCCCGCATCGGAGCGAGGATCACCCTCGCCCTCATCCATCTATTTTTGTTTTGATGATAAATAGAGCCAGCCTTCAAAAGTTATTAACCTGTCCTGTGATTTTTTTTTTCTCTCTCACGTCCAGACACGAACTTATGCACATGTACAGTATGTGGTTGTCTTGGAATGAATAACAATCAATACAAAATGAACATGTCTCGTACATATAAATAAAGTTTTAAGTGATCAAATATTTGCTTTGTTGTGCATAAGAATCCCACCATGCATTTAGTCATATTAGTAAAGTTCAGATTTTTCAACTCGGCCGGCAGATGCGAATTCGCGTCAAACGCGTGAATGCACAAATGGCACTAACTAAATCATTCGCACTTAACGCGGCAGACGCTCAATTCGCGCAAACTTGACGCGCGAATGAGGCGTATTTGCGTCTTCCGCGCCACGCTCTACACCTCATTCGCGCCGCATGAATTTTGTATTTGCATTGACTCAACATTGAAATCATTCGCGCCTGACGCGCTATTCGCGTAGTAGTAGGATCACCAATTAGGAGCCCCAACTACAGAAATCGCCACAATTGGTCATCTTTCGACACGGCAGTATTTGACTCGATAAGATTATTTCCAGAGCAGACAGGTGGGAGGGGCCTTGGACGGCAACATGCCCTGTGCATTATGGGTGTTGAAGTTTTCCTACTAATTTGGCAAAATGGAAGACAACAGCTTTTTGGTTTTTTCATAGATTTGTTTTTGCATATACAGACGAGTTTTGTTGAACAGCCTTTTTGCCAGCAGTGAAGTCCCTTCTGTTATGATTGATTAACATGACAAATATATGGTAATTTGTAAATATTTGCAGATATGTCAATGACAATGTCAACTGTGAGCATTTCTGAATGACTTGTACTTGCAACATAAGAAAGGGTTTGTCTACATCATATTTTAAAAGAGCATTCCAACTAGTCTCTCAGTTAAATAGAAAATAATATTAAAAGTTGGTTTGCATTGCACAACCATTTTAAACACACATATACCTAAACATGACCTATTCGCTTATAAAATGAAGCATACAAATATACACAGTGCTAAATAATTCATGTCCTAAAATTGAGAACATAAGTGGTGCGCGCACACACATAACAGGGGTGGATTCCTCACGAATACTCTAAAGTGCAGCAAATATGAAAAATTTAATCATGCCAGAGAACAAAAATTCATAAGGAAATGTATAAAATCAATATTTTATACTACTTACTGCACCTATTCTTTATTACAAACCTGTTCAGGAACAAACATTAATAATAAATGCTGACGGGGTTCTGCAGGTACAGGGTGAAAGATAGAGCTTTCACAGTTCAAAAGCAATACTATTTCATTCATCTTTAAAGCTTCCCACTCTTGTTTTTTATTTCTCCGGGAGCCATTGAGGTGCTCTTTTAAAACTAGAAGAGGGAAAGGGAAAACAGGCTTTGATAGATTGAATGATCCGTGGTGCCAAGTGGCTGTCAACACAAACAGCGATAGCAAAAAAATGGGAGTGAAAATGTTCCAAATAGGAGTTTTCAAGGTTATGGGCTGTAGCAATAATTTGGAGGCAGGGGTGTGGGATCTGAGGGGCCAGGACATACCCGCCTCCATCAACTCTACATCTAGTTGTCTGATATTCAATTATTTGCATATGTTGGGCTGAAATGCAAAATCATAATATGCCATAATTTTACCATCTGATAATATTTAAAACAAAGGTAACGGCTGACACCAAGAAACTCCCAGGACCTTCAGCATTGAAATGAATAAATGTTAGAGAGCATGAACTTTTACAATGTTTAGTAGGCTAGATATCAGGGAATATCAGGATATGAGCAGTGATAAATTCAAGCCTAACACATTGAAGCAAACGTTATCTTTAAGATACAGACCCCATGACTTCCATGTCACTTATCTCTGATTAGCATGCTAGATATAAATTCAAATATTTCAGTGGCAAGGACCTTATTTTGTAATATTTCAGAAATTTTCCACAGACCTCACTGGGAAAACTCCTGTGCAAATGTGTTCCTAAAAGTTGACAAAATAGACTTTATTGACAAAATAAAGTCTAGCAGTTATAAAATAAAAGTTGACAAAATAGGCTAGCAGTTACCATTGACTCCATTGTGCTAGCCTAGCGCTGGCGAACTATGCAACTGGAACGACTGGTTGAAAATTTTTGAAAACTGTCTTTTGAAAAATTTTTGAGAAGGGGGTCGCACACTGGACAAGAAGTGCAGCGCCACGCCACGTCTAGGTCAACTCCAGGTATCGCACACCCGACGCGCACATTCTAATCGCGTGAGCTCATTTTTGAATCAACTCCTGGTAAAAGAGCTGTATGATGTGTGGGCTTTAACTTGATTTATTATTTATTTTTTATGTTGATTGAATAATAGCTTAGGTTTGAACGTTAATCGAGTAATAAAGTCTATCACGTTAAGTCTGTTATTTTGTTGTAACGTTATCCGTTGTCTAGGTAACTATGTCACAAAATACAATAGAGAGCCTAAGTCCCGCCCCTTCGCTTCCGGCTCATGGGACCTTATTTCGGAAAAAATATGAATGGTAGTCAATGGCGAGAGACAACTTATCTTTTTATTCCGTCTGAACTGTGCCCTGAATTACACATATGATGTTTCTCAATATAAAAGATGATTCTGAAAGTCAAAAACGTCGCAGTTTGTCATACAACAGAAGAGTAACGTTTAGTTTTATGTGAAAATCGCTCTGTGAACTACATCTCCCATGAAGAGAAACGAGATCCGCTGCTCGTGTGTGTGCAGTCTGGTACAAAACACTCAGGTATGACGGCGTAACGTTACGATCATAACGTAAGACTGTAGAAACAATGACAGACAGCCTCAGTAAAGTTAGCTTCATTCATTGAGAGAAAATGTGCGCCTTTGGGGTTTGTAGTCTTTGTAATTACGTATTTTCGCAGTCTTATACCTCAACGGTTTTACATCAAACTGCGACTTTCTTTACTTTAAAATGTATCTTTTAAATTGACAAACATCATATGTGTAATTCAGGGCACAATTCAAACGAGATCAAAATATTTGTTGTCTCTCGCCATTGACTACCATTCAATATTTTTCCGAAATAAGGTCCCATGGTGGCCGACCGGAAGGGGAGGGACTTAGGCTCTCTATAGTATTTATTTAGCTAGCGTTTCGCTAACCCGTGTGAAAACAGAAAAGGGTGAAGCCATGTACATTAACGACGATTTGAGACAAATAAATGTAAAATGAATATATACTATGCAAACGGCGCTCTGTGGCACGGCAGGGTTTTGAACAAGGTCCTGAGCTGTAGCTGGGCACCGCGGACGGACACAGAATGGCGCCGCCAGTGTGTTTACACTCAACCCGATCTATGTGTTTGAATTTTAAAGACATGGCACTGCGTGATGTGCGACCCCCTTAAGGCTAACTTGGAAATGAGGCCCGATGTCCAAAATTCTGAACCACCCCTTTAAATAGATAAAATGTATTGTAGTAGTCAAAAATATTTATGTTTTGATACATATCGATACTGAAATATATGAAACAATTCCCATACTGGTTTTCTGCAGTATCGATACATCGATGCCAGGAGCGCTTCCTCCAGTGGCGTAACTTTGCTTTAAAAAGTGGGTGGGACAGGTGTGTGTGTGTGTTGAGGGGCGCTAATACAAATCACAAATCAGATTATTTGTATTATATATGTACAATAACATATCGATGTCTACCAGTCAATTAAAATAATACATTGTGTTTAATTTGTCCTTTAATGAGATGTATGTGTTTGTGGCTAGAATTTTCACATGATGAAATACATAGATCTGACCATTTCAATAGTCCAGTCGCAGAACTTTTGCCGTACTGAATAATAGTTCAGTATAATAGTTTTGTTTACTGAATAATATCTGTAGCTACCTTAAATCTGACTGTTACAGTTCATTGTATTGTTAATATATTTTTTTGTGTATTTTTTTTTATATTTTTTTTCCAACAGCCAATGCATAAATAGAGACTCCAAAGCGGATTCCAGTGATCGAGGGCTTACCGTGTTCAATTTAACATTTGGGTTCTCCCAATAGTGGGCACTCGTTTATCGTAAGCAATGACGTACATCTGAGTGAACGAGACGGAGGAGAGTTAGTGAGGGAAGGGCATAAAAAATATCCAAGTTGAACTCCTATTCATGACTTATTGCGCTCAAACGGTCAAATACACACAATAGTATGTCAAAATGGCTGTCATAGCAAGTACTCAGGTAAACACAATGAGTTTTCTCTCAAGGGAGAGTAAACATTTAAGAATCAGTATCAGTATATTGGATCCGTGCATTCAGTCTTAAAGTGACAGCAGCCTAATAACCCTGGTGCTGTATGTGTCATTACTGTTAATCAAACTACAAAAGACAAAGAGAAAATCACTCAATGTTCTTGACTGAATAACTTTTGTAACTTTAATTGTAAAGATTTATATTTTTAGTAAATGTCATTAAAGGTTTCAAATAAAGACTCCCTGTGCTGTGTGAAAGCTACCAAATTACAAATTATAAAAAAAGAAAATCTATCTAGCTAATCCATCTATACGGCAGCATATTTTGGGCCTTACCACATAGTATCAAAAATGGTATTGAATATCGATTATTTTTAAAGGGATTGTATCGGAATAAGGCAATCCAATATCGTGACACTAAAAATAACACTAAAATAACACTATAACACTAAAATGTATACATTTTTTTATGAATGAGATTGTCCCTCTCCTAATATAATCTGCAACGAGCAAGTACCAAATCATATTTCAACACAGGATAGAAAAAAGTGCTTGTTCAAGACATGTCATGGGGTCTTTAACATAGTCATTTTTTCAAGAAAAGTCCAACGGTATAAATTGGCAACAAGACTTATGTTTGCTTTTGACATTCCTGTGCTTTAATCCAACTACTATTCCCATTGGCCTCTAAGGCAAGCGCTGATATATGTGTGTAACAAATGCCTTCGCTGTGATAATCGGCTCCTCCCTTCCCTTTAACCTGCTGTTCTCTGGTGGAGGAGTTTAACACAGGCGTAGACTTTAATGGCTTCTGAATGGAGTGTTTTCATGGAGTGTTAGGCAAAGACCCTCCCCTGGATCCCAGCGCTCAGTGGCAAGGAACAGAGGCTGATTTAATCGGACAGTCTCTCCCCTGGTGCCGTCCCGCTGGAGGAGAAAGAGAGACAGGGAGAGAATGGAGCATTACTGAGGCGAACCGGCTGGATGTGCAGGCCAGTGGAGACAGACATATGTTGAGAGTCACTGCCTGCTAAACTGAGAGAGAGAGAGAGAGAGAGAGAGAGAGAGAGAGAGAGAGAGAGAGAGAGAGTCAAAACAGTTGACTTAATGGTGGAGTTTGTGATTCCTGTGCCAAGTTTCACTAAACAGAATTGAGCAGCATTTAAAAAAGCTGTTCCTTGTGAAACACATTTGTTATGAAAAAGTGTAGTTTAGTACATTTAAATATTAACTTAATGGAATATCAAATTAAAACTACAGTTAAAATTATAATTTTTATAAGTACTTTATGTGTGATTTCATGTCACATCAAATACGTGCACTTCTTTAAAACATCACAGATTTGTAAACATGATTTAAAATGCACTTTATTTTAAAACTATTCATTTGACATTATTAAAAAGTGAAACTTGAGAGTGTCATGAAAGAGTGCTCGCTTTAAGTGGCCTTTTATTTCAATAATATTATATTATTGACATGTTTATGCTTTTTTTATGCTACTTTTAAGATTAAAAATATACTTTCAAGTACAACGCAAGTGCATTTTTGCAGATTCATTTCAACACTTCATCTTAAAAGTATAAGGCAAAGAACCGTAATGTGGTTCAATTTAAAGTAAACAAGCTTATATCAACTCCTGCTTTAATGATTTCAGTCGTTCATAGATTCTGTCAGGGAAATTTATTGCCATCGATGCGTGTGAGATTGTGTTGGAAACCCACAAATATACCGAAAAACACCTTTAGTTTGATTCAATGACCCATACTTACAATGGGTGTGAACCCCACGGGAAAACAGGTGTGAAATCTTCATAATGCTTGTAGATGTAATGCCTTCCCACAACACACTCATGAGAAGAATTGGGAGACGATGTTAGCCCATGGTTCATGAATTTATAAAAAAGTTATGGAAACATGAGAGTAATGTCATCATTCTGTCAGTGCTGGTTGCAGCAAGGAGAGTTGAAGCAATATATATTTGTAGCAGACACCGTTATTTACAGTAAACCAGAAACAGCAAGGGTAGAATATACAGCAAACCAATGACAAGGATAGATGAAGTCAACTGAAACTGAAGGCTACTACACAGTCTGAGTAAAGGAAGAAATCAAGATACAGGTGCAGTGAATCATTCAACAAATGAATGACCATAGCAACCAATGAACAGGGACAAAAAGAAACACAAACTAAACCATGAAAATTGAAAATTATTATGCGGTTCTGCCATTCATTTACACAACAACAGTGTGTCGGGGGCCTCAAAATGCAAACTTTTGAGAACGGATTTTTGAAAACGATACTGTTATCATCTGTTGAGACGTCAAAAACGTGATTTTGGGAAATAATGCAAATTCGTTTTATGTGTTCAGTCTATAGGCGCGTAGAGTTTCTTTACAAAATGACATCGCCGACTATTGGCCTGGCTTGAATAATACAGTGTTTTTAGTCCATTTTGTGGGTCAGTGTGAACAGGGATCATTTTGACAACATTGTCGTCAGCACACGAAAACGCAAAGGAAAAAAACGTTACCGTTTAAGTATATCAATGTCGTGTAAACGTACCCTTAGAAGTATGGCACACGATACATTTGTAGATCACCTGAAAATATCACTTAAGCGCTGGTACTGCTGCTTTTTCGGATTTACATGTAGCCTAGG
Organism: Cyprinella venusta; assembly: GCA_038021265.1. Lineage (NCBI taxonomy): Eukaryota > Metazoa > Chordata > Actinopteri > Cypriniformes > Leuciscidae > Cyprinella > Cyprinella venusta. The sequence goes on from CM075883.1 coordinate 3,386,530, forward strand.
ATATTTTTAATCCAGAGTTTCTTTATTTGAGTAACTAGTTGTTATATACGTAAGTCTATATAGTACTAGATTGGATGTAGTAATGAGGTGTCTATTAACAACGTCATAACGTTTCTTCACAATGAAAACACATATTCTTTACAGTACATCATCTGTCATATCTGTTCACCCCAAAAAAAGAAAATAATGTAACAATTTAGTCACCGATAAAGCCCAAAGTATACATACAACAGTGCATGCTCAAGGTAAATGTGGAGACAGCAGAGTCCATTTGGTGGCAAAAGGCACAGTTGGGATGTACTGTGCAAGAAGTCGAAGAAGAGTATGGAAAGAGTGAACAAAACAGCAGAGTGGTCGAGGAACAGTTATCAAAGCAGCATATCGGTCTTGAGAGTTTTTGCTTTCTTGTTTTAACCTTTGCATGCAATGGCGTATCCTCTACTTTTCTTCTTCTGTCCTTCAGAAGGAATGTTCTGTAAATGACACGCTCGTCCGTGGTTGTCGACTGTGCGCGAGACAGAAACTGAAAGTCCATGCAACCATAATTTTACTGAAAAAGTACAAAAAGTGTACAACAAGTGGTTTAAAGGCCAATTTATATGATTAACAGATTTAATGTAGATTTCTTCACATATAAACTTTGGTCAATGCACATACACTCACCTAAAGGATTATTATTATTAGGAACGCCATACTAATACTGTGTTTGACCCCCTTTCACCTTCAGAACTGTCTTAATTCTACGTGGCTTTGATTCAACAAGGTGCTGAAAGCATTCTTTAGAAATGTTGGCCCATATTGATAGGATAGCATCTTGCAGTTGATGGAGATTCGTGGGATGCACATCCAGGGCACGAAGATCCTGTTCCACCACATCCCAAAGATGCTCTATTGGGTTGAGATCTGGTGACATTTTAGTACAGTCAACTCATTGACATGTTCAAGAAACCAATTTGAAATGATTCGAGCTTTGTGACATGGTGCATTATCCTGCATCAGAGGATGGGTACATGGTGGCCATAAAGGGATGGACATGGTCAGAAGCAATGCTCAGGTAGGCCGTGGCATTTAAACAATGCCCAATTGGCAACGAGGTACAATTGGCACCATTACACCACCACCACCAGCCTGCACAGTGGTAACAAGGCATGATGGATCCATGTTCTCATTCTGTTTACGCCAAATTCTGACTCCTGAATGTCTCAACAGAAATCGAGACTCATCAGACCAGGCAACATTTTTCCAGTCTTCAACTGTCCAGTTTTGGTGAGCTCTTGCAAATTGTAGCCTCTTTTTCCTATTTGTAGTGGAGATGAGTGGTACCCGGTGGGGTCTTCTGCTGTTGTAGCCCATCCGCCTCAAGGTTGTGTGTGTTGTGGCTTCACAAATGCTTTGCTGAATACCTCGGTTGTAACGAGTGGTTATTTCAGTCAAAGTTGCTCTTCTATCAGCTTGAATCAGTCGGCCCATTCTCCTCTGACCTCGAGCATCAACAAGGCATTTTCTCCCACAGGACTGCCGCATACTGGATGTTTTTCCCTTTTCACACCATTCTTTGTAAACCCTAGAAATGGTTGTGTGTGAAAATCCCAGTATCTGAGCAGATTGTGAAATACTCAGACATCAACAACCATGCCACGCTCAAAACGCTCAAAAAATCACCTTTCTTTCCCATTCTGACATTCAGTTTGGAGTCCAGGAGATTGTCTTGACCAGGACCACACCCCTAAATGCATTGAAGCAACTGCCATGTGATTGGTTGATTAGATAATTGCAATAATGAGAAATTGAACAGGTGTTCCTAATAATCCTTAGGTCAAATACGATAAACTTGGTATCTGAATCATGCCTCCTTCACATGAGAATCAGTTTGGACTTGAATGGATGGACAAATGTGATGAGAGAATATTAAAATATCTTCATTTTGGTTTTTAAGATGAACAATCTATTTCTGATTGATTGAAATAATTGGTTAATTGTAATTGTTTGATATATGATACATTTAATAAGGTAATTCTAAAAGCACACTGGCCTCCACAGGACCCCACAGAAGAACATGATTAGAAATCGGCCTCTTTGCTCGCTGCGGCTCATGAGAGTTTCTCATGCCAAGACTTTGGTGTCTCTCTCCACTTTAATGTGCTTCAAAAGATGGCGACAAAATAAGCAATTAAATAAACCTCCTTTAATTGCTGGGGGAAAAAAACTACATCCAAACCTAGGAGTACAAGAATGCAGGATTGGCAGGGTCGTGGTCTGAGCAGTTTGTGGTCTTGGTCTCATTTCAGAGGCAGTAACGCTAATTTTCAAGCGCAGATCCCATTCAGAGCGCCGAATGATTTTCAGCTCGGAGAGATTGTGATAGTAAGAGACATTATAATCTGTGAAGTATTTTCTGGTTTAGGATACTCACCAAGGACTCATTATTGCATGGGCTCATAAATCATTGTCTATAGATAGCATGCAAATATTTCTTCTGCTGGCACTCATACTCTCTTCTGAGGCCCAGTTTGAGTTCACACGAGGTGAGGTATTCTGTTTTACACCACTGACATTGTTTGCCATCCATTAAAATTAATTGTTGTTTGAACAATGCTGAATGTGTGCCCAGGCAATAAATTCCTGCACCTAGTTTTACTCCTACATTTATTTATTTATTTTCATGTTCATTGTTATTTTATTTGAGTATTTATGTACTTATTTTATGTTTGCACTTTTGACATTCTCATGTACTGTTAAAAGTTCTGTCATGGTCATTTGACAAAGTGTGCATATGTTAACCTACAGCATGATGGGAAAATAGTCATTTGAAACTAGCGCTATCATCTGATGCAACCCTCATCATCAGAAACCGCTGACCTGTTGGTCATTCTCATTGGGTCGGTTTCTCTCGACTAACCAGTTTCATAGCTGTTTTCGTGGGAAGTATTTAGCTTACCTCAACGGAAAACTAAAATGCCATATACTGCATGAATGCAATACATTGGAATCCCAAAACAGTTGAATGATCTTAATCATAAAACAGATATACCGATAGCCTTGGAATCTGATTAGATGCGGTTAAAGCCATTGTATGACTGTGAAAATACATACACCTGCAGACACCAGTTGAATTATAGAGTAATGACACAATGTATTAAAAGCAAGTTCAAACCAGCTCACCTCATCTTATCCTCACTTGGCCATAATTTGTCACTTTTAGGTTGAAACAGGATGAAATAAAGTATACAGGCCAACCAATGAGCCAACACAGGCTCATTGAAAAAAAGGTACCTGTGGCAACATTTTTGCAAAACAGAAGATATGCACATAACAATGCAGTTTCTAGCAGAAATAAACACTAGAGGTAGTAAAACAGCAAGCACTTTTTATCGTTTCCACACACAATTATGATTACAGAGGCAGATTATGGATTTATAAAGACTTGTTCCCTATCAGTCAGTCACGTTCGACGTTACTTCAGACGTGATCTGACTGATTGGGAGATGAACATCACTGTGTTCCCAGCAAACAATCAAACAATTTTAGGTTCTGGGAACGTTAGTTCTACCAGAAAGACTCGGGAGAATCAATACTGTAACAATAAATACATTTATTAATAGCCCAGCAAGCAATAAAGCTCTTTGGCGTAGGCCCCGTCCATAGCTCGCAATCCGAGGGTCCGGACTCTGCATTTCCTACCTGAAGACGAAGGCAGGGACGCAGCCGACCTCCTGGGAGATATAGGGAGGGACCATCCTGGTGGTGGTGGGGAGGATGGAAGGGAAGGACCATCTTGGAGGTGGTGGGGAGAATGGAGGTCAATGAAAGCGTCAGCATCTGCAAACTCAAATATGTGTAAGTACCGGTCTTTTATACCACAAGTATTAGACACGATTGGATAGATGATAAGGTAATTAGTGACGCAACGATTGAGTCTTGCTGGCAGAACTTAACGCTAAAGCTTGGTTCCCTAAACATTCCTAGGACTTTCCCTTAAGGTTAAGGGAACGTTCCCGGAACGTTCTCCTTACGTTATAAAAATGGAACCTAAAAATAACCTACATGGAACGTTCCTATAACATTCTTGTTTGGTTCCCAAAAAAATAACCTCATGGGACCATTCGGGAACATTAGGGGAACGTTCTGTGTTTGCTGGGTTACAGTCAAGACTTGAGTACCTCAAACTAACTCCTATTCTGGGGTGCGTTTCCCGAAAGCATCGTTAGCCAACTATGGTCGCAAGTTGGTCGCAATTTCCATTGAACTCTTTTGGTAACGACGGAACTTGCGACCATAGTTGACGAACGATGCTTTCAGGAAACGCACCCCTGAAAGGAAGAGGGCTACTTCTATGAATAGTCAGGTTGACCTGAAGTGCTATCACAGTGTCGGCTAACCCATAGAGTCAGTCTCCATGGGTCCATGGCCTCCTCTAGCACACCACAAGCTGTGGAGCTTCCACATGGAGCCGTGGTCCTTCTCATGTGGGACCGGTCGTTTCCTCTGGGGATGAAGAGTGCCCACTTTGGGGAGAGTAGAGTTGCCCAAGTCTGACCCAGAGCTGACAGCGATGCTTCCCCGGGCCGCCGAGAGTCGAGCTCGAGTGGAAGCCTCTACCGTGTTCCGAGTCCACAAAGGTTGGTTGATTGGTATCTCGGGGTGGCCCACGCCAGCACCATTCTTTCCGGGAGTGCATGACAAGGAAATCATGGACAGCACCTTTTTCTCCACAAAACCGGATCATTGATGAGGGCCAGGTGGAAAATATTTTGTTCAGTTTTACTTCCGTTCAAGCCCTAAAGAGCATCTATTTCTATTTCTGAGTCGTAAAATGGCACTGATGGCGGTGTGCGACGCTATTCCTTGCCCCCCTCTCCTATTGCCAGTGAGCTGCAGTGTGTGGTTTGAGGACGCTATGCCTTCTCACTCACCCCTGCCCAACTGTGGAGCCAGTTACAGTGTTGCACCAAAATGGAAGCTTTAGCGTTAAGTTCTGCCAGGAAGACTCAATCGTTGCGTCACTAATTACCTTCTCATCTATCCAATCACGTTTAATGCTTGCGGTATAAAAGACCGGTACTTACACATGTTTGAGTTCGCAGATGCTGACGCTTTCATTGACCTCCATCCTCCCCACCACCTCCAAGATGGTTCCTTCCCTCCCATCCTACCACCTCCAAGATGGTTCCTTCCCTTCCATCCTCCCCACCACCACCAGGATGGTCCCTTCCTATACCCGGGGGGTCGGCTGTGTCCCTGCCTTCGTCTTCAAGCAGGAAATGCAGAGTCCAGACCCTCAGATTGCGAGCTATGGACGGGGCCTACGCCAAAGAACTTAATTGCTTGCTGGGCTATCAATAAATGTATTAATTGTTACAGTATTTATTCTCCCGAGTCTTTCTGGTAGAACTACTTTCGGAACGCTATGCCTACCAAGTCGGGTCCCTGTGATTCAGTTCAGGCCTGACCTACTGTCCCATCTTCTGCCCCAGTAGGTGTGGGGGGATCAGGAGGCTTAACAGAGTGCTGGAAAGGGGCAGCAATTGTGGCGCTTTGGTAGGGATAACAATTCGTCAGATCACGTCTGATGTAACGTCATGTTTGCATTAATTTAGATATATTTCACGATTCAGTTTCTCACAGACAGACTTTTTACGGACTGTTTTTGATACTCTATTTCTGTGGGCACATTTTCCTGTTAGTTGCTATGGTGTCTATTATCCTCCATTCATGTCATCTGTGTCTTGTTATGTTCTTCATTTGCATGTGTATGTATCGGAATAATCTGCTGCATAGAGATCCTCCACTTATCTTTTTTAAGAACCAATCCATGACAATATTATTGTTAATGTATTTAATCGTATTGCAGTTGTTGGCTTTCAAAAAAATACTGTACTAGGCTTCATTAAAAACACTCTTACCATAATACTATTTCTTAACCATTAAGAGTTTCAGAAAAGCAAAAAATATTGTACATACAGATATTCCACACATTTTTTTTTCTTTCCCCCCACACACATTCACTGCAGGTGAGGAAATGAACTCCTGGCATTGAGAAACCCTTCAGAAGTGTTTCACGGTGCAGAATGACCTAACGCCTCTGTGTGTGTGTGTGTGTATTCAAGACTGTGACTCATAGCAGGTGCTGTATTGGGATTCATCCAAAAGAACCTACATTTTCCACCATGCTGAATTCCCTGAACTGTCCCACATATAGCAGAACCCCTTAAATAAACGTGACTTGCCCTGTCTTTTCCTCATACATAATGTCATACTTTTAATTTTCCTTTACATTGATTCTGGTCTCTAGATCTACTATTGATAAAATGAAACAAAACTAAATTAAATTAAAAATAAATGTGAAAAGAAATTATCTGAAATGAAGTAGAACAGTAAATCAGTGCAATCTGCGGTAACACTTTATTTTGATAGTCCACTGTAGACATTCTACTAACTATAAGTAACTTTTCAACTACATTTCAACTAACTGTCATTAGAGTATTAGTAGACTGTCAGCTTAATATCTGCAAACACTTTATTTTGTTGGTCCCCCAACAGACATTCAACTGACTATAAGTAACTTGGCGACTACAAGTAAACTTATTCTCCTAACCCAAACACCTAACCATAACCTAACAGTCTACTGACAGTCTCTTATAGTCTACAAATACTCTAATGAGAGTTAGTTGACATGTAGTTGAAAAGTTACTTATAATTTGTAGAATGTCTAAAGTGACTATCAAAATAAAGTGTAACCCAATCTGCACTTTACTTTACAGTCCTGTTCCACATATATACAGTAATTCAATGACTGGGTAGTAACTACAACCATTAGTAACTTGAAGTAAACTGAACCTTAACCCATTTGGTACCTTATTTCATGGGTAACGCTTCCTTTTACAGTACAGTACTTATAGTATACTTACAGTGTACTTACCTAGAAAGTACTGGCTTATATAAGGTAAGTACATGGAACAGGGGTAGGTTTAGGGGTAGGTTCAGGGTTAGTACTAGTTATTACCCAGTAATTGTAGTTACTAAAATAAGTATATAGTATTTACATGGGTAACTGGACTGTAAAAGGAAGCGTTACCATTTCATGCAGTACTTTCTTTATAGGTACACTGTCATTTAAACACACTTTTAAATTAAGCACAACCAATTCATTTCTATAGCATTTACACCTGGAAAACATGTTTCTGAACTACACAGTACCTGAAAAAAAGCAGTCCCGTACAGTGATCATTGCTTTTAAGCAGACATGGAATAGCATCAACAACTCTGCTTTCCCAAAGATCGTAATTTGCTTGGTTCCAAACAAATTGATTATTTCACAATATAAATAATATTTTGAAAGTATTGTTATAACTTTGTCTTTGCCGTTTTTGGCAAACCGCTTTCGTAGTAGTTAAATCAAGAGCAGAAAGTAGCTGGTTTGAACCTGCAACTGCATATTTTCTGCTGGACGTCTAAAGCATGAAGGAATCATTTGGGTCTGTTTTATGATGGCGGCAGGGCTAGCTAAGACTCACGGCGCTGACATGATTTAGTGGCGAATCTGCTCTCCCAGAGGCCAGTCAATACATCTGAATTATTTAAATCTTCGCCTGAGTTAATTAGATATTTAATTGACTATCTGCAGACGGATGATGGCATCCATTGCATGCATAAATTCATGCAAATGGGACAGTGTTCTGGCTGAGCAGGGGTGGATTTAGCAAAGCAGTTCACAGGTCACAGGCCAAGCTAAGGCTATACTGGGGTCATGACTGTGCTTGTGTGGCTTGACACACTCTACAAAATTTGAGAGATTCCCATCTGAAAACTCCTTAACTGCTGTAGTATAGACCTTATTCAGAGCAGCGCCATGACAGGTCTGAAAGTGAGGCTGTGAGGGATAGACTTACCGTGTTTCCAATGGCATCCGCTGTAAAAAGCTGAGTAAAGCGGCTAGATTACTTACAATTTTCCACAGCTTACATTGTCGGGAGTTTTTTCTCAACTGACTTTTCTTGTAAAGACATTTTTCCAGTGTTTCATGAGCAGAACAATCCGAAAACACATTAAATAACAGTACAGCCCATTGAAGAGATGCAAGTCTATCTCACAGCCTCGCTTTCATTCTCATTAAAAATCAAAGATGCTGTGAATAAGGCGTATAATGATGTATTGAATGTTTTGCTCTTCATTTTGTAAATTTTGCCAAGACCAAGTTACGATTTAATGTTTGGTCCATTTTGGGGATACGTCCCACCAGTTGAGAATATCTCCTGTTGTTTGTAACCACCAGGGTCCCAATAAGGTGTAATTTTTTCCCCTGGTAGAGATTTCCTCTTGCATTTTATACATTTGTAAGGGCAATTTATTGGTATTTTTATGTCAAACATTTAAATGTTATCTATTCGTTCAATTAATCAGAATACATTAGCCTATTACCAAGCAAATTTGATCAAAATCAACTAAAGTCAACTTAACATGGCAAAGGTGCATTAGAAGCTGCATCTGATCTTGTATTTACACAGGCTGTTTAATGCTGCTCACATGCGGTGTAAATGTATACACACTAGAATTGCATAATGTTAAGTTATCAAGTTTTCTACAAATTATACAATTAAAGAACAGGAACTTATATGGCACAGCAGCAATAATATACCAAAAATAGAATTATTACAATCGTTGATCACATGATGTTAAGCATCTTTAACTACTATGATCTTGAAAAAAAAATGTTTGTTACAATGTACTTATTGTTGTTGTATTGCAAATTTTTGTGCTGCTATTGAGGTGGGGTCAGGGGTCAGATGGGGTGGTATGGGTGCATTAAAGGGGTCATGAAATGGCTTTTTAAATTTTATTATATTGTTGTCTAAGGTGAACTTATAACGTTCGCTTCGTTTTTGCATTCAAAAACATCAAAATTAATAAGTAATAGGCTGTTTCCTACCCTAGTTTTGAGCCTAGATGAAATTTTTTATGGGCGTCTCGCACTGAAGACTTGGAAGTAAACGCCCACTGCTGTGAGTGGATAACAGTTTTGAATATTATAATGAGTTTCAAGTGACCTGTCGATGCACTTGGGGGAAATTGTTTTGAAAACGTCCAATGTTGTAAAATGGCAACCGGAATGATTCGCCCATACATGTTCGACCCAGAGTCCATGTGTTGCACCATTCTTGTCAGATCCAATATAGATGGCATTTTTATAATATGATGACCTCTTAGATGTCAAAAGCTCAAGGAAAATTTGATTTCTCAGTTCATCACCCCTTTAAGGTGTAAGGAAAGGCTCAAAAGTTCTATAGGAAACTTAAGAAGGTTCTGACTGGGCATGAGACGGTAAAATCAGATGTTTCTGCTTCTGTTTGGCGGCTGTCGTAAGTGGGAACAAACTGAATTCTACAAGGGACCTGTCTTGGTTTTGAACAATAGATTTCCTCTAATGTGTGGAGTGATGCTGTGACAGCGGTTGGCATCATCTATCGTCTCCTGACAGAGTGAAAATGAGCATCGCCCAATCACGCTCGCTGTTGTTGGTGTTATTGTTAGTGGCGCTATCTTTGCCTCCGCCACCCCTCCTCAATCTTTCCCCACACCTCCTCTTCTGATTTTCACAGATATTACCCCCAACCCCACCCTGTCTGTCAGGTGTTTGGTTTAGTCGTTTCACCCCCAACACACCTCCCACCATCAGCATCTTCAATGAACTCTTGATTCATAAGGGCGCTCTTTCTCTTTGTCCTCCGTTTTATTCTCTCCTCAGGTAAAATAGTGATGGATATTTTATGAATCGCAATGAAAAATTCATTGACGTTGCGAAATGAAAAAGCGTAAACACTCTGCATCTCCCTATCATTGCTCTGGCGGTGTCTCTCCACCTGGTCAGGGTGTAGTTATCTGTCTGTTTTTTTCCCTGTTTGGCCTAATTGCTTAATTTGACCCGCTTTCTCATCAATTAAAAGCCTGTCAGCAGCTGACGGATGGCTGGAAGGATCAGTGGGTGGATCAATGTTTCTGATCAATGATTGAATGGATCGATAAGTGAATGCAAGTGAATGAGATAGGAAAAGGAAATTAGTCTGAATGAACAGATTGAACAGGCATTCATGAGAGTGCAAGTAAAATGCCATCTACTCGACATCTGGAGCTTTACTGTATGCTGTCAATATGAAGTAGTGGTAAACACTTAAGTAGTGTGATCTTAAATATGTAAAGTAGTTTTGTAGTCTAATATTAATTGTGCGAAGTAGGAATTTCAACAAATTCACAAACCTGAAGTCCCCAGACAGCAACATAGTGTCGGCCCAGATCCGGCCCACATTTGGTAAGGGTGGAATTCACATGTACCAGATGTGGCTCAGACACTATTTTGTTGTCTCGGTGTGCAATATTGGACACTTTGAACAGCAAACAAATCAAAGTTTCAAACTTTCACTGTTTCAATGGGCATGGTGCTTTAGTTATATGGCCATATAGCGTTAATGGCAATTACATTTTGGTTAATAAATGCACCAACATTTCCATTGTGACACTGATTAGCCCCAACAAGAGAAGCAACAAAAAAGCTATAGTGCGAACAATATGAACAATGCTATTTACAGCATTGTAGGAATTACATTAAGTGGATTCATTGCTGTAACATGGTTTGTTAATAAACGAAGGAGGAGGCGGCAACCGGCGAACGTTTCACACACTTTAATAAATAAATAAATGCAAAATGAAAGTAAAAGCGGCAGCCGCTCATGGACGACTTCCGCACACACAAGCAAAACATAAAAAATAGTTCAGGCCTGGGCCTCTCTCACCCTTCACTGTTGCCACTTCTCCGTTCAGCGCAGTCTCATCCCAATTCGTCATATAACTGACGTTTTGGGACGTCTTTTGACCATACGTCAATATACGACTTTTTAGGGCCCCCTTAAACGTCGGTAGATGACGTTATGGGATCCTAACTCTACCCCAGACCTAAACCTAACCCTAAACCCAACACATCACCTAACTGACGTTAAAGGTAAAGCGTCAGTTGTATGACGACCCGGGATCGTCATCTACCGACGTTTAAGGGGGCCCTAAAAAGTCGTATATTGACGAATAGTCAAAAGACGTCCCAAAACGTCAGTTATATGACGAATTGGGATGAGACTGTGTTACTCCGTTTATGCTTCTAAAGCTCCTTTTTAGGGCCCCCTTAAACGTCAGTAGATGGCGATCCCGGGCCATCATACAACTGACGCGTTACCTTTCACAGCAGTTAGGTGACAGGTTAGGTTTAGGGGTAGCTTTGTGTCTGGGGTAGAGACAGGATCCCATAACCTCATCTACCGACGTTTAAGGGAGCCCTAAAAAGGCGAATATTGACGTATGGTCAAAAGACGTCCCAAAACGTCAGTTATATGACGTCTTGGGATGAGACTGCGCTGTACATGTCTACTAACTCTAGATGGTCAAGTTTGATCGTCTTCTCGACGCTCCACCAGAACCCAGCGAGGAGCTCCGGCGGGGCCGGAGTAAACCACCCAATCGGTAGTAGCGACGGGCGGTGTGTACAAAGGGCAGGGACTTAATCAACGCGAGCTTATGACCCGCGCTTACTGGGAATTCCTCGTTGATGGGAAACAGTTTCAATCCCCAGTCCCGATCACGAGCGGGGTTCAGCGGGTTACCCGCGCCTCTCGGCGCAGGGTAGGCACACGCTGATCCGCCCATTGTGGCACGCGTGCAGCCCCGGACATCTAAGGGCATCACAGACCTGTTATTGCTCCATCTCGCGTGGCTGAACGCCACTTGTCCCTCTAAGAAGTTGGACGCCGACCGCTCGGGGCCGCGTAACTAGTTAGCATGCCGGAGTCTTGTTCGTTATCGGAATGAACCAGACAAATCGCTCCACCAACTAAGAACGGCCATGCACCACCACCCACAGAATCGAAAAAGAGCTATCAATCTGTCAATCTTTTCCGTGTCCGGGCCGGGTGAGCTTTCCCGTGTTGAGTCAAATTAAGCCGCAGGCTCCACTCCTGGTGGTGCCCTTCCGTCAATTCCTTTAAGTTTCAGCTTTGCAACCATACTCCCCCTGGAACCCAAAGACTCGTGGTTTCCCGCACGCTGCCCGGCTTCGAACCTCCGACTTTCGTTCTTGATTAATGAAAACATTCTTGGCAAATGCTTTCGCTCTCGTCCGTCTTGCGCCGGTCCAAGAATTTCACCTCTAGCGGCGCAATACGAATGCCCCCGGCCGTCCCTCTCAATCATGGCCCCGGGTTCCAGAAACCCACAAAATAGAACCGGAGTCCTATTCCATTATTCCTAGCTGCGGTATTCAGCGGCGACGGGCGGCCTGCTTTGAACACTCTAATTTTTTAAAGTAAACGCTTCGGGCCCCGAGGACCGGACACCCAGTTAAGGGCATCCGGGGGGCGCCGTGAGGCAGGGGTCCGGGACAGGCGGTGGCTCGCCTCGCGGCGGACCGCCGGCCCGCTCCCGAGATCCAACTAACTTTTTAACTGCAGCAACTTTAGTATACGCTATTGGAGCTGAAATTACCGCGGCTGCTGGCACCAGACTTGCCCTCCAATGGGTCCTCGCCCATGGGTTTAGGATACGCTCATTCCAATTACAGGGCCTCGAAAGAGACCTGTATTGTTATTTTTCGTCACTACCTCTCCGTGTCGGAAATGGGTAATTTGCGCGCCTGCTGCCTTCCTTGGATGTGGTAGCCGTTTCTCAGGCTCCCTCTCCGGAATCGAACCCTGATTCCCCGTTACCCGTGGTCACCATGGTAGGCGCCGAATGTACCATCGAAAGTTGATAGGACAGACATTCGAATGAGTCGTCGCCGCCGCGGAGGGCGCGCGATCGGCCCGAGGATATCTAGAGTCACCAAAGCGGCCGGGGCGGCCGGAGCCGCACCCGGATGGGTTTTGGATCTGATAAATGCACACGTCCCCGACCCCCCGAGGGGAGCCGGGTCGGCGCTCGTTTGCATGTAGTAGCTCTGGAATTGCCACAGTTATCCAAGTAGCGGGTGGAGTGATCAAAGGAACCATAACTGATTTAATGAGCCATTCGCAGTTTCACTGTACCGACCGTGTGCACTTAGACCTGCATGGTTTAATCTTTGAGACAAGCATATGCTACTGGCAGGATCAACCAGGTAGACCGCCCCAGTGGGGAAGAAGAACCGCAAACACGCTGGCTTCCTACACACGGGTCTCGCTCCGTTTCGAGGCGCCCCCACCCCGGGGGGGGGGGGGTGGGGGGGGCTTGAGGACGGCGCGGCCGCTCATAGGGTGCGTGCGGAACCCGACCAGAGCCGGACCCCCACCATATGTGCGCTGGGCTAGTGCCCAGGAAAGCAGCACCCTGCCTGGGGTGCACTTTTCAGAAAACCAGCCTGTCTTTTTCCTGGAGGTCTCGTACTTCCAGAGCTCCAACTTGGGGGGCGTAATCTGGATTTTACATGCCCACCCAGAGTGACTCTGAGTGGGGACTCACGACGGTCTGATCACTGGTATGAGGGGTCCTCTGTCTTTGCCGCCAACACCATGCTCGCCCTCTTCCATACATCCCCGAAGGCCCGTTTTAGGACCATCTTTCCCCCAGGTGGAGCTCCAGGGGGTGGCGGGGAAAATCTGACTCTGGCCCAGGACGGGCCACCCTCCCCCGGGCTGGCCAGGGAGGTCAGAGGGCATGGAGCTTTGAACCCACATCACGTTCCTGGACTCTGTCGATTATCTCGAATTTTGGCACCAGAATCGCCCAACCCACCCTCTTCGCTGGTGCTCACGCCCAGGAAAGCTGCACCCTGCCTGGGGTGCAGGTTTCAGTAAACCAGCCTGTCTCTTCCTGGAGGTATCGTACTTCCAGAGCTCCACCGCTGGAGCAGGAGGGTGATCTGGATTTTATACGCCCACCCGGAGTGACCACATGACGGTCTGATCACCGCTAGGGGGGGCCCTCTGTGTTTTGGACCACCACACTCACCCTCTTCCATACATCCCCGAAGGCCCGTTTTAGGACCGTCTTCGCTCCAGGCGGAGCTCCAGGGGTGGCGGCGAAATCTGACTCTGGCCCAGGACGGGCCACACTCCCTGGGCTGGCCAGGGAGGTCTGAGGGCATGGAGCTTTCAACCCACATCACGTTTTCGGACTTAGTCAAATTTGACACCAGAATCGCCCGACCCACCATCCCCTCGCGCTGGGGCTCGTGCCCACCGGGAAAGACGCACCCCTGCCTGGGGTGCGCTTTTCAGAAAACCGGCCTGTCTTTTCCTGGAGGTCTCGTACTTCCAGAGCTCCACCGCTGGAGCAGGGGGGTGATCTGGATTTTAATATGCCCACCCAGAGTGACTCTGGCTGGGACTCACGACGGTCTGATCACCGATAGGGGGGGCCCTCTGTGTTTTGGACCACCACGCTCACCCTCTTCCATACATCCCCGAAGGCCCGTTTTAGGACCGTCTTCGCTCCAGGGGTGGTGGCGAAATCTGACTCTGGCCCAGGACGGGCCACCCTCCCTGGGCTGGCCAGGGAGGTCTGAGGGCATGGAGCTTTCAACCCACATCACGTTTTCGGACTTAGTCAAATTTGACACCAGAATCGCCCGACCCACCATCCACGCCCACGCTGGGGCTCGTGCCCGGGAAAGAGGCACGCTGCCTGGGGTGCGCTTTTAGGAAAACCAGCCTGTCATATCCTGGAGGATCTCGTACTTCCAGAGGGGGTAATCTGGATGTCATATGCCCACCTGGTGTGACTCTGGGTGGGACTCACGACGGTCTGATGGCCGGTGTGGGGGCCCCCTGTGTTTGCCACCACCACACTCGCCCTCTTCCATACATCCCCGAAGGCCCGTTTTAGGACCGTCTTCGCTCCGCCCGGAGCTCCAGGGGTGGCGGCGAAATCTGACTCTGGCCCAGGACGGGCCACCCTCCCTGGGCTGGCCAGGGAGGTCTGAGGGCATGGAGCTTTCAACCCACATCACGTTTTCGGACTTAGTCAAATTTGACACCAGAATCGCCCGACCCACCATCCACGCCCACGCTGGGGCTCGTGCCCGGGAAAGAGGCACGCTGCCTGGGGTGCGCTTTTAGGAAAACCAGCCTGTCATATCCTGGAGGATCTCGTACTTCCAGAGGGGGTAATCTGGATGTCATATGCCCACCTGGTGTGACTCTGGGTGGGACTCACGACGGTCTGATGGCCGGTGTGGGGGCCCCCTGTGTTTGCCACCACCACACTCGCCCTCTTCCATACATCCCCGAAGGCCCGTTTTAGGACCGTCTTCGCTCCGCCCGGAGCTCCAGGGGTGGCGGCAAAATCTGACTCTGGCCCAGGACGGGCCACCCTCCCTGGGCTGGCCAGGGAGGTCTGAGGGCATGGAGCTTTCAACCCACATCACGTTTTCGGACTTAGTCAAATTTGACACCAGAATCGCCCGACCCACCATCCCCTCGCGCTGGGGCTCGTGCCCACCGGGAAAGACGCACCCCTGCCTGGGGTGCGCTTTTCAGAAAACCGGCCTGTCTTTTCCTGGAGGTCTCGTACTTCCAGAGCTCCACTGCTGGAGCAGGGGGGTGATCTGGATTTTAATATGCCCACCCAGAGTGACTCTGGCTGGGAGTCACGATGGTCTGATCACCGATAGGGGGGTCCTCTGTGTTTTGGACCACCACGCTCACCCTCTTCCATACATCCCCGAAGGCCCGTTTTAGGACCGTCTTCGCTCCAGGCGGAGCTCCAGGGGTGGCGGCGAAATCTGACTCTGGCCCAGGACGGGCCACACTCCCTGGGCTGGCCAGGGAGGTCTGAGGGCATGGAGCTTTCAACCCACATCACGTTTTCGGACTTAGTCAAATTTGACACCAAATTTGACACCGGGGGCCGGCCTCCTTCTGCCTTCGACGGCCGGGTATGGGCCCGACGCTCCAGCGCCATCCATTTTCAGGGCTAGTTGATTCGGCAGGTGAGTTGTTACACACTCCTTAGCGGATTCCGACTTCCATGGCCACCGTCCTGCTGTCTATATCAACCAACACCTTTTCTGGGGTCTGATGAGCGTCGGCATCGGGCGCCTTAACCCGGCATTCGGTTCATCCCGCAGCGCCAGTTCTGCTTACCAAAAGCGGCCCACTGGGCGTCTCGCATTCCACGCCCAGCTCCAAGCCAGCGAGCCGGGCTTCTTACCCATTTAAAGTTTGAGAATAGGTTGAGATCGTTTCGGCCCCAAGGCCTCTAGTCATTCGCTTTACCGGATAAAACTGCGTGGCGAGCGCCAGCTATCCTGAGGGAAACTTCGGAGGGAACCAGCTACTAGATGGTTCGATTAGTCTTTCGCCCCTATACCCAGGTCGGACGACCGATTTGCACGTCAGGACCGCTGCGGGCCTCCACCAGAGTTTCCTCTGGCTTCGCCCTGCCCAGGCATAGTTCACCATCTTTCGGGTACCATCGCGCGCTCTCGCTCCACCTCCCCGGCGGACCGGGTGAGACGGGCCGGTGGTGCGCCCCCCTCCGGGGAGGGGGTATCCCACCCGGGCCGGCGTGCGCCGGCCTTCACCTTCATTGCGCCGTGGGGGCTCGTGGACACCCTCTGACTCGCACGTGCGTTAGACCCCACCCGTTTACCTCTTAACGGTTTCACGCCCTGTTGAACTCTCTCTTCAAAGTTCTTTTCAACTTTCCCTCACGGTACTTGTCCGCTATCGGTCTCGTGACGGTATTTAGCCTTGGATGGAGTTTACCACCCGCTTTGGGCTGCATTCCCAAGCAACCCGACTCCGAGAAGAACCGTACCCCGGCGGGGCGGGGGCCGTTACCGGCCTCACACCGTCCACGGGCTAAGCCTCCATCAGAAGGACTTAGACCCCCGGCCCGCGCCGGGAGAGCGGTCTTCCGTACGCCACAATTCCCTCGCCCCGGCTGAGGGGACGGGGATTCGGCGCTGGGCTCTTCCCTCTTCGCTCGCCGCTACTGAGGGAATCCTTGTTAGTTTCTTTTCCTCCGCTTAGTAATATGCTTAAATTCAGCAGGTCGTCTCGCCTGATCTGAGGTCGAAGCTGGGGTTTTGTGGAAGCGGCCGCCCCACCCACCGGGGCGGGGGGGGACTGGCTGGCGACCTAGGGGCGTCCCACGACCCGCTGAACCTCCACCGCCCCCTCCTCCCCACGGGTGCGAGCGAGACCCCCACGACGGCGTCCGCCGACCCCGAGGCGGGTGAGGACCTCCTCGCACAGGCAGCGGTGGTTTTGAAGCACCGGCAGCTGCGGAGGAGGACGCACCGAGTCCTCGGAGCGACGTGGCGCCACCCTCCCCCCGGAGGGGACGACGGAGGCCTCTCTCCGAGAGGAGAGATAGAGAGCGGGGGAGATGGGACGAGGGGGACGGTCTGCGTTTAGGAGGACGGAGGCCGTGGAGGCCTACGACGCTCAAGCCGCGGGGCCCGGAGGCTCCGATCGATAGCAAAGCGACCCTCAGACAGACGTAGGAGGGAGGAACCCGGGGCCGCAAAGTGCGTTCGAAGTGTCGATGATCAATGTGTCCTGCAATTCACATTAGTTCTCGCAGCTGGCTGCGTTCTTCATCGACTCACGAGCCGAGTGATCCACCGCTAAGAGTTGTACTCTTGGTTTTTTATTTGGTTTTTCGAGGCCGACTGACACAAACACAAGGTGGGGGAAAAAAAATAAAGTGGTGGCGAGACCCGGACGGGCGCCTCCTCCCCCCCGGTCGAGGGATGGGGAGGAGGTCTTTGAACCCACGGCCCGGAGACCCACGGGTACCCGTCGGGGTTGCGACTCTCGCCACTCGTTTTTTTTTTCACCGAAGGGGGGGGGGTTTCGGGCCTGCCGGGGCGGACCCGAGGCATCCGGTATCTCTCCTGGGACTGCGTGAGGCCCGGAGACCTGTAATGATCCTTCCGCAGGTTCACCTACGGAAACCTTGTTACGACTTTTACTATCTCTCATTAGTGTTAGTAAAGTATTAGTAGACTGCTAGGGTTAGGGTTAGAATTAGTTTACATGTAGTTGCAAAGTTACTTATAGTCAGTATAATGTCTGTCGGAGGACCAGCACAATAAAGAGTTAGCAGATATTAAGCAGACAGTCTACCAATACTCTAATGAGAGCTAGTTGATATTTTTTTGCATAGTTACTAATAGTCAACAGAATGCTTAAAAGGCACTATAAAAATAAAGTGTTACTCAAATTATACATACACTACTATTCAAGTTAGCTAACATTGATGAACAGTGTGGAAACAATTATAATTAAAAGAAATCAAAAGGTGTAAAAAGTCCTGATTGACAAACACTGACTACGTTTACATGCAGGCAATTTATGGTCGGGTTAAGGTCACTTTTCGGGTTTCTGAAATATTAGGGATAACCCGTTTACATGCGTAAGCAGAGAGAGTCTCTCCTGTATCCATGGAATTGCAATATCCCGATGTAAACGGCGACGCGGCGGTTAGCGTCTCGACGTACAGACAACCTTTATAGGCAAAATGCGTCATTTCCGATTCTTCTTCTTGTATCCAAAGACAACAACAGCATGCGGATAATGAATAGTTCGGGGCAGATAGCGATCGCCTTTGTTTGCGCTAGTAATGTTACTGAGCTCGTTCCAAAAGTATGCTGTGCTGTGTCTTTCCATGTTTACTTCCTGTATACTGCACGCGGATTTTTGTATGCGCCGAGAAGTTTCTCTACTCAAAAGACCAAGATTCCTTGTGAATAGAACATGCGCATAACACAAATCACTATGGGGATATGCCGATACCAAAAATGGGATATGAGCATTTTTTGGGTTTTTGCCGGTGTTTACATGGACGTTTGCCACCGGGTTATTGCTAATATCCCGGTTTTGAATGGGTTATTGGCTGCATGTAAACGCAGTCACTGTCAAAGGCATCCAGGGGATAACTAAAGTTTTACAGAAACCTCTAGAATTTGATTTCTGAGAGGTATATTGGTAGTGCCTGGGAAAATCTGACTAGTAGCAAGCTTTCATTGTGGAACAGCAACACATGAGTGAGAGAGAGAGAGAAAACACACATCAATGAAAAAGATCTGAAGAACCAACAAAGTTCAACTGTTTACTGCAAAAAAGACAGTCAGGTGGGAATTACATTTTTGAAAATTTCACAGTACCCACATATCATGAACAAAATAAATGATATACCTCCAGGTATGATTAAAAAATATATAATAAACATTAAACGGATACATGCACTTTCTAATGCTCTTATGTAGACATTTACACATTTAGAAGCTCTTAAGTTCAGCTATGTTCTACTTCATCACCTTGCCTTAATTAAGCGCCACTAGAGAATTACATTCAGTCCAATTATATTTTCAAAGGAGATCTAGAGATGGACACATGTACTACTTCCCCCTTGAGACAAATATAATGAGAGAGAGCCAAGGAACACTAAAATACAAGAGTAAACACACTCACACATGCTACCACACACACACACACAGAGAGAGAGAGAGAGAGAGAGAGAGAGAGAGAGAGAGAGAGAGAGAGAGAGTGCTTTTTCTAGTGCTTTTGCATTAACAGTTACTTGTTAAATTAAAACTTTAAATTCGTTTTTTCTACTTAAATGATTAATTTACTGATATACACATGTAAAGCTTCATTCTCCATGCTGAATGCTGAGAGAAATGGCTGAAGGTTTAGCTGTCATTGTATGGTAGTTCTACAGTGTTTCATATTTTTGTCAAATACTTGTATAATGTCACGTTTTTGTTGTACTTTGGTTTTTGTTTAGTTTTCAAGGACACTTAGTTTGCTCCTCAGTGTTTTCCCTTTGTCCTGTTTTCCCACTCATCATTTGTTGCTATAGCGATTCATTGTTTCATTAGTTAGATCACACCTGGTTGTATTTGAGTTTGTTATCTTGTGTTTATAGTGACCTCAGTCTCCTCAATTTTTTTGTCGGTATATTTGTGTTTAACACTGTGGCTTCACTTCTCATCTTTTGTGTTGTGTAATTAAAGTTACTCCAATATTTGAATAGAAACCTTCTCATCGTCATCATTGGTGGACTAGACCGTGACATAACACCAGACCAAAAGGAAAGAATTTATCATGGACTCAGCTGGAACTCTTGGCCCTGCAAACCACCATGTTGAGGACTTGGCAGTGGTACGCTTTCGGCTCATCCCGCTAATTCAAGATGAGCGTCCACTGGCCTACACCAAACCTGGATCATTTCACATTCGGGCTGCTGTACCTAGATCCAAATAGGTTGTGTCTGGATGCACTGACCCAGTAATGAAAGTGGCTGATCCTGCATTTATTTTCATCTGAGTGGCTCTGAAGAAATCTTCCCCATATCCAGAGTCCGCTCCCTAAGCTGAAATCCCTGAGTCCGTTCCAGGGATTGAGATATCAGAGTCCGTTCCAGTCAGAGAAATTCCCAAGTCTGTTCAAGTTAGAGAAATTCCAGAGCCTACCCTTTCTGTCTGCCATGGTGAGATTGAAGAAGTGGTCCCTTACTATTTATGTTGCTTCTGGGTCTTTGGGCCACACACGCATCCACTCCAGCCCCTGACCAGAGCCTCTGAGTTCAATCCTGAGCCCTCTCTCGTCCCAGAACTTGGCCCAGAGCCTGTCCCTGAGTCCCAAGAAAATTTTAGGGGTTAGCAATGTGTTACCAGTCATAGTGGCCGAGCCAAGCTCCTGAGTCAAGGCCACGGAGGCCGATCCTCCCTGGCTCCCTGCACTGCCAGAACTTCGCTGGCTTCCCTGCACTGCCAGATCTTCCCTGGCTCCCTGCTCTGCCAGAACTTCGCTGGCTCCCTGCTCTGCTAGAACTTCCCTGGCTCCCTGCGCTGCCAGAACTTCCCTGGCTCCCTGCGCTGCCAGAACTTCCCTGGCTCCCTGCACTGCCAGATCTTCCCTGTCTCCCTGCTCTGCTAGAACTTCCCTGACTCCCTGCTCTGCCAGAACTTCCCTGGCTCCCTGCTCTGCTAGAGCTTCCCTGGCTCCCTGCGCTGCCAGAACTTCCCTGGCTCCCTGGTCTGCTAGAGCTTCCCTGGCTCCCTGCACTGCCAGAACTTCCCTGTCTCCCTGCTCTGCTAGAACTTCTCTGACTCCCTGCTCTGCCAGAACTTCCCTGGCTCCCTGCTCTGCTAGAGCTTCCCTGCCTCCCTGCACTGCCAGAACTTCCCTGGCTCCCTGCACTGCCAGAACTTCCCTGTCTCCCTGCTCTGCTAGAACTTCCCTGGCTCCCTGCGCTGCCAGAACTTCCCTGGCTCCCTGCTCTGCTAGAGCTTCCCTGGCTCCCTGCGCTGCCAGAACTTCCCTGGCTCCCTGCGCTGCCAGAACTTCCCTGGCTCCCTGCGCTGCCAGAACTTCCCTGGCTCCCTGCGCTGCGAGAACTTCCCTGGCTCCCTGCTCTGCTAGAACTTCCCTGGCTCCCTGCACTGCCAGAACTTCCCTGTCTCCCTGCTCTGCTAGAGCTTCCCTGGCCCCCTGTGCTGCCAAAACTTCCCTGGCTCCCTGCGCTGCCAGAACTTCCCTGGCTCCCTGCACTGCCAGAACTTCCCTGGCTCCCTGCACTACCAGCACTTCCCTGGCTCCCTGCACTTCCAGAACTTCTCTGACTCCCTGCACTGCTAGAACTTCCCTGGCTCCCTGAACTGCCAGAACTTTCCTGGCTCCCTGCACTGCTAGATCTTCCCTGGCTCCTTGCACTGCCAGATCTTCATTGGCTACCTGCACTGCCAGATCTTCCCTGGCTCCCTGCACTGCCAGATCTTCCCTGCACTGCCAGATCTTCCCTGGCTCCCTGCACTGCCAGATCTTCCCTGGCTCCCTGCACTGCCAGAACATCTCTGGCTCCCTGTACTGCCAGCACCTCCCTAGCTACCCAAGCTTGCGGCACCTCACTGGCTCCCTGCACTACCGATGTTACCCTGGAGGAGTCCTAGCCTGCCTGGCTGCAGTGGGCTCCTCCTTCCCTTCGGACATGCCTCGGTCCTCCGTTACACCGGCATCACCTCAGTCTTCGAGCACTCTGGCTCTACTTCAGACGCTTGTCGCCATGGCATCACCTCCTCCTCCATCAGTCATCTCTACTTCACCGTGGGCTGTTGCCTCTGGGTCTGTACCTTCAGACCTCCTCTATCATTGCCGACAGGGTCTCTGCGTCATCCGAATATCACCTTTCTTCATCACCACACACTATCACCATCCTTGCGCCATCTCATACCATCATCCCTTAAGACGAGGTGGATTAATTTATTGGATTTAAACCTTATTAATTAATGGACTGAGCTGTGCACACATAGTCCACCACTGTTTCGACGCTGGAGCAGTTGTAGACGAGAATGTCTACTAGGCGACTGAGGTGTTTGTTATAAGATGTAAGAATGAACGTATAGCAGTCTTCATTTACTCCCGTTGTTACTCAAGGATGGATCTGTACCAATTGTTAGTGATCCAGCTTACAGTCTCCAGAGTGATAGTGTGCACTCCTTATACTGTTTATTCAGCTCTTACTGTGATTTTCTGGAGTAACACTGACACTTCATCTTTTGTGTGATGTACAAAAAACATTATTAAAATCATACGTTTTTGCCATCATCCGGACACAATCCGCTACAACAGGCTTGTACTAATAGTGTATAAAAGCATGATGGAAAACAAGTTATAACAAAGTTATAATATATAAGTTATAATATATATATATATATATATATATACTGTATATATATATATATATATATATATATATATATATATATATATATATAAAAGTTATAATATTTTGCGGACTATAAGCAACTTTTCAAATGCATCAACTTATTCTTCTATCCTGAACCCTAGTTTGAAATTCTGCTAATACTCTGAGAGTTAGTTGACATGTAGCAAAGTTGCTTATAGTTATTACATGTCTAAAGTTAACTAACAAAATAAAGTCTGTTCAGATTATTTCTTTTTTCCGACATTTCTGACAATTGTACTAGACACACGTCTAGTACAATTATGTGGTTTTCTTTTATTAAGCCCCACAGATATAGCCCCACAGATATTGGTGGGGCATGTTTTAACGTGAGGGGTACATTTGTAACATGACCATACGACAGATTAAAATATTATCTGATCTAATCAAAAATTATTATAAAATACAATTAGACATTTTTTCATATGAAGTAATAGCATAGTGTAACAGTGTTACAACATGCACCACCTACC
Source organism: Cyprinella venusta (assembly GCA_038021265.1). Classification (NCBI taxonomy): domain Eukaryota; kingdom Metazoa; phylum Chordata; class Actinopteri; order Cypriniformes; family Leuciscidae; genus Cyprinella; species Cyprinella venusta. Next base: position 3,409,713 of record CM075883.1, read on the forward strand.
CAACTGGCATTTAAACTTGGCTAGTATCTTCTGCTGGTTGTACTAGCACTGAACTGTTAAATGACATTAAAATTAGCATCAACTTTTGAATAACATATATATGATTTAATTTTATATAAACAAAGGGTGTTTTTAGGTTAATTGAGTTTTTTTTCAATATCAGAAACCAATGGACCAATATTCTCCTTTCTTCCTACCTTGTTTTCCCCACACATCCCACCCTTTTCTCTTTTTTAGACCATTGAAAAAAGGCCGCAGTCCAGTAGCCCGAGCATTCTCCCACCCCTGCCTGCAGACCAATTTGGTACTTTAGTACAGGCATGTTCAAGAGTCAATACCACTTTGTGATATTAAAGATCAATTGAATTGTAAGACTCATATGGCAGCAGCTGGCCCCAGGCCCCTCAGGGAAAGACAGAAATCAGCCAGTGAGGAAGACAAAGGGTCAGATTCCACCTTAAGAGCGACATTACCACTGAACCACAGGACACACGATGTAGGGGAATCACCAACAATGTGGGAACCAGCCACAAGGAATCGGCTTAATATAAAAATGAAATAGCATAGAAAAATATAAAAAGGTTTAGTGAATAGAAAATATACTTAGCTTAATATAGAAGTCAGTGAAATGTCCCACCATTATAGTAACATTTTTGAGAATATTTAGGCTACTTAGCTCGACTTTGAAAACAAATGTGTTAAAAAAAAATTCATAAACATAATAGCCTACAGGGTATGCGATCTATTCCAGAAGCATTTTTGTTATGCTAGTTGAAAGTCTCTTCACTTCCTGATAGCAATCGATAATTGAAGCGGTCTAAATGTACGTTTATATATCGTCTGTGGAAGGCGTAGGAGCATTAAATGTTCGTCCAATCAGACGTCAGTTACTAAACACAGTAACCAAAACAGCAACCACCCTTTACAGTTCCTCCTGAACAACAACAACAAACTTATTCTGCGTTTACGCCATAACTACAGTAAGTAGTTGGAAGATGGAAACCTGTGATGTTATCCTGACCGGTTTCAATGTCAACACTATCAATGCTGAAATGGATCTGCAGCAGTCAAGTGGAACAGGTCAGTGCTGTTTAAGATGTATACGTTCAGTGTTATTGTAATGTCATGTGCTTTGTGGTAGTTTAACACCGTGTTCAGGAGGCGTGGCTTTGGTGACGCTCTGAAGGGAAAGGGAGGATCTCACGCTTTCAAAGCTAACTTGCTATTGCTAGCCACTATAAAAATTGCCTACTCTACCTTTAAATTATAAATGTTTTTGTTTTAAAAAAAAGTGTTGGAGTTTGGTTTGAGTTGTGTACTTTAATTCTAATTAACTTTATATAAAAACTAAATTACAATTAAATGTGAATGTGTGTTATTTTAAAGCTACACAGACCCAGGCCGTCGCAAATGAAATGATCTAAAAATTGAACACGCAGCATTTCTTTTGGCACTTGTTCATGTACCTGAATGTATGAGTATGTATCTTCATCTAGTGTTAGTGTTGCTTTCCTCAGGTTCGTCACAGTTAAGAGAGCCCAGGCCCGAGCGTGGCTTAAAAACTTCACTTTGACTTCATTAGACAAATCCATCCACCAATACTAATAGCATTAAAGGCGGGGAGGTGAAAGCAGCGCTGATAAATGAAAGAGTAACTGATTAGATCATCTTTCTCTCTCTATCGTCAAAACACACACCCTCTCTCAGCAGGAGAGGCCCAGTGCACTCCAGCCATGTGTCTAATCGGGTTTGTTTCACCATAATCGTGTCAATGTCACTCTCAATAAGACAGAAGCAACAAGCAGCATATAACTGCAGCGCTCAGGGAACCTGCACCTCTTCCTTTGTCTTTAAAATGACCTAGTGAAAAAAAAAACAGCCCCTTTTCTCTCTTCTTTTATTGTCCCACCTTTCAGTCAAGTTTTCACACTCTAAAAAAGGAAAGTAAATTTAAAGGTAACGCTCTGTATTTTTTTTTTTTTTTTACAAAATTTTGCCGTTTTGTCATTATATAATGAATGTCTGTTATTTTACAGATATTTGCTGTAATTTAAAAGTCCACTATTAATTCTACAGGTAATTGCTTGTATTTTGTTTTTACATCAATTCTACTTTTCGACTTTACTGTATTTTTACAGGGTTATGTGTAATTTTACATAAAATATTAAGTAATATTTAGCAGATTCTTTCTGAAATTAGAAAACAAAGAAAAGAACGTATAACTGCAGATATCAACAGTCATTCAACATTTTCAGAATCTCATGATGTCATTTTAATGCCATTTTGATATCTAGCTTCAATATCAATTCAACATAAATGTGACATCAAACATTGACTGTTTTTCAATCAGTGTCTGAAGCAGTGTAAAAGTTAATGAGCTAATTAAGTGATTATTTGAGTGATGATTGACCATTATTGAAGACACCTGATGTTAACAAGCAGAATCACTGAAGGAGAAAATTACATTTTAAGCCACCATTATGGTGATCAGTGTTTGTTTTAGTTGGGCTCTTGACCTAGCCTGAATGCCAGCCCGAACCCCGCCCACAACATTTTTTTGGTTGGGAAGTTCGGTCTGGACTCGATCCATTGAGGAGTAATTATGATCAGTCAAAAAATGTTCGGGCCAATCAAATTGCCAGGGCGGGCTTTATACGATTATGGACAGATGATCTGCAGGGACGTAATCATCACGTTATCAAAGAGCGCTTAACTGGTTTCCCTCAAAACAAAGATGACTGCAGCTGGAGAATTGAGATGTATAGATTCCGCTGTCGCGTCTGTTGTAAAATAAATCAACAGCGCATTAATTTTAATAAACAAACAGAAAACTGAAATTAAGGCATTTGTCGATCGTAAAGATATCTTTTGGCGTCCTTCCTACATGATTCTGCAAAAGTGTAACTTATCAGCTGGCTCTGACTGTTGCTAAGAAGATGGGACGTAATGAAAAGCCTGTGGTCGTTGTGGTTTCTCCTTTGGTCGCACTCATGGAGGAGTAAGTAAAAGAAGCAACACTCGTTATTTTACTTCTAAAATAAGCAAGTTCTGGAGTTGACCACTATGCTATGCAAAGTAGTTGACTTACTGCATTGCTCTGATTGGTTGTAGGTCTACCGACTATCCAATTGAGTGCAGAGTTTGTTTGTTTTTTTCCCTGGTTCGGTTAAGACACGTCTCATAATCAAAGCCTTATGGAGCAGTTTCAAGAATATGAGTATGACGAAGTCAGGCTACTCTTGACCCTTAAACTATTAATAATTCAATTTTGTTTGGCTGATGTAATTGAGTTATAACTGCCAGATGAATATTGAGAAAGGTGATCTGATGGTGTTGGTTGTGTTTGACATATTCATCAATTAATCTGCATCACCAAAGTCATTTAGAGTGTCTTAATCATGTTAATTACAGCAACTCTGTGATTCTATAACAAACAAATATCAGCATTTTCAATATCATTTGAAATTTTTCTTAAAAGTTGTTCAGATCTTTAGATATTTAGAAACACTGACATTAATAATCAGCCTGTGAATCTCAACAATGGTGACAATAAAAAAGCCACCAATCAAAACTCATTTATGGCTCCCATCATGCATGGCGGTATAAATAAATTATGTTCTGATTTGTCTTAGTAATTTCCTTTTCCGAATTGATTTTAGGAATATTTTGTTTGTCACCATTGTTGAGATTCATACATGGATTATAGATGTCTGTGTGTGCCTAAAAGAAAGGCTTATTTTACCAGAACAACTTTTAGGAAATACTTTGGATTAAATAAAAAATTCAAGACCTCATACTGTTTGATCACTGTTATGTCATATTTATCAATATATATCAAAGGCAAAGATTAGGCTCTAAATGAGTTGAGTGATTCCGTTCAAATGATGATTTTGTCAAAACGTAACCAACACCATCCATTCACTTTTACCCTTTGTTCAAATGGCTGTTAACCACTCAGTTTCAGCAGCCAATCAAAATGTAAAGTTAAAAACTTTAGGGTCAAGAGCCCAACTAAAGCAAACACTATTGATTCTGCTTGTTAACATCAGGTGTCTTCAATAATGACCAATCATCACTGCGTGTGTGTGTGCGCGGGATGACGCAGATTCATATTATCCGACATTACATTTACTTTTCCATTACTTAGTCCCACCCACAAGTGCAGGATTTAAGGATAAGAAATAAATGTAATGTAAATTTTTTACAGTGTATCTATGTTTTTTTCCTGACAGTATTTTTCTGTTTTTAAACAGACATTTTTTAAGGCACCGCTGCTACCAGAAATTTACCATTTTTTATTATTATTTTTTTTACAGTGTAGAAAAAGCTGTGAGAAATTAGCATTGTTCAAAGTGCTATAAAGCAGTGCTTCTCAGTTCTGTCCTGAGAAATTGAAAGTTTTTTGCTATTTTAACTATAAACACCCACCTCCACATATTCTCATAACAGATTTATTTACATACACACAATGGATGGGAAAACATTCCCACATCAGCTACCCAGGACTCCCTGAGCCACCGTCACATTAGCTCTGTTCCTCATTGACTCCTGTGCACCCTCATTCACTCTATCACTGAATCTATTGATGGTTGACCAGCTCACGGGACAGGGTACATGGAGGGGGCGATATCTCTAGACATCTGAAGTTTGAAGCCACCATGAGGGTCATCTGAGGAGCAGATAAGATCAACCCTAGGGAAAGTTTAGAAATCAAGAATTAGCCCCCTTTCAATTCAAGAGTGCAAATTGGTTTCGAACCACAGGATGTTGGATTGGAATTTTAATTGAATTGGAGGGAAGAGGAATGTACATAACTTACTTTCAATGAAATTCAAGTTGCAAAACAGAGGAATTTCCTTAGACCAACACACCAATAAAAAAAAGAATAAAAGGGGCAAATACAGAAAATCTAGATGTAAACCTGCTTTGAGGTTCATCATGAAGAGAAGACTTAAAGTTAAAACTAAATTAGAGCATCCTGAGAACTGTTCCATAAAAATAAAAATACAGTTTTGAATAATGTGTAGTAGTATTCATATACAATACATAAATATGTTTATAGTGTTTATATAAGTATGTTTATAGTGGGGAAGTCCCGATTAATTTTTGGCAGGGGCGAATATGTGAATAAGGGGGAATCGTCACTATGGAGTAATTCCAATATAACAGTTGGACGTCTCAGATAGTCTGACGGCAGATAAAAAATAAATAGTAAATATATTACTTTCGAATGATTCGTTAGAAGTACGCATCAAATAGAATTGTGCAGGTATGACGTCAGAATGTGGAGACTAATTCAATGCAGGTTTATTCGATATTTTCAGGGTTTTATAAAGGGGTTTTTCAATTTATGAGTAAAAGAAAGCCCGTGGTAAACATCACTTGACGATACTTTGACGTTTTTTTCTACAATGGAAACTGCACTCACAGCCCAAATTGTCTAGTTAGTTCATTTTTCTTGATTCTGGGAGCCATTAAACTTTTGTGACAATGATCAAAAATGATGGATTTTGGAAAAACATTGACAGGGAAAGAGTTGAATAATTGAATAAAACTGAATAATTAAATTATTTTAGCCTATATATATTATTAGTGAACCAAATCCAAATTTTATAAGGATAAAATCATTATCAAAATGTATATGACATGACTACATTTAATCATTTTTAGATATACACAATTTTCTCCTCAACATAATTTGGTTTTGCCTGACCACATGTACACAACTGTGTGATTGTCGCCAACAGAGGTAATAATTAGCCCTAAAATAGATAAAGATTGTGCAAATAGCTGACACATTGTGTAAGATGACACAGTGAAGAGGTGTGGCGTGAATCTAACACAGATCTGATCTGCTTTGTGCTGATGATGAACAGTAATGTGATTCTACGGGCCCTCCAGGGATCAGATATCTGGGTAGGAAAGGAACATACTGACTGTTTTCAACGGTGTGTTTGAGACAGAAAGTATGTAAATCATTAGTGAGCAGTACAGGCTGAATCACCGGCTCTCATATGAGGACATGATGTATGTGACTAGTACCCTCGTCATGCTTAGTAGGGGACCGACGGCAGAACTGAGTGTGTGAGGATACACGGGTCTGCTAGAAATGGTTAACAGGTTGTATGAAAACAAATGGACTCTGGGATCTCATAGGCATTATTCATATGGTTTGATAAAACACCAGTTTAAACCCCCCCACACACACATACAACCATGTTCCATTACTCATACTTACACTACACTTACACTAACCATATTTTCCAACTTTCAATTCCATGCAAGAAACAGTCATATTGTGAATGGGATGATTTGAATAAATAAGAATTTCATCTTTCTTTAAAGGGATACTCCACTTTTTTTGGAAATAGGCTCATTTTACCACTCCCCCAGAGTTAAACAGTTGGGTTTTACCGTTTTCGAATGTATTCAGCCAATTTTTTTGATATTTAGAAGAATATCAGTAACCAAACGGTTTCTGGTCTCATTGACTTCCATAGTATATTTTTTTTCCTACTATGGAAGTCAATGAGACCAGAAACTGTCTGGTTACTGATATTCTTCTAAATATCAGAAAATTCTCTGAATGCATTTGAAAACGGTAAAACTCAACAGTTTAACTCTGGGGGAGATGTAAAATGAGCCTATTTCCAAAAAAAGTGGAGTATCCCTTTAAGTGAATTGCCAGTTGATAAACTATAGGACCAATTTCTCAAAATTTAGGTCACTTTTTCAAAACCCTTCACACAGTGATCACAACAGCAGTCTATGGTTGAACTGAGAATCGTTTATCATTGCTTTGGCACAAAATGATTCAACTGCAAAGTGTGTTTGTTGGGTGACAACCTTTGCTTGTGTTATAGAAGATTGATTTGAGGCGTTTATGAAGTGGTTTGGTAGTTTTAGCGCATGTGAATGTCATTTTACATTGAATTGAACAAACACTAAATGTGAAATGAACTGCTGTACTAAGTTTGAAGTTAAGGAGAACTGTGAGGATTTTTAAAGGGACCTAAGTGTTAAAAAAAAATCGATTTTTGCTCAATTCTCAAATTAGATTTTTTTTTTTCTCTTAAAACGATAAGTTCAGATTTCTGAACACTTGGTTTCTTGTTCACGTCAGATTTAAATGTATTATTGATTTAAGCAAATCGCATGTGTTTTGTAAAGGATTAAGTACAACTGTGTACAATTTACACAAGAACTAAACGCACATGGCAAAACTGATGAGATGAAAAGGTCAAACTCTTCACAACTTCTAAACATTCTTTCATCGTTTGAACAAAGTAACCATTCAGCTATCAAAATATGTCAGACATGCACGAATATTCCATAAATATCTGACATGCAATGTTTGTAATGTCTGCTAAATTGGCAAATGGGCTGCCATTGCAATGAAATAGAAATTACAATCTAATCAATCAACCAATCAAATTTGGAATCATATATTGTATATGAAGTTTGCTCACAATTACTTGAACATGGAGGAACATGGCTCAGTGATTTACTGCAAACGCAATCAAATATCACAGTCACTAGATGGTGGATCTAGTGAAGAAGCTGTCAGCAATCAAAATATTGATTCTGAAGACGTTGAAAAACGTTGACGTTTTGAGAATATCGTTGAAAGTTTGAATATGAGCCATGGGGAAATGAGCTCTGACAACGGAAGTGATAATGGTAAAAAGCATCTACTCAAACTGAACCCTTTCATATATTTATATTTATATTTGGCGAATGCATTTGAGGGCTAAACAAAGAAACAAAGAAAAGAGTCATTTATTCCTTATATATCTGTTAAAAGCAAACATTTGCTATTCCTTATTAGAGAACTTGTTTGTCTGCGTGTGTGATGTTGGCACAGATGACACCCTTTCTCACACTAACCATAAGAACCTCTGTTCACCAAATTACACTTCACCTCATCAAACGCACCATCTGTTAATTACGCTAATAGAACAAAAAGAGCAGGCATGTATTCAATCAGTGTGAACCCACACCTTTTGTCTCTCTATATTCAGAAAACCATGTACATAATGTCCACAATATACAGATTTCCTATTTAAAGTTCCACATTTGCCAAATCGGAGTACATGTATGGAATACCATGCATGCAATGCACTTGACTTGATCTTCTGTTCCCAGTTTTATGGATGAAACAGAAGTCTTTATATTAGTATATTTACAGTATATACACTGACCTAAAGGATTATTATGTTTGACTGTGTTTGACCCCCTTTCGCCTTCAGAACTGCCTTAATTCTATGTGGCATTGATTCAACAAGGTTCTTTAGAAATGTTGGCCCATATTAATAGGATAGCATGCAGTTGATGGAGATTTGTGGGATGCACATCCAAGTTCCACCACATCCCAAAGATGCTCTATTGGGTTGAGATCAGGTGACTGTGGGGGCCATTTTAGTACAGTCAACTCATTGTCATGTTCAAGAAACATTATCCTGCTGGAAGTAGCCATCAGAGGATGGGTATATGATGGCCATAAACGGATGGACATGGTCATAAACAATGCTCAGGTAGGCCGTGGCATTTCAGCAATGCTCAATTGGCACTAATGGGCCTAAAGTGTGCCAAGAAAATATCCCCCATACCATTACACCACCACCACCAGCCTGCAAAGTGGTAACAAGGCATGATGGATCCATGTTCTCATTCTGTTTACGCCAAATTCTGACTCCTGAATGTCTCAACAGAAATCGAGACACATTTTTCCAGTCTTAAAATGTCCAATTTTGGTAGCCTCTTCCTATTTGTAGTGGAGATGAGTGGTACCCGGTGGGGTCTTCTGCTGTTGCAGCCCATCCGCCTCAAGGTTGTGTGTGTTGTGGCTTCACAAATGCTTTGCTGCATACCTCGGTTGTAACGAGTGGTTATTTCAGCCAAAGTTGCTCTTCTATCAGCTTGAATCAGTCGGTCCATTCTCCTCTGACCTCTAGCAAGGCATTTTCGCCCACAGGACTGCCCCATACTGGGTGTTTTTCCCTTTTCACACCATTATTTGTAAAGCCTAGAAATGGTTGTGTGTGAAAATCCCTCAGACCGGCCCGTCTGGCACCAACAACCATGCCACGCTCAAAATTGCTTAAATCACCTTTCTTTCCCCTTACTGACATTCAGTTTGGAGTTCAGGAGATTGTCTTGACCAGGACCACACCCCTGAATGCATTGAAGCAACTGCCATGTGATTGGCTGATTAGATAATTGCATTAATGAGAAATTGAACAGGTGTTCCTAATAATCCTTTAGATGAGTGTATATTGAAATGTTTACCATTGCTAAATCCATTCCGTTTCCCTTGCTTACTTCTATAAAATAGTACACAGTATAGAGTCATTACTTTGTAGTGTGCAGTTAAGAATGCAGCCAATCTTTTGTTCTCTCTGAGTAGCTTCACTAATTCCCAGGATTCAGTGCTGTCTGAGGCAGATCTTTCCCGTGGTAAAATCCCAGTGGACCCTACGGAGCCGAGGTATGTATTAACGAACTTAATTTTTGTGTGACAACGATCGATCCCTCTCCTTAATTGATATTCACAATACTAATCTTCGCTTATAAATCTGTGCAACTATTGATCACGTAAAATGATATACAGCCCCCACCCCAAACAAATGTGCCAAATAAGCATTATTGCGATGTTAAAATAAAAGAACCCATCATTGAATGTTCATATTGTGATAGTAATTATATTACCGCAGTCAAGCAGGAGGCTTTCTGAGACATAATCAACGTTATAAACACAAGTTATAGTGTTACAGCGATCCCTCTGGGGATCCAGACTGAGAGGCAGAGGACAGCATGGCTGCTTGCCCAGAATTAAGCACTGTTTCCACAGCGGGGTGCACGGCGTTAACCCCTAACCACCACATTTGCGCTGGTGCTCGGCCAACAAAAGGCTGTCAGCAGTGAAGTCATTAACCTTTTGATGCTCCTGCCGATGGCTCTTAGACTGGTGGAGAGGAGAGGTCGAGGGTCGCAGAGGTATTGAGATGTAGAGTAAAAAAACGGACTTACATTAGGTAGAAAAGTGATACGTTACCGCAAAAAGGGGAAAGGAAATAATGAACGTGAATGAGGTCTGGGGGGAACTTGGAAGAGCAGGAACTAAACTGACACACAAGCTACTAAAAGTAGTGGTGCTGCTAGCTTAACTACCGTGAGTGTGGCTCTGGTGTTGTCAAGTTTAGCTTTTCATGTAAGAAAAAAAGGCAGTAGTCACAAGGAAACATTGACTTCAGGTGCACTTCATCGCATGTTGCATCCAGTCGAGAACTGAGATGTGGGGCTCAAAGGGATGAAATGACACTAAAGTGAGGCGTATGTATGACACGCCAATTCGTATTTGCTTTTTTGGCATGCTATCAACACGCATAATCACTTTTTAGCATGTTCACTCCAACCCCGTCCCTAAACCTACCCATCACTGGGGTTAGTACCATTTATGAGTCTTCCCCTACCATCCTAGGAAAAAAAATATCGCTCCCCAGATGTAGATCTACATTTTGCTTCGTTTCGCTCGGACATTTAAAGGCGTGTACATACACGCGTAAGCGAATAGCTCAAAATGCATATGGATAACACGCCACTTGACTTAAAAGTGGCGTGTATGTTTGCGCAAAAGTCATGATGTCATGTTGGATATTTGGGCAAAATGATAAGTTTGCTTCTCACATCATGACACTTAAGTGAAATGTCCAGTAGGTGAGGACTGTAAGTTTAGATGAGCGTGAATGTGGAAAAATAGCATACCACCTACATTAAATCCCACCTTAAACCTAACTAATAGTGATAATAACAGAAAATGTGAGATAAAAATGGATTTCATGAAGCAACCATGCAATTTTAGCCTGTGTCTGCAAGTCTTTCATTTGTCTTGACTTGTGTTTTTCGGGACTCATTGGGGTGGGAATCTCTAAGCACCTCACGATTCGATTCGATTCAGAAGGGCTGGGATTCGATGCTAAAGTGATTATTGATTAGCTGAATCTTTTTTTATGTGTGTGTGACTATAAATAATTTGCTTTAAAAATACATAGTAATGACCCAAAAAGAATTAAAGTACAATATATTTTATTAACATTGCAAAGAACCAACAGGAAAATAAATACTTGTAATAAATTAATAATATAACAACGACCGGTATAGCCGAGTGTTTTTCCTCCTCTGAGTGGAACTGGAAAAGTGTCAGATCTACGTTATCTCACGACCAATTCGTACGAATTCGTACGAGTGATTAAAAAGTGGCTAAAGCGTACTAATTCATATGACCTCACTCACACATACGATTTGTCCAAACCCACGTGATGGGTAGGTTTAGGGGCGGGGTCAGGGGTAGGTCATTCGTACGAATTCATACGAATTGGCCAATTCGTAAAATATGTACGATTTAGCAAAAACGTACTAATTCGTACGAGTGAGGTCGTACGAATTGTTACGAATTAGCCACCTCGTAAAATTCGGGTTGGTCATACGGCTTCTCATATTCGTTGTGTTTCCGAAATATTTTAGTTTTATTCTACAAAGCTTAGAACAAGTGTGGCTCTTGTCCAGCTCCTTTCCCCCTTCAACTTCAGAAGCCAAAATATTTCCACACTTCAGCTTTTAACAAAGGTTTTTGGATTTCTCTTTTATACGCGTCTCTGTTATGTGCACGCCACACACACGTCTTTCGCATTCCGTCAATGTTATGTTATTATAAATATATATCTAATTTTTTTTTTAAACTCGATTTTTGTGATTCGATTCAGAATCATTCCACGTCCGCATTGCAATGCAACTAAGAATCGCCCCTAAGGTAGAGGCAGGCTATCCAATGAGCATAGGTTGACTTTCTCAAAATGATAGCCTAACTACAGTTTGACTTCTATCAATGACGAGTAGCTTGTAGCTTGGCAATTCATTTCCTAACACCGTAAAGCAGTGATCTGACCCATGCTGGTGGAGTTGGCTTAGTGGATGGACCAGCATTGCCATGCTATTGACGAATGAAAAGCTGAATGTGGTTGACCAACATGCATTTTGTTTTTGGTAAAACTGATTGACCAAAAGAAAAACTGGATAGCTAGTCAATACTCTTGATATAATAGCAGAACTTGAGCCTCCTACTGCTTCTGTGGACCAGCAACATTGGTATTGGTATTGGCGAGGGGCTATTTTCTGTATCCTGTAGAGTTTTCCAAAATGCTATCTGAGCCTGTAACCAAAAAAAGTACAACAAGAACAGTTCGGAGGGAAGAACTGCAGACATATCAAAGGATTGTAATGTAATGTCAAGTATGCACTGTACATCCTGTTAGCACAAAAGCTCTAAACTCAAGAGCCATTTCAGTGAGTCATGTACTCACTAAATGCTTTTAAAAGCTTGGACTGCCAGTGGAAATCATGCCCCCTGGAGCTGTAAGATCCTCTATAAGACAGCAAAGTTGGCCAATTAGAGCCCAGTCAGGCTCCTCTCAGTCATTGGGATTGGTTGTAAACACACCAGGAATTTTAGAGCCAGCTCAAATGAGCCTAAAGTGACAGTTTTTGGGTAGAACGTCTCCCCTGATCTCTACTTACCAGCAATAGAGCATACAAAGGGACACAGGGTTTTTAAACAACATGAGGTGTGTGTATGTGTGTGTGGAGAGAGAGAGATGTGGCTCTTGTGACTAATAGTGGGCAGATATAAAGCAGCACAGAGCAACAGGCTCTTTAATAAAAACCAGAGAGAAGCAAGTATGGAGACAGCATAAAAACAATTATCTCCTCAACTGAAACACATCCAAACTCTGAGCACACACACATAATCAGAGAGTCTGTTAACTTCTCAAAGTTTATGAATTGTTTTTGTTTGTTTGTGTGTTTCTACTTTGTATTTCCTGCTCACATGCTCTAAGGGTGTAACAGTTCTCAGTAAAAAAATCGAACGGTACTGTTCTCCACCCACGGTTTGGCTCGCACTTGCACTTGCTGACGCATCTATAATATGGTATGCGTAAAACAGACAGTTCCGCTAATGTATGTTTCTGTCGATGGACACACATGCTGGCTCCCCAATAGTACATTATAACAGAGTTAATCAAAAAAACATGAACACAAACGGTAACTCTTTGTAAACTTTCTTCAATGCGAGTGCCGTTTGCCCGAACATGACCAGTCTTTTAAACCATCATCACCTGAGTAATAACACGTGAGCTCAGGCGAGACGAAAAAAAAGCCTTTACGTGTGTTAAAACTAAACTCATTGAAGCCAATATATATATATTCAAGACCGAGAAGGCGCAAATGAGAACTCACGCACACTGTGAGAACATTTGTGTGCTACAAGTTAATCAAGGTCTTCAGGATTAGAAAGTTGCAGGTATACATGAGTTTAAGGTTGAAGGTAAACTTTGCTGGGAGTTGGACCTCGGGGGCTAGAGTTGAAAACCCCATTTTTTTCTGTGACCAACTGTCTGATTTGGTCAACCAAGCCCTCTTCTCATTGACTAACATTTGGACGACTATTAGCAATTTCCATTGTGCAGGCCTGTTCTGATTGCTCGGTTTTGAAGAAGGTAGCAGACCACTGCAATCGGCAAACTTTGTCGGAACTGTACAGCATTACTCCACCACTGTAAATCAAGTACAGAATCAGTTCTTTAACTCTTTCCCCACCGGCACTTAATCAACACTTCAATGTAGGTAAGTTTCATAAAAAAAACATTTTTAGATCAGCTACGAAAATCAGGCTTTTGTCAAAGTCCATAGAAGGGATCGATCGAGTCCATCAACATCCCCAAAGCTTCACAGTTGTTAAAGGCTACCTATTATGGATTTTTGAAAATTGCCCTTCATGTAGTGTTTAACATAGATCTAAGTGAACGAAAACCTCCTGCAAAGTTTTAAACATGAAAGTTCATCGTATACAAAGTTATTGTCTCTCAAAAGTAAGAGTCGACTCTGAGTCGCTGATATGAATCGTTCGAAAAACGATGCTTTTCCTTTGTAGAAGTAGAAGTAACACAATGAAAACCATACTTAAGTAAAAAGTAAAAAGTACCTGATTTTAAATGTACTTTAAGTATTAAAAGTAAAAGTACTAGCATAACAATTGATTCTCTTAATGACTATTTTCTAATGATTAATAAAACATTTAATTCTAACTCATTCGACCTAATACTCCTATAATGATGTTCAATAATGATGGAAAAAAATGTTGTCACCATTTCTGAAACAAGCTTGCAATTAGGCAATATAAACCATGCTTATCCTTACTATATGTTAATAACTATGTTTGGCAGTAAACGAGATTAATTTATGGTGTAATTCTGAACCTCTTGCCTTGCCATAATCCTAACCAAACGTATATTACACACGGTGTGTTTGTGAAAACAAATTTTCGCGTATAAATTGCACGATAAACAAACTGCGTGCGAGACGCATTTAGTTGATGTATCTATGATGTATCTATGGCAACCAAACGTCACTGGTGAGACAAACGAACGGACGGTCAGATTACGTTTGGCAGGGGAAAAACTGAGCAGATAATGTAACGAAAATGTAAGAGAAGTTGTAGAAATGTAGTGGAGTAGAAAGTATAATAATTGCTGCAAAATGTAACGAAGTAAAAGTAAAAAGTAGGCACTATTTATTCTACTTAAGTAAAGTAAAGATACGTGAAAAATGTACTTAAGTAAAGTAACTAAGTATTTTTACTTCGTTACATTCCACCACTGCATTTTAGTATCGCTCGCCTTAGCTCGCTCAGAACCTCGCTGGAGGTGATACAAAAAAAAGTACCTGAAAGCAGGAACAGATACAACTTTTACACAGTGGAAAACCAAACAAATGCGAGCTGAGCCGAGTCGAGCTGGTACTATGTAGTGGAAAAGCATCATTTGTCACCCGTGTTTTGATTTGGAGATTTAGTACTCTTTCAGAAGATGCGTAATAGCACCCCCTACTGTATAGCATTGTAAACATGGATTGTCTGAAAATTCCGTCAACAACGGGGAAAAATTTTTACAAATTATGCAAAAGTGCAGTATTTTATTGAATAAGCATCCGGTTTTTGCTTAAAAATAACAGCATTGTGACCACTGTTCATTTCGTCTTATTCATAACTAACTAGCAACTTGTCTTTCATAGCTAGCTGGCAAGCTAACATTAACCTCGAGGTTCTATCTTTTAATTTTATATAGGAATACTTTAGGTGTCTAGCCTGTGGCGCAGTGTTGACCGTCCTGTGTTTTTCTAAGTTATTCATGTAGAATTCTTGAGAAACACTTTCATTGACAGCTGACTGGGCAGAAGCCCAGACACCCTCAGAGGATTTGAAGAGAAACAAATTGACCTTATAGAGCATATTTTGTTAATCTGTGCCCGAAGTTAGACCACTTTTTTATGTTTATTTTAAATGATTTATTTCTGCAATTATAAAACATATCCCTCTTGTAACTGGTGTTGGAAGACGCCTTGGCAGGGCTAATGGGCTTGAGCTCGCTGTGTTTTGTGTAATATATTTACTCTTGAGTGTTGTCTCTAAGGTCACAGTGCAATTAAAGAACACGACGGAAGGTATGTTAGTTGATTATTATAGTAAAGAACAAAAAGAAAACAAGTTTTACAGCATATCTAAGGGAAAAAACAAGAACTTCCTTTATATTATTACAGGTCATAGCCTTTAAATCCCTGCCTTTACACGCCTCTTACAGAGGACGTTCTTCAAGCAAACTTCATGCAAGCTAAACAGGTATGACAGCAACAGCAGAGGGCTGAGAAGATGAGGCCAATCTAATGGAGCTATTACAATAAGCAGCTGCTTGTCCGCAGGATACCAAGGTGTCCCTCTGGGTCGGGGCATGAACAGATGAGGTTGAGGGCTAAAGGTGAACCCCCTGCCCATGCACCTACACCACCCAAGACCTCTTCCTTCTACTTTTCTCTCATTTTACTACCTTAATAAATACATCGAGCCCTGAGAGTTAAGGGTTGACAGTTCATCATCTTCTATCTGAAGGGCAAACCACTATGACTTTAGAGAAGGAAACTATATACTACCTTACAAACACTTGCTTTATAAGACATAAAGACATTTTTGTATGCCTTTGATCATAAAATAAGAAATAAAACATTTGGTGGGCTGCCCATGTATTTCCTGATATCTTGGGGGTGCGTCTGCAAGATTCTTAGCTTTGGGAAAATTCTGATCTAGAATGAAGTGTTCAAAAACCAGCTGGTGTCAGAACTGTGGGAATCAAGACAGATGTCCGAATCTGTGGTCAATCTAAAACCATGGAGAACAAACGGCCTTGAGTTTGTGCTTTTCTGAGAAGCTCAAGTTCCAAAACAGCAAAAGGAGAGGAACTAAGGCGCAAACAAAAACACCATGAAGAATCTCTGCATTCAGACCCAAATAGACACGGATAGTTGCTCGCTTAGTTACTGTAAGTCCTGCCTACTCTCGTGAGAAATAGCACATTGTAGGGGGTCAGCTAAAAATAGCTATTGAGCAGTCATGCTAAGGAAGGTAAAGAGAGACCTAGGCGTAATGTAGACCATGCGTGTGTATGATGTGGTGTGGAGAGTGTGTCTGATGTGTCACAAGCACTCAGCAGAGCTTATGGGCAGAAGTAGACAGAGAGGTCTGGACCCGTGCCACCATCCGCCCATGCCGCCCACTCTCCCTCCGCCTCATAAACTTGCACGAAAACAGGACTATCACATGACTGAGTAAATACCTTCTATCCCTTCATCATCCTTTATCCTCCTTTTCTACCCCGACCTGATTCAGGCACTGTTTTTGGGCCGCTTAGGCTCGATTATGACTTCCTCCCACGATACGAGAAAAACAAACCCAGATAGTGTGTGTGTGTGTGTGTGCATTTAGCCCACAGATCCACCGCTCTCCTGGCCAGGGACTTTCCACTCTCGAGCTGGAGTCAGCGGTTCAGACTGTGTGTCATATGGGGATCACAGAAAGGACACCCTGGGGTGATGGAGTCAATCATAAGGGGAGATAATAAGGGGTCAGTCAACGGTATGGCAACATCAACCGTACTGAATATATGCCAGAAGGGAGCCTGTAAATTTTGCAATGCACTGATGATTAAGCTTGAGGTGCATGAGAATATCCCACATGACCAGGGTTTCCTATATATTTTATAATGTTATGTAAAGTGTTATATTTATCAATCGTTCTCTGATTTTATGAGACGTGTTGAGAGCCCTTCCATCCATCAAGTTGCTTGAGCAGCAGTGGCTCATTTCACTGTTCTGAACATGTGAGATGAACGCCCGTGACCGATGGCGAGGTAAAAGGGAGGAAATTGAACCGTCACCAATCTGCTGAACCCATGTTCGACATGGGCGAACAGGTGGTCTTCTCCAACCATTAGAAGTGTGTCTTTCAGTATGATGGGCTAGCCTGGATGCCAGCCCGAACTCCGCCCACAACATTTTTTGGACGGGAAGTTCGGTCTGGACTCAATCCATTGAGGAGAAATTATGATCGGTTCAGAAATCATCGAGCCAATCAAATTGCCAGGGCGGCTTTATGCGATGATTGACAGGTGGTCTTCTGTAACGTAATCCTCACGTCATCAAAGAGCGCTTGTCAAAGATGACTGCAGCCGGAGAATTGAGATGTATAGATTCCGCTGTCGCGTCTTTTGTAAAATAAATCGACAGCGCATTCATTTCAATAGACAACCAGAGAACTGCAGTCAAGGCATTTGTCGATCGGAAATATATTTTTGGTGTCCTTCCTACATGATTCGGGAAAAGTGTAACTTATCAGCTGTAGGGTGACCACCTGCTAATAAGCCCAAGGAGGGACAAGGGGTGTGTTTCTGAGGGACAATGTGGGACACTGTTTGGCGCGGTGGTGCCCCCACCCCACGGGCAGACTCACTGATAGTGGTTTTCCCATTTCTAGCACATACTAGAAATGTATTCTAAATAAAGATTAATATTTTGAACATTCAATGAATTTCAGCTGCACTTCCACTTAAGATTTACTTTAGCTATTTAATTTAATTTGTTTTTCATTACAATTTATTCACTTTAAATAAATAATAATTATTATTTCAATTAAAATTATAGGATTTACATGAATTATAGTTGCTCAACAACACAGGAACAGTTAAAAAAAAGTCGAAAAAAGTCTAAACTCACAACTCCAGAGGTTCACGGAATGAGAAGGTGCGCGGTCATGACTACAATGAAAAAGTTGACAACCTAGTCAGCAGGTCACGTGGGAGTGGCAACCAGCGTTAGGAAAGTTCACTTTCTACATGAACTAGTTCAAAGTTCAGTTCACACATTTTAAAATGAACTAGTTCAGTTCAATGTTTGCACAGAAATGTAAGATTTTTCCCAACCTCACCAAACTTGTTATAAACTCCGTTTAAATCATCATATGACGCCTCAGTCTACGGCGGCCGCAGTGCGACACTGGTGGCTTGTGTTGCCAGATTGGGTGTTTTCTTCGCTACACATTAAGCCCTGTTTACGGTGAGTTTTAGTTGGGTTTTTCGCCTGGAAGGCACTATAAAAATCTGGCAACCTATTAAACGAAGAGAGAGCGTGCGTTCACAGACACCAGAATGAACGAGTTCACAGTAACGTTCATCAGGACAGGCAGTAAAACAATACGTTCAGTTCACCCAAAATATGAACGAGTTCATGAACGTGAACGTGTTCAGGCACAACGTTTGGCAGCCTGGGTCTCGAGGATTTTTTTTTTTTCTGAGCAAGCATTGATTATGCGTGACTCTGTCTCAATTTGCGGGACGCATGAATTGGGCTTCAAACGCTGTGCGCACGCGCTACTCGGGACGGGTGGTTTATGTTTATTATTTGATCCCCATTAGCTGCTACATTAGGCAGCAGCTATTCTTCCTGGGGTCACAACTTTTTCACCAAAAACTTAACATCAAAGCTGTGCAACAATAAAAAACAAATACAGAAGTGCACACAACATCATAAATCATCAAACTCACAAACACACACACACACACACTAAACATAACAACATAGCATCAGAATGCAAGCTCTTATACTATGCAAAGTATTACCACTTTCTGGTTACAACACAAAACATGAAAATCACAATCATTATAGCTCATAATCCAGTCATTATTAATTATAAAAAATTACAATTACTCCAAAGTAAATAAATATAGTCTCAATCTTTTGGAAAAACCAACATTGTGACTCTCTGCGACCAAAAATAATGGGAGCGAGTTCCATGCCACCACTGCTCTGTAACACGATGTTCTTTGAAGTTGATTAGTTCGACAGACAGGTAACAAGAAACGCCCTTCACTTGATTGACGAGTGGAATAAATATGAACGTCACTGAAGAAGGTCAATCTACTATAAATAATTTCAGGTTCTTTAGAAATAATTATATTTTTTAAGAATTTAATAAGAGAATAATTAATTCTGCTTCTTACATGAAGCCATGCTAACTGATTATGCATATCTCTTACACTTGTTCTAAAAGAACAATTTAGAACAAGCCGACATGCTTTATTTTGTGCAATTTGTAATCTTTTTAAATTATTCTCTATAGTTGAAGCCCAAATCAAGGAACAATAGTCCAGATGACACAAAACTATTGATTCCACTAAAGTTTTCCGTATACAAAGCGGTATACATTTTCTACAATGACGAACTGCGGCCATACTCCTGCCCATTTTATTCAATATTAATTTTATATGAGCGTTCCAGGTCAACCTGCTGTCTACAATCACACCGAGCAATTTGGCCTCTGCCACTTGTTCAATTATCAGTCCACCAACTGACAAATTCAAAACGGGGGAATCTTTTAAAAGATGATTAGATCCCAACAACATACATTTAGTCTTCCCAACATTAATCTTTAATTTATTTACTCTATTCCACTTTTCGATTAATTGTAATTCATTATTTAATACAGTATTAAGTCTGGTAGAGTCATAATCAGACACAAAAATAGTTAAGTCATCTGCATACAGAGCAATAGTGGCACGTCTCAAAATAAAAGACAAATCATTAATAAAAATAGAAAACAACAGTGGTCCAAGGCAGCTCCCTTGGGGCACTCCACAACGCAAGACCCTTGTATCAGAATAACTACCATTAAACAGTACCTTAAACTTCCTATCGGTGAGATAACTATGGATCCACTGAATTGCACATTTTTCAAATCCATAACACCTTAATTTTTCTAATAATAGTTCATGATCAATTAAATCAAATGCCGCACTAAGATCTAACATTACAGTACCAACTAATTTTCTTGCGTCAATTTCTTGCAACCAATCATCCGTCATCTGAACTAAGGCTGTCGTTGTAGAGTGTCCTCTCTTATAAGCATGTTGATACGGTGAATTCAATTTATTTTTAGAAAAATACAAATTAATTTGATCATAAACTATTTTCTCTGTAATCTTACTCAAAATTGGTAAAATACTTATAGGTCTGCTATTTTTCCCAGAAAAATTTTCCTTTTTATTTTTTGGAAGAGGCACAATTTTGGCTTCTTTCCAGTTTTCAGGAAAAACACATTTTTCTAAACTTAAATTAATAATATAACATATAGGCTTAGTTATCACATCAGCAACCATCTTTAATAGTTTAACATCCAATTCATCAACACCAGGAGGTTTATGTTTCATTAACTTTAATGTATTTTCTACTGTAGTAAGACTTACTCGGTCAAATTTAAATGTACATGATTTATAGAACATAATTGTATCTTTAATTGTCGTAAGAGATAAATCAGAGTGTTCCTGAGAGATCATATCTTTTTGTAAATTCTGAACTTTCTCTATGAAGTAATTTCCTAATGAATTTGCTATATCAGAAGGTTTAGTCAAAAAAGTGTCACCTACATCTAAAAATGTTGGTACAGATTTATCTTTCCGTCCTGTTAATTGGTTTAATGTATTCCATAATTTATTCCTATCTAATTTTGCTTCCTCAAATTTATGTTCATAATAGATCCTCTTTTTTGTTCGGTTTAATTTTGTAACAAAATTTCTTAATTGCTTGTACCTTTCCCATTGTACCTTATCCCTTGATAAACTTGCCTCTGCCTTTAATTGATCTCTTTTCTTCATATATTCCTTAAGTTCAGCATCTAACCATGGAGAAGCAATATTTCTTACTGTCATTCTTCTTAATGGAGCGTGTTTGTCAACAATTGGCATTAATAAATCTGTAAAAACCTTCAAAGCCAGTTCAGGATCCACTTCTTCTAATACTTGTGACCAATCTGCATTTCTTATATCAGCACAATAACTGACCTCATTGAAATGTTTAAACATCCGTTTGATTATTATTTTCTGTCCTGGTTTGATAATTTTGGTTTTTCTGTTAATCGCAATTAAATTATGATCACTAAAGCCAACACAAATAGAAATTGCTTTTGAACACAAATTAGTTGAATTAGTAAATAATAAATCTAAGCATGTTTCTGTTTTTGTCCCATCAACATTATAAAAAAATCTTGTTGGCTTAGTAACCATTTGCGACAGATTGCAGGTGTCTGCTATAGACTGTAACTTATTTTTCAATGAGCAATTATTTGAACTCCAATCAATATTTAGGTCACCCAAAAAATAAATCTCCATATCTAAATCACATACTGAATCCAACATATAACAGATACGATCTAAACAGACTATTGGTGCATTGGGTGGCCTATAGCAGCATCCAACTAAAATAGGCTTTAAGTGTGGCAACTGCACTTCCAACCACAACGCTTCAACCCCAATACAACCAAGGTCAAGTCTAATCTTTGCTGGTATATGATCCTTAACATAAAAAGCCACTCCTCCTCCATATATATTTCTGTCATATCTATATAATAAGTACCCATTCACATACAAAAGGGAGTTCTCAATAGTTGCATCTAAATGCGTCTCAGATATTGCCAAAATATGCAAATTATTATTTTCCAAAGTGCCAGCAATATCCTGCATCTTATTGCGCAAACTACAAATATTCAAATGAGCTATTTTTAACCCTTTATTTGACAGTATTTTATCCATCACCATTTTTTATTTTACCCAAATAATAACTTTTGATTAGACATAGTAAAGAGCCATCAAATGAACAAATTAAACAAAAAAGACACACAACACACAAAGACACACACGCCCTCACATTAATACAAATGCACCCCCGTATTGCCAACATTTGTTAACAGCAACTAAGATGTACGCCAACTCAGACAGGCCTACTATTAGCCTCCACATTACTTCTATGGTCCTGCAATCATAAATCATAAATCAAATCATACCAGCACTTGACCATACGTATTCAGTCAGTCTTACTTTGCACCCCAGGTTCGACCACAGTCTTGTAAAATGTCTCTGCAGCTAAGTGATCAGTGAACTTAATAGTTTCCTCGTTAAAAGTCAAAATCAAAATAGCTGGATGAATGATCCCGTGTTTCACTCCTGCGCTCCACAGCTTGTTTCTGACCTCACGGAAACGTGCCCTGGCCTTCACCGTCTCAGCAGCGAGGTCCGGAAAAATGCGCAGCTTCATCCCACGAATCTCAAACAGCTTTTCTTTCTTGGCTAAACGTAGAATCTCCTCTCTCGTATCCATCCTATGCATCCTCACGATCATTGCGCGTTGACCAGATTTAGCCGCAGAACCAACGCGATGGGCATTTTCCAGTTCAGGTGCGCGATGGAGTTTATCCTTAAACAAATCGTTAAGTAAATCGGACATAAACCTTGTTGGATTCCCCTTCTCAATATCTCGAACCAAGCCGAGAATACGAATATTATATCTCCGACTATGATTCTCCAAACGATCGGCTTTCTCCTTCAAGTCCATGTTTTCTTTACGCAAGCTTTCATTTGCACATTCCAGCGCCGTGACCCTGTTCTCCATATGGTCGAGCGCTTCCTCAATAGTTGCAACTTTATTGGAACAATCAAACATGTCTTTTTTAACGGCATCAAGTTGCGGTTGAAGTTTATCAACAGCCGCATTGATTTCTTCCCTTATTATATTTCGAATAAGATCAGACAGCTCCTGCATGTTGAAGTCCTTTCCCGCTGCCATTTCAATTTCCGACACCTGTTCAGCGTGGCCGAGTCCACTTAGCTTAGTTTGCGACCTCGTTTTCTTCTTAGACATCTCCCAACTTTCTCACTGGATCTCGTCAACCTTTATACCTGACTGACCATCATTATACATCAAAAAGACTTTTTATTACCAGTATTTTCACATATTCGTCTGAGATTGGCGTTTTCCCGATCTGCTCAGCTTTGACGCATGCGTGGTATTTACCATTATGGTATTTTCCACTTAAGATTTACTTTAGCTATTTAATTTAATTTGTTTTTCATTACAATTTATTCACTTTAAATAAATAATAATTATTATTTCAATTAAAATTATAGGATTTACATGAATTATAGTTGCTCAACAACACAGGAACAGTTAAAAAAAAGTCGAAAAAAGTCTAAACTCACAACTCCAGAGGTTCACGGAATGAGAAGGTGCGCGGTCATGACTACAATGAAAAAGTTGACAACCTAGTCAGCAGGTCACGTGGGAGTGGCAACCAGCGTTAGGAAAGTTCACTTTCTACATGAACTAGTTCAAAGTTCAGTTCACACATTTTAAAATGAACTAGTTCAGTTCAATGTTTGCACAGAAATGTAAGATTTTTCCCAACCTCACCAAACTTGTTATAAACTCCGTTTAAATCATCATATGACGCCTCAGTCTACGGCGGCCGCAGTGCGACACTGGTGGCTTGTGTTGCCAGATTGGGTGTTTTCTTCGCTACACATTAAGCCCTGTTTACGGTGAGTTTTAGTTGGGTTTTTCGCCTGGAAGGCACTATAAAAATCTGGCAACCTATTAAACGAAGAGAGAGCGTGCGTTCACAGACACCAGAATGAACGAGTTCACAGTAACGTTCATCAGGACAGGCAGTAAAACAATACGTTCAGTTCACCCAAAATATGAACGAGTTCATGAACGTGAACGTGTTCAGGCACAACGTTTGGCAGCCTGGGTCTCGAGGATTTTTTTTTTTTCTGAGCAAGCATTGATTATGCGTGACTCTGTCTCAATTTGCGGGACGCATGAATTGGGCTTCAAACGCTGTGCGCACGCGCTACTCGGGACGGGTGGTCACCCTAATCAGCTGGCTCTGACGGTCGCTAAGAAGACGGGACGTAATGAAAAGCCTGTGGTCGTTGTGGTTTCTCCATTGGTGGCACTCATGGAGAAGTAAGTAAAAGAAGTAACACTCGTTGTTTAACTTCTAAAATAAATAAAGTAGGCTACGTTCTGTATTTGAAAACTGCGCTATGCAAAGGAGTTGACTTATGCGTTGCTCTGATTGGTTGGTAGGTCTACCGACTATCCAATTGAGTGCAGAGGGGTTTTTTTTGTCTTGGTTCGGTTATGACACGCCTCATAATTAAAGCTCAATTGAGTGGTTTCAGACTCATATTCTTTCTTGAATATGAGTATGACGAAGTCAGGCTAATGATGGGCAACATCGCAGGCTAGGACACCATGGGCAGCCGCATTTGTTATGAGGTCGAACACACAGGATTTGATGCTCTGCCAGCGCATGTGAAATGACTAATCTTTTAGCATGTTGTGATTGAAGAGTCCAGGTCGGCAGCCCCTCAGATGGGTGACAGCCTCACCTGGAACACCAACGCATTCACTTAGCCCAATGAAGGGGGAGAACTGGCAACACCTGCACCACAAAACTTGTAATCAAAGAAACAAAGGGAAAAAAATCTGTGGAGTCCCAGTAAGCTAAGTGCCGACGTCATGCTGTCTTACACTCCTTCATCTGCCCTACTTACCACACACTGTAAATCCTCAGGGCACAACACATGGCCCACACACAAGCTTCAGGTATAAGTGGGGTAGAGCATTTCTCCTATTTTACAAGGCAGCATCATAACTCTCTACACATTTTCTGTAACAACGTAGATGTAACGACATCGATGTGATTGGGTCAATTGAGACATGCTTCTAAAGGGTGCAATACTGGCTAGTATGGACCTGTCCAAGTGTGTCAATAGGTCTACGCCTAGAAGTGTTTCAAGTGTTGGTCAGGGTCCAATTATAGCCTAAAACTAACCTGTCTGATGGAATAGTGATTTATTTCTGCAATGTCTACTGCCATCAAAGTACTATGGTTTACAAACTTTTGCAGAAACTTACCATGATGCCATGAAAAGGGGGTGATTATAATAAATCATGGTAACACTTTGTTTTGGTCCGTTTTGAATATTCTAGAAGTAAGTTTGCAACTACATATCAACTCACTCTCATTAGAGTAGACTTAATAGTAGACTTAATCTGCTTAATATCTGTTAACTATTTATTTTGATGGTCCTCAACAGACATTCTACTGACCAGTTTTCTAATACTCTACTAACACTCTAATGATAGTTAGCAGACATGAATGGGCAACATTACCTGAAGGGCACCTATTATGCCCCTTTTACAAGATGTAATATTGGTCTCGGGTGTCCCCAGAATGTATTTGTGAATTTTAAGCACAAAATACACCATAGTTAATTTATTATAACCCTTTGAAAATGTCATTTTTGGGGCCTGTTTTAAAATTAGCTGTTTTGGTGTATACCACCTTAAATGTAAATGAGCTTCATATCGCCGCCCTGTCTTTGGATGAGGGCGTCACTTGCATACTATGGCAGTCAGTCTAAGCAGAAGGGCTGAGAGAGTGAGAGACCTGCAGTTTTGAATGTCATTCAGCCGTACATGTTTGAATCAGAATAAATAAATAGTCCCTGATCAGACCCAGATGACGAAGAGACTCTGGCAGAATAAACACAAATGAGAATGGACCAGTACCTTTCGGTATGGTTATTTGATACATGTATGTACTTATAGAGTTGTATTTGCGTCCCCTTTGCAATTATGGATGTGCAAAACACACACACAAACACTAACGTTATCGCAATTTTTTTGAAACTACAAACACATATTGTGATAAAGTTATCTACGTACAAGCGAAATTACATTTATGCGAGGGACCTGTTGCGTCATGTTTACTTGTCATACAAGTGCTTCTGTGGCAAATGTGAGAAGATGGCTACAGAACAAGAAAATTAATACAGTTTTTAATACAATATCTTTAAAAATATATATACAGTATATATTTATAAATGTGTGGTTACACACTATACAAACAAGGTTTAAATTATATACACACAGACATTCTACGATGACGACGACAACAACTTTAGGCACATTTGTTGTTGAATTGGATGACATTGACTGAAATGACTATTTGCTCAAAAATCCAACATGACATCACGACTTTTGCGTAAACATACACGCCACTTTCGAGTCAAGTGGCGTGTTATCTCTACGCATTTTGAGCTATCCGCGTGTATCCGCATGTATGCGTGTATGTCTACGCCATTAACGTCCGCGTCATTCCGCGTGTCTGTACATGCGTGTGAAATGTCCAGTCATAAAATGCCATTAACCCCAGTGATGGTTAAGTTTAGGGACAGGGTTGAGGTAAGTCATATATTTATATAACGTTAAGTCAACGGCGTTCATAAACACGCTGAAAAGCGATTATGCGTCTTGATAGCACGCCAAAAATGCAAATACGAATTGGCGCGTCATATACACGCTACTTCATGAGATCAGTCTGAAAAATCATAAAATACACTTACTGGAGGTGACATTGGATCGCAAACAGTAGACGACGATCAACAGTTGAGGATTAACTTTGAAGCAAGACCTGCTTTGAATTGACCCTCGTTCACAAAACAGTCAGTCAGAAAAGGATTCGCTTAAACATAAACTTATTTACGAAGGAAAGGCGCCACTTAAACTTCCAAAATACAATACATCCACTGTGTTTTCAGTGGCTCTGATGTCGGAAATAAGTGAAAACTACTATGAATCTCATTATCACATCCCATCCCACAACAGAACACTTATGTTCCCAAGAGACATTGCCGGCTGTTGTTGAAACAATGGAGGTTGGTGTACAGATCACCGAGGGCAGGGTCTATGCCACAACCACACTGTCAATCAAACCCCTTGCTCAATTCTACGTCACAAAGCGCTGAATCTTAGAACAGCTCGTTCTTTGACAGTGCACATGATTTATTGAGATTGTAAAAAAAACACTGGGTGGATTTTTATCATTCTAGGGTGGTTTTGCTCAAACACCATGTAGAAGTGAATTTTGCATAATAGGTGCACTTTAAAGTCAACAGAAGGTGTTAAAGGGGCCATCAAAATGAAGTAAGACCGAAGTCAATTATAAAGTGGTAGGCTAGTCATGTGTATAGTGGTTTTTCCCAGTGGGCAAGTTAACTTCTCTGCAGATGGATTTTAGGGCCATCTTAGGCCACATATTCCTTCATGTGCAGCCCCTATAGCTTCTATACAGAAGTCCTGGAACCCTTATGTACTCCATGTCTAGTGGGTCCCCCAGAGGGACGTCAGATATAGGGCACCCAGTAGCAGGAGTGTCAGTTTGTAACCTCTAGTCATGTCGATAGGTCCATGTTCATGGACACCAAAACTGGTGAAGCATCAACAGACTGACTCCTCACTTCATATTTTCAGATAAAAACAAGTCTCCTTCATTGTGTGGCCCCTGGGAGTGGTGAAAAACAAAATGTCAATAATTCCTCAGGATAAAGTGGAAAGTATTGTAACCTTGGCTCACTTGCGTCCTGGTGGGTCACCTTGAAAATCTATTGTCGGGAAAATTCAGGATCGGTTTCATAGATCAGCAAATGGGGGAGTATGAAACAGTTTGCCAGTGTCATGGAAATATCTGCACATATCTTAATACAATGGTGCAACAAAGTAGTGGCCGCAAAATACCATATCTAGTTCCCAGGTCTGCCAAGGGAACATTCATCTTTGCACAACACAAAACTTAAAAATAAAGAGCACCTTCTGGTTCTCCAGAAACTTTTTAAGTAGTTGACTACAGTTTGGTTTAGCCCTATTTTGTATTGCTTTACGAACCACTAACTTGTCCTTTAGCTGACGTTTTGATCCATTGAAAAATGGTACATTAATTACAGGGAACTTTCTCAAGGGAACAATAGTTCTAGTTTAGTGATCACCATTTGCAGGGTCTGAACCTTTAACCTTTTCTCTTTTCACCAAGTTTGAAAGGTTCATGGCCACAGGCTCTGACCTCAAACGTCTAAACTCATTTTCCACTGTTTACTTTGGTGTTGACTCTACAACTTTTCACAGAGACTGCCGAACCATTATTTGAACGAGCTACCACTTTGTTTCATGCTGGTCTATTGGTCTTATTACTTCAAGCAAATAGATAAATGAACAGTCTCCTTGCTGGCATGATTTTCACTGCATTTTACAAACCTGTTAGATGCCAGAATTGGACTATACATTTGTGGTAAGTGGTAAAGAGAGGTATGGAGAATGATTAATCTGCCACGCTAAATGGCTTCCTGATGGACTGATGGACGCCAGAATCCCACATCACTGAGCCACCTGCTAACATCTCTCCCTGAAGCCAACAGTCTCTGTTGAGTCTCGCCTGCCTCTGTCTGTCAGCCTTGGTTCCCAGATGGACCAGTATGACCACATCAGTGAATTCAGCACTGGGGGAAATAAAGAGAGTCAGCAATCCCAAACCTACACAATGTTTTTTCTTAAGTGTTCCCAACATCTGAGTGGTTAAGTGATGAGAGCTCTTTCATCCCCCCTTGCCAATCAATGTGGGCTATTTGAAGGTAACCCCATGTAACACCTGTGAAACGTGTAAGCTAATTTAATCCGAAATCCCCAAACACGATCCCAGCCGCCACACATCAGGATGCTTTTAATTCACATTTTGACATGGAATATACAGTACAATAATACAGATCCTGGCCAGGTGTGTTAGCTTTGCTGACTCCAGCCACCCACCTGCTCTCTAGACATTTGCAGTGTCGGCCTGGATGACCTCATAGTAACCTAATACGGCTATGCCCAGTCACAGCCTTTCCTGCCAAGAAGAACTGAACATGAAGCTTTTGAAGTGTCCTGGCCATGGATGAAGTCATCTCTTTGAGTCAGCAAGGCAAAGAGCATAACAATATTTTCTGTGAAAAGATCTTACCTTAACACTGTATGTCAACTCATAAACTTATGGTTACTACTCATGATGTATCTAATAAGTATTACAAACTTTTCCACACAAAACAGTTTCTTAATGGAATATTGTCAAGACATGTTACTAGTTCAAGGCCTCTTCAATAAAAAGCCACACACACAGCCTCTCACACATGATACACTCCCTAACTTTTCTAGGTTGTCCTTGGTTTTGAGATAACACCCTTACAGATACACTTTCTAAACCATTTGTTAATTAAAGGTCTCAATAAGTATGTTGAATACATCTCTTTTCCTTTTTGGATGTTGTCTATTTTGTGTACAGCTAAATATTTGGCACGCCTCCCTTTCCATAACTCCCCCCACCAAAAAAACAATGACAACAGGGCTTAGGAGAGTTGTGGAAAATGGTTTCTTGCTTATCCAGACTCTTCCTTGAATGGATTCAGGTTTCCTCCTGGCTACGGAGTTTCCCCTGTGAGGAGACTCAGCCTCCTTGTCTGGACATATCGGAGAAAACCAAGGCCTTATTTTCATGACATTGCATAAGAGTTTATTTTATTTTGACAATTAGACTAGAAACCTCTGCTCGGCCCAGATGGCTCCATCTGATCTTTCCATAGCAACAGAGCGTGTTCCACAACATGTTGCTCACAACAAGATTGAGCAAAGCGTGATTTATTGTGATATTTACAAATGTTTGTAATCATCTTGTTCTGGTCATTAGTTATGATCAGAGTCAGTAAGTTCAAGCCAGTTGTTCTCCAGAATGTCCTTCTTTTGGATGGTGTGTTGGCTCAAAGGAGCAATGTAAAATGTCTTTGGTGATCCTGATTGTAAGTTCAGAAGAATATTCTTTAGTTGTGTTTCATGCAGTCAAAATCACTACCTTCTTTCCACGATGGAGCCAAGTGAATGACTTCTGACCTACACTTTTTGATGACTACATCTGTAATGCAATCTCTTCTCTCCTTTTTTACCCCTTTCCCAGACTTTTCTTTAAAAATAAGGACCTGTCCACTCACATTTTAGGATCTGTCAACTTTTGGATGCTTAAGTAGACTACAGTAGCTCACAGTCATAACCAGGAACCTTCAATATGCAATGTTCGTTGTTTCAGGTCCAAGACATACTCAAACATAAGGCATTGCACAACCCCCCCCCCCCCCCCCCCCCAAAAAAAAGACATTTATTGAAACTGAGTTGTAAAAATGTGTCATTCAGAAATCACTTGAGCACTTTTACATACCACCCACTTTTACATACAAATGCCTATTCACTGTACTGTACAACTGCACTGTGATCTATGCCTGTACATCAGTGATTACCAAACTCTTTATCCACTGGGCCGCACTATGGTCCAAGTGGCCGTGTATCATTAGGAATGACATCACTAATGAAAACCAATCAGGAAAGTTATGGAATTAGCAGATAAAATATACATACACAGAGAAAAGGTGGTGTTTTCTGATGGCACCAGTGGAGAGTTCTTTAAAGACTGCAAGAGAAGCTCGGCTTCCACTATGCCAAATAATGCATGGTCAAATATGTACTATTGTGTTAACATTTTATTGACTAAAAATACGTTAGAACATGTTTATCTCGAAGACAAGTTTGTTCAGAATCAGCTACATATAGCAGGTCGGCTGACTCGATTTCCTAATACATTCCCGTAGCGTCACTTTGACTTCAATGGGGCTGCTTTGAACAGTTTTTTTTTGTGCTTTGAAACTAGATGGTCATTGGATAAATGCTGCGATTATGTCCCGCCCATGGACGCTCAGCGTCTCTGAGGGTGAAATGAGGAGTGGGCTGGCCTGGACTCGGGGCTTCTGCGTGATGATTGGAGGGTCTGTCGAAAGACTGCATCTCCTTTTGATTGACAGTGATTTTGTACTATAAAAAGTCGCTGACGCTGAAGCTATTCGAGCTCAGTGCCATCGCGGATTTTGCAAGTGTATTCGAAAGACAAACTGCTGCAACATATTTCTTGGTATTCGTATAAACAAATGGACAATTTTTATGATGTAGGCCGAAAATGAGCTTTCCCTCGTTGAAAGACCAACAGCCGCCACTGGATGGCACATACT
This sequence comes from Cyprinella venusta, assembly GCA_038021265.1. Lineage (NCBI taxonomy): Eukaryota > Metazoa > Chordata > Actinopteri > Cypriniformes > Leuciscidae > Cyprinella > Cyprinella venusta. The sequence goes on from CM075883.1 coordinate 3,440,903, forward strand.
GTACAATATTTTATTTCTGTCTGCAAAACAAAAAAAATCTGTGTTTTTTTGTTTTAAGTGTTGAAATGACTATGACTTCTTTATATCAAAGTGAAACTACATTGCTCAATAAACTTGTTACACATACACCCAATATATCCAGTATGTTATAGAAAATGAAAACGTACTGCCATTAGCTTGACTGCATATACAAGCACTTTAAGTAGTTATTTAAAGCTACACTGTGTGATTTTTACCCCCATCTAGCGGTGAAAAGGTATATGACAATCCAGGGAATATTAGTTTCTGTTCCTCTCAATTGCGATTTGGTTTTAACTCCTACGGTGGCCAATGTAGTCCAAGATTAACATGGCTTCCAGTTCGACCTCGTCCGTGAGTGTTAACTCAAACGTAAACGTGAAAGGCGAAGCTTGAATTAACGGTTATGTCCCTCTTTGGCTAATGTACATTCAAGATGGAGGGGCAACATGGCGACCGACATTAGAACCCCTTACCCGTATGTTTTTTCAATGGCGTATTATACACTCACGAGAATACTTTATTACTTGAACGAAGTAAATCTACATTAATGGGCACATGTATTTTTGAAAGAACTAAGTGTTTTAGCTAAGAATAAACTAAAAGTGTAGCTTTGTACACAGTGTACAAAGTGTAGCTTTAGTGTAGCTTTTAACAAAGTGTACTACACTTACACAGTGTAGCTTTAACTCTGACTGAACAACAATGACAGAGTTTATAGGATGGCTTAATAAGCAAATGTTACTCAACTCTTCTTACAAACAACATTGAGCGCATTGTTATTACAGTCTCTGACGATATCAAGCATTCTGTCACGTCGCAATCTCTTGCACAGCATCCGCTATATAGCAGCCACGGGTGCACCGATGCGGTTATTTTTTATCGATTTAACCTTTTCACACACAAGTTTAAAATATGGCCGACCTCCCAGCGTGTGTTTTTCAAGGCGGCCGTTAATTAGATCCTGTCACTTTATTGTTTCCATGGCCATTGCTTGTCACGTGACACACCGCAACAGCACTAAATGAATGACGGTTTTATGTAATTTTTTTCTTTTTTGTCCAAAATATTCAGCAATTTATTAGCTATAGCAAGACATATCTGATATTCCTTTAGTTATATATGTGCAAGTGGAAGTGTTTTTGTTGTTTAAGCTGTACACTCGAAGGGCTGCAGGGGCTTACGAGATCCACTTTTAGCTTGTTAGCTTGTGTCATGTTAGCTTGTTAGCTTGTGCCATGGTGCTAGGTTTTGCATATTAGGCTACTTTACTACAGAGCAAACACAAAAACTGTCCATCTCGCTCACTGAAAGCAAACTGATTCAAACTGATTCTTCCATTCTTCCAGAACTTTCCTACCTTTGCTGCTGACTCGTCAGCAGCAAATAACAAATCTGATAACAAATTTGAGTATTTTGTTCCTTCATTGGTACGTTTCTAATTTCATTTTCTCCTCTGATAACAAATTTGAGTATTTTGTTTCCTAAATTTACAAAAATAAAGCTGATTTTTGGAATTCTACCGAAGCGCACGCTTGTAAGTGTCCGTTAACCGTGATTAGCCTACATCAGAATGTAGGTGTGTGCATATCTAGAAATAATATAGGTTCACCAAAATGATCAAAAATGATTCAAAACAAAACATTATGGTTCAAAAATTTGATTTGAACACTAAAAACAAAAATAAATTGTAAAACTGGAATTTAATTTTTGAATGTGGTCGGCATATTGTGGGCTACATTTGCATTGCGTGCCACGAATGTTATATCCAATCAAAACAGAGTCGATTTACATATGGGCTTAGGCCGTGTGTCCACCAAAGCGTTTTTCCATGCGCCTGGCGTATGTTTTCAATTGTTTCCAATGGGAACGCCGCGTTTTTTAAACGCCATGAGCGTGACGAGGCGCTGAGCGTTTTTTTCACGCTGAAGCGCCGAGCGCCCGGCATTTTTTGGTCGCCAAGAGTTGAAAAATGTTCAACTTTGGAAAAAACGCTGCGCTCATCACTGTCAGTTCTTGCCCAGCCGTCCAATCACAGTGGAGGATGGGCGGGACTAAACCACACCGACCAACAGTCACAACGTTTAAACTGCTGCGGATATTCTGTATCATAGCAACGAAACGCCTCAACGGAAAAAACGCTGCGCTGCCAAAACGCTCTCAAGCGCCCAAAGCACGGCGTCTTCTGCAGAGCGTCTAGCGTTTTCAGCTGGCAAAAAACGCTTTGGTGGACATACGGCCTTACAGTACAGGTGCAGTCACAAACAGAGTATGTGGCTTTAGATTCAAGTCATGTTTGACTTTCTGGACCAACAATGATTCCATGGGAGGAGGATGCAAAATTCAAAAGGTCTGCAAATCAAAAAAAAAAAAATCTGTTTTTTGTTTTAAGTGTTGAAATGACTGTTCTGGAACTATGACTTCTTCATATCAAAGTGAAACTACATTTCTCAATAAACTTGCGTTACACATACACCCAATATATCCAGTATGTTACAGAAAATGAAAACTTACTGCCATTAGCTTTACTGCATACAAGCACTTTATTTAACTCTGTATGACTGAACAACAATGACAACCAAAAACGGCTTAATAAGCAAATGTTACTCAACTCTTTTTGCAAACAACATTGAGCGCATTGTTATTACAGTCTCTGACGATATCAAGCATTCTGTCACGTCGCAATCTCTTGCACAGCATCCGCTATATTTTTATCGATTTAACCTTTTCACACACAAGTTTAAAATATGGCCGACCTCCCAGCGTGAGTTTTTCTAGGCGGCTTGAAAAGAGAATAATTAAAAAGATAAAAATTATGTCACTGTCACTTTATTGTTTCCATGGTCATTGCTCGTCACGTGACACACCGCAACCACAACAACACTAAATGAATGACGGTTTTATGTATTTTTTTTTCTTTTTAATTCAAAATATTCAGTAATTCAGTATTATTATTCAGTAATATTCAGTAAGTTATTAGCTATAGCATGAAATATCTTTGAAATATCTGATATTCCTGAGCACACTCGATGGGCTGCAGGGGCTTACAAGATCTTCTCCGTGAAAACTCAGTTTTAGCTTGTTAGCTTGTGCCATGTTAGCTTGTTAGCTTGTGTCATGTTAGCTTGTGCCATGTTAGCTTGTTAGCTTGTGTCATGTTAGCTTGTGCCATGGTGCCAGGTTTTTCACATGCCAAATAGGCTACTTTACTACAAAGCAAACACAAAAACTGTCTATCTCGCTCATTGAAAGCAAACTGATACTTCCATTCTTCCAGAACTTTCCTACCTTTGCTGCTGATGCCATGACTCTCCAGACAGCAAACTGACATTGAATCAACGTGGAAACGACGTCTCTCATGACATCGAAACAACGTTGATTTTGCTCATCGAATTAACGTTGAACCAACGTCAGACGCGGCATTCTTCAAAGCTAAATGAAAATTGAAAATTGGTTAGCTTTCATAACGTTAAAACAACGTTGATTTCAAGTTGATTTTCCGTTAGTTTTGAAAGAATGACGCGTCTGACGTTGGTTCAGCGTTAATTCAATGAGCAAAACAATGTCGGATCAACGTTGTTTCGATGTCATGTTTCCACGTTGATTCAACGTCAGTTTGCTATCTGGGTCCTCTCGTTCGCAAGTGTTCCTTCATTGCAGTGTTGCCAGATTGAAAATATCTAAGTATCGTACCAGAAGCTCAAAATTATCGTATTTGGAAGAATTTGATCGTACACAAGTCAAACGGGGGGGTGTCATACTGTAACAAATATTCCACCTAATAAACACACAGAACCGGATAGGAGGACAAAACAAAATGGCAAAATTAATCATAACTTATTAGATTACTGTGCGAGTAGATGCCCGTGTGATATAGTAGGCTAGTGGATGTTTAACTCGTATTAGGCAGTGGGCCAGATTTGTCTGACGTTACATCCCTTACGAAAAAGAACATAGTAATCTTATGGCGATAAGTATTCTATAATAGTGTATATTACTTCTATGATATTCTGTAATACCCAGATAGCAAACTGACATTGAATCAACGTGGAAACATGACATCGAAACAACGTTGATTTTGCTCATCGAATTAACGTTGAACCAACGTCAGACGCATCATTCTTTCAAAACTAACGGAAAATCAACTTGAAATCAACGTCTTTTCAAACGTTATGAAAGCAAACCAATTTTCGATTTTCATTTAGCTTTGAAGAATGCCGCGTCTGACGTTGGTTCAACGTTAATTCGATGAGCAAAATCAACGTTGTTTCGATGTCATGAGAGACGTCGTTTCCACGTTGATTCAATGTCAGTTTGCTGTCTGGGTAGCTACTTCCGTACTTCTAGCTATGTCCCAAAAACCTATCATTCCTTAGCATTCCTATGGGATTAATGTTACTATAATATTTTGTCCTAAAATACTAAGATTCCAATAGTTGTTTTTCATAAGGGATGACTCATTCACATTAGCGTTATCAGCTGAAGGTTTTCAGCTCAATACAGAGTGCAGTCTGTGAGAATTCGGATAACTGTCAGCAAAATCCCTCGGCAACTTCGAAGTTACTACTGATCACCGTTTTACAAAAGGATTAATAATTTGGAGTGAAGCTTACGTACAGTTTGTAAGTGACAAGATTTTATGGACTTATAGTAACTTATACGCAAGTTGATTGAGTTATAGGCTTATGTTGCTGGTAGCTACCAAGATGTCTTATCTGGAGATTCAACCAGATAACAATAGTCTGGAAACGACACCTCCAGCCATTTGGTTGGGTCATTGACCCAGTAATTAAATAAGGGCAATTATAACCTATAACAGTTCATTTTGCAATGTACCGTTGCCGGTCGGCAGGCGTCAATGACACGCAATATGACATTTTTGTCATTCAAATACTTACGACGGTCGCGCTGCTTTCCCCCACGCCGACCACGCCCCCCAACTGTATGTATAGAGAGTTGACTGGATTGATGACGGAGGCGGGGGAGACACACTCTCTCCCACAGACAGTATAAGAAGGTCTCTCCCTCTCTACCGTACTCTCTCACCTTCATTTTCTCCTCACAGTCATGACGTAGATCAACAGCTAGATCAATGAGTATAGAAGCACTATGATCACAATGACCTCCGATCACAAAAATCTGAAATTATCGTGCATTATGGGATTTTTTTTCATTATTGATCGTACATCGTACAGAGGTCAAAATTATCGTACAAATCTGGCAACACTGCTTCATTGGTACGTTCCTCATTACATTTTCTCCTCTGATAACAATTTTGAGTAAATTTGTTTCCTAAATTGACAAAAAATAAAGCCGATTTTTGGAATTCTACCGAAGCGCATGCTTGTAAGTGTCCGTTAACCGTGATTAGCCTACGTCAGAATGTATGTGTGCGCATGTCTAAAAATAATATAGGTTCACCAAAATGATTGTAAGTGACTTAAAACAAAACATTGTAGTTCAAAATTTTGATTTGAACACTAAAAACAAAAATAAATTGTAAAACTGGAATTTAGTTTTTGAATTTGGTCGGCATATTGTGGGCTTAGGGCTGTCAAAACGATTAATCACGATGAATCGCATCCAAAATAAAAGTTTGTGTTTACATAATATATGTGGGGGCACTGTGTATAATTATTTTAGATATATAAACACACACACATGCTTGTATATATTTGAGAAATATTTTCATGTATATTCTGTATATAGATTTATATATAATTTATATTATATATAAATATAAATATTTTATATATAAATAATATTTTTTTTCTTAAATATACATGCATGTGTGTTTTTATATATATACAAAATAATTATACACAGTGCACCCACATACTGTATATTTTGTAAACACAAACTTTTATTTTGGATGCGATTAATCGCGATTAATCGTTTTGACAGCCCTATTGTTACAGTGGAAGCTCCCGTTCCGCCTCCTCTCCGCCACCAGAGGGAGCCTTCACCCGAGTATTGATCATTGGCGTTAAACTCAAATTCCCATCATGCCTCGTACCTGGGACTGATTGCGTCACACACCTGCACGCCATTTACACACACACATAAAAGCCACGTCCACACACCACACCAGTGCGAAGTCTTGATTTGCCCCGGTGATCATTTCTGAGCGTTTATTCCCTGTTTCTGGTTTTCTGGTTTTGACTCTGGACTGTTTGACTATTCTACGAGTGATATCTGCCTGGCCTGATCTTGGACTGTCTTTGGATTGTGATTATTGCTGCCTGCCCCGAACTCTGCCTATTATCTGGATTTCCCTATCGTTCTGCCTGCATTGCTCTGTCTGCCCCGTTTTGACCCTGCCTGTACGACACTGTTTAATAAAGCTGCAAATGGATTCCTCTGTGTACCGTGAGTCTTTACAGAAGACTTCGCCGCCAACAAATCCAGCAGCCGTCATGCAACTGACCACCGAGCTTACCTCCCAAGCGTCCCGGTTGGATTTACACCATCAACAGCTCTGCCACCTGACTACCCTCACTGAGCAGCTAGTACAGGGGATACAGGAGCTTCGCACCGCTGTCGGGACGGTACCAAGCACACCTGTTGCACCACCACCACCGAGTGCTCCTCCAACTACTGTGAGTACAACAGTAAATCCTAGACTTGCTTTCCCTGATAAATTTGATGGTACGCCAACGAAATGCAAGGGGTTCATGCTTCAATGTACACTCTTCGTTGAACAACAACCCACGTTATACGCCAGTCATGAGAGCCGCATTGCCTTCGTTTGTTCATTACTAACCGGCAGAGCATTAGACTGGGCTACGGCAATCTGGAGACCGGAGGGCAATACCTTTTCCACATTTCAAGAGTTCACGCAGCAGTTTCGTCACGTATTTGAACATTCGACTGAGAAGGGTAATGCGGGCGATCAGCTGTTAACACTCACTCAAGGAAAAGAAACCGCCGCTGATTATGCTCTCACATTTCGCACGCTGGCGGCACAAACCAACTGGGTAGAAGACACTTTAAAGACACTGTTCAGAAGAGGACTTACTAATGAGCTTCAGTCTGAGCTGGCCTGTCGTGATGAAGGAAAGAACTTGAACGAATACATCGCCCTGGCCATTCAAGTCGATAATCTCCTGCGATCCAGACGCAAACTCAGACTACCAGTCCAGCCCTCCTTCGCAGTATCCAGTCATCCGGAACCCATGCAGCTAGGGGCTACTCACATCACCCCAGAGGAACGTGAGCGTCGAGTTCAACACCGCTTGTGCATGTATTGCGGTCAATCTGGACACATGAAGATCGACTGTCCCGTTCGACCCACCAGCCGCAACACCTCGGGGAGTCTACCAGTCCTTTCCAAAACTCCCATCACCAGTTTCTCACTCCCAGTTCGATTAACTGTCCAAGATCAACCCGTTGACACCTCTGCTCTCATCGACTCTGGAGCCGCAGGGAACTTTATTTCACAGGCTTTTGCCAAACAACACAATATTCAACTCAATCCGTGTCCTTCTTCCCTGACGGTGGAGGCGCTAGATGGGCACCCCATTGGAGCGGGCAAGATTCAACACATCACAGAGATGATTCATTTGCACGTCGGGTCTCTTCACTCTGAGAACATCCAGTTCTATGTCATCCACTCATTGCATCACAACATTATTCTGGGACACCCCTGGTTACAGACTCATAACCCACACATCTCCTGGAAGGAGGGCCAGATTATTCGTTGGGGTGAGGCTTGTAACAATCATTGTCTGTCCAGAGTCACTCGAGTAAGCAGTTCCAAACCAGAGTCCATTGCTCCAGAGCCTGAGCGGGAGGATCTCCCGTCTGTCTATGCGGATTTGACTGAAGCCTTCAGCAAAGAGAAAGCTGCACAACTCCCCGAACATCGATCCACGGACTGCGCTATAGAATTAATCCCTGGTACCACGCCTCCTAAAGGAAGAATTTTCCCCCTGTCAAAGCCTGAATCTGACGCTATGAAACAGTACATTGAGGAAGAACTCGCTAAAGGCTTCATTCGTCCTTCAACCTCACCAGCATCCGCCGGATTCTTCTTCGTGAAAAAGAAGGATGGAGGACTTCGACCCTGCATTGATTATCGAGGCTTAAATGATATAACCATAAAATATCGCTACCCTTTACCTCTGGTTCCAGCTGCACTGGAACAACTCCGTCAGGCCAGATACTACACCAAGCTCGATCTACGCAACGCTTACAATTTGATCCGCATACGAGAGGGTGATGAATGGAAAACTGCCTTTTCCACCACTAGTGGGCACTATGAATATCTTGTCATGCCTTTCGGTTTGTCCAACAGTCCTTCCGTTTTCCAGGCCTTCATGAATGATGTGTTCCGCGATATGCTAGACAAGTGGGTGATTGTATACATTGACGACATCCTGATCTACTCCAATTCACTAGAAGAGCACATTCTACATGTCCGGTCTGTACTCCAACGTTTGATTCAGTTTCATCTCTACGCCAAAATGGAGAAGTGTGAATTCCATCAAACCAGCATCTCTTTCCTGGGATACATCATCAGTCAAGAAGGGGTCGCCATGGATGAGAAGAAGGTTAAGGGGGTAGTAGACTGGCCATTACCACAAACCATAAAAGAACTGCAAAGATTCCTGGGATTTGCAAATTTCTATCGGAGATTCATCAGGAACTTCAGCCTTATAGCCGCTCCCTTAACAGCCCTAACCAAACGTCACAGCCATCGCATATCATGGAACCCCGAAGCACAACAAGCTTTTCATGACCTGAAGACACGTTTCACTACTGCACCCATTCTGCATCATCCGGATCCTGAACGACAATTCATTGTTGAAGTCGATGCTTCTAATACAGGGGTAGGGGCCATATTATCACAACGCCAGGGAGATCCAGCCAAAATGTATCCATGTGCTTTCTTCTCTCGCAAACTTTCTCCAGCTGAACGCAACTATGATGTGGGAAACCGGGAACTGTTAGCCATGAAGTTGGCTTTAGAAGAGTGGCGTCATTGGTTGGAGGGAGCAGCAGAACCGTTCATCATTCTCACAGACCACAAAAACCTGGAATACCTCCGATCCGCTAAACGTCTCAACCCACGTCAAGCCAGATGGGCTCTATTCTTCACCAGATTTAATTTCACCGTCACATATCGTCCTGGTACCAAAAACACCAAAGCTGATGCTCTATCCCGACAAAGTGAAGAAGTCACCCAGAATCCCAACCCCGGAAACATACTTGACGACAAGCTGTTAGTGGCTCCTGTCCAATGGGACATCATGACCGAGATCCAGCAAACCAATCTTCAATCTCACATTCCTGCAGAATGCCCAGCCAATCTCCTATTCGTACCAGAAACATTACGTCTGCGTCTTCTTGATCAGGTCCATTCAACCCCCAGCTCCGGTCATCCTGGTATTAATGCAACAGTCCAATTACTCCAAAACCGATTCTGGTGGCCCACGCTCATCTCAGATACCACCAACCACATTCAGAACTGCGCCAGTTGTCAGACATCGAAGTCGCCTCGAAAATTACCTGCTGGCTTGCTATGCCCCCTTCCTATTCCACAACGACCATGGTCTCACATTGCCATAGACTTCATCACAGATCTCCCTAATTCCCAAGGTTACACCACCATCTTCACCATAGTGGATCGCTTTTCTAAAGCCTGTCGCCTAATTCCCCTCACTAAGCTCCCTTCTGCCTTCGAAACTGCCGAACTACTTTGTAACCATGTGTTCAGATTCTATGGATTACCTGAAGACATCGTGTCCGACAGGGGACCACAGTTTACGTCGCGAGTATGGACTGCATTCTTCAAGAGTCTTAACGTGAATATCAGTCTCACCTCCGGTTACCATCCACAGTCCAACGGACAAACTGAGCGTCTTAACCAGGATGTTATCCGCTTCCTGCGTACCTACTGTCAGCAACATCAACATGAATGGAGCAGATATTTGTTCTGGGCCGAGTACGCCCAAAACTCCCTGGTCAAACCATCCACTGGCATCACTCCGTTTAAATGCATTCTTGGTTTTCAACCTCCTCTCTTCCCCTGGTCGGGCGAACCCACAGAACTCCCATCGGTCACAGAATGGCTACAAAAGAGCGAGGAGGTCTGGGATCAGGCACACACACACCTAAGACACGCAGTAAGACGCCAAGAACAGCAGGCCAATCGTCATCGACGCCCCGCTCCAGAATACCAGATCGGTCAATGGGTTTGGCTATCCACCAAAGATCTTCGACTCAGACTTCCATGTCGCAAACTCAGTCCCAGGTATGTTGGTCCCTTCCAAATTATTAAACAGCTTTCTCCAGTATCATTTCGTTTAGACCTGCCCGCTAATTACCGTATTTCTCCCACTTTTCATGTGTCTCTGCTTAAACCCGCTGGTGGTCCGAGAGGAGAAGCGGATGAGGAGCCCGCTTCTCAGAGTCCTCCACCCATCCTGATCGACGGCGAGGAGGCGTACCGTGTGCACCAGTTGCTTGACTCCAGACGTCGGGGTAACGTTCTCCAGTATCTGGTCGATTGGGAGGGTTACGGTCCGGAGGAACAGTCCTGGGTCAATGCGAGTGATATCCTGGACCCTACTCTCACGGAAGAGTTTCATAGGACACACCCGGAGAAACCGGCCCCCAGACCTCGTGGGAGACCTCGTAGGAGACCCCGACGTCAGTTGCCTCCTCGCGTCAGGAGCCGCTCGCAGGGGGGGGGCTCTGTTACAGTGGAAGCTCCCGTTCCGCCTCCTCTCCGCCACCAGAGGGAGCCTTCACCCGAGTATTGATCATTGGCGTTAAACTCAAATTCCCATCATGCCTCGTACCTGGGACTGATTGCGTCACACACCTGCACGCCATTTACACACACACATAAAAGCCACGTCCACACACCACACCAGTGCGAAGTCTTGATTTGCCCCGGTGATCATTTCTGAGCGTTTATTCCCTGTTTCTGGTTTTCTGGTTTTGACTCTGGACTGTTTGACTATTCTACGAGTGATATCTGCCTGGCCTGATCTTGGACTGTCTTTGGATTGTGATTATTGCTGCCTGCCCCGAACTCTGCCTGTTATCTGGATTTCCCTATCGTTCTGCCTGCATTGCTCTGTCTGCCCCGTTTTGACCCTGCCTGTACGACACTGTTTAATAAAGCTGCAAATGGATTCCTCTGTGTACCGTGAGTCTTTACACCTATGTGGGCATTTGCATTGCGTGCCACGAATGTTATATCCAATCAAAACAGAGTCGATTTACATATGGGCTACAGTACAAGTCTTAAAGGTGCAGTTATTATACTTTCTGGACCAATAATGATCCCGTGGGAAGAGGATCCAAGATTGGGCCTAAAAAGATGTAAAAGTGCTCAAATGTTTTATTTAATTGTTTGTAATCGATTTTCCAGCTTGCCACATCCACCCAAGCACACTCGCCCCCATTAATGTTGAAGATCACAGACTCTGTATTTGTTTTGTTGTGGTCCTGCTTTGTGCTGCATATCTGAGTGATGGATCCATGCAGATGTTTAAAACTGAGTTTTCACGGAGAAGTGGATCTTGTAAGCCCCTGCAGCTGTGTCCTCCTGCTAACCCTTCACACACACACGCGCACACACACTCATCACTGCAATGGCTTGTGTTGTTTTAATGCCTATTGTTTCAGCACCGCTGCTGGCGATAGAGTTCACACACTATAAATGAGTCATAATCCATTAGCGTGTTATAGTCCGTCCTTAGGGCTTTTCATTCACACATATGATGGCCTGCAGAGGGAGCCGCTCAGCGCTGATTCCGCTCGAGATTTTGAATGACAGACTGATGGATAAACTCGGCCTCATCTGTTTTAGGCCTTCATTACTAAGATCAAACCAAAGCACGTGTGGAAAGTCATATTGGTGGATCATATGGCACATAAAACGTTAATATAGCACAACTAAACTCGATTCACTGTGGCGATACAGTGATTATCAAGTTAAACTGAATTAGTCAAATGGTGTCTGCAACTTCTATAATGTGACACGTTTCCAAGTGAAATAAGGTAGACTTGATTTTATCCAACTTTGCTGCTTTGTAATTCTGGTAAATATGTCAGTTTAATAATATTTATGCAAACAATGTCAACAAAATATATCTATACATAAAAAATAATTTGCTGTCTTTAAGTTTAGCAATCCATCTTCATTGTACACCTTATTTTCTTTCTCTTTCTCCTCTGTCTCCAGCATTTATGGTGACAATATGCGCTGGTGATAACCTCGAACTACACTCAGTCTGTCCAGTGGCTCACAGCTCACAAATAACCGCAGGCCAGACGTTTATTAGAAACTCAGCATGAGCCGACGTCCCTCCTCAGTGCAAGAAGAGGAGGAACTCTACTGATATTAAAGTGTGTGTGTGTGGGGGGGGGGGGGGGTTATGGTCCCGTGCCTGGGCATCTTATTCAAGACCCTCCTCTCTCTCTCTCTCTCTCTCTCTCTCTCTCTCTCTCTCTCTCTCTCTCTCTCTCTCTCTCTCTCTCTCGTTGTTTTCCCTTCACATGGGGGATGATTCACTTTTAAACTGTAAACATATTTAGATAATTTCAGCATGTGCAGGATGATGAAGATGATGATGCATCAGCCAATGTGTTATTAAAGGAAATAAATAAAAGCATCTGCCAAATTAGTTGTTATAGCAAAAAATGTCAAAAAATTAAAAGAGGGGTAATATATTTAAGAAAAATGTGTCTAATATAAATTATACATAAATATGTATACAGTATATAAATGAAAATATTTCATAAATGTATACATGCATGTGTGTGTTATATACAAAACAATTATACACAGTACTTTTATTTTGAATCATTGCATAGCCCTAATATATGTATTAGGGCTGGGCAACGATTAATCGCGATTAATCGCATCCAAAATAAAAGTTTGTGTTTACATAATATATGTGTGCGTAGTGTGTATAATTATTTTGTATATAATACACACACATGCATGTATATAGTATATTTAAGAAAAATATGTTCTCAATATATCAAATATTTATATTTATACATAATATTAATTCTGTATAAATATTAGGGCTGTCAAAACGATTAATCGCGATTAATCGCATCCAAAATAAAAGTCTGTGTTTACATAATATATGTGGGGGCACTGTGTATAATTATTTCGTATATATATAAAAACACACATGCATGTATATTTAAGAAAAAAATATTATTTATATATACAATATGTATATTTATATATAATATAAATTATATATAAATCTATATAGAGAATACATGAAAATATTTCTTAAATATATACAAGCATGTGTGTGTGTTTATATATCTAAAATAATTATACACAGTGCCCCCGCATATATTATGTAAACACAGACTTTTATTTTGGATCCGATTAATCGCGATTAATCGTTTTGACAGCCCTAATAAATATATATAAAGTATATACATGCAAATATTTCTTAAATATATATGCATGTGTGTGTATTTATATACAAAGTAATTATACACACTACACACACATATATTACGTAAAAACAAACTTTGATTTTGGATGCGATTAATCACGATTAAAAATCTAAAAATAAAATAATAAAAATATTAGAACAAAAAATGTACATTTTTTTTTACAAAAATTTAGAACAGACTTATGTACAGACATGTGAATATTAACATATTTAATTACCCATATTTAAACTGAAGACATTTCATAATAGCAGCACTATGAATGCAAACTGAATTATTATATAGAGATACTAAAAGAGAGGCATAGAGATAATAAAAGAGAGCTTGACCTCTGCTGAGACAATCTCTGATCACTCATTTCTGCCAACACAGTTTCCTCGAGAAATGTGAGCAAGCATGAACGTATGCTGGCACCTATTTGTTATTAGTGTAAATGAATCACTTGATATCTTCTAAAGATGACTTCACACACTTGAAGATAAACATAATGTGTCAACATTGCTCCAGTGCTCCTCTACTGTCCCGTGAGTGGGCAGGAGGAACACGTCCTGTGCCCAGCGCTATCCCGTGAGTGGGCTGGAGGAACACCTCCTCTGAGAGCGGGAAGCTGTTGGTCTGTGGCTGTGTGTTTGGCCTTGCCGACACTGTTTTTTAGTGGCTGCATTATCAGGAAAAGACACAACATGACACTCTGACCAATACAAGAACAGGACAGTCATGCTTACTGTATGTCTCTGTCATGCTTGACTGAAAACACCTATTCTAAAATTACCACGTTCTTTCACACTTTCCTCACATGGAGCAACCAGGAAACATTCAGAAATAAACCTGGAGAAACTAGCCTTTGCAGAACAAAGATGCATTGATTTGATTTTACCTACGAGTTAATAACCTTCAAAGCTTATTATAAATATTATAAAATATATTTATGAAAAATATTAAAATATGTAGACTTAACTGGGGGTATATCTGAAATTGTACTTTTAAATGTTAATTGTTTATACTTTTGCCATTGTAATGTGGAGAATATTAATGTCTAGGATCAGATTTAGATTTTTGAAAATCATTTGAAGCTCGTAATGCTAAAATTATTCAGCTATTATACAGTACTATTTTATATATTGGGTTGGTTGATGTTTGGCAGATATTTTGTAATTACAATATTCCCATAAAAAAGTCCAGTTATTCAATGACTATATTTTATGTAAACACTCTAACAGCACAAAGCAGAGCATGTGTAACAATCAGTGGTGAGAGTGCCCGGGATTATCAGCCAGCGCAGTCTCATCCCAAGACGTCATATAACTGATGTCTTGGGACGTCTTTTGACCATACGTCAACATCCGCCGTTTTAGGGTATCCTTTAACGTCGGTTAGATGACGTTATCGGATCCTAACCCTACCCCAGCCCAGACCAAAACCCAGTGTTGTAGTCGAGACCACCTCACTCGAGTCTGAGTCGAGACTGAGACCAGAGAGAGTCGAGTCCGAGTCAAGACAGAGTCCATAGAGAGTCGAATCTGAGTCAAGACCGAGTCCATTGAGAGTCGAATCCGAGTCAAGACCGAGTCCATTGAGAGTCGAGTCCGAGTCAAGACCGAGTCCATAGAGAGTCGAGTCCGAGTCAAGACCGAGTCCATAGAGAGTCGAGTCCGAGTCAAGACCGAGTCCATAGAGAGTCGAGTCCGAGTCAAGACCGAGTCCATAGAGTCGAGTCCGAGTCAAGACCGAGTCCATAGAGTCGAGTCCGAGTCAAGACCGAGTCCATAGAGAGTCGAGTCCGAGTCAAGACCGAGTCCATAGAGAGTCGAGTCCGAGTCAAGACTGAGTCCATAGAGAGTCGAGTCCGAGTCAAGACCGAGTCCATAGAGAGTCGAGTCCGAGTCAAGACCGAGTCCATAGAGAGTCGAGTCCGAGTCGAGTCCGAGACCAGTGAGGGTTTATTACCTAATTTACTTTTATTTACTTAGAGAAATCCTTTTTTTACTGAATTTACTTAGAGTTTAAAAAATATGATCAGTTTATGGTAAAAAGGCCACATAGTAGGTGGTGTTAAAAGTAATTTTATTACAATTTGTCATGCACAGTTGCGCACTAGAAAATCACAAATGACTGGGCATGTCAATCAATTTAAAGAAATATTTTATTAACATACATTTATAATCATGAAAAATATGTTGAATTGAACTCGAGAGGACTCGGGAATAAGTCCGAGTCCTTAAAAAAAAATGTTCGAGTACGAGTCAATTCTGAGTACATGACAAGACCAAGACCATTAAAATATGGTCTTGAGTCCGAGTCTCGAGTACTACAACACTGCCTAAACCTACCCCTAAACCTACTCCGTCACCTAACTGACGTTAAAAGTAAAGCGTCAGTTGTATGATGGCCCAGGATCGTCATATAACTGACGTTAAAGGGTACCCTAAAACAGCGGATGTTGACGTATGGTCAAAAGACATCCCAAGACGTCAGTTATATGACGTCTTGGGATGAGACTGTGTTAAACCAGCACACTCCAACCACCACACATCCACAAACTACATCTCCCATAATCCTTTGCCCAGACCTGTATGTCTTTACCTTGTTTAGCTCACCCCATATAAGCCTGGCTTTCACATTCATTCTCTGCGAAGTCTTGTTAGTTGTTTACACTGCATTTCTGAGTGTTTTCCTCTGTTCCCTTTCAGTCGCTCATGTTTGACGTAACGACGTAATTGGAATTCCTTTAGGGAGCCCTACCAACTTCAAATGTCTACAGAATGAGCCAATGAGGTACTGTGGAAATGGCACTTGGATTGATTCATATGAGACCGGTCCAACACTGGCTCCATGGTCGAGTCACGAGATAGGCCGGGTTCAAATAACCCCGCACTGTCGGCAACTTAAACTTCTGGTCGCAAATATGCGCTTCCCCAGTGAGCCTTCTTGCACAGATCTTGTGCAAGATCAGGGAGGACAAGGAGCAGGTCTTGTTAGTTGTGCCGTATTGGCTCAACCGGACCTGGTTCCCCGAGCTAGTGCTCCTCGCGACAGCCCCTCCTTGGTCCATTCCTCTGAGAGACGACCTGCTCTCTCAGAGACGGGGCACCCTAAGGCATGCTTTCCCAGTGTTATCCAAGAGTTCCACGGTGTGGTTTATAACGGCGCAGCAGTCCGAACTCCCTCTGCGCAAGCCTTCCGCCCCAACAAGTTAGGGGTATGAGAGTCTTGCGTAGGGCGCTGGATGTGGCAGCAACCGATGGTGTTTTCCATGGGATCCCAATTACGTTGTCACGTCGACGTCACGCCGAACATGAGCGACTGAAACGTCTCGGTTACTGATGTAACCCTCGTTCCCTGAAAGAGGGAGTGGGAGACGTGACGTACCTCCACCACAGTTGCTGACCAACGCTGTACGGCCGTCACAATCTCGGCTCCTTAGTGGAAAAACATTGTTTATACCCGAGCTGTGGAGCGCCAACGTTCATTGGCTCGTTCTGTAGACACTAGAAGTTGATAGGACTCCCTGAAGTGATCCCAATAACGTCATCACGTTGACTTCACATCTCCCGTTCTCTCCTTCAGGGAACGAGGGTTACTTCAGTAACCCAGACATTTTCCATGTTCCGGGTTTCCTGATATCTGCCTGTGTCCTGGTTTTCCGTCCCTGTCTCGCCCTCTGGATTTGTTTCCTTGGACTGATTTACTGATCAGTAAATCAGGATCAGGACTATTTACTTGGATGGATTAGGTGCTCTGACCTGTTTTCGACTATGATTGTGGAGTACCCTGACTATGACTGTGATGAGCAATTAGTCTGTTCACTCTTTATAACACAGTTTGCTCTGTCCTGTGTCTAATAGAGTACAACCAGCACACACACTCAATCAGACACACACACATACAGTCTGAGAACATTCAAGACTAGACGATCTGTACTAGACGTCCCTGTACTACAAAGTTAAAGTCAAGCCACAACTTTATCTGTGTCTTTTGTAGTTTGTCTATCTCTGCACAGCATGTTTCACACTCTCTCCTCTGTCACCTCAACTCTCTTTTTATAGAGTGTTAAAATTTCTTGGAAATAAAGAAACTTCAGACCCTCAAACAACAGAAAACAGAGATAGACACAACAAGACATGGTTAAGATTGTTATCTAGAAATTAGGTTATCTCACTGCTTTGTTTAAAATAATAAAACTGATTTTGGTCAGTACAGTGTTCGAGTTGTGTTAAAATACACAATAAGGCATCAGCTGTAGTCTGTCTTTATAGAACTGTTATTATTTTACTTAACCTTATTTCAACATGACTTTTGCGTAAACATACACGCCACTTTCGAGTCAAGTGGCGTGTTATCTCTACGCATTTTGAGCTATGCGCGTGTATCCGCGGGTATGCGTGTATGTCTACGCCATTAACGTCCACGTCATTCTGCGTGTCCGTACATGCCGTCAAATGTCCAGTTATAAATGCCATTAACCCCAGTGATAGTTAAGTTTAGGGACAGGGTTGAGGTAAGTCATATATTTATATAACGTTAAGTCAACGGCGTTCATGCGTCTTGATAGCACGCCAAAATTGGAAATACGAATTGGCGTGTCATACACACGCTACTTCATGAGATCAGTCCGCTCATTTTGTTCTGAACCCATTTGCTGCTATCGTTAATATTTCACTTATTTTTTAGCATTTTTAAAATAGATAGGTAGATAGTATATAGAAAATACACAATTCACAAAAATACACACCCAATCTGCAGAATACCTCATATATCCTGCAAAATGAAGCACTGCGACCAAAACTACACATAGCATCAATACAACTTTTGCACGAAATAACACGTCATTCATATTACTTTTTTTTCTCGTTCTTTTTTTTTCATATTAAAAAGCACTCTCATATTTAGTATGCTTTGCCATAATACTAAAATAGTTTGAATTGTAGAAAATGCTTCAGATTGTTCTCATGCACAGAAATTTGCAGATACAATGTTAAAGCATTTATTTTGTTTATTTTTCACCAAATATGTTAGTGCAACATATGCACATGCTTATGAAATGAAACGTGCATTTCTCTCTGGCGTATCCACTAGCCATAGTGCGAAGATCGCGAGTCAGCATTGTCAACTCTTTATTACTAAACAATAAAATGTCTCCTTGCTATATTTGACATATTCATATCGTTGCTTTTGCCGATTCTTTGTGACAGCTTTAAGGCTCTTTTATTTTCGCCACCGCTACCCTTAATGGTGTGTTTACACCGAACACGAATTTAATTACATACAAAGTTAATGCAAAGACGCGAATAGACACATCATTCGCGCCGGGCGTTGCGAATGATACGAATTGGCGGACGCGTTTGCCGCGAATGTCTTCCGCGCAAGTTGAAAAATTTGAACTCGAGCTAATGTTCAAGCGTCTAACTAGACGCGATAGACGCGTATTTGACGCTCTATTCGCGTTCGGTGTGAACACACCATTACATTTCACAAGCGTCACCACCGCATCAAAAACATGATTGCATGATAAAAACATGAAAAATACCACCTAAACATAGCCTAACTGATTAGAAAGAAAACACAAAACGAATAGCCTACGCATACGTCCATCTCGCGAATGTAGACTTCATGCCATATTCACCCATTAATGATTTATTAATGATTAATGAGATCAAAATAATGACTCACCGCAGTCCTATAAAAAATAAAAAGCTATAGAAATATATCATGACATGCATACAAAAATATATTTATTGTGGCTACACTTTAAAAATTAATTACCTGGTTTAATAAAAAAATCCCCATGGACGGGCCCCCTATCGGCCCGGGCCCATATGCACGTGCATACCCTGCATGTCCAGACGCTACGCCACTGTGCACATCAGATATATTAACATTGGACTGGACAAAAATATGCTCACAAAAAAAAAACAGTACACTAGAATAAAAAATATATAGTACAATACAAAACAATAATAAGGCAGCATCTTGCCGCACAGATGGATGTATAACAGAGCCCTAAATTTTCATCCGGGTCTTCTCTTGCAGAACCTGTCTCTGTTCATTACACATTTTGAAAGTCTGAATCTGAAAGATTTCGCTCAGAGATAAAGGGTCGTTATACCGACACCTCATGTAATCCATGTCGGTATCGCCTGACAGCTTGCATGTGGTCCGCGAGTCAAGCTGTCAAACACGCACAAGTGTATGAGGAGGCTCGGCCAACACGCTAACGGTGCCCAAAAGGCAAAAAGTGTTTGATGGTGAATTAAGTTGTGGTTTTCTGCCTGTGGCAATAACAACCCGTTTCCTCACCTCGGGTCCTCACCCTTCACTGTCATCCGTAACCTGATATCATCAGGAAACCAGCCAAAGGGTCTTTGTTTACCTCACAACAGCTGGAGAAGGTCTATACCCTTAACTTCAAGGCCTCTCTCTGAACCGACTCTAGTTCAGCTTGTACACGCTTCTCGTGTCTGCGTGGTTTGCGAGCGCCGCCGCACTTCACCTTGATGTGAGAGTGTGAAGGAGAACGACATCTGAATGACATAAATAATGCAACAGAATGAGTATGACACAGTGAAATTGTTCGAATCGCTGTCTAATAGCTCTCAGTTTCAGAAATGTCATTTGAAGGTGTCGCACTGAAAGGACCCTTGTTTCTTACACACTTTGCACACATGCCGTTTTCAAGGCATGCTCTCCAGTTAAATATGCGTAATAAGCTACATTCAACCCGATCTCACAACCAAGTCGTACAAATTCGACGCATGATTAAAAGTGTCTAATTCGTACGACCTCACTCGCACGAATTAGAACGATTTTGCTAAATGGTACATATTTTACGAATTGGCCAATTCGTATGAATTCGTACGAATGACCTACCCCTTACCCCGCCCCTAAACCTAACCATCACGTGGGTTTAGACAAAACCGAGTGAGGTCGTACGAATTAGACGCTTTTTAATCATTGGTTCGAATTCGTACGAATTGGTCGTGAGATAGCGTAGGCTACATTTAGTTGACCATGTGTACGTGTTTACTGGGTGGAAATGGAGCGTCCAGAATATCAAGACTTAAAATGAAGAGAGGCAGGGAAGGAGACACACACACACACACTCCCCCTTCTCCGTTGTCCTCCTACACATCGTGATCCTTTCATGTGCAAAGCAGATGTAGTCAATTGACATGCTAATGAGACACACACACACACACATATGCAGGGACATCCGCTCTTACACACATTCCCATGTATCAGTTCAAGCCCTCGCTGTCAGCCGCACTTTTCCCTTCCCCCACCTCGCTCTCCCTCCTCCTCTTCTTCCCTCCACCCGCTTTTGCTCTCTTTAAGTGGAAACGATTGGAATTGAGTTCAGTACGCTCCCCAGAGAGGAAACCTGCCTGCCAACCGCCCGTCCCGCCACACACTTACCAACCAGAGCGTGTGTGTGTGTGTGTGTCCCTAAACCTTTACAGCAACTTCACACACTGCCATATTCCTGTAGATTGGTGACTAATCTACAGGACTGGATTAATTAATTAGCGGTTAATTGCTCTGGAGGGGCTCGAGGGGTAAGAATATCGGAGACTGTAGGTGTGTTTTCTTAACATTATAAAAATTATGCACTTTTTTTCTAGGTCATGAACCAACTGTAAGTAAATTTGTGAGAACTTGTCTCTCAATATGCAATGCCGATAATACAATTTGGACGGGGAAAAAAAGATAAAAACATAAGCATTTTAATTTGGATCCCAACGTTTTTTCAACTGGTCCGTTGAAACAACTGTTGCAGGTCTGTTCGGATTGGGTCACCGCACCAAATGCAAATAATAAATTGGAAAAAACAATTTACATTCCAAACCACAGTGTAACACGGGTTTGTTCACACTTGGCATGTTTGTTTAAATTAAAAAACGAACCCTGGTGCGATTGCTCTGTTATTGCGGATCATTTGAATAAGTGTGAACGCTGCCGCCTGAACCCTGGTGACACCAAACAAACGGGCCGAGAGCAATGAAAAGATGGGACTCGATCCACTTCCGAACGAACCCTTGAAAACTAAACGAAATGTGAACTCAACACAGTCCAAAGACATGTAAACAAAGCAAAGACAGGACATGATGTCAAAAGATGCAAACCTAAAGAGAACCAAATATCATAGTCGTGATATTGCCCCTCATGGGATCAGAACCGGGTCTCCTCACAGCAGATCTTTATTTGTGTGTCGAAGAAATTCCTGACACTGTTTTGACTGCTTTACACATTATATAAGCTCTTCACGAGTTCTCAGCTGCTCAAAACACCATCATATACGACGATGCCAATGTGAAACGCTAAGGGGTCCGGGACTAATTGTTTAGCTTAACTCTCATCCTGGCCAAGTTGGTGTTTAGCAATTTTAGCTGAAAAGTGCCTAAAACCAGGCAACTGACCAGCCATGCTGCGTTTGGTACAGGTTAGCCAAAGTAGGTTAACGCAAACGCCAACATTTAGCCAAGGTAAAAGAAAATACAACACAGATTACATTACCAAAGTACATTGTGTCTTTAAGTGGAACCATTTGAGAGCCACTGCATATATGATTTAGATATATCATGGTGTGTTTAGGGTGTTCTGGACTCTCTATAACTGTACAAGCGGTGATGTCTGCAAGAGGCCCGGCAATAAGTCCATCACATCCCGGGCTATCGACTCCCTCTGGGGGATCAATACTGGAATGATGGGCCTCCTCTGTCTCGCCCATCCATCCACTGGGCCATTGAGCGCATGTTAATGTTATGAATTATTGAGAGAACGGTTACTATTGATTGGCTGTGGGGATTATTGAAGGGGTGAATTGCAGTGAGAGGGCGGGCGGAGGTCTGGAAGGAGGCGGAGGGAGTCTGCGTCAACTGCCAGGTCAAAATCCTCAAGCAATGTTTAAGTGTTCAGTAAGATTCCTGACCTCCAAAGCGGTCAGGTCAGAGGTTGCAGGAAGGGCACCACTGTTGGTATCTTTCGACTGCCTCTGGTTTCTTAGTCGCTCTCTTGCTCTTGGTTTCCCAGGCCCTTCTAAGAAAAACAGCTTAAAGCTGGTCTCTCAAGCAGGGGTGTGTTTCCCATACAACGACGTAACTCGCTGCTTCACTACCACAGTACGATTCATCCTTGAAGATATCAACTAGCTAGTCTTGACAGTTTCCCGAAACCATATTGTCGCAAATTGGTCATTCAACTACGTTGGTTAATTATGTCACGCAAGTGGTGGAGTAATAACGACTTTAATGAATTAATGCTAGATGTTTTAACGCATGCTCACCCTTTAGCGTCATATAGAACGCTATATGACAAAACGGTGCTATACTACGCACATGGCACCCGTTATTGTTAATATTACACGCGCTGCGATGGGTAGGTTTAGGCCATGTCCACACGGACACGGGTATTTTTATAACCGTGACTTTTTTTACGCGGTTCGGCCGTTCGTCCACACGGAAACGCAGTATCAGGACACTGAAACCGAACATTTTTGAAAACCTCTGCCAGGGTGAGTATTTTCTGAAACGCCGGTTGCTGCGTTGTCGTGTAGATAGTGAAACCGGAGTTTTTGCAGCGCTGACGGCTTCTGATTGGCTAACGTGGCTTTACGGTTAGGTTTATATCGCCGCCTGCTGGTGTTGCATGCTCTTGACAGCGCTTGATAGCGTGTTTTTGCGTTTTCATGTGGACAGAGGTTTTTTTTAAACGCAGGAGGGAAAAACTCCGGTTATAAAAATACCCGTGTCCGTGTGGACAAGACCTTAGGTGTGGGGTAGGGTAGGGCAGTCTCATATTACGCTAAAGGATTTATGACGACTTGGGTTCGCGTGTTATATTAACGATAAAGGGTGCCATGTGCGTAGTATAGCGCCGTTTTTGTCATATAACGTTCTAGGTATGTGACGCTAAAGGATGAGAACGGGCTGGATGTTTTGCTAGATGGCCTCTGAGGACTATTTCTCATTTTTCTTAATAATTTTGCTTTATTTCCAGATTCAATCATAGACTCGTTCTTATGCACTAGATTAAACAAAACTACGCTTTAAATCTCTTGACAAACTAAAAGACGTGAAACACATTTGTATGTATTCTAATTAAAAGACACAGGCTGCTCTGAATGTCAGCTTGCTTATTTGGCTCCAGATACGTATTTATTGAGTCCACATGTCATGCAAACAAGAAACTCTGCTTCTGACCACAGCTCGAGAGCTGTCGCTCCAAACACACAACTCTGCGATGCTGTTTGCGAATCTTGGTTGGAACGATGATTTCGGGAAACATGGACTCTTGAACTGCTGGGAACGAGGGAACTTGCGAACATAGTTTTGGGAAACACACCCCTGGTCTGCTTTGCTGGTTTTAGAGAAAGGTGGGAGGACCAGATGGCCGATTAGCCAAACCAGTGAAACGCAAAATTTCTCAAGACATGTACTCTGAGAGTTTAAGTAGAACAGGGGCGCCCTATTCTGCTCCCCGAGGGCCAATGTCTTGCAGATGTCCTAGGCCATGTCCACACGGACATGGGTATTTTTATAACCGTGACTTTTTTTTACGCGGTTCGGCCGTTCGTCCACACGGAAACGCAGTATCAGGACACTGAAACCGAACATTTTTGAAAACCCCTGCCAGGGTGAGTATTTTCTGAAACGCCGGTTGCTGCGTTGTCGTGTAGATAGTGAAACCGGAGTTTTTGCAGCGCTGACGGCTTCTGATTGGCTAACGTGGCTTCACGGTTAGGTTTATATCGCCGCCTGCTGGTGTTGCATGCTCTTGACAGCGCTTGATAGCGTGTTTTTGCGTTTTCATGTGGACAGAGGTTTTTTTTTTAAACGCAGGAGGGAAAAACTCCGGTTATAAAAATACCCGTGTCCGTGTGGACAAGACCTTAGGTGTGGGGTAGGGTAGGGCAGTCTCATATTACGCTAAAGGATTTACGACGACTTGGGTTCGCGTGTTATATTAACGATAAAGGGTGCCATGTGCGTAGTATAGCGCCGTTTTGTCATATAACGTTCTAGGTATGTGACGCTAAAGGATGAGAACGGGCTGGATGTTTTGCTAGATGGCCTCTGAGGACTATTTCTCATTTTTCTTAGTAATTTTGCTTTATTTCTAGATTCAATCATTGGCTTGTTCTTACGCACTAGATTAAAAAATCTACGCTTTAAATCTCTTGACAAACTAAAAAACGTGAACGACATTTGTATGTATTCTAATTAAAATACACAGGCTGCTCTGAATGTCAGCTTGCTTATTTGGCTCCAGATATGTATTCATTGAGTCCACATTTCATGCAAACAAGAAACTCTGCTTCTGACCGCAACTCAAGAGCTATCGCTCCAAACACACAACTCTGCGATGCTGTTTGCGAATCTTGGTTGGAACGATGGTTTCGGGAAACAAGGACTCTTGAACTGCTGTGAACGAGGGAACTTGCGAACATAGTTTTGGGAAACACACCCCTGGTCTCCTTTGCTGGTTTTAGAGAAAGGTGGGAGGACCAGATGGCCGATTAGCCAAACCAGTGAAATGCAAAATTTCTCAAGACATGTACTCTGAGAGTTTAAGTAGAACAGGGGCGCCCTATTCTGCTCCCCAAGGGCCAATGTCTTGCAGATGTCCTAGGCCATGTCCACACGGACATGGGTATTTTTATAACCGTGACTTTTTTTTACGCGGTTCGGCCGTTCGTCCACACGGAAACGCAGTATCAGGACACTGAAGACGAACATTTTTGAAAACCCATGCCAGGGTGAGTATTTTCTGAAATGCCGGTTGCAGAGTTTTTGCAGCGCTGACGGCTTCTGATTGGCTAACGTGGCTTTACGGTTAGGTTTGTATCGCCGCCTGCTGGTGTTGCATGTTCTTGACAGCGATTGATGTCTTGTTTTTGCGTTTTCATGTGGACGGAGGGGGTTTTTTTAAACGCAGGAGGGAAAAACTCCGGTTATAAAAATACCCGTGTCCGTGTGGGCATGGCCTTAGATCCAATTTGCCCTAACACACTTGCTTGGTACTTTCTAGCAAAACCACTTGAAGGCAAGTCTGCAAACTTTGTTGGAAAAAAGCGCAATCCTTGTTAAGCCATACACCAGGAAGGAAACTTTTTTTGTAAAGAGGCTTCACTATGCTGAATAAACTGCTTTTGTGAGGAAATAGCCAGCCCGTTCTCACCCCAAGGCATCAAATACTGACGCTTTTGACTACATACGACGCACATGGCACCCTTTAGCGTCAATATGAGACGCAGTTATATATGGGCCAGAAGGCGCCTCCTAGTGGTGTAACCCTAACCCAACCCCAGACCTAAACCTACCATAACCAAACAAAGCTCTGTGCATGTTATATTGACTCTAAAGGGTGCCATGTGCGTTGGATTTAGACGAAATTTCAAAAGTGTCACTATATGACGCCTTAGGATGAGAACACATTGAAATAGCTTATAAACAGCACTAATCCTCAACATATTTTGCTCTTAAAGCTACACTGTGTGATTTTTACCCCCATCTAGTGGTGTAAAGATATATGACCATCCAGTGAAAATTAGTTTCTGTTCCTCTCAATTCTGATTTCGTTTTAACTCCTACGGTGGCCAATGTTGTCCAAGATTAACATGGCTTCCAGTTTGACCTCGTCCATGAGTGTTAACTCAAATGTGAATGCGAAAGGCGAACCTTGAATTAACGGGTATGTCCCTCTTTGGCTAATGTACTTTCAAGATGGAGGGGCAACATGGCGACCAATATTAGAACCCCTTACCCGTATGAATTTTCAATGGCATTTTATACACTCACGAGAATACTTTATTACTTGAACGAAGTAAATCTACATTAATGAGCACATATAGTTTTGAAAGAACTAAGTGTTTTTATCTAAGAATAAACTACAAGAGTTACACAGTGTAGTTTTAAAAATTTGTTTTGGATGAGTTCAAACCGAAAAAAAAATGCTGTTTAAAAGAGAAGTCACGGACAATACACGACAGGTATGCTCGTCTCATTAATTTCTACGGTCTCCGCAAACAGTGATTGACTGTCACACAGCTGTGAACGAAATTCAAAGACATCAAGGCTGTAATGTTTAAGTCTAGTACAACATTCTTGAGTAAATTCGTCAAGCAATCTCTCCAGATATCCTGATGGAGCCTATAACACTTCCCATACGTCTGTGTCGAGGACGCTGAGACAAGAGTGCGCTAGAATCTAGTTCCCTGGTGCTGAATCCCCACAGGCCTGTCTTAGCAAATGTTGCGGCACTAAAAAGCGAAATCGCTGGACCGTACTGCTCCTCACTAGCATTATCTTCTATTGATCCCAGTCCTTAAGTGTGACCATAAATCCTGTCCTGCACTGCTGACCGAGGCCAGCTTACTAGGACCCTCCGCATGCAAACTCTGATGAAAACGGCACTTCCACTCTTTAAAAAATAAGGCTTTTGGTTGGTGAAGGATCTTTGTTACTGCATTGCAAAAGCCTGAGATTCAGACAAGTGCTCCAACAAACCGAAGGCGGTCCAATTCAGGAATTCACCGGTTTCGAGTCAGACGAGACATAACTGGAATTATCCGAGGAGGCATTTGTAGAATGCGAAAGTAAAATGACATTGATCGCTAGTAATGGCTTTTGAAATGAATCCAGGGTTTCTTGTTGAACACAGTGAGCTCGGATGTACATAACAAACAATGTAAAAGCTTGTCTAATAGCTCACCATAAGCCGGGAAGACCAATATATCTATTCTCAAATAGTCTCATAATCCCCATTTACACAAACAATCGACGCTGCATCCATTAGGTGATGAGCTACAGGCTGCGTTTGTTGCCGAACAGAAAATCAGCGATTAAGTTGTTGGATGATAATGCAATTATAAAGCTGTTTCAGAGCCCTTCTGCTGTGTTTTGATTCATAAATTGCCCGTGGTCTTTGTTAAACAATTTGAGCATCCGCTGTAAGACTACAGAGTATGCATTATTCTGAAATGTAAATATCTACTAACTTTATGACTCAAAAGATTCAATAAATTCCACCATGTTTGAGGAAGATGTGTTTGGATGTGGACATTGACGACACAATGTGAGGTCAAGATGGATTTATTGCCTGGTTGCTTTCGGTTTCTGAACGGGCTCACACAGACGGATGGCTGGACAAGAGACCGGGATCCAGACACTATGTGTTCTTGCAAAGAGAACAAACAAGTTAATATTTCAGCAGGCAATGACAGACGGGGTAACATTTTATTATAAAGCCTTATAAAGATATTCTTACTGTAATACATAATGAGTACATTTAGAATGCTTTATAGGACATGCCGCTGTTATATTTGCTTATCATGTAATGTAATATGATGCATTAAACTCTGGTATATTCATTATAGAGACGCATTTACATGAGAACAGGCTGATTCATTATTATATTAAGAGTTAAAAATGTTATAATTGTGGTTGAAATATATATATATATATATATATATATATATATATATATATATATATATATATATATATCAGGGCTGTGCAAAAATTAATTGCTATTAATCACATCCAAAATAAAAGTCTGTGTTTACATAATATATTTGTGTGTGCTGTATTTAATTATTTTGTATATATAAATACCTATGCATGCATGTATATATTTAAGAATTATTTGCGCTTAAATTCTGTATATACAGTATATATATATAATCTATATTATATAAATATAAATATTTTATATATGAATAACACAATTTCTTAAATATATACATGCATGTGTGTGTATTTATATTTACAAAATAATTATATACAGCACACACAAATATATTATGGAAACACAGACTTTTATTTTGGATGCGATTAATCGCAATTAATTTTTG
The DNA here is from genome assembly GCA_038021265.1 of Cyprinella venusta. Lineage (NCBI taxonomy): Eukaryota > Metazoa > Chordata > Actinopteri > Cypriniformes > Leuciscidae > Cyprinella > Cyprinella venusta. The sequence continues at coordinate 3,469,209 of CM075883.1, forward strand.
CACAGCCCTAATATATATATATATATATGAAATAATATAATAAAAAGATGTAAAAAAAAAAAGTGTATTTCATTGGATGATGAGTATATGACAATATGAAGTGGGTAACACAATAAGGTTCGTTAGTAGGGTTGTGAAACGATTAATCACGATTAATCGCATCCAAAATAAAAGTTTGTGTTTACATGATGTGTGTGTGTAGTGTGTATAATTCTTTTGTATACATAAATACACACACATGCATGTATATATATTTAAGAAATATCTGCATGTATATACTTTATATATATTTATACAAAATGTATATTATACATATACATATTTGATATATTAATAACACATTTTTCTTAAATATATACATGCATATGTGTGTATTTATATATACAAAATAATTATACACACAAAACACAAACTTTTATTTTGGATGCGATTAATCATGATTAATTATTAATTATTTATATATATGTATACTTTATATATATTTATACAAAATTTATATTATACATAAATATAAATATTTGATATATTAACACATTTTTCTTAAATATATACATGCATATGTGTGTATTTATATATACAAAATAATTATACACACTAAACACAAACTTTTATTTTGGATGCGATTAATCACGATTAATTATTTATATATATATATATACTTTATATATATATATATATATATATATATATATATATATTTTATATATATTTATACAAAATTTATATAATACATAAATATAAATATTTGATATATTAATAATAACACATTTTTCTTAAATATATACATGCATTTGTGTGTACTTATATATACAAAATAATTAAACACACTAAACACAAACTTTTATTTTGGATGCGATTAATCGCGATTAATTATTAATTATTAATAAATATATATGTATATATATATATATATATATGAAGAGTTCAGATGCAAAAGCCTCTAAATGCCATTTGAAATTTTCTTCTAAAATGACCATTTTTATCAAGCTTGTATATTTAAGTTCAGTAATTTCACTTAAATGACAATTAATAGGTAATCTTCATTGCCATTTAAGTGAAATTAATGAGCTTAAATATACAAGCTTGATAAAAATGATCATTTTAGAAGAAAATTTCAAATGGCATTTAGAGGCTTTTGCATCTGAACTCTTCATGTATACTTTATATATATATTTATACAAAATTTATATTATACATAAATATAAATATTTGATATATTAATAACACATTTTTTTCTTAAATATATACATGCATATGCGTGTATTTATATATACAAAATAATTATACACACTAAACACAAACTTTTATTTTGGATGCGATTAATCATTAGTTAACATTATTTAACTACATTATTTACTAATGAACTGCACGTATTCAGCATGTATTAATCTTTACTAAATTCAAGATTTACTTTATTAAAATTGTGTTAACATTAGTTAATGCACAGTGAACTAACATGAACAATGATCAGCTGTATTTTTATTAACTAACATCAACACAGATTAACAAATGCATTGTTCATTGTTGGTTCATGTTAGTTAATAATGTTAAATGAACCTTATTGCAGTGTTATCATAAATTGTTTAGAGTATTATAACTTCACTAACATGTAAAACAGCATGTAATAAAACCAAATTTACAAGAGAGAGCATTGGTACATGGCTTTTTAAATTTTAATTTCATGTACTTTTCATTACAATTTATCTTATCAGCATTACAATTTGATAAAAAAAGTTTTATTTCTTTTTTTTTACATTTTGACAAAATAGTAGAGTGACACAAAACATGACAAAAAATAATTTAATTAGTTGGCACACGATGTCAAATTAAAATGTAAATTTGTTCACAGATGGCTGTGAAATACCGCGTGTCTGTCGCGCAGGTGACGCCGGCGCTCTTAAATCCGCCGTGGGATGGCATATATCAGGTGACAGCTATAAAGGGCTGCCCTTTAGGGTGCAGCGGGCGCGGGAGCTTGACTCTTGTCTGAGTGATAGTGAGCCCTACATCATTCAGACCTCACCTTATCACTCGCGCACTCACTTCCGCACCCTTATAAATGTCAGCGATAAATCTGAGCTCAATCCTGCTCAGTGCATAACTCATACACACACACACACATGCAGGCGTACACAAATACACTGTGTGCGCATCTCATCACTGAGCTTGTCTTGTTTCTCTGCCTGTCTCCTTCCTTCCAACCTGTCGAGATGCCAGCGATGTTTTTTTTTTTTTTACTGTGCCCTTATTTCAAATATCTGCCATCGCCGCTCCGTTCCTCCCTGGTGAGACGTAAAGCACCCTTCAGCCCCCCTTCCGGCAACCTCTGAGCGAAGCCCATGTGAGAGCCAGCACAGGTCGGCCCTGTGAAATATAGCCAGGCGTAATGACCCTCTAAATTAACTCCTTGTAACCCTGCATTTCTCAAATGGCCGTCATTAGCATATAATAGGGTGCGGGGAGACGAGCGAGGGCCAAGTCTGCCCCGCGGCCGACCCAGTGCTCTGCCTCAGCACCGCGGGCACTGCTGTAACGCCACTGTAAAGTTCAGCCTTATAAACATGTCAGCCGGGCATGTAATTAACCGACTGGCCATTAGATAATGGATCTCCCTGTGAGCCGCCTGTCATTCAAGAACACACACACACACACACACTCCTGCTCCCCGACTGGGCCTCAGAGCGTCCCAGTGCATTGTACCTAGCTGTTTTTTAGTTTATTTGACTCCACACTCAAAGAGTTAAAGTGTTCAAATGTGAGTGTTAAATGAACACTGAAGAGTGTTAAAATTCATTTGATAAATATTGTAACTTACAAAGTTACAAACTTACAACAGAGGACTACAATTTAGATAATAAGGTGAACCTTGTTGATTACAGCAGCCTGGTGATTCTACAGCATAAAATTTGTAGCATTTTCTATAGAATCCTAAATATTTTTTATAATTATGGTCAAAGGATTTAGATTTTTTAATTAAGTCACACAGACATCAAGATTTAGCCTGTGAATCTCAACAATGGTGACTATAACAAACCATGTTGCAGTGCATTCTGGGTGCCACCAATCAAAGCTCATTCATGGTCCCATCATGCATTGCAGTATGAAAAAATTATGATCTGAACTGTCCTTTTCCTAATTAAAAATTTCAACCATCACCATTGTTGAGATTCATACACTCATGCCTGATGTCTCAAGATTTAGCCTGTGAATCTCAACAATGGTGACTATAATAAACCATGTTACAGTGCATTCTGGGTGCCACCAATCAAAGCTCATTCATGGTTCCCATCATGCATTGCAGTATGAATACATTATGATCTGAACTGTCCTTTTCCTAATTAAAAATTTCAACCATCACCATTGTTGAGATTCATACACTCATGCCTGATGTCTCTTTTTACCTACACTTTTTTTTTGTCAGAACAAGTTTTAAGAAATCCTTTGGAGTATATTGAAAATTCTGGCTCTCATGGTATAAAATAACTGTGATGCTGCAATGGACAATATAAATATATGTCAGAGATTAGGCTCTAAATTAGTTTTGTGATCGATGTAACATTATGATTGTCAAAACACAACCAACAATTTCAGATCACCTTTTCTATTTGTTCATCTGGCAGTTTTAACTAAGTTACAACAGACAAACAAAATCTAAAGCTAAAAATGTAAGGGTCAAGAGCCCAACTAAAGCACACACTGATCACCCTAATGGTGACTTTAAAATAGTGATTTTCTCCCTCAGTGATTCTGCTTGTTAACATCAGGTGTCTTCAATAATGCTCAATCATCACTCAACTAATCGCTTAATTATCTCATTAACTTTTATCACTGGAGTTTTTGCTGTGTTCCTTTTAGGAGAACATCCTGGGAACCAAAATACAACTACCCACTGAAAACATTATTAGAAATTCATGGTAATGTTCCCAGAAAGTTTTTAGAACAAAACATTTCTATCTGGGCATTTCTTCACTCAGCGATCTCCATCATCGCCTCCGTCTTCAACAATCTCTCTCCACAAGCTCCTACTTCTTTAGTAAGGACTATCTCATCAGAGATCTCTTCAGTATGCTCCCTGCTTCCCACTATCTGACTCACGGTGTCTAAATGAACCAGCATTGTTATCTTACGTCATTGTCTTGAGTCTCTGTCGCATAACAGTAGGGGTTAAAATGATAGATCTTTCTTTTATGCCAAAAATCATTAGGATATTCAGTAAAGATCATATTCCATGAAGATATTTTGTACATTTCCTACTGTACGTACATTTTAAAAATGATTTTTGTGAGTGAATGCAGCACAAGTGTGAACATAAATGCACAACTTTAAAGGGGATTTTCTCAATGTTTTGATTATTTTGCACCCTCAGATTCCAGATTTTCCAACAGTTGTCTCTCAGCCTAATGTTGTCGTATCCTAACCAACCATGCATCACTGGAACGCTTATTTATTCAGCTTTTATGTGATGCATGCATCTATGTCATGGCCCCTAGAATATTTTGTTGTATTAATATCTGAATATATTAAAGGGGTTGTTGATTATGATTTCACTTTTCTAAGTTTAATTAGTGCGTAATGTTGGTGTTTGAGCATAAACAACATCTGCAAAGTTACCAAGTTCAAAGCAAAGGGAGATATTTGCTTTTCCAGAAATCGCTTTTATAAGGACAACAAACGGCTGGTAGGAACCACACGACATTCCTCCCAGGTCAGTGACATCACCAAAATTAACATAATCCCCACCCCCTGAACACAATTTATCCACAAGTTTCCTACGCCCCACGAGGCCTTGCGTCAAAAGTGGGCACGTCTTCTGGTTCGAAGTAAACAAAGCGCGACTTGACATACTTCACACTCGTTCATTCAACAGTTGACAGTCATTCAAGTTATAGCGATCCAAACTAGCTAACAATGTGGGAACACAACCTCAACGAATTTAAAAATGGTGAAATAACAGTACCTTTACCCTCCGCAGTAGTTGGTTGGGATTATTATAATAACATTATTAATAATCAATACTCATCAAGGCATGGTGACAGACAGTTGTGTGAGCTGACAAACAATTAAAATAAAAAAATACAAACTTAGTCATTGTGCTTTGGAGTTTATTCAAAATTATAAATGAATGTGCTACTTGAATACATTAACTGGCACATTTGGTATTCTGTCAACACAGGCTTTGATCCTGAGTTTAGGTGTAACATCACTAGCGAACAGCCAAACACATGCTGATAGAATATTAAGAATTTAAACAAATGTACACAGGAAGATTCGTCGTCTTTTGGGAGGTGATGGAAACTAACGTTACAGTCGTTGGCAGGATCACTCTGATTTTGTTTCCGGCTTATGTTCAAAACAATCACGTTTAAGCCACTGAATTAGTTTAGCCCGGTTATACATACAACCGCGAACCGCACATGTTGTCCCTGAGCTCCATAGCGACATTAAGGCACATCCTTAGACATGGGCATTCACGGCTTCAGCCCCAGATGTTTTTTTTATAGCCCCGGATCCCCCCCCAAAAAGGATTGATAAACATTATTGAATTTTAATAATTTTTTATTTGTTTAAAAACAAATACCGGGTATTTTAATCTATCCTTCGGAATCATGCGTTAAAGACGAATAAAATATTCAAGCAGATCAAAGTTACTATGGTTACACAACACGCTCGAGTTTTGATTGCACACCAGAGGAGAGAGAGAGAGGTTTACAAAACTTTATTTAAAACACTTAATATTCAACTATTAACATTATTTGTATATATGGGAAAAAAAATAACAATAAAAAACACATTAAAATTCCAAAACCAGATTTCCATCATAGACACACAAAGCATCATTAACATACCACAGATCACTGAAACCCTTCTCATTATTTACAAGACTATAGTATGCAAATTCTATTTTTAGTCTACCAGCCACTAATTTCATAAACATTACTACTATTAAGCTTTTTCCTGGTTTTCCATATTGTCAATTTCGCAGTTCCTGTTAAATAATTTAACAGACACATCTTCCTTCTTTTTGAAAAATTTTATTTCACACCCCCTATAAAAACTTCCTCTGAGAAATCTTAACCAAAAACTTGAAACAATCTATTAAGGCTGCAGGTGCTTGCTGGTCCACAATCATCACAACTTCACCAATTTGAAGGTTGTCTGATTCTCTTTGCCATTTTTGTTGTCGTTGCAAGTCGGGGAGGTAATGCCGTATGAAACATTTCCAGAAATTTTCAATTAGAATCTGGCTAAGGCGCCATCTCCTACGACTGAGTATTTCCGATTCCGGATAAACAACTTGTGGTAATCCAGAAGATGGATATCCCATGAAGAGGGAATTAGGTGCCACTGGGTCTATATCTGCTATGTCTGAGGAAACATATCCCAATGGTCTGGAGTTTAATATTCCCTCTATTTCCACAAGTACCATGTTCAGTACTTCCTCTGGCACAGATTGAGAACCAAGAGAGGTACGCAGAGCAGTCTTGATGGATCCAACCTCTCTCTCCCAAGATCCACCAAAATGCGGTGCATTTGGTGGGTTTAGACGGAAGTTAATCTGTTGAGAAGCCAGATTCTCTTTCAAGATTGGGTGAAGTGCATTGAAGGCATTCTGAAGTGCTGTAATACCTCCTTTAAAATTTATGCCATTATCAGAAAGCACTTCATATGGTTGTCCTCTGCGAGCTATGAACCTTCTTAACGACATGAGAAAGGAGTCTGTGTCAATCTCGTTAGAAGTTCAATATGAACAGCTTTGGTAGTAAGGCACTTGTACAGTATTCCCCAACGTTTTTCACATCTGCATCCAAACTTAACCTGGAAGGGGCCAAAACAGTCAATGCACATTGAATAGGAAGCTGGACGAAACAACCGAAGGTTAGAATGAGGGAAATCCACCATCATAGGAATTTCCGGCTTCCCTCGCCATTTCTTACATTCAAAGCAGCTGCACTGGTGTCTTTTTACTGCCTCTCTGCCTCTTACGATCCAATATTTTTGTCTCAGTTCTGCAAACACGCGCTCAGGTCCTGGATGTAACAAGAGGTTGTTGTGATGTTGAATCCAACATGACATCATGACTTTTGCGTAAACATACACAACATTTTCGAGTCAACTGGCGTGTTATCTCTACGCATTTTGAGCTATCCGCGTGTATGTGTGTATGTCTGCACCATTAACGTTCGTGTCATTCCACGTGTCCGTACACGCAGTCAAATGTCCAGTCATAAATGCCATTAACCCCAGTGACGGTTAAGTTTAGGGATGGGGTTGAGGTAAGTCATATCTTTTTTTTCCCTAGGATGGTAAGGGAACAGTCATAAATGCCATTAACCCCAGTGACGGTTAAGTTTAGGGATGGGGTTGAGGCAAGTCATATATTTATATAACGTTAAGTCAACGGCGTTCATAAAAACGCTGAAAAGCGATTATGCGTCTTGATAGCACGCCAAAAATGGAAATACGAATTGGCGTGTCATACACACGCTACTTCATGAGATTAGTCTGTTGAATCAGAAGCTTTACAAGAGGGTGAGCAGGATCTAAGACAATAGGGTGTAGAGTGTCTGAGTCCAAGTGCTTATGTCACAGGTCGGGGCGGGCCAACCTGACCTACACCCACCCCTGAGACCCGAGCCACCCCTGGGGAGTCGGACGAAGGATGGAGCAAGGAGGACAGGCAAGAGAGAATCAATTTAAAACAAGTTTTTATTTAGAATAAGCAGAATCTTTAAAAGAGTGCAGGAACTTCGGCTGGAGGTCTTGATGCAAGCAGACAGGGGAGTGTATAGCCACGTACGTCTCTTCACCAGCAGGACCAACAGACAGCTTACAGCAGAGGAGGCTTTTACTGCAGGCACGTCCTTCTCTTTACTGGCAGGATCGACAAACACAGAGCGGCTGGGTGTGCTATTGAAGGCAGACAGGTGAGTATGCAGGCTCGGACTTCTATCCACTGGTTGGATCAACAGACACAGGTTACAGCAGAGGAGGTATTCCTGCAAGCAGGCAGGTGAGTATGCAGCACGTAATCTCTTCCAGAAGTGTTAGACAGATAACTTACGGCTGGGGGCTTCACCGCAAAGCAGACTGGCGAGTATGTACGTCTCTTCACTGGCGGAGTCAACAGACACAGGCTTACAGCAGAGGAGGTTTTACTGCAAGCAAACAGGTGAGTGTGCAAGTACGTTCTTCTCTTCCAGTGTCAAACAAGGGGCTTACGGTTGGAGGTTTTACTGGAAGCAAACAGCTGAGTGTGCAAGTACGTTCTTCTCTTCAAGTGTCAAACAAGGGGCTTACGGTTGGAAGTTTTACTGCAAAGCAGACAGGGTAGTATGCAAGTACGCACTTCTCTTCAAACGTCAAACAAAGGGGCTTACGGGTGAAGGATTTACTGCAAAGCAGGCAGGCAAGTATGCAGGTACATACTTCTCTTCACTGGCGGGGTCAAACACAAGGCTCACAGCAGAGGTATTACTGCAAAGCAAACAGGTGAGTATGCAAGTACGTACTTCTCTTCAAGAGTCAAACAAAGGGGCTTACAGTTGGAGGTTTTACTGCAAAGCAGACAGATAAGTATGCAAGTACGCACTTCTCTTCAAACATCAAACAAAGGGGCTTACGGTTGAAGGATTTACTGCAAAGCAGGCAGGCAAGTATGCAGGTACGTACTTCTCTTCGCTGGCGGGGTCAGACACAAGGCTCACAGCAGAAGAGGCATTACTGCAAAGCAAACAGGCGAGTATGCAAGTACGTACTTCTCTTCATGTGTCAAACAAAGGGGCTTACGGTTGAAGGTTTCACTTCGCAAGCAGTCAGCTAACATTCACTATGGGTCTCTCTTCACAGTGGGCTGCCAGATAAACACACTCAATGGACTGAGGTGTACAACAGTGTTAGCCTCTTCTCATGCAGTCAGTATGTAATAGAAAATTCGGGCAAGACATGGGCATCCAGCAGGTTTAGGTTCACACTTCACAGCAAACGGTGCATCACATTACTTCATCTCAACAACTCGGCACTCAGTGGAAAAATTACACGGATATGGCCGTAACCCATCTCCTGACCCGACGTTCATGTCAAAGGTCCCACTTAAATGGGCTGTTACTGCTTCTTTAGCTGATTGCAAAGGTGGAAGATTTCTTTTCCAGAGGAGAGGTGTTGCATACCTTTGAATGTCTCCGACTGCCACCCTGATTGTTTTCTCCTCAAGGATTTGCACCGCTTCTGTGCCTTGCCTTCTCTGTCTCAGTCCTATAAGGAAGTGTGTCCATTTGCCACAATTTCGGTACATTGTTGAACAGTTCAGCTTCTGCTGCCAAAGTAGAGGTTAATTGACACTGTTGTGGTAAGAGATGACTGGCAAGGAATTTTGAGGGGCCCTGCAGAGTTCACAGCAGCAGGACCGCCAGGAGGTCCGAGATGCACTGGCTCTGTTGCTGTGATTAAATGTGGATAATCTGAGCCAATGAGTAAGAGTGGTTGAGCCTGCTGCAATGAGGGAATGGGCAGACCTTGCAGATATCTGTATTACTTCTGCAGCAACTTAACAGGGTGAGTGTGTCTTGCGAGGCTCAGTTCTTTGGCTGTAAAAGCTCTCTCAATGGTGAAGGATTTGTTTGGCTGAAATGCAGAAGCTACTGAGAATGAAACAGCCACCCCATGAACAACCCGTATGTCTTGTCTCACAGTACGGAGGGCTATATCTTCTGGAAGTCCTTGAAGATCAAGTTGCTGTGCTGCTTCATACAGTAACATTGTCCTCTCTGATCCATCATCCAGTATAGCGTATGTGTCAAGTTCCTTCTCTCCATTTCTCAAGATCACTCGGCTGACCTTCAAAAGAACTTTGCAGCCTGCAGTTGGTCTGTCCATATACAAAGTCTCTACTTCTGAGTTAACAAGATAACTGTTCTCTGCTGAAGATTGTATTTCATGTTTACCTTTGGCATTGAAGTCATGCAGTATTTCTAAATGTCTCTTTTAACATTTTTTTTTCATTTGGCTTTAAAGGGTACCTATTATGGATTTTTGAAAATTGCCCTTCATGTAGTGTTTAACATAGATCTAAGTGAACGAAAACATCCTGCAAAGTTTTAAACATGAAAGTTCATCGTATACAAAGTTATTGTCTCTCAAAAGTAAGAGTCGACTCTGAGTCGCTGATATGAATCATTCGAAGAACGATGCTTTTCTCTTGTCTAGTTGACGTCAACTTGACAAGTTATTTGAATAAGAAACGCCCACTTATTGCGCTCGGAGACACCAAGGAAAACAGGAAAACAATCATGTCGACGAGACGCTGTGTTTTGAAGTGTGGCGCAAAAGCGAAAGGAAGGTTTTGGAAAAAGGACTCGATAAACGATTCATATGGGAGTCGGTGAGCAAATCAGGTAAAAATAAATGCATATTATAAGACAACAAAAGTGTTTTTTTGTCATTGCATGCTTGTAAAACTGTTGTTGGAGACTCCCAGAACAATATTAGGAACATTTTAAATGCCATAATAGGTACCCTTTCAGATTAAATTGTGAGATCTGGTGATCACGGCCACACCTAAAGCAATTCTGATTTAACTTCAGCCAGGATTCCACTTGATCTTGATTCAGCAGTTTGAAATTAGCACACTGACTGAAGTAATGCTGCACAGTGTTGCAGAAGGGGCAGTACTTTGTCGGTTTCTCCTTCTTGACTGCTGTAACACTTGCTGGTTCACTCTGTTCGCCACCATGCAAGACAGTAGCAAATTGTTGAACAGGTTTGCAATTCCTTTGCTGTTCTCTCTGTGGCTGAGAGTAGGCTCTGCTTACATTACTAACATACTGTGACTCATCCTCTTGTATTCTGAGCTCATATTCTAGCCAATCGTTGAGTTCTATCAGTGTTGGAACTGGGTTCTGAATGGGGTTAACAAACCTTCTGAAGTTTGCTTTAAGAACATGAGGCAATTTGGCAAGGAGACGTGAAACATGTGAACAACAGAGCTCTGTCCATTCTTTAGCTCCAAGTTGGTCCAGCATTCCAACTCATGCACGCACATTGAGGACAAACATTCTAAAAGATTTAATGTCACCACTCCTGATTTTTGGGCCATCCATCAATTCTGCAATTCTTTGTAGTGCGAGTTGATGTGGTCGACCATAAAGTGCAGTTAGAGACCTCATGCTGTTGGTGTATGGGTGTCTGCTGTTGACGTACGAGTCTGCAATGAGCAAGGCATTCTCTTGTTTCAGATGATCGAGTATTTGGTACTTGAAACGTTCTCTAGCCTCGGCCGGTAGCAAATTCTCTAGTGCAATTTTTAGTCATGCAAACTCTCTGGGGTCTTCAATGCAAAAATATGGTATAGTGGGAATAGGACCTCTGTAGGTGGGCTCTACATGAGGATATGGAAGAGAAGGAGGGCGCACTGGGTGGTATGGCTGATATGTCTCAGGCTGAGCATAATCTGCGTACTGTCGTGGGGTCAAGAAGCTTGATTTGTCTGCAGGATTAGGAGCTGATTGACCATAGCTGTCCGAGTGTCTCTCATGTGCATGGTGAGCTAATGTATCCCTTGCAGTAAGTCTCTCATCTTGATAGACTGCTGTAGCTAGAATCCCATGATAAGGTTGCTGATAACCATATGGATTAGTGGAGGGGAAATAGCAGACGGGTTTGCAGTTCAGACTATGATCTTTATAAGTCCCATACGTGGCTGCTGTCTCTTGACTGTAGTCCTGAGGCATAAACTGAACAGCTGCAGGATATTGGTTGCAATCTCTTTGGTCAGTGGACATATAGTTATGGCTTCTGTGGTCTGTGTTGTAGTAACCACGTGGTCCATCTATGTGCCTAATTCCAGGTTGAGCATATGTAGCATCCTCTTGATAGCTAGCTTGTGTTGAGATTGAGTTGGTTCGTAAGAAGAGAAAGGATGACTCGAAGTTAGCCGAGTTGCCACGCTTGGTAGTCTCAGATCTCCCATGTTGTCAGTGAGATAATCAATCTCTTTGTGACTGACAGAATGAGAATGCAGAAGGTCACCTCGTGAATCTACAGGCAGTGCCCTCATGGGCTGAGGATCGTCTTGATTTCTAGGCAGAACTGGCCTGCCCTCAGTGGCTGCTGTATATGGACTTGAGGAGAGAACTCTCTGATTTGCATAAATTATTCGCCTTGGAGAAGTCAGAGTACAGGGCATTGGCCGCAGCAGTTTGTTGGGCCAGTTGCTCCCCTCCAAGAGATACACAACTTTGTTTGTAAAGGACACCATTACATTCTGGGAGAGAAAGTCCAAACAAACAGTGAAGAATATCAACTTTGTGGCTTAAAGTGGATGTCTTGTAAAGATGATAAAGAGTACATGGTTCAGATCAGCCAATAGCTCACCTGTTCCCTCCTCAGTAACATTTACAAGAATCGTGTCTTGTATTTGGTCTTCGAATTTGGTGTTGAAAAACACTGAAGTATCAATAGCAAAAGAGGCACAGCCCATGGCATTCATCTGGTATGAGAACAAAGACACAATTAAGTCAAGCACAGGCAAAAGGAAAACCCTCAGCAGTAAGGCAGGAGTCACACACCTTTCCGGTTTGAGTCAGGCACTGTCCGGTCAAATTATGAAGCAGACTGTATGGAAATGGATCTCGGCACACTTCCACTAAGGCTTGACCACGTACAGGTTGGCCATATGTATATCTGGGAAACATAACAAGATAAAGAACTGCCCAACCACAAGACAAGAAAATAAAGCATCACTCACTTGGCACAAGACTCAACTTTCAGTCCCATACCTGCAACGCTGTAGGTCTGCGGTGTGTTTATGGTCACGTCAAACTTGGGCAAAAATAAACCAGAAACAAAGTGCTTTAGATTAAGGCCTCAGATCTGTCATTGAACTTCTCTTACACAACAACTTAATGTATTTTTACCTCAAAGACTTGGGAGACTAGTGTTGGGACTCCTCACTTCTTGGCTGACCCATCCTGCGACGTCTAGGTCTTTGTGTCTGATGGACAGACTGACGGACGCACGGACGGACGCAAGCAGGGACGGACGGACAGATGCACGCACGGACGCACTGACGCAATCACAGACGGACGCACGAACAGGCAGACATCCTTCCGACCGTCATATTAAAAGACCACATTCAGTAACAAAAGCTAGTATAGACCATTACAACACAAGCCTACATTTTATCTTTAAGTCAGGTACCAATTTCTAGAGCAAGAATCAAACTAACGGACATACCGACACTAAAGTAGCGATAAAAATTCAGGCCCTTGCACTTCAGACACTGGTGTTAACTTAAGTGGCATTATTCTAATTAGAAGTGCCACGCACTGAAATATACAGATTATAAACCCAAACAAAAAAACCTGATTGAGGCACACAGACATCTTCCTGGCTCCATGATCCGGACGCTCTGATCGACAGCACTGAGGCCACACAGAGATCCTGCTTGAGCAGAAACCATCAGAACATTTCCCTCCGCAGGAACAGCCGTAGCAGGAGAAAACTGCAGAGACACCTGGAACAAGGACCAACACGCTGTAGGACACACACCAACATTCCCAAATTGAAAAATAGCCACATCATACATACCTGGGTCTGGAAACACATATCGGTGTCAAACGGAACACTAGCAGCAACTTCATTCTCACTGGGAAGAACATTGTAGACCAGAATCTACACCGCTGGAGCCACATCGACGCTGACAGACAACTGGAACGTCACATAGCCACTTGTGACTGCATCACCAGTCTTTGCTTTAACCGTCTGAAATCCATGGAGGACGATTACTCCTTTGGATAAGACCTGACAGAAGACATAGGTGTGCAAGTTACGGAACAAATAGACCAGCAAACTTAACTACAAAACTAATGTCCACTCACCATATAGATTGTCAGCGCTGTAGCTACCAGCCTCTCCAACAAATCAATACTCCACGGTCACTGGAAACGAAGTACCACATTTGAGCGGCTGATAGAGCTTCACTATAGTGAGTTCACTAAACAATGGGTTGTGGGGAGAAACAGGTAGGAGAAGCTGAACCAACCTTGTATCTGTAGTGGAGTGTGGCGATTTAGAACCATAAAAAACCTCTGGATTAGCACTCGCCTGGGGAAGATCAAACTTAATCAGCATCATTCTAGAGAAAGTCTTAATTTTTACAAAATACAAGTCGTACCACCAGATTCAGATCAGCCTTGAGATTAGCAGTGTTTAGGGAGAACGCGGCCCGTCCATTCTTTTTTGTGGTTGGATTCAACAGCAGTTTCTTGGGCCAGTTGCTCCCCTCCAAGAGATACACAGCTTTGTTTAACCATTGCAGATTTTGACACCATTACATCTGCGAGAGAAAGTCCAAACAAACAGTGAAGAATATCAACTTTGTGGCTTAAAGTGCATGTCTGGTAAAGATGATAAAGAGTACATGGTTCAGATCAGCCAATAGCTCACCTTTTCCCTCCTCAGTAATATTTACAAGAAATGAGTCTTGCATTTGGTCTTCAAATTTGGTGTTGAAAAGCACTGACGTATCAATAGCAAGAGAGGCGCAGCCCGTGGCATTCATCTGGTAGGAGAACAAAGACAATTAAGTCAAGCACAGGAAAAAAGAAAACCCTCAACAGTAAGGCAGGAGTCACACAGCTTTGCGGTTTGAGACAGGCACTGTCCGGTCAAATTATGAAGCAGACTGTATAGAAATGGATCATGGCACACTTCCACTAAGGCTTGACCAGACAGGTTGGCCATACGTATATCTAGGAAACATCATAACAAGATAAAGAACTGCCCAACCACAAGACAAGAAAATAAAGAATCACTCACTTGACACAAGACTCAACTTTCAGTCCCATAACTGCAACGCTGTAGGTCTGCGGTGTGTTTATAGTCACGTCAAACTTGGGCAAAACTAAACCAGAAACAAAGCATTTTAGATTAAGGCCTCAGATCGGTCATTGATCTGCCCTTACACAACAACTTACCGTATTTTCTCACCTCAAAAACTTGGGAGACTAGTGTTAGCACTCTTCAATCCATCGCTACTCCACTCTGCGACACTGCGGCCTAGTCGTAGTTGCTTAGGTCTTTGTGTCTCACTGCCTCATCGATTCTCTGGCTACGTGGTGTGCTCCACCTCCATTACCTCCAGTAATCCCCTTGGTAATGTTGAGACTGTTCACTTCATGGCTACACCATTCTGCAATGCCGCCGTGGGATGCTGTCCTGAGTGTGGGCTGGATCTCCGTCGGCTTTTTCTCTGCTCAGGGCCATCCCCCCTGGCTGTCACAACCACCTGCACCCCCTTTCCTCCAGCTACGGATGGGCGGCCGCCGTGTGATGCAGTCCTGACTGCTCTTCCCTGCTCAAGGCCTTGGACAGACAGCTTGGACGGACAGACGGTTTGGACAGAACGGACGGACGCTTGGACGGAACGGACAGACACTTGGACGGAACGGACGGACTGACTGACTGACTGACTGACGCTTGGATGGGACGGATGGACGCTTGGACAGAACGGACGGACGCTTGGACGGAACGGACTGACTGACGCTTGGACGGGACGGAACGGACGGACGCTTGGATGGGACGGACGATTGGACGGAACGGACGATTGGACGGAACGGACGGACTGACAGTTGGACAGAACGGACGGACGGATACTTGGACGGACGCACGCTTGGACGGAACGATGCTTGGACGGAACGGACGGACGCACGCACGGAATGGACGGACTGACGCTTGGACGGAACGGACGGACTGGCGCATGGACGGAACGGCGCTTGGACGGACTGGCGCATGGACGGAACGGACGGACTGACTGACTGACGCTTGGACGGGACGGATGGACGCTTGGACGGAACGGACAGACATTTGGACGGGACGGACGGACGCTTGGACGGAACGGACTGACTGACGCTTGGACGGGACGGAACGGACGGACGCTTGGATGGGACGGACGATTGGACGGAACGGACGGACTGACAGTTGGACAGAACGGACGGATGCAGATGGTGGTGACAGCCAGGGGGGATGGCCTTGAGTAGGGAAGGGCAGACTGAGAGCCAGCCCACAATCGGGACTGCATCCCATGGCAGCATAGCAGAATGGAGTAGCCATGGAATGAGGAGTCTGAACACTACCAAGGGGATTACCGGAGGTGATGAATGTGGAGCACACCACGTAGCCAGAGAAGCGATGAGGCAGTGAGACACAAAGTTCTAGGCGACCATGACTAGGCCACAGCGCCGAGCCCCTGAAGTGGAAGGAGCGATCCTGAGGTTAGTGGCTGAGCTGCAGCAACCATAGATGGAGGTGGAATCTGAGGGAGGGCAGAGCTAGTCAAAGGCGAAAGAGGTGGAGAGCCGTAGGGCAGCGAATGGGCCGCAAATCCATGGCGAAGAAGATGCAATGTCCAACAGAGGGAGGCCAAAATGGCCGATGGTCCACACTGGAGTCAAGGGTGGTAAGAGAGCACAGCTACATTCTAGGAAGAACGCTGTAGACCAGAATCTGCACTGCTGGAGCCATATGGACACTGTCACTTTGTTTGCAACTGGAGTCTTATCAAAACGAGTCACGGATATCTGTTAGGAATGATAAAAAAAAAAAACACACATGACCATAATCCATTTGATCACTGGATGGCAAACAAACCAAGAGTAATAATGGTGTTAAAGGTAAGCTTCAGGGGTTTACAAAGCTTATTTTCACCATCTATATCTATAAAGTTTAGTAAACAGCTTCAACATAAAAACAGAATGCTTCTGTTCACTTCAAAGCCTAATGGTACTTACCTGGTTCTTTAAGTCCTTCAACAGCTAAGAGAAAAAGGGTGAAAATTAACTTCTTCCAAACACAAATTTCCCTCACAGCCATGCGGACAGATCACTCAAGACTAACCTTTATCAAGCCACTCAGATATATCAGGAACGCATTCATCTCGTTAATTCAATTAATTAACCACCACCTGGCAGTAATTAATGTTATCATTTGATTAGGAGTTCTAACTGGCATTGATTTGAAACACGACACATTATGGAGGTTAGCGAACGAAGTTTCTAGTTGCCATATCAACACTATAGAATTTTAAAAATATATAGCCTGTATTTAAGATATCACTGAACATTTATTTAACCATAGCAAAAGTAAGTTTCTTGTGTTCATTTTAAACAAGCCCGATATTATTTCATCTTATAGTTGAGATAGTTCTTGAATGCTGGTGTGAGTGTGACAGCAGAAGATCTGACTAGCCGGGTTTAAATCTTATATTTAAGAGAGCTTTGTCCCAGTTGTGCAGGCGGGGCATGTTGTCACACTGCGTTACAATAAGCAAATGATTAGAATTATTGATTTCCTACTTTATACTTGTATGAACTCTATTGAGAAACCATGAGAAAAGGGTGAATAAATTCTGAGATTCATGTTCAGGAATTATATAGAGGCGAATTATGACGTCACCGTTGGCCGGAGTGTAGTTCCTCACAGTGAGTCTCATTCGTGAAATAAAATAGGGTATACGAGCAAATATGAGAGTGATTTGCGCGTAAAGAGACCTTTCCGAAAACTCTTCTGATGATTTACAAATACATCATAAACGTCAGATGTCATAGTGAAATGTGTGTTGATGAATTCCAACCTGTTGTAAATTAGATGCGCGTGCACGTTCATTCTCAATTACCAAATCAAGTCAATAATATCCGACTGACATCTATTAGGCTATATGAAGAGTTCAGATGCAAAAGCAAAAGTGCCTTTTAAAATTTTCTTCTAGAATGATCATTTGTATCAAGCGAAGCTTATATATTTAAGTTCAGTAATTTCACTTAAATGACAATTAATAGGTAGTCTTCAATGCCATTTAAGTGAAATTACTGAACCTTAATATGCAATCTTGATAAAAAATGATCATTCTAGAAGAAAATTTAAATGGCACTTAAAGGCTTTTGCATCTGAACTCTTCATATATAGGCTTAGGCATATAATAACATGAATGTGAATTTGATTTGATTAACTTCATTGTCTGTTCAGATGTACTGGACAGAAATTCATCTTTGACACTGGCACAACAACCACATTACAAACCACACAAAAAACAAAGAAATAAATAATTAATACATACTGTTATGTGGGTAGCAGATAAACCCAATTGCAGACAGTATGCAAACACACAACGTTTAATGATAACAGAAAACTGGGAAAACAAAACCCACGAGGGGGCAAACAACACTGGGAAAATAAAGACTAATAACACTAGACTTTGACATTAAACTATACAGGAACAAGACTTCATTTTTACAAGATCTCAACTTCATTAAGACAAGGTACTCAAGGTGTAGACATGGCGAGTGGCACCGGACAGCAAACACAAGGGGATCAAATAGGGAGAAACAGACATTGACAGCAGGTGACATAGATGAAGCAATGATGACCAAACGAGGTTAACAAGCACAAGGGGGTGGGGCCAGAGAACGAGACACACAGCCCAAACACAAGGCCATGTGCCTGCACACAAAACAAGGATCTGTCATGATTCTGCCTCAAGAGTATGACAAGTGGGCAGAATCATGACACATACATAAGTTAAATTAATACAGTATGTGCAAATTCACACACCTCAATTGAGAATTGAGTTTAAAACAGTCACCACCAATGGAACAAATGATCTCTTCCTCTTGGCGAGCGGTATCCGTTGCCTGCGCCCCGAAGGAAGGATCTCGAAGCAGGAATGGAGGGGATGAGACTGGTCTGAATATATTGATAATGCCATTTTCTCCCCCAAAAAATTGTGAATGGCTCTTGTAATGTGCTCTGTTTTTGGCCGATGATCTTATTTGCTTCATTGATTACTCGTGTTAGTTTATTCTTCTGCTTCACTGTAACACCATGAAACAATATTATGAGTTAAAACACTTTCAATCATTGATCTATAAACAATGGTTAAGAGCCTCCCTTCAATGTCAAAATTTCTTAACTTCCTAAGTAGACTTAAACGCTGTCTAGTTTTCTTATGTAGCCCATAAAATTCAAAAGTTTATCATCAATGATTGTACCACAATATTTTGCTCTATCTTCATTATTACAATATATTCCTATTTAACACAGATGTCATTTGCTAATTACATAAACTATAAGCTCAATTCATAAGTATAAATACATATTTAGAACATGTATGTATATATATATATATATATATATATATATATATTAAGGCTGTCAAATGATTAATCGCATCCAAAATAAAAGTTTGTGTTTACATAATATATGTGGTTGCACTGTGTATAATTATTTTCTATATATATAAATACACACACATGCATGTATATTTAAGAAAAAATATTATTTATATATAGAATATTTATATTTATGTATAATATAAATTATATATAAATATATATATAGTATATACATGAAAATATTTCTTAAATATATACAAGCATGTGTGTGTATTTATATATATATATAAAATAATAATACACAGTGCACCCACATATATTATGTAAACACAAACTTTTATTTTTGATGGGATTAATCGCAATTAATCGTTTGACAGCCCTAATATATATATATTTATGGTCCTCGAATGTGTTCACCATTATCAGCCTTTTCACCGCTTTTATCACTCCGCTTGTCTGTGTTTGCCCAACTTCACAGATAGCAAACTGACATTGAATCACCGTGGAAACATGACATCGAAACAACGTTGATCTGACATTTGCTCATCGAATTAACGTTGAACCAACGTCAGACGCGTCATTCTTTCAAATCTAACGAAAAATCAACTTGAAATCAACGTTGGTTCAACGTTATGAAAGCAAACCCATTTTCGATTTTCATTTAGCTTTGAAGAATGCCGCGTCTGACGTTAGTTCAACGTTAATTCGATGAGCAAAATCAACATTGTTTCAATTTAATGAGACTTCGTTTCCACGTTGATTCAGTTTGTTGTTTGGGTTGCATCAATAAGCCAGTAGGTGGTGACAAGTGACTGTCTTTAGGAGTGCACAATTGAACTTCAATTTAACAGATTAGTGCCAAAAAAATATTGATTAGCTAACCTTAGAAAGAAACAAGTTGCTGAAACCAATCTTTAATGCTATATAAATTGCTCCTTTTCCTCAGGACACAAAAAGATTGCACTGGTGTTTGATCGAAATAACATCCATGTAAAATAATCCTTGAAAGAGTTCTCATTAAAGGAGAACTCCGGCGAACAATGAACCTTTGGTCTAATAAAACATCGGTACCTAGTCAATCGTTCTCTGAGATTTGTTTTCATGATAATCGAATGTAAAGAGTTTTATCTCTAAAAACTGTTTAGCGGATGATGCTAGTACTGGGGGCATTGACCAACTAAAATGAAATCGCTAGTTTATACCACTAACAAGGCTCAAAATAGCCCCACACCAACGCAGTAACATAATGAGGCCCCATACATGCAAAACGAAGCATTGACAACTTTGTAAGTGTACAGACCGTTTAATAAGAACATAAGTTATAAAGACCGTTTACTTCGTGTATACATTCAGAAGCCATCTTAGGAAATAGTCTTGATAAGTCGATCCCCGAACGTCGTGCTGACTGAGCTGAACTGTATGAAGTTCAACAAACTTCTGAACTGTATGAACGGCGTTCGGGGATCGACTTATCGAGACTATTTCCTAAGATGGCTTCTGTATGTCTACACGGAAGTAAACGGTCTTTATAACTTATCTTCTTATTAAACGGTCTGTACACTTACAAAGTTGTCAATGCTTCGTTTTGCATATATGGAGCCTTGTTATGTTACTGCGTTAGTGCGGGGATCTTTTGAGCCTTGTTAGTGGTATAAACTAGCGATTTCATTTTAGTTGGTCAATGCCCCCAGTACTAGCATTATACGCTAAACAGTTTTTAGAGATAAAACTCTTTACATTCGATTATCATGAAAACAAACCTCAAAGAACGATTGACGAGGTACCGATGTTTTATTAGACCAAAGGTTCATTGTTCGCCGGAGTTCTCCTTTAAGGCCATTCCTATTTGAAATTTGTGATCGTGTATTGTCAACAATAAGCAGAAACATTCTGCATTTGCATCCAAGCGTGGATCAGTCATTTCAACATCCTCATTCTCATATTTAAGAAACTGTAATATTTTATGGTACTGCCCACTGACATGCTTATTGTTACACCATTTTTATGACCTTCAAACACCTTAAAATGCAAAAATGTAGGTCTGCTACCTCAACTTTGCATGTGTGTGACTGTGGCAATGTGGGCTGGTGTGGTTACAGTGCCAGGGATGTGGTTGTTTTTTTTCTTAACCAGTCTGCCCCCCGCGTATAGGCCTGCAAAATACATTATTCTCTGCATCGAATCATGTTATCTCATTACCCACCCCAGCCCCTGATGTTTCGGGTTCAGCCCCTGATCTTTTTTAAAACCTAGAAACGCCCCTGACGACATCTCTCATAAAGATTTGCATCTTTAAGTAGTAAAATAATTCTCCGAAAAACAGCTAACCTCTTTGCTAACTAACACACAAAATACTATTGGAATGCTATTTCCGCCGCCTTACCGGAAGTTTCACCCACTTTATTTTTTACAGGAGCGCTCCTCGGAAACTTGTGGATAGATTATCAAGACAGAATATGCTAATCAATCACTAGAAGATAACTACATATTAGCCACATACATTCATCCACTAACCATTCAGAAATGTTGTCAACATCTTGTCACTTCTTCGAGTCTCCACATCATTGTCCGACTCCGGATTGAACATAAAGTTTTTGAAATTTTCAGTGTGTCTGTGTGAAGTAATCAGAGCTGCTAACACACTTTTGATGCTCCGCCCCCTGTGGCAGGAGCAGCAGCTCATTTGCATTTAAAGAGACGCACAATGTGACCATTTTAACATGCTATAAAAAATGTCTGTGAGGTATTTTGAGCTAAAACTTTACATAAACACTCTATGGACGTCATAGACTTATAGGACCCCTTTAAAAGAAAGACCGGAGCCTCTACTTTTAAATAGGGTTGAGTATCGTTTGAATTTGAACCATTCTGATTCACATTCCTTGTTTCGAGTCCGGTTCCCAACGATTCCGATTCTTTTAAGAGGCAGGGTCAAAAAAGTTTAGCTAACCTTGCTAACCAACGGTCTTTCTGAAGCAAATACTCCTTTATAAAGGGAAATACTCTGCATTGAAGCCACACTTTGGACCGCCGACGTAAGCTACTCATGTTCGACTCGCGTGGTTATGCCAAAACTTCCGGTAGACGCTTCTTCATTGGTGTTGTTCAGCGGTTTCTTCTTCTGGATGGTGGACTGTGAATATCGAAACTATGAATTGAAATTTTAACTTTTGAACGATTCCGGGAAAAACGAAAAGTTAGTCCCGGTTCCAATCGATACTCCATTCTCGATACCCAACCCTATTCTCAACGATTCTCGATTTCGATTCTTTTAAGAGGCAGGGTCAAAAAAGTTTAGCTAACCTTGCTAACCAACGGTCTTTCTAAAGGGAAATACTCCTTTCTAAAGGGAAATACTTCTTTTGTCACAAATTTTGCATTTTTCCGAGATTTTGTTATTTTTAGAAAAGTGAAGCCACACTTTGGACCGCCGACGTAAGCTACTCATGTTCGACTCGCGCGGTTATGCCAACACTTCCGGTAGACGCTTCTTCGTTGGTGTTGTTCAGCGGTTTCTTCTTCTGGTCGGCGGACTGTGAATATCGAAACTAGGAATTGAAATTTTAACTTTTGAACGATTCCGGGAAAAACGAAAAGTTAGTCCCGGTTCCAATCGATACTCGATTCTCGATGCCCAACCCTACTTTTAAACAAACAAGCAAACAAAATGTATTCTAGCTTCATGCACTTGAATGTGGCAAAGTTTCATGAACAACATCTTGTTCAAAAATCTGAGAAAATCACATTTTTTGTCAAAGACTGTGAGTAAGTAATGCTTTTGTAGCTTATTTCTGCTTCCTTTTGTCCTGTGCTTTGATCGGGAGATTCTCTACTTTTTCAGAAGATGCATAATAGATACCTACCGTATGACAGTGCAGAAAAGGGGAAAAAAACCCAAAAACATTTACTGCTACTTTTGCAATGCGACAATTAAAATTACAATATTCAAGTGAAAATAAAGTCGGGATTTCCATCGAGATTGGATTTGGACATGAAAAGTGTTTATTCTATATTATAAGTTTCTAATATTTTTTACCATGCATGCTGAAATAAAAAGCTAAATGACATGGAAAGGAAAGGAACAGCAACAGAAAAAGCTTGTTGATTAACAAAGACCCTCGTTGCAGTCGTGGCCACAGAAATCCCCCTTCTAATTGAGAGGCACGTCAAAGGCACATTGGTTTGGTAAGACCCCCTCCTCCTCCTCCAGCAGGTCTCCACTTCAATCACATTTACACCTCCACTTCATTCTCTCCCTCTGTAGTTATCTTTTTTCTTCTCAACCTCAAATTAATGAAAAGCGGGCCAAAGAGGGAGCGCTTTCAGTCATTTTAACAGCCAGTTAATAAATGCGATTGCAAATGGAACTTGTCACCGCACGCTAGAGAGCAGCGCGCGGTCAATATCCCGGCTGGCAGGTGCTGAGGGTCACATATAAGTCAGTCCAGTGATGGATATGTATCCAATAATTGATGTAGGCCGTCTGTTATTGTGGGTTTCACTCCTGCCTCTATTGCTTATTAAAAGCTGTTTGCTTTAAGTACCAGGCTGCCCTGTAACTGCCCATGCTGGCTGTTAGCTGAGCATCAGAAACCACAGGCAATGGAGAAGACGGCCAACTCCGGCTGTCAACACAAATGCTAGAAATGTGTTTGCCAACAAAGGTTAACTTCTGCTTTTTAACAGTCAATGTACTTGTTGAATTACACAAGCGAACTCTCAAAACATTGTCTAGGAAAAACTGAGGTGTATGAACGTTTAGACAAACAATACTATATTACACAATTCCAATATATATCGACCCTAAAACCGTGATACAAACTTTGCCACTCCGAGTGTATGTACAAAATCGTCTGATCGATTTCTTTTCTGTGCAATAAGCAGGATAAAGCACTCGAAATCAGGGGTCCTCAAGGTGTGCAAGCGTGAACTCATTGTCAATGGAGCGTACAGTACTTTAAATTGTCTTGCACATTTGGATTAGTTCACTTCAGATTTAAAATGTCCTGATAATTTCCTCACCCCCACGTCATGCAAGATATTCATGTCTTTCTTTCTTCAGTCGAAAAGAAATGAAGGTTTCTGAGGAAAACATTGCCGTATTTTTCTCCATATAGTGACTTCAATGGCCCAAATGTGAGTTTCGGTGCAGCTTCAAAGTCTCGACCCGATCCCAGACGAGGAATAAGAGTCTTATCTAGACAAACCATCTTTTTGGGACTCTCCAGTTCAAGCTTGTTCATCAAAATGAATGAATCTTTTTCCGAGTCAATTTGTTCGTTTCGTTCGTTGAATGAACCAAATGACTCGGAAAAAGATTTGTTCATTTTGATGAACGAGTTCGAACAGGAGAGTCACGAACTTGCATCCCAGAACAGAGCAAGGCGAGCATTTGAGCTTATAAAACTTAAACTTTGTTATTTATTTTTTAAATGAGCGATCATTTAAATGAGCGACCATCGTCCGGAATCGTTTAAAGCCGTTTGAACAGTTTGCAGTTTGCACTGAAAGTGTCTTTTGGGCCTTGAACCGTTTGGTTCCCACTGAAGTCCATTATATGGAGAAAATCCTGGAATGTTTTCATCAAAAACCTTAAAGGGTTAGTTCACCCAAAAATGAAAATCCTGTCAGTATTTACTCACCCTCATGTTGTTCCAACCCCGTAAGACCTTCGTTCATCTTCAGAACACAAATTAAGATATTTAAGATATTAAGATCCATAGGCTTCTTGAGGGAATGACACTTGCTGGCATCTAAAAGTCATTAAAGACATCGTTAAAATAGTCCAAGTGACTACAGTGGCTCAATTTTAACTTTATCAAACGACGAGAATACTTTTAGTGCGCAAAAACAAACAAAAATAACGACTTTATTTCAAATATTCACTTCCTTCTCCATGGGCCTGTAGTCAGTTAACGTAGTGTGATTGCGTAGAGCTACGTCACACGTAGGCTCACTATTGGCCGACGCTGGTCATGTGTGTGATGCGTGTGACGTACAATAACAGAAGCTTACGCTATTAAACTAGTAACCTGACTCGAGTCAGAGAGAGAAATAAACGAATAGTTGAAATAAAATCGTTATTTTTGTTGTTTTTGCGCACAAAAAGTGTTCTCGTCGTTTGATAAACTTAAGATTGAGCCCTTGTAGTCACTTGGACTATTTCAACGATGTCTTTAATGACTTTTCAAGGCCAGCAAGTGTCATTCCCTCAAGAAGCCTATAGACTAGTATGCAGGAGCGATCTTAATATCTTAAATATCTTATTTTGTGTTCCGAAGATGAACGAAGGTCTTACGGGGTTGGAACAACATGAGGATGAGTAAATACTGACAGAATTTTCATTTTTGAGTGAACTAACCCTTTATTTTCTTTTCGACTGAATAAAGAATGACATGGGGATGATTAAGTTATCAGCAAACGTTTTTTCAAAGGTGAACTACTCCTTGTACTACTCAAGACAGAGCGTAATTATTTTGTGATATTGTCCATTTTCCCAAAATAAATCCCTTTTAAATAAAGAGAAATAATGAAGTGGTCGCATGCCAGACTCGAACTTATGTCTCCCACATAGGCACCAAGGCTAAAAAAAACACGTTAACCACTGCACCACATCTCCGAAAGGTCAGATCACTCAGAGCAGAGCAAGACCCAACTGTGATGGTATGCTGGGTTCTTGAGGAAGCAAAGAAAGTAAGAGGATATAGGTGGAAGGAAGCAGAAAGAGAGAGAGAGAGACACGTCAGGAATTACCGCAGGGCCTAACCCCGCACGACTGGAAGGGTGTTGTTATTGTAAAACTCAGAAAGAGCTGCTATTGCACATTTCTGACATGTAGCGCTGCCTTTCAGGGCCTGATCAAAGTGCCCCAGCGCTACTGCGTCTGATAACCAAATCAATTTTCCCAGTCTTTTGTTTTTCGCTGAATAATGCACATTTAGTTGTAACCTTCGGGCATAGAACGAAGACGAGGCAGACGAGAGGGGCAAGAAATTGAAGGGGTGAGTTAGGGAGGAAAGTGCTATTCCTTTATATTCCAAGAAAACCAAACGGATTCCATAAAAGAGGAGAGAAAAGGAGGGAAATATTCAATAAACTTAGCTGAAGGTTTAAAAGCGCCAAAGCTCTGGAGGACCGCGAACGGCGGTTGGAGGCGGTTCGCCGGGAGAGAGCGGAATGATTAGAATATGAAATGTCTCGGAAGGGGGGAGTGGGTGGGAACCGAGCCAGAGAAATGGAGAGGTGAGATTAAAAGATTACCTGTCTTTTTCTCTCGCCCTTCAGGACCCTAGCGTCTGTCTGCCACCGCTGCCAGACCAGACAAGTCAATGAAAGAGAGACAGCTTCAAAACAAGATAATCATTACAATCAATCCTCACCGTATTACCTCTGTTGCTGATCACATTTTCAATCACGTGGCTTTGTAATTGTGTGTGGGCTTCCTACGCAACTTATACGCGTATGCGGGTGTATTGTGCTCCATTCGATAAAAACTGAAGACCAAACAAAATATTCGCAAGTGTGCTTCAGACTGACATAAGTTTGCAATTCAAACACAAAACATGCTACACTTTGGGGGGAGAATCAATAAAATTGTGGCAACTGATTACAAGCAATCTTATTCATTAAACGTAACAAATTAGAATTGAGTAATAATTAATCAAATTATTCCTTAAAAGTTAAGCATTTAAAATAGGTAAGGTTTACACCAAATAATATCTCACTAACAGACAGACGTCAAAGATTAATTACGAACTCTTTATTTTACATTGCCAACATTGAAGACACCTGATGTTAACAAGCAGAATCACTGAAGGAGAAAACCAAACCGTCAAACAAACACCGATCACCATAATGTAGGTATGTGACAAAAAAAAAATCAATACTAGAAAATTCATATATAACCATTACCATATGATAGATAATAAAAATACCTTAAAAATGGTTTCTAAATTATTAAAATCGGAAAATATTTAAGAAAGTTATGGAATTTTTAAATTCGGAAATTAGGGGTCATTTTTTGTACCTAATTAAAACAATAAAACAATGAAAAACTGTGACCTCTTCTGCTTGAACAAACACTTCAAAATAACTTCCTCATTTCTTGGTCTATTTGTATAATTCAAACACCATAGTGTAGATAATTAAAAGCCCAACAAGATTAAGATGACCTCTTTTTAAAAGGAATAGATGCACATATTATTTCTATTAACCACTTCCTCTGATGAAACCGAGGGCATCAATCCACACATATCTTTCCAGACAATTGGCATTGACACATGAATTTCATTGTTTCATTAGTAGGCCGTTTCTTGACTAAATGCTGGCAAGCAATTTAAATGGTAAAATATTATTAATCATTTTAATCTACAAAGCAATTTTGGTTACACTTTATTTCAATAGTCACTTTAGACGTTCTACTAATTGTAAGTAACTTTTCAACTACATTTCAACTAACTCTCATTAGAGTATTTGTATAGACCATTTCACAAGATGTAAACAACACTGGTCCAGAAGCACTTCCTGTTTCAGTTTTTAACACTACATAAAAGCTGGGATAAAATACAACCAACAGAACATTTAAAACTGAATCAAAAAGTTAAACAACATCTTTAAGATGTTTTCTTTACATGTGGAATAAAGAAAACAGTTACAAACTGAAACAGGAAGTGTTTCTGGACCAGTGTTGTTTACATCTTGTGAAATGGTCTATATTATAGTAGACTGTCAGTAGACTGTTAGGTTAGGGTTAGGTGTTAGGGTTTGGGTTAGGAGAATAAATTTACTTGTAGTCGCCAAGTAGTCAGTTGAATGTCTGTTGGGGGACCAACAAAATAAAGTGTTAGCAGATATTAAGCTGACAGTCTACTAATACTCTAATGACAGTTAGTTGAGATGTAGTTGAAAAGTTACTTATAGTTAGTAGAATGTCTAAAGCGGACTATCGAAATAAAGTGTTACCGCAATTTTATGTTTACATATGTTAGATAGAGATTAATTTACATCACTAGATCGAAAAACATCACTTACATCACTAGAGTTTTCATCAAAAAATACAAACTTTTATTGTAATTCTAGCTAAAAATCAGACAATTCCATCAACAAAACGATTACTAAAGTAGTTGACGATTATTTTACAAACTAAAACTGGGAGAAGTTTTGGAAGCCAATTTGATCGAATGGCTGATTCTGCTTTTGACAACAACGTCACTTGCGGATCGTAACAACGTCACTTGCGGACTTCCTTAGTCACCAACGCGTATTGCGCTGAATACCTGCTGGGAACACAGCCGCGGGAACAAAGCGCTCGCGCGTATATGGTCAGTTTGTCACATACCTACATAATGGCGACTGAAAATTACATTTTTTGGTTGTTGTTGTAAGTTTTACTCATTTTAAATGGTTAACTTTTAAGGAATTAATCATCACTTAATTCTAATTTGTTACATTTAATGAATAATATTGCTTGTAATCTGTTGCCACAATTGTTTTGATTAGATAAAGCGTATTCGTAAAGCAAATCTGATCAAGTGAGAACACCACCTCTGCTTGACGATCTTTCACGAGCAATATTAGGGCCGATTCATTTGCAAATGCGAGATACTGACGATACTCCGCGTTCTTGTGTTCTTGTGAAGGTGTGTGTGATCCAACCTTTGTTCTTTGTTGTTGACTGCAGTGAAAGAGTGAGTCATGCCACTCTTGATCTGTGTGTCTTCTGTTGGGTGGAATACCCTTGACCTGTCGCATCCGCAGACATTGATATTCAGTAACAAGCCCCACAAAACAAAACGATCCATATCACAAGGTGACAGGAGACAGCTCTCTCTCTCTCTCTTTCTCTGTGTGTGTGTGTGTTTCTCTCTCTCCCTCCTTCTCCCTTAAGTATAAATGGGCTTTTAAGGTAAGTGCACATATGGCTACGGCCCGCCGTGGCCTTTTGACCTTAACAGTGACATGGGAGAGAACGTCCACAAAGTTGGCTATAGATTAGTCCCAGAACACTAGCTTTGGCAGGGACAGAAAGAGAGAGGGATGAAGGGACAGACAAGGAAGGAATGAAAAAAAGGACGGCCAAAAGGTAGAAGACAGCAGACAGGACCTGTGTTCGATCTACTCTTGGCATTGACAAGTGAACTTGCTCTTTCTTGTCTTCTCTCTCTATATATATATATATATTTCCTTCAGCACTGTACAGCATCTCATCATTTAAAGTAAATCAACTACAGTCACGCTGTGTTTATTGCTTCAAAACATCTATGCAGGGACTCGTGAATCTTTATCGTAGTGTTGTTGGAATCGGTTCATGTGCATCCAAACAAAACAATTCACTAAATGCAAATGGGAAAAAGTCTGTTTAATTTTTACCTCAGAATATATTTGGGTAACACTTTATTTGAAGGGGTGTGCGTAAGACTGACATGACACTCATAAACATGACATAACACCTGTCATGAACATGAAGGAGTCTTTATGAATGTTTGACTTTAGTCATTAAGTATCATTCGGTAAATTATGACACTTTTAATGCAAAGTTGACATTGTTTAAAATGTCTTTGACAACTTGACATTAACCAAGAAGTCATAACCTGTCACAAATATGTCATAACAGCCCAGATAGCAAACTGACGTTGAATCAACGTGGAAACATGACATCGAAGCAACGTTGATCCGACATTGTTTTGCTCATCGAATTAACGTTGAACCAACATCAGACGCGTCATTCTTTCAAAACTAACGGAAAATCAACTTGAAATCAACGTTGTTTCAACGTTACGAAAGCAAACCAATTTTCAATTTTTTTAGCTTTGAAGAATGCCGCGTCTGATGTTGGTTCAACGTTAATTCGATGAGCAAAATCAACGTTGTTTGTCGATGTCATGAGAGACGTCATTTCCACTTTAATTCAATGTCAGTTTGCTGTCTGGGAGATCTAATTATCAAACTTAAACCCAGACAGCAAACTGACATTGAATTAAAGTGGAAATGACGTCTCTCATGACATCGACAAACAACGTTGATTTTGCTCATCGAATTAACGTTGAACCAACGTCAGACGCGTCATTCTTTCAAAACTAACGGAAAATCAACTTGAAATCAACGTTGTTTCAAACGTTATGAAAGCAAACCAATTTTCGATTTTCATTTAGCTTTGAAGAATGCCGCGTCTGACGTTGGTTCAACGTTAATTCGATGAGCAAAATCAACGTTGTTTCGATGTCATGAGAGACGTCGTTTCCACGTTGATTCAATGTCAGTTTGCTGTCTGGGAGATCTAATTATCAAACTTAAACCCAGATAGCAAACTGATGTTGAATCAACGTGGAAACATGACATCGAAACAACGTTGATCCGACATTGTTTTGCTCATCGAATTAACGTTGAACCAACGTCAGACGCGTCATTCTTTCAAAACTAACGGAAAATCAACTTGAACTCAACGTTGTTTCAACGCTACGAAAGCAAACCAATTTTCTATTTTTTTAGCTTTGAAGAATGCCGCGTCTGACGTTGGTTCAACGTTAATTCGATGAGCAAAATCAACGTTGTTTCGATGTCATGAGAGACGTCGTTTCCACGTTGATTCAATGTCTGTTTGCTGTGTGGGAGATCTAATTATCAATCTTAAAGTTATTTAGCTTTGCGTTAAAGGATAATTCCGGTATTTAACACCTTGAGTCTATTTTGTAGTTTGTTTTGAATGAAATAGAGTGGTGGACTTAGAAATTTTGACAATGGGTCCTGTCTCGACTTTTTGACTTTTTTAGATTTGCCTGTGACAGCATTAGACTCGCTGTCTATGGGCATGCACAAACATGTCCTTAAAACAACCCTAAACATTAATTTTCAAAACCGTGCAACTCACCGAGTGGTTGGTGGTGTTCGTTGATGATTAAAAACAAGTAGCGTAGCGAAATACCGTTTCTGTCATGTTTTATTTGTCATTTTTTAAAATCGCATTGATGTCTGCAGGAGGACTCGGTGCTCGTTGATATTACTGCGCTAGCTACCGGAAACGGATAGGGGTCTGTTTACATTTGGTTGTAGTCTTTTCGCTCGGTTCTCCGTCTTGCCATATTCGACCATGTATTCGACTGTGTCTGTGACTTCTTTTACGGTGCGCTAGACACCGTGTTCCGTACAGCGTCCTGGTTGTCATCATCAAGTGGTCGGGAGTGTGCTAACGCTTCAGACTCAAACATCGAGCGGAAGTTTATACGCGGTTGTGAGGTGTCTGAAAAAATAGTTCCACTATAGCAAACAACACGGATTGAAAGCATACATTGCGCCGATATATTTGTTTTTAATCATCAACGAACACCACCAACCACTCGGTGAGTTGCTCAGTTTTGAAAATGAACGTTTTAAGGACATGTTTGTGCATGCCCATAGACAGCCAGTCTAATGCCGTCACAGGCGATTCTAAAATAGTCAAAAAGTCGAGACAGGACCCATTGTCAAAATTTCTAAGTCCACCACACTGTTTCATTGAAAACAAACTACAAAATAGACTCAAGGTGTTAAATACCGGAATTATCCTTTAACATTACATTACCCATATGTGATTGGTTTTAACTTTGGCCGTCATGACTCCATAACTTTGTCATGAAACTTTTACTTGTCCTCAAGTAAAGTGGAACACATTGTACTAGTTATAAAGATGTCATTAAGGGTTATTACAAGGGCTGTAGTCAAGACCACCTTTGTCGAGTCCAAGACAAGTCCAAGACCAGGACTAGTGGAGTCCAAGTCAAGACCGAGTCCAAAGAGGTTCGAGTCCAAGTCAAGTCCGAGTCCAAAAAGGTTCGAGTCCGAGTCAAGACCGAATCCAAGACAGGGAAAATAAAAGTCTTCAGGGCCTGAATTTTGTTTTTGCCAAACAAAATTATTAAATTTATCTTGCCTAAATGTTTTTGCTCATTGCATTTTTTTACAATGGGGTAATGTTGTTAAGAATTTACACAACACAAGGCTTGATTAAATTGTTCAATTAAATTGAAAAAAGTTACACAAATAAATACAATAAAGATACAAATAGAGACAAATAAAGAGAAACGTTTTTGAATTGGTCTAACACTAGTATTCATAGACATAAACTGAATAAAGTAATCAAATGGAAAATAACACTGGATAGTATTTTGGTCCTGAATAAATTAAACCCATAGGCTATTAATCCTGATTCCTTTAACTTAAAAGCTCTCTTTTGTTGTTTTGACGACAAAATTAATGACCGACACATATGGCTACTGTGCATGGATTCTCTCTTCATTATACTGGCATGCGTTTTAGGCTTATTAAAGACAAAACCGACTATGTTTAGACCATTATACTCACGAAGACCGAAATTGACACAGTTTTGAGTGTTAAAGCAATATAGCTAATCCGTCCAAAACCGGACTCGAGTACTACAGCCCTGGTTATTACACTGTCAAATGCTTTAAGAACAGTGTCATTAATACCTTAAGTAAAGTGGAACACGTTGGACTAGTTATAAAGATGTCAGTTTGACAGGTTATGATTTCTTGGTTTATGTCAAGTTGTCATAATCAAGACATTTCTGTCTTGGTTAATGTCAAGCTGTCATAACAAAGACATTTTAAACAATGTCAACTTTGCATTAAAAGTGTCATAATTTACCAAACGACACTTAATGACAAAAGTCATAAACATTCATAAAGACTCCTTCATTTTCATGACAGGTGTTATGTCATGTTTATGACAGTGTCATGTCAGTCTTATGCACACCCCTTCAAATAAAGTGTAAAAGCTAGCTGAGCTCCTTTCGAGTCTTACGTAGGGTGACCCCGACAGGGGGTTAACGCGTCAACTATGATGTGCAGAATTAATGAGCGCAGTGGCTGGTCCAGCTCTAACAGATGGGAATGAACTGTCGCTAATGTAGAGGCAATGGCCAGTAACCTTCTGGAGAGATTAACTTGAATGAATGCTCAAGTGAAATGAGGATGACAAAGCGGAGATGTTCATCCGGGCACGTTGTTCCACTGATCCCATCGAGGGAATAAATCAAACCGCTAAAGAGGTACAATGAGGGATGAAGTACCGAAGCCATGCGGCAGCATCTCTGGAAAGGAAAGGAGAGAGTCTGAGAGAAGAGGACCTCTTTTACTCCATCTCTCTATCTTCCATTTGTCATCTCAACCTGAAGAAAAGTCCTCTAACACAGGGGTGTCCAATCCTGCTCCTGGAAGGCCACTGTCCTGCAGAGTTCAGCTCATAATTAAACGTCCGAAATCGCACCCTGGACACCTGGTGTCCGAAACCTTAGTGGACATTATCGGGTGCACTCATTCAATCCCACAATGCACCGCAATAACGAGTGGACAACCGATGTATGCTATACGGCTAGAGCATACCCATAATGCACTGTGATAGAGAGCCTAAGTCCCTCCCCTTCCGGTCGGCCACCATGGGACCTTATTTCGGAAAAATATTGAATGGTAGTCAATGGCGAGAGACAACAAATATTTTGATCTCGTTTGAATTGTGCCCTCAATTACACATATGATGTTTGTAAATTTAAAAGATACATTTTAAAGTAAAGAAAGTCGCAGTTTGATGTAAAACCGTTGAGGTATAAGACTGTGAGAATACGTAATTACAAAGACTACAAACCCCAAAGGCGCACATTTTCTCTCAATGAATGAAGCTAACTTTACTGAGGCTGTCTGTCATTGTTTCTACAGTCTTACGTTATGATCGTAACGTTACGCCGTCCTACCTGAGTGTTTTGTACCAGACTGCACACACACGAGCAGCGGATCTCGTTTCGCTTCCTGGGAGATGTAGTTCACAGAGCGATTTTCACATAAAACTAAATGTTACTCTTCTGTTGTATGACAAACTGCGACGTTTTTGACTTTCAGAATCATCTTTTATATTGAGAAACATCATATGTGTAATTGAGGGCACAGTTCAGACGGAATAAAAAGATAAGTTGTCTCTCGCCATTGACTACCATTCATATTTTTTCTGAAATAAGGTCCCATGAGCCGGAAGCGAAGGGGCGGGACTTAGGCTCTCTATAGTCGCATGTCAAATGAATTCCCGCGTCTGACCAGAAGATGGCGTGTACATTTTCCAAACCGCTGGTCCAATGTGGCTTCAGCGTAACACCATACAAGTATAACTTCATTTTTAATTGATCTTTCAAGGGTTTATACATGCTAGTTTCCATTACAGAGTTCAAGAAATTTAGCCAACCAAATTTAGCCAAATTTAGCCAGAAAATTGGCTGGCTAATGTTTTAGCCAACCCGATCTCACAAGAATTCATACGAATTTCACGAGGTGGCTAAATCGTACGACGTCACTCGTACGAATTAGTACGTTTTTGCTAAATCGTACATATTTTACGAATTGGCCAATTCATATGAATTCGTACGAATGACCTACCACTGACGCCGCCCCTAAACCTACCCATCACGTGGGTTTGGCCAAATCATACGATTTCGATTTGTCGAAATTTTGTGAGGTCGTATGAATTAGTACGAATTAGCCACTTTTTAATCACTCGTACGAATTGGTCGTGAGATAGCGTAGGTTTTAGCTTACCTCAGGGACATCCAAGATGTAGATGTCTTTGTTTCCGTAGTATTTTCAATTTTCATATTTTTAGGTCGAACCGTTCTTGTTTGTCAGTCATATAATGCAGGTCTATGGTCACCACCTCAAAGAGCGTGCACAGAGAAGTCCAAATTAAACATGATTTAATGACTCGTAAATGTAAGTACACTGATGGCCTAAGACACGAAATGAGCGGTTTGTGTGAGAAAACGAACAGTATTTATAGCGTTTTTACCTCTTGTAACCACAGCCACGTCCAAGTGGTCTGAGGGCGCGAGCGCTCAGCGCTTACCTCAGATTACAAGAGGTAAAAACTATTTAAATACTGTTCGTTTTCTCACACAAACCGCTCGTTTCGTGTCTTGGGCCATCAATGTGTGCTTACATTTATGAGTCATTAAATCATGTTTAATTTGGACTTCTCTGTGCATGCTCTTTGATGTGGTGACCATAGACCTGCATTATACGACTGACAGACAAGAACGGTTTGACCTAAAAATATCAAAATTGAAAATACTGTAGAAACAAAGACACCTACATCTTGGATGTCCTTGAGGTAAGCTAAAACATACAAATTCATTTCAAAGTGAACTGCCCCTTTAAGATAATAATTAAGCATCAAGCACAAACTATATAAAAGCTATATAACTATATAAAAGGCATGACCCTCCATGAGCAAGATTGGACGTCCCTGCCCTAACGACTCCTTGACTCCTAATTAATCCTTTTGAGAATCAACTGGGAAACTTAACCACTACACCATGATCCACAACAACAGAAACTGCTCCCCAGTCATTATTCTCCTCGAATCCTGCAAGAGGAGCTTAGTAGGGTAATGGTCAGGCTGAATTGCTGCTTTAATTGGTTATGTGACAAGGTTCTGCAATCATTACTGTGATTTATGTTTGCTACTTTTTTAACCAAATATTGATACATAGCGTAATTAGATAATGAATTTGGTCACATATTTTGTTTATAACATCACATAACCTGAAGAGATACACAGTACTGACCCTTCATTCAACTTCACTCTTTTTTTAGTTCATAGTAAAATAATGAGGTCTTGTAATAAAGCGAATACTATTAGCACACTTTGAACCTGCTCTCTCCACCAGTATTGAAAATCCACTTTTATTGATCACACAATAGCTATATGGGGACTGAATACTTGACCTCTAATCCCTTTATGGACTGCCCTCGATTGAACCATGTCCCTTAAACGTGTATGTTTGAGAGTGTGTGGCTTCTGTGTGTGCGAGTCATCTGTTTTTCACATGATACCTCACATACACTTGACTTACACACTTCCCCCTTTGTGCTGTAGGGTTTCATTTATTTACTATAGCGGTTCCTATTCTGATAAACTAAGGCAATTGCAGAAATTGTCAGTCGCATTATGTTGTTTTGAAACTTCAATCTTCATGTTCAATAAAACAGGGTTTTTTTATTTCTTGGTGGGTCTACAATTGGATAGGTTATCCACATCATCTGATATTGGAGAAAAAATAGTTAAATATGACATAGAAATGTACTTCTCTGTGTTGCCAGTCTCTAAGAAGCCCTCATTATTATTCCCGAGAAGGTGTGGCCTATAGTACTATCAAATGTAATTCACGCTCCATGAACCAAGTTGGTGTCCTTCATGAGAAACCTGGCGTAAAGCTTATTGAGGTGCCAAGTTTGATTGTACAAACACAATTTGGAAGCTTTGTCATGGGAAAAAGATTCAAAGAAAGGTAATTTTGGTCTGTTGCTCATAAAAAGGACACTTAGCATACTTTAAAAAAAAGTATGTATGTAAATATAAACTTAGAAAAAGCATGGAAGTGCAAACTGAATGTTTTCTGGCACCTAGGTACATCTTTATAAGTGTGCTTCGCATGACAAAAGATTATTAAAACTATAATTCAAAATGTACACTAAACGTAAAGCATGAACATTCTCTTTAAAGGAGTAGTTCACTTTAAAAAACAACTTTTGCTGATAATTTACTCACCCCCATGTCATCCAAGATGTCCACGTCTTTCTTTCTTCAGTCGAAAAGAAATTAAGGTTTTTGATGAAAACATTCCAGGATTTTCTCCATATAATGGACTTCAATGGGAACCAAACGGTTCAAGGTCCAAATGAGAGTTTCAGTGCAAACTGTTCAAAGGGCTTTAAACGATTCCAGACGATGAATAAGGGTCTTATCAAGCGAAACGATCACTCATTTAAAAAATAAATAACTCAATATAAGCTCAAATGCTCGCCTTGCTCTGTTCTGTGATGCGCGTTCGTGATTCTCCTGTTCGAATTTGTTTATCAAAATGAACGAATCTTTTCCAGAGTCAACTCGTTCATTTTGCTCGTTGAATGAACAAAATGACACGAAAAAAGATTCATTAATTTTGATGATTGAGTCGAACTTAAACTTTGTTATTATTTTTATTAAATGAGCGATCGTTTCGCTTGATAAGACCCTTATTCTTCGTCTGGAATCGTTTAAAGCCCTTTGAACAGTTTGCCGTTTACACTGAAACTGTCTTTTGGACCAGTATAGTGCATTATAGACCCCTTTTCAGTTGGTAAACATGGTGACGTTTTTTTGTGGGCGGAGCTTAGGTGGAGGCAGAACGATCCCTCTGGCCGCTTCACTAACGCTAGTTAGCAAGGATTGTTAGCTTGTTTTTTAACAATGACTGGAGAAAATCCAATTTTATCTTAAAGGGGAAAATAGATGCTTGCAAACAACTTACATGGTGTTGACGAGACGGGAATATGATGGCAGACATTGCGAACAATGTTTCTATGTGCAGTTTGTCAACATATAACATTAGACGTCGTCTTTTTGTCTAATGACTGTACAGTACCTAACATTAGACGTTCACGGTCAAAACACTGGTGTAAACAGTTTGATGTCTCAATATTCAATGCCCAGATTCAGAGCCAACCAACCCCGTGACGTCACATGTTAGAATACAATGGCGGCGCTCTGGCGGCGAAAGATATAATTTTTTTTCTTTTTTTCTTTTATATGTTTACAATTGTCATGTTTCTTATATAATTTTTGATTATAATGGAAATCCATCTTGTAAATCAAGTAAACTTGATTGACTGCTTCATTTCCCCTTTAATGTGTAAGGTCACTCATTGTCCAGGACCGCGATTGTTATTTCCAAAAGTTATTTTTTAACAGACGGAACCAGATTGGCCGACCCGTAGCCGTCTACACACTCACTCAATGCATGGACGATCTGACAGGATTAACGTTACGTTACTTCGGTTGAGTGGCCTGACCTCTACACCTTATAGAGAAACCGATCGTAAATAGAAACTGAGGGCATATAAATCTTTAGATGCCTATAACTATATGGTCCTGTACAAGACTTGTGTGTACGATCCGCAGTTCTGCCGAGACGACGACAATATAAAGAGTGATATTACGGTGCGATTTTAAATATTTTAAATATGTAAATATTTTCTAGAAATAAAAATTCCAGATACAATATATTCATGTTTCATCAATTCTTGCACCAAACAACACAACAAGATGACATTTTTAATAATAGTAACGATAATTTAAGCTCCTTATTATTAAACTGAATCTGTGCTGGTTTGTATTGGCCGCCTCCAGTTTTCACTTTGTTTTGCCTCCAGCTAGCGCCGTGACGTAACTGTGCAACGTGATCTCATAAGAATACGTATGTACTTGTACGTAAAGTGTCGTTCTATCACACGTATATATAATTACGTTTTATATGCGCAGAAACGTATAAAACAGACGTATTTACAGTACTAAAACGCAAAATATTTACGTACTGACAGCACAAAAACGTCATTTATTTACGTATGAACAAATCCACCGACGTACACATTTGTACGCATCACAAAATGCATTTTAATATCGTAGCATTATGTTTTGACTCTATTGCATTCCACTGTCTTATCAATTTAGTTTTCAGTCGCATTTATCGATATAATACTCTACTAATAAATATTAACATTTTGCTCGTTTTGCCTGCATGGTGTTAAACAATACAATATAAAACCTTAAAAATACATTCTTTAAATGTTACTCGTTTAACCGTTTTGTAATAGTTTATTTACCTTGAGACACATAAAGCGTTTTCAACAAAATTCACAAAAGACATCAATTTTATTAGTTTGATGTAATCCAAATCTTTAGAATACATAGTTGTATGCAAGAAACAACTCCTAATTCAGCCTCTTATCCAGTCGTGACCTTCCCCATTGAGAAGCGATACGTCATGTTTTACGGCAGTGATATCAAACGTTCATTGGCTCTTCCCTGCTTCGTCACAGTTTGCGACATGAAGGACTGTGACGGTTGGTTAGTTTAGTTCATTTGAAATGGAGAAGCGCGAACCGAGAGCCGGATTAACATTTTCATTGATTAGTAATTTAATTTCTGCTCTGTACTTCATACAAAACTATTACAATACTGCCAGAGAGGACTGCGACTGCAACGCTTCATCATGTGAACGGCTT
Organism: Cyprinella venusta; assembly: GCA_038021265.1. Classification (NCBI taxonomy): domain Eukaryota; kingdom Metazoa; phylum Chordata; class Actinopteri; order Cypriniformes; family Leuciscidae; genus Cyprinella; species Cyprinella venusta. The sequence continues at coordinate 3,508,447 of CM075883.1, forward strand.
TTGGTGTCGGTTTTGACATTTTCGCAATAAATAAATTATTGTGATTATACTTGTCTGTTAGTTATGTTTTTCTTCATAATTGTAGTTTTTTACGTAGTTTTAAGGAATTGTTATGGGTAGATTTAGATTTAAAATAGATTTTAATGCTAACGTTATTGTTAATAAAACTGCCCTTTTCCAACACCGTTTTATCTTTTTTTATATTATGTATAAAATGGTTATGTTTAGGTTTGGGATTAGGGTTACGGGATCTTACATTTATCTATAAAATGGTAAAAAGGGAAATTATACAGATATCTGTATGATATAGAATATACGTAAATAGTTTACGTTTTTTGCTGTAAAAACGTAATAATGTTACGTTTAAATGTTGCAGATACGTCGATATTATACGTTTCAGCATCTATCAAAACGTACTAAAAAGTACGTTTTCGATCTTTGCAAAAACGTAAAATATCTACGTATTAACAATGAGACCAGGCTGAACTGTGACGTCGGCGCAAAAGGCGTCCACGGAGAAAAATCCTGGAATGTTTTCATCAAAAACCTTAATTTCTTTTCGACTGAAGAAAGAAAGACATGGACATCTTGGATGACATGGGGGTGAGTAAATTATCAGCAAAAGTATTTTCAAAAGTGAACTCCTTTAAATACAAATAGCTTTTTATTTCGTCCATCCCTTTATTAAAAGCAGAATTACGTCCCGACAGTGTGAACTTGGAAGACGAATGTGAGGGCTAGGGCTCCTTTTGGGACAGGATATAGGACAGCGTTATATGAACTACTTTTATGATACTTTGGTGTTTTTTGTGGAGCTTGACAGTCCCTGGTCATTATACAAATTCAGAAGGACGTCTTTGGCCGTTGTGTTGCATCTTCAATTCCGTTTAGGGTCATCTAAAACCTAAAACCAGCCTTATTAAAGCAGGCCAGTGTCTCAGAACAGAGGGAAAGACGTGTCAGACCCGTCCAACCAAACACGGCACATTGTCCGAGGTGCTCTCAGATGATAAATTCTTCGATAATTTCCCCCCTATTTTCTTCCCACTTAGTATCATTTTAATTGCATCTCAATGCTTCACAGATATTGATTAATACATGTATTAAAGGGGATGTACACACGGCTCGTTCATGTATATTCATATCGTCTCATTCCAAGCACCACTTGTGTGTCTCGAGGGAGAACCTCAATGCAAGAGACAACATTATGCCTGTAATTGAGTCTAATGATTTCTTTTCTTGATCCGTCCACTTCCACACACACAAAAAAAAAAATAATATAGAAATACGAGATAGAAAAAAATCTGTAAAAAACATGCACTGTATCTCAGTGTCTCTAACATTCATTGAGGGGCAGGCACTTTTGACAAAGTAATTACACAGAGTCTCCTGCAAATGAATGCATTATAAAGCTTTATCTGCTTTCATTTCAAAATGAGAGGCGATAAAAGGAGTGCGACTCGAGAACGGTCTTTGTCGCTATCTGGACTGAGCAGCGATTATAATTATGTTAACACCGGTAGATCCTCCGTCCTGCCTTCCTGTAAGTCACTCACTCATTCATTCATAATTAATTAATAGCTCATAAAACCCAGGAGAAGGAACAATGGTTGTCCCACATTTGTTCCTTTCTTTCTCTCTTTCCCCCCCTCTCGGATCTTCTCTTCCCTCTCTTTGAAAGGAAAACAGAAATATTGGTGACTAACGTTATGAGGGAGGCCTCATTTCCATAGCCGTGCGGTGCGTTTCTGCCACCTTTTTTAGTTGCGCTTCGCCTGCAGGCTTCAATAATAATGACTGTTTTTTAGTGGATGGGGGCTGGGCGAGTATGTGCGGGCTTTATATACCTAGAGGGAAAGATTTGGGGCATAATATATACGTGTGTGTGAGAGAGAGAGTACAGTGCGAATAAAGGAGGTATAAAAAAAACCTACTCTGCGAGAGATCGGGTCCATCAAAACAACTACCCGCACTTAACCACGTTATTCAATCTAACAGACAGATAATGCTCAAATAATGCTGCAGTTCAGGTGCATCAAAGTCTACGGCCTTGTCTGGGATCCCGGCGCACTAACGTTCACCCCAGGCGGTCCTCTCTGATACACTCCTATCGTCGCAAGACTTCAACGCACTGATATCAAATGCTCTCATGGCAGGGCGTCCCAATCAAGCCAGACAAATAATTACGAGCTGACAGAATGCCACGGCGCAGTAGGGGGGCGAACACACACACACACACACACAAACGACGCGTTCTGGTGCTCCAAAACAGCAGAACTGCATTGAAGGCGCATTTATAGGTGCCTCGTCGACAGCATTTGTGTCACAGAAAAGCATTTGTGTTTACAGTAAAGCACTTACAATGGGAGTGTATGGAGCCAGGCAGAAAAATGATTAGTTCAACTTTAACGTCATAAACCTGATACCTTCTGTCTATGATAGGATACGTGAAACAGACTCCATCCTGGTCAGTGATGGGATGCTCATGTCATTTTTAATATTACTATACTTTATAACACCGTTCCTTCTTTAATGCATTACAGGAACAGATTAGCAACACACTATTAACGTTCTAGTAACTACTATTAACTAGCAAGAAACTCTGATTAACACATTAGTGATAGCGCTCAGTATATACTGTATATCAGTATATATGTGTAATTCACTATTAGCCAATCAATAACTACACTGTGAAAATGAATACGCTTTATCAAATCAATAAAATTGTGGCAAAAGATTACAAGGAATATAATTAATTGAATTCAACTAATTAGAATTGAGTAATAATTAATCAAATTATTCCTTAAAAGTTAACCATTTAAAATGAGTAAAGTTTACACCAAAAATATCTGAATAACAGACAGGCGTCAAAGATTCAGGCCCTGTTTACACGAGAACGCTCGCGGGTGAAAACGTAAAAATATTTTATCGGATGTGCCTTTCGTTTACACGGCGACGTTTTTGCGGCTCAAAAACGCAAAAAAGTGAAACCACCCTCCAGAGTGGAAATCTTAAAAACGCTCCACCGCCGCGTTCCCGTGTAAACGGTAAAAACTAAACTTTGACTTTAGCAGACTTTAGACTTTGCGCTACGAAAGTACGCTAAAGTCTGCTTGACAGTGAAGGTTGTACGCAGGCGCGTGGACTTGGTGTTGTAGTATGCACGCCTAGCCGTCTGAAGTGCATACTACATTGAATTTCACACACTTTTGCGTCTCCATTTGCACGCGGATTTCCCACAAAAAACGCTCGTCAAAACGCAGAATAAAAAAAGACGACGCAACGCCACTTTTGCGTTTTCTCTTCAGAATCGTTTCCGTGTAAACATAGCCTAATTAAGAACTCTTTATTTTATATTGCCAACATTGAAGACACCTGATGTCATCGAGCAGAATCACTGAAGGAGAAAACCATCACTTTCAACAAACCTAAAACAAACACCGATCACCATAATGGTGACTTAAAATTATATTTTGTTTTTTTGTTTGATGTTGTAAGTTTTACTCATTTTAAATGGTTATTTTTTTAAGGAATTAATTTGAATTAATTATTACTTAATTCTAATTTGTTGAATTTAATAATATTAATAATAATATTGCTTGTAATCTGTTGCCACAATTGTTTTGATTAGATAAAGCGTATTCATTTTTACAGTGTCAGAACTACTATACAGGTTACTAATTCATATTAATAATGCATACTGTATAATATAAGATGGTAACCCATTAGTAATGACTGAAGTGTTACATCCTTCTAAAGGAACTACTAGTTATTTGTGGAGATCATGGGAACACACAGTGATGAGTAAAGTGTTGCCAAATCCATCAGGAGGAATAAATACATAAAATCTGACAAAAATCTCAAAAGCTTACAAAGATTTCCGTCAATAGTTATGTTTTCCACATTATAATACTGATCCAAATAATTAAACATATTCATATTAATTATGAACCTGTATAGTTGTTCTTGAGGAATGAGAATAGTAGTTATTGATTAGCTATAGTGAATTACCACATTTACTGGGCGCTACTTACTAATGTGTTAATCAGAGTTTCATGTTAGTTAATAGTAGTTACTAGAATGTTAATAGTGTTTTACTCTTCTGTTCCTGTGTAGTTATTCATTAATGAAGGAACAGTGTTGTAAAGTGATTACCCCGATCCTTCATATTAAGATATATACACTTTCTTTTCTTGAAAATGGCATAAAAATGCTCAAAACCAAGAGATCTTTCTTTTTCCTTATTGTGAACACTCGATATTCAAATTTGTGGAGACACGAATCAATTGTTTTCTGTGGTAATCGACATTATGCCACAAATGCTTCATGTCTCTCTTTCAGTCTCTCAAAACTGACAGTGAGGAATGAAAATACAGCTGAATGTACTGTAAACTACACTGTGTAGAGGATAAAAGATCGTCTTATGGCCACCTGGAATATCCAGAATCAGTGGAAGCACATACAAATCACATTACGGCTGTTTTCACAGGCTGACACATACAGTATTTGTCCAAAAATGAGCTTATGTTTCTGTAGGGTTTGGAAGCTGAGTGTGCTGGAACACACACCTGCAGGGCAGCATTCAGCACCTGGTCAAACACACACACACAAACACACACACACGTTTACTTAAATCTAAATAGCGACATTCCATAGGCGTAATGATATTTATTCTGTAAAAACTGTATATTCTCTCCTCATACACCAAACTTACCCATCACACACACGCACACACACACTAACCCCTAAACCTACCCATCACACACACTAACCCAACTCCTAAACCTACCCATCACACACACTAACCCAACTCCTAAACCTACCCATCACACACACTAACCCAACTCCTAAGCCTACCCATCACACACACTAACCCAACTCCTAAACCTACCCATCACACACACTAACCCAACTCCTAAACCTACCCATCACACACACTAACCCAACTCCTAAACCTATCCATCACACACACTAACCCAACTCCTAAACCTACCCATCACACACACTAACCCAACTCCTAAACCTACCCATCACACACACTAACCCAACTCCTAAACCTACCCATCACACACACTAACCCAACTCCTAAACCTATCCATCACACACACTAACCCAACTCCTAAACCTACCCATCACACACACTAACCCAACTCCTAAACCTACCCATCACACACACTAACCCAACTCCTAAACCTACCCATCACACACACTAACCCAACTCCTAAACCTACCCATCACACACACTAACCCAACACCTAAACCTACCCATCACACACACTAACCCAACTCCTAAAGCTACCCATCACACACACTAACCCAACTCCTAAACCTACCCATCACACACACTAACCCAACTCCTAAACCTACCCATCACACACACTAACCCAACTCCTAAACCTACCCATCACACACACTAACCCAACTCCTAAACCTACCCATCACACACACTAACCCAACTCCTAAACCTACCCATCACACACACTAACCCAACCCTTAAACCTACCCATCACACACACTAACCCAACTCCTAAACCTACCCATCACACACACTAACCCAACTCCTAAAGCTACCCATCACACACACTAACCCAACTCCTAAACCTACCCATCACACACACTAACCCAACTCCTAAAGCTACCCATCACACAAAACTTTATGTATTTTACTTAAAAAAACCCAAAACTTTAATTTCTTTATTTTTATACCAGATTTACAAATGAGGACGCCCCTAAAAGGAGGTTTTAGTCACTTCTGTAGGTTCACATTTTATGGGGACTCTCCACAACTGTATTCTTTCCTCTAACATTAACCCAACCCCTAAACCATCCCATCACCTCCCCAGTATTTTCAAAAATACTCCACTAAGAATGATTTTTTCCTCATGGGGACTAAAAAATGTTTGTCTCCCAAACATTTTGTCCCCATTATGTAGGGTTTCCTATAGGCCACACACACACACACTGACCCTGCTGGACTGTGGTACACTCCAGGGGAGTCATAACATGGGAGATCCCTGCTAATTTACCATTGACAACTGACTAATTACCATCAGAAAGGAGGAGGAGGTATGGAAAGGAAAAGGAGAACAGCAATTTACCCATTGGAGGCTGCTCATTGGATTTCCATTTTGTTTTATTGAAGAAGTTAACCGCAACCAATTGAGATGTGAGATCAATAAGCTGAGGTTTACCATGACATATTACTATTTCTCACAAATATAAGATTTGTCTGGCAAATGTTTGCAGAACATACTTACAATTTAGTGGAGAAAGATCGTGTTAAGCACTCAATGCCATTAAAAAAATGGAGCAATGGGTCAGGATGCTTCAGCAGTTGAGCTCCATCTGGAAGATGCTCAATTTACTTTTTGGTAACAACATATGAATCAAAATTAAAGACCAAATATTCTAGTCTGCAAGTCTCTACATGTCTAACCGTCATGCTTAGTAATTGGTCCTGGCGACCAAGGGGCTGTTTACCCTATACCGTTTTCAACTAAAAACTTTTGAAAACGAGTTTCAAAGTGCAAGTGTTTGAAATGGTCTCTGTGTAAACAATAAAAACGCTAATCTCTGAAGACGGTGACGTCATGCACATATCAGAATAGCATTTTTAATCGTTTTAACAGATGTGAATGGGGATCGTTTTGATAATGGTGTCGCCAAAAAACTCAAAAAACACAATGTTGTCATGTGACTTACCAGTTTCATTTATGTCAATGAAAACTTTATCGTTAAGTTCTGCCATGAAGACTCAATTACTACGTCTCTTATTACCTTTTCATCTATCCAATCGTGTCTAATACTTGTGGTATTAAAGACCGGTACTTACACATGTTTGAGTTCGCAGATGCTGACGCTTTTGTTTACCTCCTGCATCCCCACCATCTCCAGGATGGTCCTTTCCCTTCCATCCTCCCCACCACCTCCAGGATGGTCCCTTCCCCTCCATCCTCCCCACAATTTCCAGGATGGTCACTTCCCTTCCATCCAGCACAGTCTCATCCCAAGACGTCATATAACTGACGTCTTGGGACGTCTTTTGACCATACGTCAACATCCGCCTTTTTAGGGTACCCTTAAACGTTGGTTAGATGACGTTATCGGATCCTAACCCTACCCCAGACCTAAACCTACCCCTAAACCTACCCCGTCACCTCACTGAAGTTAAAAGTAAAGCATCAGTTGTATGACTGCCCGGGATCATCATATAACTGACGTTTAAGGGGGCCCTAAAAAGGCGGATGTTGACATATGGTCAAAAGATGTCCCAAGACATCAGTTATATGACGTCTTAGGATGAGACTGTGTTATTCCATCCTCCCCACCACCACCAGGATGGTCCCTTCCCTTCCATCCTCCCCACCACCTCCAGGATGGTCCCCTCACTTCCATCCTCCCCACCACCTCCAGGATAGTCCTTTCCCCTGCATCCTCCCCACCATCTCCAGGATGGTCCCTTCCTTTCCATTCTCCCTAACACCACCAGGATGATCCCTTCCCTTCCATCCTCCCCACCACCTCCAGGATGGTCCCTTCCCTTCCATCCTCCCCAACACCACCAGGATGGTCCCTTCCCTTCCATCCTCCCCAACACCACTAGGATGGTTCCTTCCCCTCCATCCTCCCCACCATCTCCAGGATGGTCCCTTCCTTTCCATCCTCCCCAACACCACCAGGATGGTCCCTTCCATTCCATCCTCCCCAACACCACCAGGATGGTCCCTTCCCTTCCATCCTCCCCAACACCACCAGGATAGTCCCTTCCCCTGCATCCTCCCCACCATCTCCAGGATGGTCCCTTCCTTTCCATTCTCCCTAACACCACCAGGATGATCCCTTCCCTTCCATCCTCCCCACCACCTCCAGGATGGTCCCTTCCCTTCCATCCTCCCCAACACCACCAGGATGGTCCCTTCCCTTCCATCCTCCCCAACACCACCAGGATGGTTCCTTCCCCTGCATCCTCCCCACCATCTCCAGGATGGTCCCTTCCTTTCCATTCTCCCTAACACCACCAGGATGGTCCCTTCCCTTCCATCCTCCCCACCACCACCAGAATGTTCCCTTCCCCACCATCCTCCCCACCATCTCCAGGATGGTCCCTTCCCTTCCATCCTCCCCACCACCTCCAGGATGGTCCCTTCCCCTCCATCCTCCCCACCACCTCCAGGATGGTCCCTTCCCTTCCATCCTCCCCACCACCACCAGGATGGTCCTATACTTCCCAGGGGGTCGGCTGCGCCCCTGCCTTCGTCTTCAGGCAGGAAATGCAGAGTCCGGACCCTCGAATTGGGAGCTATGGATGGGGTCTATGCCAAAGAACTTTATTTCTTGCTGGGCTATCAACAAATGTATTTATTGTTATAGCATTTATTCTCCCGAGTCTCTCTGGTAGAACTTTACTGCCATTCACAAATCCTCTTCCATGGCCTGTTGGTTTTAGTAAAGTGTCTACTGGATTTGCACTTCAGAATCTCTACGTAAGTCCTTTTGCCTACAGTTTTTGAATACTGTTTATTCAGGCCGTGTATATAGTAGGGAAATATGCATAATCAGATACAGTGATTAAATCACAAAAGTGAGCAAAGATGGCTGCCTCAAAATTGGGCTGAGGGAAACTTGTTTGGTTACCTTGGCTTTTTCACAAGGTGACTCAGGTAATGTCACAATTCAAATCTTTTAGAGCTGTAATCTGCTTGTAATGTTGAGTATAAAATATACCACAAGTTGTGATCATAATAACTACAGTATATAGAAAATGTGTCAGTAGTGCAAGCTGATTGAGAGTTGGCGTCATCTGTGGTGCACAGGTGTTGGGGATACAAAATGATGTGGGTTTAAGGTTGGGGAGATTGAGGTCCTCAAGAATGTGAAAACCTGTTTGGAAACATTATTTTTGCCATTTGCTGCCCCTTTTAGTGCAGGAATTACACTTATAGCAGCTTTAAGAGTGAAACTAAATGATACTGATAGCAAGCGCAGCACAAATCCGATTGAGGTTTGTGGGAAAAGTGGAGTATGAAGGGATGAAGGGGAGAGACGGTGGGCAGACGCAGGGCTGCTGGGCTGTGAAACAGCATGCAGCAGCGGGATACCTCATTACACACAGCAGGCCTGCGACTGAGCGCTATTCATTCTGCTCAGATGAACACACACGGGCAGAAGAAAACGGGATTGTGCGTAATCAGGACATGTCATTTAACTATTTAACATTATCACCTCTCTAACTGTGCCACGCACATCTTCAATTATGGACGCAGAGAGAAAACGCACTAGCTATACGGTATGATATAATCGCTAATACAAAAAAAAGTATACTTCTGGCCATAAATTTCAATTCTGAATAGGTAAAATATCTGATACTTATGCACACCGGTGACTGCATATTAGAATCCATCTTACAAATTTGTTTTAATTGTAACATTGCTAACCGTAAACAGTCAGCAGTTAAGATCTATTCATACCAATAGCTAATTGTTGCTATAAATCACCTTTTTGTACTGTATTTTGAATGACCAATATAGCCTCGATATGCTTTGTATTTTGGTCAACCTTTCGGAGTATAATCCATTATAACCAACACGTACTACTCTGAGTAAATGCTAATTACAATCTGTTTGTAGGGGAGGGTCATCAGCATCAACATATGTTTTTAAGGAGTCAAAATGATGTGAAGGCTTGATGGTAAATGAAATCCAACGTAGTATGACTATAGTCCAACATATAGCCCTCCCGTCAGGAAAGGAAGTCCATAATGGTAATCCAACAGTCAAATGAAGCTATTTCCAACCATAAGCCTTGTAGTAGTACTCAAATGTGGGTCAATCCCAAACAGGACCACAAAATTGGCACAAATATTTATTCAGCAGATACTAAAAAGTCCTTCTACAAAACACAAAATGCCTCCTGTTAATTATCTGCATTAAAGCCACTATATTCAATAAGCACAAAAAATAATCTTTCACCAGATAATAAACTTTAACATATACATATCCATTTTACTTACAGTTGAGCATGAAACAGAAAGTTTCCCAACCAGGACTTTGTTTGACCGAGGAGGTCAGCCATGATAATTTCTTCCACTGCTCACCTGTCTCTTTATCTAAGCACATAGGTCTCACTAGTACCCCTAGTGGTGAGGAGTAACTGATAGGTGTCTGTTACATATCTGTCCACTCAGAAGAAGAAAGACTGCCACACCCGTGACAAAGTTTTAAATTCTGTACATGTAAAGTGTCAACATGTTTAGAGTCATCAAGAAATGAAACAGCACAGTTTACAGGTCCCAAACATTTCTCAATTTTGGCAGGACCCTTCCATTTGGCAGACAATTTAGCCATAAATCCGTCATCTGCCTTTGATAGAGGATGAGCTCGGACCCAAACTACATCTCCTACTTGAAAGCTAGTATGTTTCCTTTTCTGATCGTAGTAGCGTTTTTGTTTGGTTTGAGCCCGTTCTACATTCTCCTTTATCAAACGGATCAGGCTTTGCTGTCTGTCTATTACCGCATAAGTGGGACTTTCAGGATCAGGTGGGCGTTGAAGAGCTCTTTCCAAAGGTCCCTTTAACTTCCGTCCTAATGCGATCTCTGAAGGTGTGTACGCAGTACTTTCATGCCAAACTGTGTTGATGGCGAATCTAAATTCGGTCAACCACCTATCCCATTGTTGGTGGTGATCCTCCACGTATGAGGCCATCATTGTTTTAAGTGTACGATTCACCCGTTCTGTAAGGTTGGTTTGTGGATGGTATGCCGTTGTTAGCTTCTGAATTACTCCCCATTGTTTACAGATTACGTTAATGAGGTGTGATGTGAATTGTGCTCCGCGGTCTGACACGAGATATGCCGGTGTTCCCCATCTTGTGAATATTTCTTCCACTAAGATCCGTGCTATTTGTGGTGCTTTAGCAACTCGTAAAGGGAATAATTCTACCCACTTGGAACAGTAATCGACCACCACTAGTAAGTGTTCGTTCTGTTTGCTGCTCTTAGGAAAGGGTCCCATCAGATCCACACCAAGCATAAAACCTGGTTCAACAACTGGAGTTGATTGTAAAAGCCCTGACAGCTTTGACAAAGATGGTTTGTACTTCTGACAAATTTGGCAATTCTTACAGTACTTCCATACATCAGCACGTATACTTGGCCAATAAGCAACTTCCATGAGCCTAAGAAGTGTCTTCGTTTGACCCAGGTGACCACTTAGTGGATTATCATGTGCGTACTGTAGGAATTCTTCTCGAAGGTTCGCAGGTATGATTAGTTGCAACTTTTTTCCCATCAGGCCACCAGGAACACTACGAAACAACCCGTTTTCAAGAACATAATGAACTCGTGTAGGATCACAGTTCATTTGTGAATCAGCTTTTTTCCTTAAGTCCTGTATCTCAAAGTCGTTAAGCTGTGCGGCATAAAGCTGAGATAGATCTACTGGCAAGCTGGATGGATTTACAGTAGATTTAATGGCTTTGACTACTGTTACCATACCTGATGTTGCAGTGGATTCCAAACATCTAGACAATACATCAGGGACAACATTACACTGTCCTTTTTTGTATTTAACAGTGAAGTCAAACCCTTGCAAGGGTATGGTCCATCTTGTCAACCTTGAAGATAGCTTGGGATGTTGAAACACCCATGTCAAAGCAGAGTGGTCAGTAACTACCTCAAAGGGTCGGCCTTCCAAGTATGATCTCCATTTTTCAACAGCCCAGATTAGCCCAGGCATTCTTTTTCAGAAACAGAATAAGCTTTCTCTGCGCCTTGCAATAATCTGGAGGCATACGCTACTACATGCTCTTCTCCCTCTGAATCTTGCGTTAATACTGCTCCCAATCCAACTTCGGTGGCATCAGTTTGTACTCTGAAAAGTTTGGTCAAACCAGGTGGAACTAACACCGGGGCATTGCTTAGGTCATGTTTGATGGTATCAAAAGCTTTTTGGCATACATTTGTCCAAGACCAAGTAGCTTTTTTTTGTTTTAAGGCATGGAGCGGAGCAGCCTTATCAGAGAAATTAGGAATAAACCTATGGTACCATCCTGCTAATTCTAAAAACCTCTGCACATCTTTGAGAGACTGAGGAACCGGAAACTCACGAACTGCTGACACTTTGGATGGATCCATCTTGACTCCTTCTCCAGATACAAGATGCCCTAAGAACGTAAGAGATGTTTGAAAAAAATTACATTTCTGAAGGTTCAGAGTGAGGCCTGCATCAGCGAGACAGCTGAACACTTGATCGTGTTTTTCTTCATTTTCTGAGTACACTACATCATCAATGTAGACAAGGCAACACTTTCCCTTCAGTTTTCTGAGGACATGCTCCATCATTCTTTGAAAAGATGATGCACCATTAAAACACGATGTTACGAGTGAGTAAGCTGCCTGTGACAAGATGGCTGCCAGGTGCGGACGTCGACCTCCATCGGTCAGCAGCGTGGACGAGATATCTAGCCTTTATTGTGGATATCTATGATCAGATGCACCGAAAATGTCAGCCGTTTCTCAATACCAAGTACGCAAAGTTCGGACTTGCGTCCTTGGTAGTTAAGACTTGCAAAGTTCGACTCCGTAGAACGAACTTCCGAGGACGAGAGGACGCAAGTCCGGTTCTTCTGCAAACGGAACAGAGCGTACTTGATCGTGTCACACGCTCTGTCACACGCTCTGGCTACTCGGTTATCTCTTTATGTATATTTTAGGCAACGATAAAACGAAATATGCTACAACTCTGCATCTTTCCGTTAACAATAAAACGAAATATGTTATAAAACACCACTCTGCCTCTTTTCATTGAAAAAAAATCAACATATTAGCCTTATGGTCATGTGGTTCAGGCAACGCGATTCTCTTCACTGCATAGCCTATATTAACAAAATCAACATGATCTTTTTGTTTTCATTTTAAAAATATGAAACATTGATTTTTATTGACATTTATCAAACAGAGACAGGGTTATGTCATTTTATTTTATTGTTCATATAGTTATATTAATATAAAAAAAAATATTAAAAAAAAGTTGTTAGTTAAATAGCCATAAAGTTATGAAACCTCAAAAACGATTTTTTTTTTTGCCATGGAACAAACTATAGTTTAATGAGACCAAAGATAGACTTAGCCTATACACAAGCCGAATTATACGTCAAGTTTATCATATTCACTAGACTAGAGGGATCGGAGCCAGCGGCAAACGTCAGAAGCACTAGCCGAGGATAAGCTGTTCCAGTCTGGGTTGATCTCGCTGAGTGTCCGCTGAAGGCTTGGATGTCAGAACTCCGAAAACGTCAGATGCATTTTTCAAATAGGCGCTATCTTTATAAATAAACTACAGATTTGAGATTTAAACAACCACATTCTCGCCTGAAACACTCTTAAAATTACATTTCATAACGTAATAACAGTAGTATTTTGATATTTCGCGGATTTTCTCCGCTCCCATTGACGCTTGCTGGTTGGTGCGAGGTGCATTCTGGGTTACCTGGCTGCCTCAAGTCCACACAAGTCACCTCTCGATGCATCCTCGGTAAACGGGGCGGATCAAGAACACATCCGGGGATTTGAAGTGGACTTGGCTAGATGTGAACTTTGAATTGGAACAGTACTTGGGCAGCGACTGATGACGTTTCACAAGTCCACAAGAACACAAGTACAGACAAGTACGCATATTGAGAAACGGCTGTTGTTCCACCCTCTTCTTCTATTCCGAGTAGTTATTAAAGGCGACTGTGAGTGTTTCCACCTAGTGGACTCGCCAATTACTGCGGTCAATCCCAGGCAAGGGCAGACTCAAAATGTAGCTTCCTTGAGGAGCATTCTTATTTTAAAAAAAATTATTAGTTTGTTTGATTGTTTTAATCTTGTTCTTTTTATCATATAGCTGTTTGTGCCATTTTATAAAAGCATTAAGCCACAAGAAACTGTTGTACTAATTGAACTGTTGAAGGGCTCTGCTACACATCTCGCCTCACAACTGCACTAAACCAGGATAAAATCATTGTATTTGCGCTTATATTCGTCAAAATGTGGACCTCAAAATAGACCCATTGATTCAGACACAATGAGTTTCCAGTTCTTAAACCATAAGACTGTGTGGTTGCTCCTTCATATAAATTTGTATGATAAATGAAGATTTTTTTCTAGGTTTTTTCCTTCTCTATAAGCCCCTTGAACAACATCACAACAAGTACATACACACACACATACAAACACACAACCACACACAAACAAACACAAATACAATCGCAATGAGTCCATTCAGTGCCACAAATCCAGAGAGGTAAATCTGCCAGGGCTGGCAGGAAAATGAGAGAGAGTGAGATCAGAAGGAAAAAAAAAAGAATTAAATAAAAATGCAATAAAGCCGCCTGTGTGAAATCAATCTGCTTAGAGTTTTGCTTAATAAAAATTCATGAAGAGCTGCTAGCCCAGAGTTCATAAGAAATATTGTTGTTGATATAGAGGCAGAGCCGGACAGTAAGTGTCTTATCTTATAAGCGTGTGTGTGTGTGAGAGAGAGAGAGACAACTGTAGGAAATGTGCCTAGTTTGTGTGTCTGTCCCAGCATTAGAATAACATTCAGATTATGTACACGATGATGTATTGGTGTTCAGAAACGTACAAAGTAAATTATCTTGAAAGATTTCTCATGAATGAAACGTCAGTTTCTTGAAAATGTTTGCTTCAGAATGATATTTACTTTCTGTTAACATTTGGTGAGTGTGTTGCTTATCTAGCACATTAGGTATTATAGCACTTGGTGTTTTAAATGCACAGTTAAAAAAGGGGGGGGGGGGGGCATTTCTCACAACAGCTCCTGTCTTCCACAAAAACAGGACCAGCAACAACAAAAAAAGAGCACGTTCCCATCTCTCTTCAAGGTCTCGGTTTTGAGGAATTACGGAAAATGCTTCCACCATCTAAATCTTTATCTCTGACAGGAGCCCTTTTACGAGCTCAACATCTTCAAAAAACCATTAACATTAGTCACACAACCCCAACACACACCACATCCATATCACGCAGGTCTGAGTAAGTCAATACACACTCAAAATACGCTCTGACCCACTGACAAAACACCCTGAGGCACTTCTGGACAAATTACCACAAATAAGCTACATAGACGTTTTTCTGTTGTGTAGTTTTCAAGTCATGTTAAATGAAGTCAAGTCCATTGTCATTTTCATTACAGGGTAAAAAAATGAGAAAAATACATGAATAAAATCATCCGGACCCACAGTGGAATGTGATAAACATGGGCTAACAACATTTGATTCCACAATTGCAGTGTTGGCTGCAAGAACAGGTAAAGAGAGATTGAGCCTTTGACTTGGATTTAAAATGGCTCCCTTCAGGTGACACCAATCAACACTCCCACCCTTAAAATGTTGCAGTAGGACAACCTAATGCAACACCAACATTGTACAGGAAACTGTAAACAAGTGCAGACACAACGTCAGGCATCTGCCAACACATGCTTTCCACAAATGTGACAAACTTTAAGATCATAACCCTGCAAAAACAAACTCAGCCGTATTAAACGCTGGCTGGAATCTCTCATGCTGTGGAGAGCAACTGAAGGATTATGATCAGTGTACACAATAAGTGGAACACTGGATCAAATGTGCACATTGAATGATTCAGAGCAAGAATAAGGGCCAAAGCTTCCTTTTCAATTGTGGAATAGTGGATTTCAAATTTCTTTGAGAAATGGCACACAGGATGCTCAGCTCCTACTGAATCATCTTGGAGAAGTACAACACCCACACCAAAATCACCCGCATCTACAGCTAGCTGTTGAAAAGGGTCCGTCGATCCCGGACGAGCCCCCATTGAGGACGCAAAGACCAACGTCTGCCAATCAAAAGTAAAGTTTATGAAATTATAAAAGGATAAGGAAACTGAAGAGAAGACCAGAGAGAAAGAGAATGATGTGTCCTGGATTTAAAATAGCCAATTAACTGCAGGTTACCAGACAATTACAACTACAACAACACTTCCCACATATCCCACATAACACACATCAAGGATGTCTCATTTCAGAAAAGTAACCATTCTTAAACTTATCGTTATTCATTGCAAAGCGTTAAAATTGTTGTAATTTCTTTATGACTTTGGAAAGCAATGGTTACAGCGTTAATGACGTATACAGATGACAAATGTGACCTCCTGTGCTAATCTTAATGCTACACTCTAAAACATCTTAGGTTATTTTTTAGTGTTTGGGTAGTTTTGTGTAACCCAGCTCCTGGGTCAGAAGTAACAACCCAGTGTTTGGGTAGTTTTTGGGTAACGCAAATCCTGGGACAGACATAACTCATTGTTTGGGTGTTACACAGCTCCTGGGTCAGACGTAAAAACCCAATGTTTGGGTAACCCAGCTCCCGGGTCAGGCGTAATAACCCAATTTTGGGTAGTTTTGTGTAACACAACTCCTGAGTCAGAAGTAACAACCCAATGTTTGGGTAGTTTTTATGTAACCCAAATCCTGGGACAGACATAACAACCGAGTGTTTGGGTGTTACACAGGTCCTGGGACAGAAATAACAATTCAATCTTTGGGTAGTTTTGAGTAACCCAGCTCCTGGGTCAGACGTAACATAACAACATATTGTTTGGGTGTTACACAGCTCCTGGGTCAGAAGTAGCAAATCGGTGTTTGGGTAGTTTTTGTGTTACCCAGCTATTTGGTCAGACGTAACAACCCAACGTTTGGGTAGTTTTGTGTAACACAGCTCCTGGGTCAGAAGTATCAACCCAATGTTTGGGTAGTTTTTGTGTAACCCAAATCCTGGGACAGACATAACAACCCAGTGTTTGGGTAGTTTTTGTGTAACCCAAATCCTGGGACAGACATATCAACCCAGTGTTTGGGTAGTTTTTGTGTAACCCAAATCCTGGGACAGACATATCAACCCAGTGTTTGGGTAGTTTTTGTGTAACCCAAATCCTGGGACAGACATATCAACCCAGTGTTTGGGTAGTTTTTGTGTAACCCAAATCCTGGGACAGACATAACAACCCAGTGTTTGGGTGTTACACAGGTCCTGGGTCAGAAGTAACAACTCAGTGTTTGGGTAGTTTTTGTGTTACCCAGCTCCTTGGTCAGACGTAACAACCCAATGTTTGGGTAGTTTTGTGTAACACAGCTCCTGGCTCAGAAGTAACAACCCAGTGTTTGGGTAGTTTTTGTGTAACCCAAATCCTGGGACAGACATAACAACCCAGTGTTTGGGTGTTACACAGGTCCTGGGTCAGAAGTAACAATTCAATCTTTAGGTAGTTTTGCGTAACCCAGCTCCCGGGTCAGACGTAACAATGTTTGGGTAGTTTTTGTGTAATCTAGCTCCTGGGGCAGACATAACAACCAGGTGTTTGGGTAGTTTTGTGTAACCCAGCTACTCAGTCACATGTAATAAACCCAGTGTTTAGGTAGTTTTTTGTGCTACTCAGATCCTGGGTCAGACGTAACCACCCAGTGTTTGGGTAGTTTTTGTGTTACCCAGATCCTGGGTCAGACGTAACAACACAGTGTTTGGGTAGATTTTGTGTTACACAGATTCTGGGTCAGACGTAACAACTCAGTGTTTGGGTAGTTTTTGTGTAACCCAAATCCTGGGACAGACATAACAACCCAGTGTTTGGGTGTTACACAGGTCCTGGGTCAGAAGTAACAATTCAATCTTTAGGTAGTTTTGTGTAACCCAGCTCCCGGGTCAGACGTAACAACCCAATGTTTGGGTAGTTTTTGTGTAATCTAGCTCCTGGGGCAGACATAACAACCAGGTGTTTGTGTAGTTTTGTGTAACCCAGCTACTCAGTCACATGTAATAAACCCAGTGTTTAGGTAGTTTTTTGTGCTACTCAGATCCTGGGTCAGACGTAACAACCCAGTGTTTGGGTAGTTTTTGTGTTGCCCAGATCCTGGGTCAGACGTAACAACCCAGTGTTTGGGTCGTTTTTGTGTTACACAGATTCTGGGTCAGACGTAACGACACAATGTTTGGGTAGTTTTTGTGTTACCCAGATCCTGGGTCAGACGTAACAACACAATGTTTGGGTAGTTTTTGTGTTACCCAGCTCCTGGGTCAGACGTAACAACCCAGTGTTTGGGTAGTTTTTGTGTTACACAGATTCTGGGTCAGATGTAACAACACAATGTTTGGGTAGTTTTTGTGTAACCCAGATCCTGGGTCAGACATAACAACACAATGTTTGGATAGTTTTTGTGTTACCCAGCTCCTGGGTCAGACGTAACAACCCAGTGTTTGGGTAGTTTTTGTGTTACACAGATTCTGGGTCAGACGTAACAACACAATGTTTGGGTAGTTTTGTGTTACCCAGATCCTGGGTCAGACTTAACAACCCAGTGTTTGGGTAGTTTTTGTGTTACTCAGATCCTGGGTCAGACTTAACAACCCAGTGTTTGGGTAGTTTTTGTGTTACACAGATTCTGGGTCAGACGTAACAACACAATGTTTGGGTAGTTTTGTGTTACCCAGCTCCTGGGTCAGACGTAACAAACCAGTGTTTGGGTAGTTTTTGTGTTACCCAGATCCTGGGTCAGACATAACAACCCAGTGTTGGGGTAGTTTTTGTGTTACTCGGATCCTGGGTCAGACTTAACAACCCAGTGTTGGGGTAGTTTTTGTGTTACCCAGATCCTGGGTCAGACATAACAACCCAGTGTTGGGGTAGTTTTTGTGTTACTCGGATCCTGGGTCAGACTTAACAACCCAGTGTTTGGGTAGTTTTTGTGTTACCCAGATCCTGAGTCAGACTTAACAAACCAGTGTTTGGGTAGTTTTTGTGTTACCCAGATCCTGAGTCAGACATAACAACCCAGTGTTGGGGTAGTTTTTGTGTTACCCAGCTCCTGGGTCAGACGTAACAAACCAGTGTTTGGGTAGTTTTTGTGTTACCCAGCTCCTGGGTCAGACTTAACAACCCAGTGTTTGGGTAGGTTTTGTGTTACCCAGATCCTGGGTCAGACATAACAACCCAGTGTTGGGGTAGTTTTTGTGTTACTCGGATCCTGGGTCAGACATAACAACCCAGTGTTGGGGTAGTTTTTGTGTTACCCAGCTCCTGGGTCAAAATGGGGTTAAGTTATGAATCACAGGCTTGTCGTGACCTCTTCAGGACAGAAAAGTGCAGCTCCGTCAAGTCGGTGTCTTTGGTAAAATACAGGTTTGTCAGTCACAGGATATTTCGGCTTTGAGTGAAACACAGGGCGTTTGAGCCTTCTGAAGTTAGAAGTTCCCCCACTGAACATGACACAAGCTTCGGCACGAGATCCAGCGCCATTACAGTGGAAACGGGACAACAGAGACTGGTCCACTACACTTGAATTACTTCTAAATGTTTCATTTTCTACTTTTAATATTTTTTTAAGCAAGCTTAAATGTATGCAATATGTATTCAAAACTATATGAAATGTGCTATACTGTAAAATATGATAAAAAATAAAGGAATTATCATGCAAACCAGTGGTTGTGTGGAGTAAGTTTAGAGTATTTAAAAAAATATGCGTGAAGTAAAAAAGTAGCTAGTACTATAGCAGGGTTCCTACACAATTTCCATTTCAAAATTCCATACTTTTCCAGACTCAAATTTCCAGACCTCATTTAAATTATTTCCGACCATATTTAAAGGGGAACTATGCAGGTTTTGTAGCTGAACTGAACAGCTTTGAAGTTATTGGAATGGTTATATGACTTCTTTCTGGTTGAATGGTGGCCGTCTCGCTTGCTGTCACACTTGCTGTTGCTGGAATTTTATCGCGTCGCGTGTAGTTAGGACACGGTGTTACACAAAACCTAATGCACACAAAAATGTGTCCCTGCTTGATATACAACCACCAATAAACAATCGGTTTTAATGAGGGGGGAAAAACTATACTACTTAGTGCGGATTAGAACCCAGAACCTCTGACACGCTTGGCAAAAGTTCTGCCACTGGGCAGAGTCGGATCTATGTTTTTATTCACGTGAAAAATTCACAACACTAACAACATATATATTAGATCTCATCAAACGACCAATTAAACACAATGAACTATTGTACACTACAGTAAGTAACACGTCACAAGGACTCCACAGTGACTCCAGGGGTCGCTGTTTGATAAAAACGGAATTACTGCGAAGTGTGCCTTTAACTTGTTCTGATAAATTGTTTTAAAATTCAACTGCTAACAAGTATGTTACATTCCAAAGATTTATTATTTGCGTTTTTGGATTTTATTAGAATAGGAAAGTAGATAGACGATCCTAAAGCACAACGGCGCTACATGGTGACGGACTTTCCCACAATGCTAACGGCACTGACAAGTATGTTACACTCGGAGTCAAAATGTGTATGCTATCATGTTAAATTTGTACAGTGCAATGTTGTTCGTTTTTGTTATTTTGTAAATTTAAATAACTGTAAACCCCTACAGAAACATAGGGATGTTCATGTACAATTGACCAGAAAATTAGAAAATAGAGCTAAAGTCATGTTTAGTTGATGTTAAAGATGTTAAGTAAAACTCTGTTTGAGCTAGGGGTGCTGTGATGGCAACTGCTGCCTAACAACGTAACAACCAATCACTGCAGACCTAGACAGATCAAGTGTAAAATCGATCTTTAGGCAGCGCTCGCTGGCAGCCTAATCCAAACACCATGAAAAAGACGATTGCATATTATATACATTTAAAAGTGATCAATTTTATATTTAGAAAACGAACAAACGGTACAATAGTCTGGAAACATAAATATTTTTCCATACTCTGATTTACTTTTTCCATACTTTTCCAGACCTGGAAATTACTCAAATCAAATTCCATACTTTTCCATACTTTTCCAAACTGCGTAGGAACCCTGTATAGTAAAAATGAATCAACCCAGTCTGATGGGTTACATAAACAACCCAATTTGCTGGGTAAAATTAACCCGACATGTTTTACGTCCTATATTTACTCAGCCCTTTGTTTTTTTAGAGTGCATGCTGCTAGGGGTTATGGGTAGTTCCATGAGATCAGTTATTTTGCATGAGGGCAAAATGCATATACTTAAGTAAGTCAACTACAAGCAAAACCTTTTTTACCGTCAACATCCAAAAAATGAGAGAAAGCAAAGTCTGCAAATTAGCACTTTGAGGAGCTGCATAAAGCCACCCGGACCGAATCACTTCTGATCGGCTGCTACACAAGAACGTTGAATTGCTGTTAAGGGAACAGTCCAGCGTTTCCAAATGGGCTGTCCTCGCTGTCTTCGCGTATCTGTAACACAGTTCTCGGGAACAAACACAAGCTGGCGTATCGAACAAAAGAGGAATGTCTCTGGTTCCACTCCATTTGTCAGACAGACAATAACCCGACTGGTGTTTACCAGCTCGCACAGCAGGCTCAATCGCAGGGGTTTTAATTGTGCGAGAGGTTTAATTGCTCGCGGAGATCACCTCTGTCTGCTGTAAAGCTAGCACTGTCACAGGAGGTCATTACACTTAATGCGTGTAGTGCTCGTCATGTCTCTGGCTTTTTGTTGCGCTTGATCTTTTAATCAAGAGATGCATTAGAGTTGTGAAACATTACGATAAAACACAAGGGTTCATGTAATCAAACACAGGAACTGAAATGAATAGTTTTGATACAGAGTGCTAAAGGGATGGTATTTGTGTAGGCCAAAACCCGGAGACAAGTTGCATTTTAGCACTTCCGGTTCCGTCGTCCTGAAGTCAAACGTTTTTTTGAATGGGTTAAATGATTGAAATGAACACAAGGCCATTCTGCAGATTATACCTAAGCTTTAGATTTCATAGAAATGCTGATGTCATCATGCAGCTCGGTTCAGTTCTCATATATTTGTGTCAGGCAGATCAATAATATTGTTGAATATTAAATTTAATGTCCCCAACTAAGCAAGCCAAAAGGCGACAGAGGAACCAAAACTCCATCAGGTGACAGAACGCAGAAAAAAAAATATTCATTAGATAATAACACTATAACATGTAGTTTAATGCAGTAGTTCACTTTTTAAAAAAAACTTTTGCTGATAATTTACTCACCCCCATGTCATCCAAGATGTCCATGTCTTTCTTTCTTCAGTCGAAAAGAAATTAAAGTTCTTGATGAAAACATTCCAGGATTTTTTTTCCATATAATGGACTTCAATGGGAACCAAATGGTTCAAGGTCCAAATGAGAGTTTCAGTGCAAACTGTTCAAAGGGCTTTAAACGATTCCAGACGATGAATAAGGGTCTTATCAAGCGAAATGATCGCTCATTTAGTAAATAAATATCAAAAATGCATGTTCGTGACTCCTTTTCGAACACGTTTATCAAAATGAACGAATCTTTTCCATAGTCAACTCCTTCATTTCATTCGTTGAATGAACCAAATGACTCAAAAAAAGATTTGTTCATTTTGATGAACGAGTTCGAACAGGAGAGTCACGAACGCGCATCACAGAACAGAGCAAGGCGAGCATTTGAGCTTATAAAACTTAAACTTTTGTATTTATTTATTAAATGAGCGATCATTTCGCTTGATAAGACCCTTATTCATCGTCTGGAATCGTTTAAATCCCTTTGAACAGTTTGCACTGAAACTGTCATTTGCATCTTGGACCGTTTGGTTCCCATTGAAGTCCATTATATGGAGAAAAATCCTGGAATGTTTTCATCAAAAACCTTAATTTATTTTCGACTGAAGAAAGAATGACATGGACATCTTGGATGACATGGGGGTGAGTAAATTATCAGCAAAAGTTTTTTGTTTTTTTTTAAAGTGAACTACTCCTTTAATTAATATTACTCAGTATTTGAGGAAGTACAATGTAACTATGACAAATTAACATCAACTAAAATTAATAAATACTTACTGGTAGTTCATTTTAACTAAAACATTTAGTTAATGCAAAAAAAAAATGGAATCTTATTTTAAACTGTTGGTGTTTTAATAAATAACAAAAATTATAATGTATGTTTTATCGTTTCGTGTGCGTGTGTGTCGATACTGTATAGGGGTGGCCTTTCACTGCTGTACAGTTAGTGAGGAAGTGTAACTCATCCTTCACCCTGATGTGTGTCTTCCTCTCAGGAACGACTGTGGTTGCTGGATCAGGCAGAGGCTCCGCGAGCTGGGACGTGCTCAGCGTCCGAGCGCAGGGATTCCCCATCCAGGCCTAACAATGGGACGGGAAGGAAAGAGCGCCAGTCTCTGTGCCTGCTTGTCCTTTATGAGAGGCCTGGGACAGAGACAAAGACAGATCAAATACAGAACCAGGAGGTCAGCCAGTTCTACTCTCATTTAAACACACACACACACACACACACACACATGCACACTCACACACACAAACACACTTCTGTTGGCACTAAAAGTCATCCTAAATTAGAAAAAAGAAGGGTATAATCAGAATTATAAGTATAATCAGAAAAAAAAAAACATTTTGTTAAGATAAATGTACTTGTAAATAATTGTAAATAATATGTAAATAATTTTTATAAAGTGATCATGTAAACATTTACAGGGCTTTTTCAGATTTATTTCTTTATAGAGCTGTGCATTTATCAAAATGTGTATTCAAATTGATTAAACGGTTTCCAAAGTAATTAATTTAAAATGTACACTACTATTCAAAAGTCTGGAAACAGAAAGTTAGACCAAAAAGATCAGCAAGGGCACATTAAATTGATATTGTTACAAAAAAAAATGTGTTTCAAATAAATCTTGTTCCTAAAACTTTCTGTTCGTCAAAAAGTCCTTAAAAAACCAAAAATCACAAAAATCTGAAGCAGCACAACACTTTTCAACATAGATAATAATTTAGAAATGTTTCTTGAGAAACAAATCAGCAAAAGACACTGAGAGAAATAATCTAAAATCAAAAAAAGTGCATTTGTAAAGGAAAAATAATAGTGTTTCACGCATTTGTTCTAAAAAGTCATCCTATGTGGTGTTTCGTTGTCGGATCTGTCGCTTTGTTGATCTTTCGTAGAAAAATTCCAGTAGTCAGCTTTAATTTCCCCCATGATCCGTCCTCAAGGTCGTTGAAGTGTCCTGATCTCCATCCCCTCATGACTCTGTTTTCACCAGCGTCCTGATAAGCATCGCTCCCGAACCGAGGAGCACGGCTGAGATAAGAGGATGATTTACACAGGAACATGTGACGGGGTGAGGGGTGGGGGTGTGAGGACTGAGCTCAGGGCTCCTGCTGAGACAGCAGATGGTGACTGGACGTCTATCAGGACAAGAGCTCAGCTCAAGTTCACTCCATCCAGCTCTGCTTGAAACAAAAGCATCTCCAAGTTTACAAAACTTTCAACATTTCATTTTCCTCGCCTTAAAGGAGTAGTTCACTTTTTTAAATAAAACTTTTGCTGATTATTTATTCCCCCCCATGTCATCTAAGATGTCCATGTCTTTCTTTCTTCAGTGGAAAAGAAATTAAGGTTTTTGATGAAAACATTCCAGGATTTTCTCCATATAATGGACTTCAATGGGAACCAAACGGTTCAAGGTCCAAATGAGAGTTTCAGTGCAGCTTCAAAAAGGGCTTTAAACGACACCAGACGACGAATAAGGGTCTTCGTTTAAATCAGTTAAAGCCCTTTGAACAGTTTGCACTGAAACTGTCTTTTGGACCTTGAATCATTTGATTCCCATTGAAGTCCATTATATGGAGAAAATCCTGAAATGTTTTCATCAAAAACTTTAATTTCTCTTCGACTGAAGAAAGAATGACATGGACATCTTGGATGACATGGGGGTGAGTAAATTATCAGCAAACGTTTTTTTCAAAAGTGAACTACTTCTTTAAGAAATGTTTGTTTACAATAAGGTTCATTAATATTAGATAATGTATTAACTAACATGAATTAACAATGAACAATACATTTGTTACGGTATTTATTAATCTGTGTTAATGTTAGTTAATAAAAAAATAAGTTGTTATTCACTGAAATTCTTCAAGTTTACATTTGGTCACAGGACAGCCAATTCTATGACGGAAATTCATATTTTTGAATTAACTATCCTTTGAAAAGTTTTAAGTTGTTTAGATATATCTGTGATTCTACAATCTACTTCTTGAAATCATGTTCCCTGAACTACCTATTGTGCCATGATCTCTGGTCCATTAATCCATATCAGAACACAGGAATTTCCTGTAATTATCTGGTAGCGCATAGATATTACAATCTGTCCCCTTCACTGAGCTTATGTCAAGTACATTAGCTAAAATTGGCTTGTCAACTCTTCTCAAAAGTTTCAATATTCCCTCACCTCTGACCCTAGTGACCTATAACCTTCGGCTCTTATATAACACTATTCCAGCAAGCGGAGAGCACAGGATGAGAGGGCCAGATCACAGGTGGATCCTGGATGTGCACACATGTGTGGACTAGATACCAGGCCATTCTCTCTCAAACACACACACTTACACTCACACATGTTGTGTTTCATGTTTTATGGGGACTCTCCTTAGACATAATGGTTTTTATACTGTACAAACTGTATATTCTCTCTACTTGCAACACTATCTTAAACCTAGCCATCACACACAACTTTCTCTATTTGTACATTTTCATACAACATCACTCAGTGTGATTTAAAAACTGTTTTTCACATGGGGACCTAAAAAACGTCTCACAAGGACAAGGATTTCAGATGCCGTTATTTTTGTTATTCACCAGAACGCACACACACACACACACACACACACACACACACACACACTGAGCAGTACTGGATGTGTGAATAGGGTATGTCTGATTGTAGCCAGAAGCACAGACTGATGACAGGGGTGCAGGGAGGCCACAGGAAGTCCCAGCCTACACATCCTGTGTCCAGCCTCATAGTGAAACCAAGGCATGGCTGCCAACAAACACACACACACACACACACCTTAATAACTGTTATGAAATACAAAGCAGTAGAAAAGAGATGGGCCTTGTGCCCACTTTTTGAACATAAAGCTTTTGAACATAAATATTCTTTAGAAAGTCTGAGGTTCCATATTAGTTTGCAATACAAAAAAAATGTCTTAATCAGTCATTTTGTTTGTTTCCGCTGGTGCCACTCAGCTCCTCGGCTCTGCTCTCTCCGCTGGCTTCTTCTAGCTTTTGGGTTTCACAATCTTAAGGTTAACCCTGTGATGTGGATTCCTCCACTGCACCTCAGGACTTCAGGCCTATGACTTCACCTCTGCTTGTCAGCTCCACGCTCCCTCAAATCCACCATGGTCCATCATCCCTCAGGCTCCACCCTCCCTCGACTCCACCATGGTCCATCATCCCTCAGGCTCTACCCTCCCTCGAATCCACCATGGTCCGTCATCCCTCAGGCTCCACGCTCCCTCAACTCCACCATGGTCCGTCATCCCTCAGGCTCCACCCTCCCTCGACTTCACCATGGTCTGTCATCCCTCAGGCTCCACGCTCCCTCAACTACAGCATGGTCTTTCATCCCTATAGGCTCCACGCTCCCTCAACTCCACCATGGTCCGTCATCCTTCAGGCTCCACGATCCCGACTACAGCATGGTCTTCATCCCTCAGGCTCCACACTCCCTCAACTCCACCATGGTCCGTCATCCCTCAGGCTCCAAACTCCCTCAACTCCACCATGGTCCGTCATCCCTCAGGCTCCACCCTCCCTCGACTCCACCATGGTCCGTCATCCCTCAGGCTCCACCCTCCCTCAACTCCACCATGGTCCGTCATCCCTCAGGCTCCACCCTCCCTCAACTCCACCATGGTCCATCATCCCTCAGGCTCCACCCTCCCTCGACTCCACCATGGTTCGTCATCCCTCAGGCTCTACCCTCCCTCGAATCCACCATGGTCCGTCATCCCTCAGGCTCCACCCTCCCTCGACTTCACCATGGTCTGTCATCCCTCAGGCTCCATGCTCCCTCAACTACAGCATGGTCTTTCATCCCTATAGGCTCCACGCTCCCTCAACTCCACCATGATCCATCATCCTTCAGGCTCCACGATCCCTCGAGTACAGCATGGTCTTTCATCCCTCAGGCTCCACCCTCCCTCGACTCCACCATGGTCCGTCATCCCTCAGGCTCCACCCTACCTTGACTCCACCATGGTCCGTCATCCCTCAGGCGCCACGCTCCCTCGACTCCACCATGGTCCGTCATCCTTCAGGCTCCACGATCCCTCGACTCCACCATGGTCCGTCATCCCTTAGGCTCCACGCTCCCTCAACTCCACCATGGTCCGTCATCCCTCAGGCTCCACCCTCCCTCGACTTCACCATGGTCCGTCATCCCTCAGGCTTCACGCTCCCTCAACTCAACCATGGTCCGTCATCCCTCAGGCCCCAGGCTCCCTCAACTCCACCATGGTCCGTCACCCTCAGGCTCCAGGCTCCCTCAACTCCACCATGGTCCATTATGCCTCTATCTCCACGCTCTCTCGACTTCCCCATGGTCCGTCATCCCTCACAATCCACCATTGTCCGTCATCCCTCAGGCTCCAGGCTCCCTCAACTCCACCATGGTCAGTCATCCCTCAGGCTCCACGATCCCTCATCTCCACCATGGTCCGTCATCCCTTAGGCTCCTGCTCCCTCAACTCCACCATAGTCTGTCATCCCTCAGGCTCCACGCTCCCTCGAATCCACCATGATCCATCATCCCTCAGGCTCCACGATCCCTCAACTCCACCATGGTCCGTCATCCCTCAGGCTCCACGATCCCTCAACTCCACCATGGTCTGTCATCCCTCAGGGTCCAGGCTCCCTCAACTCCACCAACTCACCTCAACTCCACCACACACACACCTGTCTATATAAATAACACAGGGGTATCGTTCTACACTGGCAAACAGGGGACTTGTATGATGTCTACCTATACAAGAGGGGACTCGTATACCCTCCAATGGAACTGTGTGTGTGTCTGTCTTCATTATTATTTTTCTCTCTTCATTGATACTGTCTCTGCTTGGTTATGCTTTAGGGTTTATAACAGAAAATAGCTCTTCAAGGTAACGATTTCAAGTCACTACTTTATACAACGAATAATAATTTTATTAATCAAAATGAACCGGGCCCCAGTTGGATGGCACAGAACGACACTAGTTTGGCTGTTTTCACAAACACACTGTAAATATTTTGGAGGTCAATCTTAAAATGTTATGTTGACTTGCTGAACTGAACCACCCGTTGTTAACCAGTCATCATCAGTTAACTGACACAATTTGAAAGTTAGATTAAAATTAAATGGAATTCGAATAAATAAGTGTCTGTGACACATTAATCATGGATTTTTGAAAATGACTGTTCGTGTAGTGTGTAATAAAGTTCTAAGTGAATGAAAACATCCTGCAAAGTTTTATATCTGAAAGTGCACTGTATCTATAAAGTTATTGTCTTTCAAAAGTGAGAGTCGACTGAGTCTATGAAATGAATTGCTTTTGAAACAAGTCATTGGCCGTTTCGTAGTGACGTAGATATGAAACATTAGCATATTGACAGTAAACCAGAATAAAGGTGTATAGGCCTACTCAAATGAACAAAACTAAAGTGCAAAAAATAGTACACGCTTTACACATCATTTTTTAACTGAAAACATTTCATGCGTTTTGGCCGTTCATTTACAAGGAAATGCAGTCTTGGGTCCTGATAATGCAAGCTTTTGAAACCGATGCTTTTAAAAAATAAATAAACTGTCTGCACACTTAAATCCTTAAAGCAGATTTAATCATCAAGCTTTCGGTCCTAAGAAAAACGATGCCTTTACCATTTGCATGTAAACTAAATGAATATGAATTTATGAAAATGAATTTAATGAATTAAATTCACTCCACTATGGTCCGTAATCCTTCAGGCTCCCTCAACTCCACCAGGGTCCGTCATCCCTCAGGCTCCAGGCTCCCTCAACTCCACCATGGTCCGTCATCCCTCAGGCTCCAGGCTCCCTCAACTCCACCATGGTCCATTATGCCTCTATCTCCACGCTCTCTCGACTTCCCCATGGTCCGTCATCCCTCACAATCCACCATTGTCCGTCATCCCTCAGGCTCCAGGCTCCCTCAACTCCACCATGGTCCGTCATCCCTCAGGCTCCACGATCCCTCATCTCCACCATGGTCCTTCATCCCTCAGGCTCCAGGCTCCCTCAACTCCACCATGGTCCATTATGCCTCTATCTCCACGCTCTCTCAACTTCCCCATGGTCCGTCATCCCTCACAATCCACCATTGTCCGTCTTCCCTCAGGCTCCAGGCTCCCTCAACTCCACCATGGTCCGTCATCCCTCAGGCTCCATGATCCCTCAACTCCACCATGGTCCGTCATCCCTCAGGCTCCACAATCCCTCAACTTCACCATGGTCCGTCATCCCTCGGGTTCCACGCTCCCTCAAATCCACCATGATCCATCATCCCTCAGGCTCCACGATCCCTCAACTCCACCATGGTCGTCATCCCTCAGGCTCCACGATCCCTCAACTCCACCATGGTCCGTCATCCCTCAGGCTCCAGGCTCCCTCAACTCCACCATAGTCAATTGTGCCTCTAGCTCCTCGCTCTCTCCACTTCCCGATGGTCCGTCATCCCTCAGGCTCCACGCTCCCTCTACGCTACCATGGTTCATCATCCCTCCGGCTACAGGCTCCCTCAACTCCACCATGGTCCATCATCCCTCAGGCTTCACGCTCCCTCAACTCCTCCATGGTCTGTCATCCCTCAGGCTCGATGCTCCTTCAGCTCCACCATGGTACGTCATCCCTCAGGCTCCAGAATCCCTCAACTCCACCATGGTCCGTCATCCCTCAGGCTCCAGGCTCCCTCAAGTCCACCATGGTCCATTATGCCTCTATCTCCACGCTCTCTCGACTTCCCCATGGTCCGTCATCCCTCACAATCCACCATTGTCCGTCATCCCTCAGGCTCCAGGCTCCCTCAACTCCACCATGGTCCGTCATCCCTCAGGCTCCACGATCCCTCATCTCCACCATGGTCCGTCATCCCTCAGGCTCCAGGCTCCCTCAACTCCACCATAGTCCGTCATCCCTCAGGCTCCAGGCTCCCTCAACTCCACCAACTCACCTCAACTCCACCACACACACACCTGTCTATATAAATAACACAGGGGTATCGTTCTACACTGGCAAACAGGGGACTTGTATGATGTCTACCTATACAAGAGGGGACTCGTATATCCTCCAATGGAACTGTGTGTGTCTGTCTTCATTATTATTTTTCTCTCTTCATTGATACTGTCTCTACTTGGTTATGCTTTAGGGTTTATAACAGAAAATAGCTCTTCAAGGTAACGATTTCAAGTCACTTACTTATACAACGAATAATAATTTTATTAATCAAAATGAACCGGGCCCCAGTTGGATGGCACAGAACGACACTAGTTTGGCTGTTTTCACAAACACACTGTAAATATTTTGGAGGTCAATCTTAAAATGTTGACTTGCTGAACTGAACCACCCGTTGTTAACCAGTCATCATCAGTTAACTGACACAATTTGAAAGTTAGATTAAAATTAAATGGAATTCGAATAAATAAGTGTCTGTGACACATTAATCATGGATTTTTGAAAATGACTGTTCGTGTAGTGTGTAATAAAGTTCTAAGTGAATGAAAACATCCTGCAAAGTGTTATATCTGAAAGTGCACTGTATCTATAAAGTTATTGTCTTTCAAAAGTGAGAGTCGACTGAGTCTATGAAATGAATTGCTTTTGAAACAAGTCATTGGCCGTTTCGTAGTGACGTAGATATGAAACATTAGCATATTGACAGTAAATCAGAATAAAGGTGTGTAGGCCTACTCAAATGAACAAAACTAAAGTGCAAAAAATAGTACACGCTTTACACAACATCATTTTTTAACTGAAAACATTTCATGCGTTTTGGCCGTTCATTTACAAGGAAATGCAGTCTTGGGTCCTGATAATGCAAGCTTTTGAAACCGATGCTTTTAAAAAATAAATAAACTGTCTGCACACTTAAATCCTTAAAGCAGATTTA
Organism: Cyprinella venusta; assembly: GCA_038021265.1. NCBI lineage: Eukaryota > Metazoa > Chordata > Actinopteri > Cypriniformes > Leuciscidae > Cyprinella > Cyprinella venusta. Next base: position 3,539,435 of record CM075883.1, read on the forward strand.
ATCATCAAGCTTTCGGTCCTAAGAAAAACGATGCCTTTACCATTTGCATGTAAACTAAATGAATATGAATTTATGAAAATGAATTTAATGAATTAAATTCACTCCACTATGGTCCGTCATCCTTCAGGCTCCAGGCTCCCTCAACTCCACCAGGGTCCGTCATCCCTCAGGCTCCAGGCTCCCTCAACTCCACCATGGTCCGTCATCCCTCAGGCTCCAGGCTCCCTCAACTCCACCATGGTCCATTATGCCTCTATCTCCACGCTCTCTCGACTTCCCCATGGTCCGTCATTCCTCACAATCCACCATTGTCCGTCATCCCTCAGGCTCCAGGCTCCCTCAACTCCACCATAGTCCGTCATCCCTCAGGCTCCACGATCCCTCATCTCCACCATGGTCCTTCATCCCTCAGGCTCCAGGCTCCCTCAACTCCACCATAGTCCGTCATCCCTCAGGCTCCACAATCCCTCAACTTCACCATGGTCCGTCATCCCTCAGGCTCCACGCTCCCTCGAATCCACCATGATCCATCATCCCTCAGGCTCCACGATCCCTCAACTCCACCATGGTCCGTCATCCCTCAGGCTCCACGATCCCTCAACTCCACCATGGTCCGTCATCCCTCAGGCTCCACGATCCCTCAACTCCACCATGGTCCGTCATCCCTCAGGCTCCAGGCTCCCTCAACTCCACTATAGTCCGTCATCCCTCAGGCTCCACAATCCCTCAACTTCACCATGGTCCGTCATCCCACGGGCTCCACGCTCCCTCAAATCCACCATGATCCATCATCCCTCAGGCTCCACGATCCCTCAACTCCACCATGGTCGTCATCGCTCAGGCTCCACGATCCCTCAACTCCACCATGGTCCATCATCCCTCAGGCTCCAGGCTCCCTCAACTCCACCATAGTCAATTGTGCCTCTAGCTCCTCGCTCTCTCCACTTCCCGATGGTCCGTCATCCCTCAGGCTCCACGCTCCCTCTATGCTACCATGGTTCATCATCCTTCCGGCTACAGGCTCCCTCAACTCCACCATGGTCCATCATCCCTCAGGCTTCACGCTCCCTCAACTCCTCCATGGTCTGTCATCCCTCAGGCTCGACGCTCCTTCAGCTCCACCATGGTCCGTCATCCTTCAGGCTCCAAGCTCCCTCAACTCCACCAGGGTCCGTCATCCCTCAGGCTCCAGGCTCCCTCAACTCCACCATGGTCCATTATGCCTCTATCTCCACGCTCTCTCGACTTCCCCATGGTCCGTCATCCCTCAAAATCCACCATTGTCCGTCATCCCTCAGGCTCCAGGCTCCCTCAACTCCACCATGGTCCGTCATCCCTCAGGCTTCACGATCCCTCAACTCCACCATGGTCCGTCATCCCTCAGGCTCCAGGCTCCCTCAACTCCACCATAGTCCGTCATCCCTCAGGCTCCACAATCCCTCAACTCCACCATGGTCGTCATCCCTCAGGCTCCACGATCCCTCAACTCCACCAGGGTCCGTCATCCCTCAGGCTCCAGGCTCCCTCAACTCCACCATGGTCCATTATGCCTCTATCTCCACGCTCTCTCGACTTCCCCATGGTCCGTCATCCCTCAAAATCCACCATTGTCCGTCATCCCTCAGGCTCCAGGCTCCCTCAACTCCACCATGGTCCGTCATCCCTCAGGCTTCACGATCCCTCAACTCCACCATGGTCCGTCATCCCTCAGGCTCCAGGCTCCCTCAACTCCACCATAGTCCGTCATCCCTCAGGCTCCACAATCCCTCAACTCCACCATGGTCGTCATCCCTCAGGCTCCACGATCCCTCAACTCCACCATGGTCCGTCATCCCTCAGGCTCCAGGCTTCCTCAACTCCACCATAGTCAATTGTGCCTCTAGCTCCTCGCTCTCTCCACTTCCCCATGGTCCGTCATCCCTCAGGCTCCATGCTCCCTTTTCGCTACCATGGTTCATCATCCCTCCGACTACAGGCTCCCTCAACTCCACCATGGTCCATCATCCCTCAGGCTTCACGCTCCCTCAACTCCTCCATGGTCTGTCATCCCTCAGGCTCGATGCTCCTTCAGCTCCACCATGGTACGTCATCCCCCAGGCTCCCTCAACTCCACCATGGTCCGTCATCCCTCAGGCTCCAGGCTCCCTCAACTCCACCATGGTCCATTATGCCTCTATCTCCACGCTCTCTCGACTTCCCCATGGTCCGTCATCCCTCACATTCCACCATTGTCCGTCATCCCTCAGGCTCCAGGCTCCCTCAACTCCACCATGGTCCGTCATCCCTCAGGCTCCACGATCCCTCATCTCCACCATGGTCCGTCATCCCTCAGGCTCCAGGCTCCCTCAACTCCACCATAGTCCGTCATCCCTCAGACTCCACAATCCCTCAACTTCACCATGGTCCGTCATCCCTCAGGCTCCACGCTCCCTCGAATCCACCATGATCCATCATCCCTCAGGCTCCACAATCCCTCCACCATGGTCCCTCCACCACGGACTCCACCATGGTCCGTCATCCCTCAGGCTCCACGATCCCTCAACTCCACCATGGTCTGTCATCCCTCAGGCTCCAGGCTCCCTCAACTCCACCAACTCACCTCAACTCCACCACACACACACCTGTATATATAAATAACACAGGGGTATCGTTCTACAATGGCAAACAGGGGACTTGTATGACGTCTACCTATACAAGAGGGGACTTGTATACCCTCCAATGGAACTGTGTGTGTGTCTGTTTTCATTATTATTTTTCTCTCTTCATTGATACTGTCTCTGCTTGGTTATGCTTTAGGGTTTATAACAGAAAATAGCTCTTCAAGGTAACGATTTCAAGTTACTACTTTATACAACGAATAATAATTTTATTAATCAAAATGAACCGGGCCCCAGTTGGATGGCACAGAACGACACTAGTTTGGCTGTTTTCACAAACACACTGTAAATATTTTGGAGGTCAATCTTAAAATGTTATGTTGACTTTCTGAACTGAACCACCCGTTGTTAACCAGTCATCATCAATTAACTGACACAATTTGAAAGTTAGATTAAAATTAAATGGAATTCGAATAAATAAGTGTCTGTGACACATTAATCATGGATTTTTGAAAATGACTGTTCGTGTAGTGTGTAATAAAGTTCTAAGTGAATGAAAACATCCTGCAAAGTTTTATATCTGAAAGTGCACTGTATCTATAAAGTTATTGTCTTTCAAAAGTGAGAGTCGACTGAGTCTATGAAATGAATTGCTTTTGAAACAAGTCATTGGCCGTTTCGTAGTGACGTAGATATGAAACATTAGCATATTGACAGTAAACCAGAATAAAGGTGTGTAGGCCTACTCAAATGAACAAAACTAAAGTGCAAAAAATAGTACACGCTTTACACAACATCATTTTTTAACTGAAAACATTTCATGCGTTTTGGCCGTTCATTTACAAAGAAATGCAGTCTTGGGTCCTGATAATGCAAGCTTTTGAAACCGATGCTTTTAAAAAATAAATAAACTGTCTGCACACTTAAATCCTTAAAGCAGATTTAATCATCAAGCTTTCGGTCCTAAGAAAAACGATGCCTTTACCATTTGCATGTAAACTAAATGAATATGAATTTATGAAAATGAATTTAATTAATTAAATTCACTCCACTATGGTCCGTCATCCCTCAGGCTCCAGGCTCCCTCAACTCCACCAGGGTCCGTCATCCCTCAGGCTCCAGGCTCCCTCAACTCCACCATGGTCCGTCATCCCTCAGGCTCCAGGCTCCCTCAACTCCACCATGGTCCATTATGCCTCTATCTCCACGCTCTCTCGACTTCCCCATGGTCCGTCATCCCTCACAATCCACCATTGTCCGTCATCCCTCAGGCTCCAGGCTCCCTCAACTCCACCATGGTCCGTCATCCCTCAGGCTCCAGGCTCCCTCAACTCCACCATAGTCCGTCATCCCTCAGGCTCCAGGCTCCCTCAACTCCACCATTGTCCGTCATCCCTCAGGCTCCAGGCTCCCTCAACTCCACCATGGTCCGTCATCCCTCAGGCTCCACGCTCCCTCGAATCCACCATGATCCATCATCCCTCAGGCTCCACGATCCCTCAACTCCACCATGGTCCGTCATCCCTCAGGCTCCACGATCCCTCAACTCCACCATGGTCCGTCATCCCTCAGGCTCCACGATCCCTCAACTCCACCATGGTCCGTCATCCCTCAGGCTCCAGGCTCCCTCAACTCCACTATAGTCCGTCATCCCTCAGGCTCCACAATCCCTCAACTTCACCATGGTCCGTCATCCCACGGGCTCCACGCTCCCTCAAATCCACCATGATCCATCATCCCTCAGGCTCCACGATCCCTCAACTCCACCATGGTCGTCATCGCTCAGGCTCCACGATCCCTCAACTCCACCATGGTCCGTCATCCCTCAGGCTCCAGGCTCCCTCAACTCCACCATAGTCAATTGTGCCTCTAGCTCCTCGCTCTCTCCACTTCCCGATGGTCCGTCATCCCTCAGGCTCCACGCTCCCTCTATGCTACCATGGTTCATCATCCTTCCGGCTACAGGCTCCCTCAACTCCACCATGGTCCATCATCCCTCAGGCTTCACGCTCCCTCAACTCCTCCATGGTCTGTCATCCCTCAGGCTCGACGCTCCTTCAGCTCCACCATGGTCCGTCATCCTTCAGGCTCCAAGCTCCCTCAACTCCACCAGGGTCCGTCATCCCTCAGGCTCCAGGCTCCCTCAACTCCACCATGGTCCATTATGCCTCTATCTCCACGCTCTCTCGACTTCCCCATGGTCCGTCATCCCTCAAAATCCACCATTGTCCGTCATCCCTCAGGCTCCAGGCTCCCTCAACTCCACCATGGTCCGTCATCCCTCAGGCTTCACGATCCCTCAACTCCACCATGGTCCGTCATCCCTCAGGCTCCAGGCTCCCTCAACTCCACCATAGTCCGTCATCCCTCAGGCTCCACAATCCCTCAACTCCACCATGGTCGTCATCCCTCAGGCTCCACGATCCCTCAACTCCACCATGGTCCGTCATCCCTCAGGCTCCAGGCTTCCTCAACTCCACCATAGTCAATTGTGCCTCTAGCTCCTCGCTCTCTCCACTTCCCCATGGTCCGTCATCCCTCAGGCTCCATGCTCCCTTTTCGCTACCATGGTTCATCATCCCTCCGGCTACAGGCTCCCTCAACTCCACCATGGTCCATCATCCCTCAGGCTTCACGCTCCCTCAACTCCTCCATGGTCTGTCATCCCTCAGGCTCGATGCTCCTTCAGCTCCACCATGGTACGTCATCCCCCAGGCTCCCTCAACTCCACCATGGTCCGTCATCCCTCAGGCTCCAGGCTCCCTCAACTCCACCATGGTCCATTATGCCTCTATCTCCACGCACTCTCGACTTCCCCATGGTCCGTCATCCCTCACATTCCACCATTGTCCGTCATCCCTCAGGCTCCAGGCTCCCTCAACTCCACCATGGTCCGTCATCCCTCAGGCTCCACGATCCCTCATCTCCACCATGGTCCGTCATCCCTCAGGCTCCAGGCTCCCTCAACTCCACCATAGTCCGTCATCCCTCAGACTCCACAATCCCTCAACTTCACCATGGTCCGTCATCCCTCAGGCTCCACGCTCCCTCGAATCCACCATGATCCATCATCCCTCAGGCTCCACGATCCCTCCACCATGGTCCCTCCACCACGGACTCCACCATGGTCCGTCATCCCTCAGGCTCCACGATCCCTCAACTCCACCATGGTCTGTCATCCCTCAGGCTCCAGGCTCCCTCAACTCCACCAACTCACCTCAACTCCACCACACACACACCTGTATATATAAATAACACAGGGGTATCGTTCTACAATGGCAAACAGGGGACTTGTATGACGTCTACCTATACAAGAGGGGACTCGTATACCCTCCAATGGAACTGTGTGTGTGTCTGTTTTCATTATTATTTTTCTCTCTTCATTGATACTGTCTCTGCTTGGTTATGCTTTAGGGTTTATAACAGAAAATAGCTCTTCAAGGTAACGATTTCAAGTTACTACTTTATACAACGAATAATAATTTTATTAATCAAAATGAACCGGGCCCCAGTTGGATGGCACAGAACGACACTAGTTTGGCTGTTTTCACAAACACACTGTAAATATTTTGGAGGTCAATCTTAAAATGTTATGTTGACTTTCTGAACTGAACCACCCGTTGTTAACCAGTCATCATCAATTAACTGACACAATTTGAAAGTTAGATTAAAATTAAATGGAATTCGAATAAATAAGTGTCTGTGACACATTAATCATGGATTTTTGAAAATGACTGTTCGTGTAGTGTGTAATAAAGTTCTAAGTGAATGAAAACATCCTGCAAAGTTTTATATCTGAAAGTGCACTGTATCTATAAAGTTATTGTCTTTCAAAAGTGAGAGTCGACTGAGTCTATGAAATGAATTGCTTTTGAAACAAGTCATTGGCCGTTTCGTAGTGACGTAGATATGAAACATTAGCATATTGACAGTAAACCAGAATAAAGGTGTGTAGGCCTACTCAAATGAACAAAACTAAAGTGCAAAAAATAGTACACGCTTTACACATCATTTTTTAACTGAAAACATTTCATGCGTTTTGGCCGTTCATTTACAAAGAAATGCAGTCTTGGGTCCTGATAATGCAAGCTTTTGAAACCGATGCTTTTAAAAAATAAATAAACTGTCTGCACACTTAAATCCTTAAAGCAGATTTAATCATCAAGCTTTCGGTCCTAAGAAAAACGATGCCTTTACCATTTGCATGTAAACTAAATGAATATGAATTTATGAAAATGAATTTAATTAATTAAATTCACTCCACTATGGTCCGTCATCCCTCAGGCTCCAGGCTCCCTCAACTCCACCAGGGTCCGTCATCCCTCAGGCTCCAGGCTCCCTCAACTCCACCATGGTCCGTCATCCCTCAGGCTCCAGGCTCCCTCAACTCCACCATGGTCCATTATGCCTCTATCTCCACGCTCTCTCGACTTCCCCATGGTCCGTCATCCCTCACAATCCACCATTGTCCGTCATCCCTCAGGCTCCAGGCTCCCTCAACTCCACCATGGTCCGTCATCCCTCAGGCTCCAGGCTCCCTCAACTCCACCATAGTCCGTCATCCCTCAGGCTCCAGGCTCCCTCAACTCCACCATTGTCCGTCATCCCTCAGGCTCCAGGCTCCCTCAACTCCACCATGGTCCGTCATCCCTCAGGCTCCACGATCCCTCAACTCCACCATGGTCCGTCATCCCTCAGGCTCCAGGCTCCCTCAACTCCACCATAGTCCGTCATCCCTCAGGCTCCACAATCCCTCAACTTCACCATGGTCCGTCATCCCTCAGGCTCCACGCTCCCTCGAATCCACCATGATCCATCATCCCTCAGGCGCCACGATCCCTCAACTCCACCATGGTCGTCATCCCTCAGGCTCCACGATCCCTCAACTCCACCATGGTCCGTCATCCCTCAGGCTCCAGGCTCCCTCAACTCCACCATAGTCAATTGTGCCTCTAGCTCCTCGCTCTCTCCGCTTCCCCATGGTCCGTCATCCCTCAGGCTCCACGCTCCCATGGTTCATCATCCCTCTGGCTACAGGCTCCCTCAACTCCACCATGGTCCATCATCCCTCAGGCTTCACGCTCCCTCAACTCCTCCATGGTCTGTCATCCCTCAGGCTCGACGCTCCTTCAGCTCCACCATGGTACGTCATCCCTCAGGCTCCAGGCTCCCTCAACTCCACCATGGTCCATTATGCCTCTATCTCCACGCTCTCTCGACTTCCCCATGGTCCGTCATCCCTCACAATCCACCATTGTCCGTCATCCCTTAGGCTCCAGGCTCCCTCAACTCCACCATGGTCCGTCATCCCTCAGGCTCCACAATCCCTCAACTTCACCATGGTCCGACATCCCTCAGGCTCCACGCTCCCTCGAATCCACCATGATCCATCATCCCTCAGGCTCCACGATCCCTCAACTCCACCATGGTCCGTCATCCCTCAGGCTCCAGGCTCCCTCAACTCCACCATAGTCCATTATGCCTCTAGCTCCTCGCTCTCTCCACTTCCCCATGGTCCATCATCCCTCAGGCTCCACACTCCCTCTACGCTACCATGGTTCATCATCCCTCCGGCTACAGGCTCCCTCAACTCCACCATGGTCCGTCATCCCTCAGGCTTCACGCTCCCTCAACTCCTCCATGGTCTGTCATCCCTCAGGCTCGACGCTCCTTCAGCTCCACTATGGTTCGTCATCCTTCAGGCTCCAGGCTCCTGTTTAGAGCATAAAATGTATTAAATATGATTTATTATTTTGGTCAGATTAATACTTAAAACAGGAGGGGGGGCAATTTATGGGTAAAAGTGTTTTAATATATACTGCAATTTTGTAAGTAAATGTCTCATTAAAAACAGGGTTTTTTTTTGTTTATTTGTTTTTTTTAAAGGGGCACAAGACAAGAATGCTGTTTTTGTCAAACAGCGACCCCTAGAGTAACTGTTGTGTACTTGTTTTTAACATTACTGTCGTAAATACCACTCACGGAGGGCATGACGTGTTGCATAGTATACAATAGTACATCGTGTTTAATTTGTTGTTTAATGAGATCTATTATATGTTGTTAGTGGTGAGAATTTTCACGTGATTAAATACATATCCCCATGAACTTTAATGGTCCAGAGGAAGAACTTTTGCCATGTTTGTCACAGGTTCTGTGTTCTAATCCTTACTAATAGTATAGTTTATTTTCCTCATCAACACCGATTGTTTATTAGTGGCTGTATTTCAAGCAGGGACATGTTTTTTGTGCATTGGGTTTTGTGATTTCACCGTAATGAGTCTCTCATTCCCCGCAACGGACTGAGCAATGAGCGCGCGTCCGTTTGAATATCACAACAGAACACTGAATCCACTGAAACTGATCGCAGCGGCAACGAGCACTTTGGTCACTTGATTTCAAAAACGACACATTTCAGATCGCCTCTTATTTAACAAACGAAATAAATGAATCTACTAGAGTTACCTGGAGATTTTTTATTTGTTTGTATTGGTACATCCGTGCTGCGAGATGTTTCAATGGGGACATATCACACGCACATCACGGCTATGCTCGCGTCTGACTCCTCGCTCGGTTAGAATGTTCTTTCCTCATTCTCTGTTCCTCCGACAATACTTTCCTAGCTTTCTATATCTTATATGCCGGCACCGCCATGACGATAGTGTGACAAACTCCATCCTTCTCGACTTTGTTCCTGGATTTGTGCAGTGTTACCGTAAAGGAATATGTTACATCGCGAGAGCTGATATCACGCGTTTCTTTCGGGCGGCGAGCCGGCGGCCTGAAACTGCAAGTGCGATTTTTCCGCTCACAGGCACCAGGGGGGGCCGAGACGCCCCCCATTCAACCCGAAATAAGTCATATAACCATTTCAATAACTCTGAAGCTGTTAAATTAAGCTAAAATAACTGCATAGTGTCCCTTTAAACAAGACAAAAATACGGATGAATAAAGTTTGTTTTCTTTATGAAATGTATGCTGAAATTTATGCTGATAATATCGAAACAATAAATGGTATTGCTGTACAACAGTTATTTTGAGTCATTTTAAACAATCTAACCAAATAGATTAAATCACTTACCGGTTACTAAATACAATCATATTTACATTACTACATAATTGTTCTTTCATTACACTGGTGATACATTCATTTAGCTCCAACATGTTTGTGAATCTGGAAGCTAATTAAAATCTTGTCTTCCTTAATGAATCGACATTGAAAAACAGATTTAGCATTTTAAGCAGCTGGTTAAACTTCAGTTATTAAAATGCTTCTCTCCTCCCTCTACTAAAGCAGATCTGAGTTGTCCTTTTTCTGTTTTCATTATAAAAGCATCTGTGAACTCCCAGCTAACAACAAAAAAGCCAACAACAACAAAAAAGAAAGCTTGCCATAATGTCCCCTGAATGGACACTGTGTGGTTAAATGGCTAAAAGGACAATCAAGGGGATGTTCGCAGGACTTTCAGCAGATATTTAGCATTACATTCAAGTTCCTTGAATTAACTTTTTATAAGTTGCTTGTGTAGCTGGTGCTTCAAATAATCCAGAAATCTTAAAATAACAGCAGATCATGTAGATAATGTAATATCAAGAACTCTTTTGTGTCTTTACGCAAAGTGAGAGTAAGAAGGTGGCCGAGATGGGAAAGAACCACGAACCGGCATTCAAACTCAAGCACAACCGCAATACATGACGGGTTCAAAATCAAGAACTTTTTAACATACAAAAACATTAAAGCTCAACTAAAAAGCATTCTATAAAAGATGTTTTGAATTATTGAGAGGAGGTTTGCTGTGAGCGGGTCAGGTTCTTCATGGGCAGTGGCCAGTACAGAGCTTGTGTTGAGAGCTTTCTGAAAGAGATAAAAATGCCGACATTAGCCCCTTTCACACTAGCCTGGGAAAACCCAGACAACTTCCGGCAAATTTAGATTTGCTCTGAAAGTTAGTCCACAGAAATCGCGGCACCAATCAGAAACGTTGGGGCGGGCTTTACGCGATGATGACAACGCCGGGATTTTGAAGCAGATTTTGTAGCCTACATTACAAAGATGGACGCCGCCGTCGAACATCACTCGTTCTAATCAGCTATGGCGTCAGATTTTAAGCGATTTGAACGTTTTCTTTTTGCTAAAAAATGCGGAAAGAACAACACTCACTAGTTGTTTCTCCGCTGGCCGCAGCTCTCCAAACGTCATCTGCTTCATCGCTCTGATTGGTTTTAGGTCTACCCGCGACGTCCGCTGGTGACGCCCCTCTGGAAATGATTTGTCTATGATGCTTTGCCAGACCATATCTCAGTTAAAACTGAGAATGGTCTGGTTTTAACCAGGTTACTTTCAAACTTCAAACCCAGTAAATTACCGTAAAATTGCCAGAAAGACTTTACCGGTAAATTCAAAAATGTGCTGTTCGCACAAGCAACAGCGTTCTGGCTTTTTACCGGTCGCAGACCATTCACACATCAGCTCCAAAATACCGGTAAACTCTGTGATGTCATTCAGTCTGTTACCGGTAAAAGCCAGAACAGTAAACTCCAAAATACCGGTAAACTCTCTGATGATGTCATTAAACGGAAGTTCCTGAAGAAGGCTAGTTATTTGATCATATCTGACAGTATAGCTAACTGTTGTTGACAAATCTCTTCATCTGCCCGGACGAGGAGAAGCGCTTTAGTTTCGGACGTTTGTAAACAGTTCTGAATAAACACGTCATCTGCGTCGTAATTTAATGAATGGCTTCTGATTTGGCCAAATCACTTCTTACGCAAGAGTGTTCTGACCTCGTACGTTGAAAATACCGGTAATCTTTATCCCGTGTTCACACAGCGCATATACCGGTAATTTAGTTACACGTTCAAAATACCGGTAATCTTCATTCCGCGTTCACAGAGCGCGTATACCGGTAATTTAGTTACAACGATGTTACTGGTAAATTGCCAGAACCAACTTACTGATATATTTAAAAAGGTCCTGTTCACACATGATCTGTTACCGGTAATTTACCAGTAAATTATGTGTGAAAGGGGCTATTGAAAATAAAGCTGCACACAAAGTTTTGCTCTTTGAGTAAATCTCTGAAAGTGGTGGGAGGGCGGGGCAACCGGTCACTCACATGAGATCCATCAACAGCAAACCACAACCATCCAATCAATTCTCCAAGGACAAAATCAAGTCCTGCCCTACATTTGTTTTTCATTTGAGAATTAATTTCAATCAGAAATACTGTAGGTCACAATAGACTTGCGCAACTTCTGTCAGTGGGTTAAAGGGTTAGTTCACCCAAAAATGAAAATTATGTCATTAACGACTCACCCTCATGTCGTTCCAAGCCCGTTCATCTTCGGAACACAGTTTAAGATATTTTAGATTTAGTCGGAGAGCTTTCTGTTCCTCCATTGAAATTGTATGTACCTTATACTGTCCTTGTCCATAAAGACAATACAGACATCATCAAAGTAGTCCATGTGACTGGGTTAGTTTGAATTTTTTGAAGCATCGAAAATACTTTTTTGTCCAAACATAGCAAAAACAACGACTTTATTCAGCATTGTATTCTCTTCCGGTTCTGTTGTCATTACTCGTTCACGATTCCAATGACGCTGCTGACGTGTTATCTTGTGCGCCAGAGCTTCATTTACAGTCTGATGGAGACGCGCGCTGTATTCAAGATTTTCTATATTGTTTGTATTGCAATATTTTTTAAAAATGGTTCGTAAGTGTGCATGTCGCGGATGTCCTAATCGGGCGCACAAGATAACACTTCAGCAGCGTCATTGGAATCGTGAACGAGCAATGACGACAGAACCGGAAGAGAACACAATGCTGAACAAGACAAAGACAAATAAGACAAATAAGCATAATTGTATGTCAAATTAAATGTATCTCATTTTAACCCTCATGTCGTTCTCTTCAGTCATTTTTTGACTTTTTTCGGAATAGTACGAAACTAGTACGAAGGTTTTGGCACTTGCTATGTGAAAAAAAAAATCAGGAACATGATTCAAACAAGTTAAATGGTCCTGTAAAAATTAGTCACATTGTGGACCTGGCGGTCAAACATTTCCACATTGGAAATGAATGCGATATTAATTTCATCTAGTGGAAACTTTTGGTACTGCGGCCAAACGAAATCTGACTGAAAGCTCAAATTTTTAGCACAACTTGTTTAGATTTCTTAATTAGATTTATTTCGATTTTATAATTGAAAATAGTAAAAAAAAAAATAGTAAAAAATAGTATTTTTGCACATTTTTCATAATAAAGAATGTAAAATTCAGAAACTTTTTTGAAGTTCACTTTTTAAAAGTTTTTTCACTTCAGCAATAATCTGCCAAGTGTCAATCAAACTTAAGTCTGTTCTCTAAAGCATTATTCAGGTCAATGCTCAGAAAGTGAATAAATGGATTATAAATAAAGTGTAAATAGCAAAAAAACAATATCGAATTTAATTTTATTGAAAAAGAAATCCGGACATTTTTGACCCATTCGCGAAGAGCACCAGAGGATGTGAATAGCTTTTACCGAAAAAAAAAAAAAATTGATATAGCGCATTGCTCTTGCTGTGGACAGGCCCTCACACCTGTCTTACCGGCCGGCGTCCTGTGAGCTGAAGTGTGTGAACGGCAGCGTTTTGAGCTATCAGCAGCAGCACAAACAGCCTGTACAAGCAGAGACAAGAGCAGGATGATGGAGTGAAAGGGGTGAGAGGAGGACAACGGACCAGAAAGCGGTGTGCTGAAGGCTGCTGTACGTTTGGGGGAGGTGATTCATGAGAGAGGAGCTGATGAAGGGAAGGGAGCATAAACAGAAGCTCAGCTCAGTGTGCTGGAACTTGTAGTATCTCAGCACGTTTGGCTTTTGTCACATTCTTCATTAACTTCATTAACAGATGAGCAGCGGTGATTAGGAGCCGCTTCCCGCTGATTCAGCTCCTGCACGCGCGCACACACACGCACACACCTCGCCGCTCATGTCACACATGGGGGCTGTTGAGCCAGATGACACACTGTATCACATAACCGCATGAGTGAACTCACACACACACACACACACACACACACACACACAAAGCACCATTGAAATGTTTGCACATGCTTTGCAGAACAAATCTTGGCTTTGTCTGTATTGATTAACTTTGGTTAATTCACACTTAATTAGTCTCTTCAAACTGAACCGTTCCTAGATTACTAACGTCATGCCCATAACTGATGACCTTTGACCTGTGGAGGATTTGTGAGTGTGTGAGAGAGTTGATTTATCTGGACAACCTGGAAATGTAATGAAATTGATATTTCCAGATTTTGAAAAAAAAATGATGGAAATGAACATGATTTTAAAAAGTCAAAACTTAGGAAAAATCATTATAAAACGTAATTTATGCCTGTGATCAAAGCTGAATTTTCAGTATATATATAAACTGTTTCAATTTGTTCTCTTGTAAATTAAACAGCACATCTATCTTCTCCTCAACAGTGACAATAACACTAGCTTAGCAAACACCACAATTACTTAAAGGGATAGTTCACTTTGAAATTAATTTTTGATATGTTTTAGCTTACCTCAAGTGCATCCAAGATGTAGGTGTCTTTGTTTCCACAGTAGTTTCAATTTTGATATTTTAGGTCAAACTGTTCTTGTCAGTCATATAATGCAGGTCTATGGTCACCACATCAAAGAGCATGCACAGAGAAGTCCAGATTAAACATGATTTAATGACTCGTAAATGTAAGTACACACTGATGGCCTAAGGCACGAAACGAGCGGTTTGTGTGAGAAAACAAACAGTATTTATAGCGTTTTACCTCTTGTAACCACAGCCACGTCCTGATCTGAGAGCGTGGGCGCTTTGGTCTGCGCAAACGGCAGAAAGCGCCGGAAGTGATCTCTCGCGCGGTTGCGGAAAAAAAAATCAACGTTGTCTGTTGATACATCAAAATCATCTTCCATTGCGATTTTGTGTATATCTGTCACGATTCCTGTCTTGTGTTTTCCTTGTCTTGTGTGGACTTTAGTTATTTCCTGTTCCGTGCCATGTTTTGTAGTCCTTTGTAGTTTTTCTTGTTGATTAGTTCCCCCAGGTGTTTCTGATTTGCCACGCCTACTTGTTTCCTTGTTTAGCTTGTTTGTCTGTGTATTTAAACCTCTGTGCTTCAGTTGTTGGGAGTCGGTCGTTGTTTAATGATATGCTGTTTTGTGTTCCCTGTTCTGAGTTTATCCTGTTTTATTTTATTTGTTTGGTGGATTATTTCATTTTCATTTCATTTCATTTCTTTATTTATTTGTAAGGGGACAGTGTACATTAATAAACATATAGGCAATGTAAATGTACCCGAGTTAGCTAAAAGGAGCTAATTTTCATCGGTGGTCCCCCAGCCAGATGTAATAATGGCAACCTTAAAAATAATCACAGGTATAAAATCATAAGATAGAATTACGTACAAAACATTATGATAAAGAAATACAATTTATGTAAAATAATTATTATACCAATAATAATACAGTTAAATGCTTGCAGAAGGCATTAGTGCCTGCAAGTTTGGCTCTCTACAAGCCATTTTTTTGCATTCTTTTTGAATGAAAAGAATGACAAAGACTCTCTAATGCTTTCAGGCACTGTGTTCCATTGCTGAGCTGCTCTTACGGAGAAGACAGCCTGACCAAAAGCTGTTTTTCTCCTGGAGATGATACAGTTTTCCCTTACTGCCCCTCTAGTTACCCTGACCTCACTAGACCTGAAATGTATGAGTTCACATAATGGGGGAGGTGCTAAACCATGTCTGATTTTATAAATTAAACAGATGTTTTTAAATTTAATGAGATTGTCCCAGGTTAATAACTAATATTTCCTCAAGACACTACAATGGTGATGATGGTATGTTTTTTTATCCAATATTTTTAATGCCTGTTTGTATAATGTTTTTAATGGTTTTATTGTTGTAGAATGAGTATTGGACCAGCTTATTATACAGTATGTTATATGGGATAAAATCATAGAAAAGAAATATAATTTAGCAGCTTCGATTGAAAGATAATCTCTGATGAATCTGAAGTTTGCTAAACTAAACTTAATCCTATTAACGATTTTTTTTACGTGAGTTTTGAAGTTGAGATTTGAATCTAAATGTAATCCTAAATATTTGTATTCAGTGACGACCTGTAATCTTTTTCCAGATAATAAAATTTCGGGTTCAATATTTATATTGTTTTTTGAAAAAATCATAGTAACTGTTTTGGATATGTTTAATTGCAGACAGAATTGCTCAAGCCAGGTTGAGATCAGAGACATGGCCTCTGTTAGTTTTGAGGCAACTTCCTCGTTGGATTTTCCATAGGCTAGGATAACTGTATCATCTGCATACATCAAGGTGTCACAGTTCTTACACACAGTTGGTAAATCATTGATATATATACTAAAAAGAATTGGACCTATAATTGAACCTTGTGGAACACCAGTTGATAAAGTGCTTGCGTTTGGATTCCCTCTCCGCTTCATCCTTCCCTCAGCATTACAATATCTAAATATGTTTAGATCTTCACAGTGAAGGGTAACTCTTCCGAAATGTAAACAATGAGTGACGTACACGCGCGAGAGAGATTACTTCCGGCGCTTTCACGTGCCTTCAGATCAGTTGGACGTGGCTGTGGTTACAAGAGGTAAAAACTATTTAAATAATGTTCGTTTTCTCACACAAACCGCTCGTTTCGTGTCTTAGGCCATCAATGTGTACTTACATTTACGAGTTATTAAATCATGTTTAATTTGGACTTCTCTGTGCATGCTCTTTGAGGTGGTGACCATAGACCTGCATTATATGACTGACAGACAACAACGGTTTGACCTAAAAATATCAAAATTGAAAATACTGCGGAAACAAAGACACCTACATCATGGATGCCCTTGAGGAAAGCTAAAACACACCAAAAATTAATTTCAAAGTGAACTATCCCTTTAAAGTAATTCTTTTTTATCACACTTACTGTACATTTTCTGTCATCCACCCATCATGTGTTCAGTTTGAAGCTGCTGTTCTGGGCCGATCCATGAGAGCTTCAGACTTTGATGTGTGTGTTACACACTGCTCTCATCACTGCTGCCGTCTAATGGGGACAACCAAAATAAAGGTATTAAATATGTAAGGTGTCTTCTGGGCATCACTGTCTCTCTCTCTCTCTCTCTCTCTCTCCTGCCCATGTTTTGTTTTTGTTGTGTTGTTTCCAGACACATCTGTAGACTGATGGCCTGTCAGCTAAAGGTATCCAGACGTTCAGCCATAAACGAGTGCGCATGGCACCCTCATCATCCAATAAAGTTCTCGTAAACAAAAATCATCTTTTAGTTTGCATTTTCCTTCCAGACAGCGCACACACACACATACACACCAAAGGCTTTTTTGTCACTTGTCTGTACTCGCACGTTTACTGCAATGTCCTCTAAACTACGGTACACGCAAATGCAAATTTCCCTCTGTTCTGACAAATTAATTTTACCTCTTTCATCCCCCCCCTCTCTCTCACTCCTTCTCAATCATCCTCTTGGGCTGAAGAGGAGCAGGACTTGACCATCTGGAGCTGTCGGAACGATATTGTTTAATTTGTCACATGATTAAGTGCTTGTTTCTCAGAGAGCATGAGGTCTCTCCAAGAAAATAAAGACAAAAAAAATGAGCAATTAAAGTAAAGGAAAAACTGCTTAAGCAGAAGATGCCTTCGTGTCTTTTGACACTTAAACTCATTTACACTTTCTCTGATGTTCTGGCATGGCATCAGTCATAATGACGTGTCTTATAACTACATGGGGTGAGAGTTGAGGTTTTGCTGAACTCTTGGCGCCCGCGAATTACAAGCAATTAACACACCGAAATAAAATGGAGCTACAACTTTACTTCTAGAAGTTACTTTTAAATCTAGGAATGTTATAAAAGATGATGTCTGACATATTTGTTATACGGTATTAAACATATTTGCAAATGACATCAACATGTAATAAAAAAGTAAAGTATGCATAATTACAACCCAAAACAAACCCTAAGCATAACTCTATAAGTACATGTTGTTCATTATTAGTAATTACTTAAGTACAATGAAACTAAGTCATCTTAACATTAAGTGTAAACTTACATTCATTTATTTGAATAAAAAGAATGTTTTATCAAGGTGGAACACATTCTGAGATTGTAACAGAAAAAATACCTAACTTAAAAAAAAAATAAAATGTGATGTTTTGTGTATTAGCTAATATCATTCCAGATTGCCAAATGTTCCAACTCTTATTGTATTAATGCAGTAGTTCACTTTCAAAAAAACTTTTGCTGATAATTTACTCACCCCCATGTCATCCAAGATGTCCATGTCTTTCTTTCTTCAGTCGAAAAGAAATGAAGGTTTTTGATGGAAACATTCCAGGATTTTCTCCATATAATGGACTTCAATGGGAACCAAACGGTTCAAGGTCCAAAAGACACTTTCAGTACAAACTGTTCAAAGGGCTTTAAACGACACCAGACGATGAATAAGGGTCTTATCAAGCGAAATGATCGCTCATTTAATAAATGAATAACAAAGTTTAAGTTTTATAAGCTCAAATGCTCACATCAAAATGCATCGAAATAAACAAATCTTTTTCTGAGTGAATTTGTTCGTTTCGTTCGTTCGTTCGTTGAATGAACCAAATGACTCGTTCAAAAAAAGTCAAAGAAAAATTTTGATGAATGAGTTCGAACAGGAGAGTCACAAACGCGCATCACAGAACAGAGCAAGGCAAGCATTCAAGCTTGTAAAAGTATTTATTTATTAAATGAGTGATTGTTTCGCTTGATAAGACCCTTATTCATCGTCTGGAATTGTTTAAAGCCCTTTGAACAGTTTGCACTGAAACTGTCTTTTGAACCTTGAACCGTTTGGTTCCCAATAAAGTCCATTATATGGAGAAAAATCCTGGAATGTTTTCATCAAAAACCTTAATTTCTTTTCGACTGAAGAAAGAAAGACATGGACATCTTGGATGACATCTTGGACTCTTTTAATATACGTTACTTGTCATGTTTGGGGTCAGTAAGGTTTTCAAAAGTGACAATAAAGACATTTATAATCTTACAAAATATTTAGGTAACACTTTACTTGAAGGGGTGTTCATAAGACTGACATGACACCTTCATAACATGTCTTGAAAATGAAGGAGGGTTTATGCATGTTTATGGCAACTGTCATTAAGAGTCTTTCGCTCAATAATGACATTAAAAATGCAAATATGACATTGTTTGAGATGTCTTTGTTATGACACCTTGACATAGACCAATACATCATAACCTGTCAGTGTCATGACAACTTGACATTAAATGAAGTTAAACTGTCATGTGGTTGGCTTTGACATTGGCTGTCATGAGGCATTATAACTGTGTCGTGAATATTTTTCGTGACCTCAACTACAGTGGTACTAATTGAATTTGTCATTAAAAAGTTATAATGGCTTCATGATGGCCAATGTCAAAACCAACCACCTGACAGTTTAAAGGGATACTCCACCTTTTTGGCTCATTTTACAACTCCCCCAGAGTTAAACAGTTGGGTTTTACCGTTTTCAAATCCATTCAGCCGATTTTATGATTTTTAGAAGAATATCAGTAACCAGACAGTTTCTGGTCTCATTGACTTCCATAGTAGGGAAAAAAAAATACTATGGAAGTCAATGAGACCAGAAACTGTTTGGTTACTGATATTCTTCTAAAAATCATAAAATCGGCTGAATAGATTCGAAAACGGTAAAACTCAACTGTATAACTCTGGAGGAGTTGTAAAATTAGCCTATCTCCAAAAAAAGTGGAGTATCCCTTTAATGTAATGTTCACCAATAAAGCTAGTTGGTTTCTTAAGTTTGATCATTAATCTGCTATGTCATGTTTATGACAGGTTGTGTAGTCTTAGTAATGTCAAGTTATCATGACAAAGACACTGACAGGTTATGATGTATTGGTTTATGTCAAGGTGTCATAACAAAAATGTCATAACTGAGCGAATGACACTTATGACAGTTGTCATAAACATGCATAAAACTTCCATATTCATGGTTATGAAGGTGTCATGTTAGTCTTATGCACACCCCTTCAAGTAAAGTGTTACCAATATGTCTATTACAAATAAATAGAGAATCCTGAAACCTGGATCACGGTTTCCACAAAAATATGAAGCAGAAACTGACAATCAGAAATGTTTCTTGAGCATCAAATCAGAGTGATTTCTGAAGGATCATGTGACACTGAAGACTGCTGAAAATACAGCTTTGTTCACAGCAATACTTCACAATACTACTGTTTTTACTTGATTTTGGAAATAAATACCGTCTTTGTGTAAAAAAAAATCATACTTTTGAACGGTTCTGTATAACAATACTCATTGAAACCTGGTGATAAATATACTGGGATTCTGATCCTAAAGATTAAAAATAATGCATAAATGCAAATGAAATCCATGCGTTGAATTAATCTAATCGGAGTGCTTCAGAAGCGCAGGCTTGAGTAAAAGAGAAACTATTTATCTCTGTGTGTATATCCATCTTCATGAATGACAGGCTGTGCTAAACACAGAACATAATTTGTACTTTTAATAGCACTGCCTTCTATTTCTCTGACGTGCCTTAATCAATAACCAGAGCTGTCCCTGGCCACGCTTGGCGACCGTTTTTATTAATTTTACAAGTCTCACTAACTAGGTGTCTGATATGGAGATGCATCTCACACCAGATAATAGACAGGCTGGATTGATAGGTTCATTCTGAAGCCTCTCTCTCTCTGTCATCTCATGATTTAAGACGGAGCGAGACACGTTCTGTCTTTCTGTCCAGAGCACGTGCAGCTTGAAAAATACAGATGCAAATAAAGGAGCAAAGTAAATAAATAAACATTTTAGAATATGATAAAGGGGTTTGTTAGTGAACATGCAGAAGTGTGATTCTGATTTAGATTTTCCCCTCCCTAATAATCACATAAAAAGTGACCTGGGGTCAGTTGCAGAAACATAGCCCTTATGTTAAGACTGAAGTAGTCTGACCTGTCAGTTAGTTAGGGGTTATCAGTCTTACTTGTCAGAATGAAATTAGAGAAATCCACCCTGACTTAAAAGAATATTGAACAGTCTTGTGGTTGCCAGAACTTTACAGTCAAAAATGTGATAGCAACATTATTGGTTTTACAGACTTAGCTTAAACTTTACAGTAAACCATATTTCATTATATGATATAATATTAAGTTACCAACCTATTGAAGTATTGGTATCTGTTTTGTACCACTGAAATACACTGATAACCAACAATCACATGATCAATCAAAGTTCATCACAAGCAGCTCCACAAGAAAGTTAATATACTTATAGAAGCTGCACAGTGTCATTCACACAAACACTAAACACCATCATGGTAACACACATGAAATTACAAAAAATTCAATAAACAACACTATAATTTAACAAAAAATACAATGTAACATAAAACCCTAATGTACATAACTGAAAAAAAAAAGAAAACTATGAGGAAACAGTTATTTCAACAAATATAATATCAAGCGAATGTCAATTTATGGCTTTTCACTGTACAATGAGTTGTTCTTTTTCTTTTTCAGTTGTTCTTTTTATTAGTGTACTTAATACAAGAAGTATTCCTAAAAAAATGTACTTGAACATTACTTATACTTAATGAAATGAACTTGAAGTAAACACATTTTTTGTGAGGGTGCCTATCTGATGTACAGTATTTTAAACCAATGTAAAGGAGTTGCTAATGAATTTTAGGATTAAAAAGGTTACTCACTTTAGATTAGTTCACAGAAAACAGGCTACTAATTGAATGCCTGTTCACACAAAGGAAGATATAGATAACTATAATGCTAACAATAAAGATATAGGGTAACACTTTATTTTGATACACTTTAGACATTCAACTAGCTATAAGTAACTTTGCCACTACACATCAACTAACTATCATTAGAGTATTAGTAGACAGTTTGCTTAATATCTGCTAACACTTTATTTTGTTGATCCCCCAACAGACATTCTACTGACTATAAGTAACTTAGCAACTACAAGTCAGCTTGTTCTCCTAACCTGAACCCTAACACCTAACCCTAACAGTCTACAACAGTCTACTAATACTCTAATGACAGTTAGTTGACATGTAGTTGAAAAGTTACTTATAGTTAGTAGAATGTCTAAAGTGACAATCGAAATAAAGCGTAACCAGATATAGTTCAAAGAGTCCACACCACAATGGTAATGGCATGTATAGTGTAAACGATTTTTTCCAACTGATAAACAATAAAAACATTGACAGCCAATCAGAATCCATCCGACTTTGAAGAACTCAAGCATTTAAAGGCGCCATCTGCCAAAAAAAAATCAAATCATACTCCATATTCCACACCAGATGGGGGCAGTATACCTCCAGAAAGTGAGTTGTGCCACGGCCGTGTGCACTCTCACGTCTTCAAACAACACGAGCGCTGTTTTGCTCTCTAGCTCTCCCTCGCACATATTAATCAAATCTTGACAAGATAGTAAAAGGTCTCAGACGCCTGTCTCAAATACAAGCATTTCGACGATAAGGGAAAATAAAAGCTTGGGCTAATATTTGAAGTTTTACGGTATTCGTTTTGCTCATATTATATTTTTATTGTTAGTTTGAATTAATTTGACAGATGTTGACCAAGCTAGCTGCATTCAGTGCTGCCAACTCTCACGAATTCACCGTGAGACACGCAATCGACACGTTTCACACGCCACACATCGGGTTTGTCACGCACAGAAAAGGACACTGAGACCGACAGACTAGACAGAGCAGGTTAGATATGATATATAAAAAAAATCTCAGCTCTCAGATTCTGTCAATTTTATTACGCAATTCAAACAATAAATACCGTTTTGGCGCTTGTAAATGTTACACGACAGATCCCTAGCGCACATGAACCGAACACGAACACTGTTGAAAGATAAAGTATGCTACAACTTACCAAAATATATTCCTCATGCATAATATCGACCAATAATTTTTTGAACTCTTCCCTGAACTGAAATGTAGTAGTAGGCTGTACTTTCTACACGACTGACATCAGGTTGAAGTACACCCACAAGCCATGCGAGTTACTCGTGTATTGCCGTTTGGCTAGTGGTTGTGTTGCCCGCCCGCATACCGCCTCCCATGGCCGAAACTGGTATTACGACACCTGCTGGGCCGGGGCTAGTCATTTAGCATGCTAATTCAGGTTAATATCTCTGCAGCACTATAACTTCTCACTTTTTAATGACATCATCAACCTTATTTCTTCTCATTCTTTTGATGCGTGTAGCTAATTTTTTGGATATTTTAACCTCAATTCTTACACATGGCGCATTTAAAGCGGCAGACGAAAAAACGGTTGAATACAGAATGATATCGTCCACTGCAGTAGATGTTAATATGTTAGTCACCGCAGTCTCATCCCAAGACGTCATATAACTGACGTTTTGGGACGTCTTTTGACCATACGTCAATATTCGCCTTTTTAGGGCCCCCTTAAACGTCGGTAGATGAGGTTATGGGATCCTAACTCTACCCCAGACCTAAACCTACCCCTAAACCTAACCAGTCACCTAACTGACGTTAAAGGTAAAGCGTCAGTTGTATGACGGCCCGGGATCTACCGTTGTATGATCTACCGACGTTTAAGGGGGCCCTAAAAAGGCGGATATTGACGTATGGTCAAAAGACGTCCCAAGACGTCAGTTATATGACTTTTTGGGATGAGACTGTGTTATTATAGTATACAGTAGTCATTATTCCCAGTGTGAACGGGCTTTTACTGTATACTTATACAGGGCTTAAAGTGAAAAAAATTCTTCTGACTGAAATTTTTTTCAGGCCAAGTCATATTCCTGTAACTTTATTTAAATAGTCGAGACCAATAGCGTTTTAAGGAGAGATGTTTAAAAGCGATCTAATATTGCCAGTTTGCGTAATTTAAAAGCTATTTTAATCTATGAAAAACAATTACTTATCTTGACAAATAATCAACCACATAACTTTTCAGTGCATGTTATTTATCTTATGAGACCAAACAATGCTAAACTATATTAATATATAGTTTGTGCCATGGCAAATCGTTTTGGCTGAGGGCAAAGTTAAGTTCTATAACTTTATTATGTAGGCTATTTAACTTTAACTTTGTAGCCTATTAGAGAGCTGACTTATGTTTAACTGAATAGTTTGCTTTATTTCTCATTGTATAGCTTATTATAGCCTACCTATTAGGCTACTTATACTTTTGAACGGGATGTTATCATTAAAACTGACTTAACAAAAAAGACATGGTTGTGTAATTTTATATATTCTAAAATATATAAAATATTATTTTACTATGCATTCTCTTCACTGTATGTGTACGCATAATACAATAAAACGATACAACCCTGTCTGTTTGTTAAATGTCAGTTTTAATGATAAATAATGTTTCATATTTTTAAAATGAAAAAAAAAAGAAGCAGGTTTTAACTATATTTCGTGTTGTTATAAATATATGATAATCAATGTGCGTTGCCAGAACCACATTTTTGTGGCCATTTATATGTTTATGATAATAATTATGTTCATTTATAAATGAAAAGAGGCAGAGTTGATGACCGGAGTAGCCGCGTGCTGAGGCCCTGTTTACACGAGAACGCTCGCGGGTGAAAACGTAAAAATATTTTATCGGATGTGCCTTTCGTTTACACGGCGAGGGTGTTTTTGAGACTCAAAAACGCAAAAAAGTGAAACCACCCTCCAGAGTGGAAATCTTAAAAACGCTCCACCGTCGCGTTCCCGTGTAAACGGTAAAAACGCAAAAGTCTGCTTGACACTGAAGGTTGTACGCAGGCACGTTGACTTGGTGTTGTTGTAGTATGCACTCCTAGCCGCCTGAAGTGCTTACTACATTGAATTTCACACTTTTGCGTCTCCATTTGCACGTGGATTTCCCACACGAAACAGTCGTCTAAACGCAGAATTTAAAAAAAGATGATGCAACGCCACTTTTGCGTCTTCTCTTCAGAATCGTTTCCGTGTAAACATAGCCGATAAAGAACGCGCTGTTAGCAGCGTCCTCTCGTCTTCGGGAGTTTGTTCTACCGAGTCGAACTTGGCAAGTCCGAACTACCAAGGACGCAAGTCCGAAGTTTGCGTATTTGGTATTGAGAAACGACCAATATTGACCCGCGTTCTGTTTTCTATCATGGGACCGCAGCAAACGAGCGGTAGCCTCGCCTGACAAGATTGAGTGTAAAGGGAGCAGTTTTTCCGTGAGCGGGAATTGGAAAAACCGGAGTGGACCATCAGCAAAGTGATTACAGAATGCTTAAGGGGGTCGCACACCGGACGCGCAGCGCCGCGCCGCGTCGCGTCTAGGACAACTCAAGGTATCGCACACCGGACGCGCACTTTCTCATTAGTGTATGGCCAGCAATATTGTAATGTTTAATGACAGGAAATGAAGATAATGTCTGTTCTATGTTATTATTGTACTGCACAATTAAATACAATCGCTGCTGAGTCTGCAATCTGAAAACTTTACCTCAGAGCATCCATTAACTGAATGAATTGAGAATCTCACCTGAAAAATCCAATAACATTCAGCAATTGTCATTCAAGCAGCGGATTTCTGTAAATGAATGCAAAACCAAATGTATATTACAGCATAGTGCGAAGTCAGGATCCATCAGCAACGATTTGAGTCAAAAATAATTAAAATTTTATATAAACTATGTAAATGGCGCTCTGTGGCGCTGCAGGGTTTTGAACACGGTCCTGAGCCGTTGCTGGGCGCCGCGGACAGACGCCGAATGGCGCCGCCGGTGTGTGTACACTCATAGAGAATAATGTGTTCGAATTTTAAAGACGTGGCGCTGCGCGACGCGGCGCGGCGCGTCCGGTGTGCGACCCCCTTTAGAGTGGAACGTGCTTTCGCTCCACTCCAGGCTTTATCACATCCCCCCTCAGCAGGGTGAATACGCATCATCTTTCCTTAATTTAAGACCTATTCAAACTAAAATTAAGACATTTATCACACTATTTGCGAAATGAAAGCCTATTTACGGCCTTAAAATTATGAAAAGTTAATTTAAGACTTAAGGACAGACGGGAACCCTGCAATTGACGGATATCCGTCCTAGACTCGCTGCAATTAACGGAAATCCGTCGTAGCGACGGAGAACTTTAACCCCTGCTTATAACGTATTACCAGTGCATTTAGAATGATAATAGAATAAATGTGTTATCTTATCTTGTTGTTGATGTTATCTGATGAAACACTCACCTTTTCTGTTTGGCAATAGCACCAGATTGCTGAAGAAGCCTATTAACCTCAGTTTCTGCCACAACACGACTTTAACAGAAAACAATGCATCCCTATGGAGCGTTTCACACTGAGTGTAAAGCTGGTCTGCAAGGAACAAAAATAGCTACAGCAGCAGCTAAAAAAGTCATATTTACATGTAGCTTTCTTTCCATGTAACTTACAGTGAATTCACGAAATACATTTGGTCATTCGCCATGGATCAAACTCATGATGTCATTGCTAGCACTGAGAAAATCGTGAAAATGTTTCATGTGTTTAGCATGATTTCAGGTATGCAAAGCGATTGCAGATTCAAAATGCTTTTCGTTTAAAGCTCCAATGTTGCGAGAAGTCGACAAAACTGAGTGGACTCACTTGTGCAACATTTTCTTGTCTTGCCCCATCGTAAAAGTGAAGCTGGACTGTGTACCTTAATGAGAACGTTAACTTAATTATTAAGAGAGGCACTGCAACTTCCTCGTGTTAATGTGAAGTTTAGTCAATTGCTCTATCGCCAAACAAGGCAGTTTGAGTGCAAGCAATAGAAATGGCCTAACATTTCAAAATATCACAATAAATACGATGCCAGATTCAGTTGGAGTGCTCCTTGCCGGCCTCATGTGGCATATTAGAGGTCCGATAGCTTATAGGTCAGCGATCTCTTCAACTGAGGGAAGGCATGTTTGCTGACTATGGACATTTGTGTATTGAGGAAGTATGTTCTCTGAGTTTCTGTGGCACCTTTCATGACAGTGATTACGCAATCTGTCTAATAAGCAGAAATAACTCATTTACACTGAACCCCTCCAACCCCTCGGCTGCCTCTGTTGTGTGATGACTAATTACTGCGTTTCAACAAAATGAGCAGGTTGTAAAATTCTGTGCCATAGCTAAATTAAGCAGAATTTTGGTATGTAAGTCCAACAAAGTCACAAATGATTTGGTCTCAAAAGCTTAGGCGTAACATGAAGTTCGCAGTACGTGAGCAGCAATTGGGCCTTGGGTAAGTTGTGTCAAAAGGGAGGCCCACTGTCTTAGACTTTGAAAACCCCTGGTCTAAACAAAGCAGACGACCAGAAAATATTTACTATGTAATAAGCAATTAGCAATATGGACCCAGTCTCAAAGGAATTGTTCATCATTTACGTACTCCCCTCTTGTCCTGCTAAACTTATATGTTGTTATTTTTGCTAAGGAAAATATAAGGAGAGGCCTGGAAGCTTCAGGCAGCTCTTTTCCATTTGAATAGTACAGGGGTGTCTGACTCCAATCCTTCTTTTAGCTCCAGGAGTTTAGCTCCAACCTGCCCCAAGACCCTTGCTTGAGGCTACATCTAGGCTAACAAATCTTTTTCCGAGTCAATTCGTCCGTTTTGTTAGTGGAATTAAACAAATGACTCGGAAAAAGATTCGTTCATTTTGATGAATGAGTTCGAACAGGAGTATCCCGATCGTTTCGCTTGATAAGACCCATATTCATTGTCTGGAATTGTGAACAGTTTGCAGTTTGTACTGAAAGTGTATTTTGGACCTTGAACCGTTTGGTTCCCATTGAAGTCCATTATATGGAGAAAAATCCTGGAATGTTTTCATCAAAAATCTTAATTGACCTTTCGCCGGCCCCTCCCACAAAACGGCCATTATCCAATCACACATCATAGCAACCGTTACTGTGTGAGCTGTTCCGTCAAACAGTAAGCGGTGCGCCCACGGCGTTTGTAAATCGGAGACAAGTTACCCCGAGAGATTGTCTGAAAAAGTTGTGTTTTTTCCCTTTCCAAAGCCCAAAACACAACGCGAGCGGTGCCTAAGATGTATTAAACAGTGTGGACGCCCCAATTCCAGTTAAATGTGCCGAACATGGTTAACTCGCGTGCAGCGTGCGTGAGACTGAGATTAGTCAAAGAAGCACGGAGAAAGCAGATCAAAAGGATCCACAAAGGACTTAAATTTTCTAAAGGGTTGTTGTTAACATAGGCTACCATGATATTCTCGGGGAAAATGAGCAGCAGTCAGCTAAGTTAGCAGTGCAGCACCGTAGACTACAGTTTAGAGGAGTGCACGTTCGCAACGGGGAAAGCATGAAGCTTACTTGACAACATCAGTTCATATATCAATATCGTAACGAATAGAAATAACCTTAAATAATGTATGGTTCTCTGCCTCTTTCCGTCTCTTATGCTTAACGTTAGTTACTTTTTAAACAAGAAAATCGCATTCAGCATGACACGCAATCGGTTGCTGTGGTAATGAACAACCTGCTTGTTAAAGCGAATGTGTACCTCCTGTATCGGAGGCAAAATGAATAAATATGCAGCGCAAGTTATATATTTCTAACTCCAAACAATTAGCCACTGAACTAGTTTATAAAATCTTCAAGGCTGTGCTGGTTGCATTTGAGGTAGCATGGTCATGGTCATGCATTTTCTGATTGTGCTTGAGACTGGTACCGTATAACCTGACTCCGCCAGATGGATTTGCTCCGCATATCCATCTGGAAACCTTCCGTTGAAGTAGTTTTGGGAAGGGGCGAAAATACTGGTTAGCTGATTGGCCTATGTTGGTGAAAGACGGGCCAAATCAACCAATCAGATCAACGAAGCATATGACGTACTAACAGAGCGAAACCAGTCGGGAGAAGAGCAAAAACATGTTTTCCTCTGAGAAAAGCCTCCAGAGCAGTGTTTTGCTCTTCTTTCAGTGAAGAAATACTCTGTAATTCCGATAAAACTTGCTCGATAGCCACACTGATGCTAGTTTCATCCGCTGAAGCCGCCATGTTCTTTAGACTGAACTGTCACGCTTCTCGTCGCGTCACACCTCAACCCGCCTCAAAGCCAACGCTGATTGGACGTTCGTTTGGTGAACTGCTCCCAAATTTTCTTTAACAGAAAGTATCCAGACTGATCTGCGAGTGAAACCTTATTTTTATATTTGGAATAAATCCCTCCACCGCATACCATAACCCCTTTTGCTTCGATCTTGCTTGATATCGCGGAGGTATTGCTCCAAAGAAGGTCACTGACACGCACGGAAATACCCTTTGCCATCATGGCAATCTGTCGCGCTGTTCGTGTTTGACCATTTGTTTGACGGAGGTAGCAAAAGTAACTAAGGGGGGCGGGGCTCGGCGAAAGGCTAATTTCTTTTCGACTGAAGAAAGAAAGACATGGACAGCTTGGATGACATGGGGGTGAGTAAATTATCAGCAAAAGTTTTTTTCAAAAGTGAACTACTCCTTTAAGATGTGTTTTGGTTGAACAGATCACAAGTACACGACTCTAGTACCAGACTGATCTCATGAAGTAGCGTGTGTATGACACGCCAATTCGTATTTGCATTTTTGGCGTGCTATCAAGATGCATAATCGCTTTTCAGCGTGTTTATGAACGCCGTTGACTTAACGTTATATAAATATATGACTTACCTCAACCCTGTCCCTAAACTTAACCATCACTGGGGTTAATGGCATTTATGACTGTTCCCTTACCATCCTAGTGAAAAAAAAGATATGACTTACCTCAACCCTATCCCTAAACTTAACCGTCACTGGGGTTAATGGCATTTATGACTGGACATTTGACGCACGTGTACAGACACGCAGAATGACGCAGACGTTAATGGCGTAGACATACACGCATACACGCGGATACACGCAGATAGCTCAAAATGCGTAGAGATAACACGCCATTTGACTCGAAAGTGGCGTGTATGTTTACGCAAAAGTCGTGATGTCATGTTGCTAGTACAGGTGTCAAAGGGGTCTTAAACTTTTTGAACTTGTCCTCTTTCGACCACTTCCAGAGATAATCGGAAACACATTTGAGGAATTGCTTTTGTTGTGTAAACGCTCATGTGGACAAACCAGCCCTAAAGACTGCCTATTCTCCGCCTTCTGACCTAACCTTATGGGACACAGGCTTGACAGACAGGATTTAAACTTTGGTTTGAAGATGAAAAACGTACCACAAGCCCAATGTTCTCGCACCACTGACTTCTAAAACACACTCAGCGTTCGGCTGGTCAGAGCAGAAACTAAACCTGATTCTCTCTTTGTGTTTTCCGTGTCTCCAGTCGCGTTCATATGTGAATTGTGTGAGCTTATTTTGTCCATTAGATCAAAAGATCCTAAAAATACATCCAATTAGATAGAAAACTGTCCATCAGAGTCTGTGGAGAGAGTCTGAGCAACATCAGTAAATGTCACTTCTTCATCTTCCTCTGACTCAACATCAGAACCTGATTGCTCGAACATTCTGAGCTTTGACAAAATTAGAGCCGTTTGTCTGTCACAGTTGCAGTCACTTTAGTGGTAAGTCCATAAGCTGAGTGGACTTGTTCGATTTCATTGGCGATTACATCATACGTGTGTATCCCTCTAACTCTTTTACAAGCTAACGCTGCATGTCCACGAACAAAAGTAGAAGGATCAATCCAATGTGCAGTCATTCCGAGAAAACTTTTGTAATGGCTCGTCCAAATGTCGACAGTCGTGGAAATATTTTCCAAACTCTCGAATGTCTCTTTAAGCTCAATTTCCATGTCAGTGTAACACTTATCTAAGTAAGATGAAAAAGTTTTACGATCGGGCAGGGCTGCTTTTTTGCCACTCACTTTGTATTTTGTTTAGTATGCGCCTAAAAGACGGAGACTCTACAGTACGCAGGGGTAGCATCTCTTCCACTACGTAGCCAGCAATCATTTTTTTAAGCTCACCTTCAGATACTTTTTGCACCGCCAGTGTAAAATCAAGTTTTGTCTGCTTAACAGGGGTTGCCGTAGCGTTATCTTTCGACGAACTTGGATCACTCAAAAGTGTTTGTCGATGCTGCCTTGTCAGGTGCTTCAGTAGATTACTAGTGCTATTGACAGTGGCTGAGTTTTTTATCCCCATGACATAGCTTACATTGCACCCGTAATGTTCTTGTCTACCTGTGTCAAAAAAGTGAAGTAATTCGAATATTCCCATTTGGTAAAACAGCCACTCGCTTCTGCCGACATCTTCCACTTCCACATCCATCAACCAACTGGTGCGAGGTCGTCGTCATGCGCAACTGCACTACTAACGATTTTAAAGAGGCAGCGTTCACATTTAGGCGATAAATTTAGATTTTAAATTCAATATTGATTTATGCAGAACTGTTGAACTAATTTACACTATGTAACACAAGTACATTATAATTAACTGTAATTAAATTACCTAACCTTACTTTACCTTTTTAGTGGATAAGTATTTTAATTACAGTAACGGATTACTTTGTAACGCGTTACACCCAACACTGATCTCAGCAAGCTCTTACTATGTTTTAAACATTCATAGTAAGATGATTTTAGCATGTTTTGACATTTTAGTGTGTATGCAGAACTTTTGGAAAACATTTGAAAATGTGGATGGAGAGAATTTTTTCAGATGTATCCAGATTAATGTAGACATAGACTGGAAGTTTCTAGTTATCACGAAGACCAAGATTGTCTGCCTGTGTTTAATTAGGTTTGAAACTAAACTCTGCATGATAGTGGCCCTCCGTGGGCGGAATTGGGGTCACCATGAATTTGTCAAGAAAGACATGTCCCTGTCAGAAAATGTAGTCCTAACCCAATCCCTACCCCTAAACCATAACCCTACCCATAACGTCTACCTAAAATCAGAGTGAAATGAGAGTGACTAGCTGGGTTTCAGTCACGTGATTATGATGACGCGCAAAATTCAGATGAAGGGCAGGGAGTGAAGAGCGCAATGCATGAGATGGAGGAAAGTCCGTACTGTACTATTTTACATGCTATTACAAGAGAAAGATATGAACAAAAAATCAAACATATGTTGCATGTGATCCTTATTTCAACATGACATCATGATTTTTGCATAAACATAAACGCCACTTTCGAGTCAAGTGGCGTGTTATCTCTACGCATTTTGAGCTATCCGTGTGTATCGACGTGTATGCGTGTATGTCTACGCCATTAGCGTCCGAGTGATTCCGCGTGTCTGTACACGCTGTCAAATGTCAGAGCGAAACGAAGCAAAATGTAGATGTACATTTGGGGAGCGATCTTTTTCTTTCCAAGGACGGTAAGGGAACAGTCATAAATGCCATTAACCTCAGTGACGGTTAGGTTTAGGGATGGGGTTGAGGTAAGTCATATATTTATATATATAGTAATAACGTTAAGTCAACGGCATTCATAAACACGCTGAAAAGCTATTATGCGTGTTGATAGCACGCCAAAAATGGAAATACGAATTGGAGTGTCATACACACGCTACTTCATGAGATCAGTCTGCTTATTTTATGAAGAGGAGCGAATTTCAACTGAATTGAGATTTTCCTGCCATCGCGGCTGTAGATATCTGCAACTTGTCTTACAGATATACTTTGACTTAACAAAGTTCGGAAACTGGTACGTTACACAAACATAGCCACTTAAGTTGTATTAACTCATCTTTAATGAAGTGATCACTGCACACATGGGCATTTTCCCATTCGGCTACCCCAGACCGCAGATGTAGGTTTGCAAGCCGTTTTTCCTAAGATTTTCAGACAATTTCTTGCATTTTCCCCCACTTCTGGTACACAATTAAAAAGTCCCCGTGGTTTGATTGTTATAGTGCTTTCTAAATACAGCAAATCACTTCCTGCCCTCCATTTGCATTTCACGCCATGGCAACACAGTGGCGTGACGTCATATGAAACCCAGCTATAACACTGATGTAGAAGTACCTAAAACTGGTTGTTAGCCTATAGACATCAACTGTATGAACTTCACTGTCTGCATTGCCATTGGTAGTCATCACATAACTTACAGTGCATTTGTTTGAACCTGAACTTTTTCAACTTTGTTGCATTGTCGATGGTGCTCACGTTGGATCATGTGGCAACTGAAAATCAATGACTCTAGTCGCTTTGTTGTTGCAAATCACTATGTGAACACTCCTTTCTTCAGTTTCACAAGATAAATGGTTAAAAGATGCTCAGAATATATATGCCGAATACACAGGTTCAAATCCATCCATTCCATTTCCAAACTCCTTGTCCTATGTAGAGTTGTGGGGGTGCTGGGGCCATTCTCAGCATCTTGGTTCACCTGTCCCACAAGTCTTGTTGGAGAAACCCACTCCAACATGGAGATAACATCCATGAATTCTCCTTTATAATCCATGAATAACTGCTTTATAAATCATCTGCAGGGTCGTGGGGATGTTGGAGTCTATCCTAGCATCTCAGGCCATTCGTGGAGGACAGCCTGGATAGATCTACAGACAATTTAGTATCTCTACATGTTTTTTTTTTTTTGATTGTGAGGGAAACCAGAGCACCAAGAGGAATCCCATGGAGAGAACTTGCAAACCCTTTGAAGAAAGGTCTACTGACTCTGCCGTACTCAAACCAGGGACCTTCTTGTTGGGAGACAACAGTGCTACACACTGAGCCACCTTGCCATCCAGCTTTAAGACCCACCATCCAGCTGTCTCCAAACCAGATTTTCCCCCCAAAAAAAGTCCTGTTCAACCTCTGCTTTCACTGTCAAACTAAGCCAGAAACAAAAACTGAAACAACAGCAGAGCGAAATCCCTGGAAGTCACGCATTTCCAAAGACTAGACAGCCCAAAGGGGTGCCTGTTACGATCTCTTAACCAACCATTACTGGTGTGTAGTACCAGTGGCCCCTGATGAGATCACAGAGCAGAGGCTTCTACCAAAGCCCATTTGAGCTGGAGAAAGACAGTCAATCAATACTAAGGCCTGTGCAGATACTACCTGTCAACAGGCTTGAGGAAAATGGATGCCTGAGAAAGCCATAACTATGATAAATCTACTCCCCCGGTTTGGCAACTGGCCCCCTCTCTCTTTTTCTCGCTCCCTCTCCTGCCTTTTCCTTCCTTTCTGCCGTCTGTCTTTGACTAATGTATGCGGTAAAGCTCCCTCCAACCACTCCACACACCGGCGTGCCATCGTCCTGATTGGCCAATCAATCTCTGCGTCGATGCGGAAGGTGCATTAAAATAAATTTGTCACTGTAAGTTTATGAAATATTGATACCTGAGATAAGAGGGAAAGGTGTTGTGGGGATCTGGCTTGGGTAGGGTTAGGGTAGGAGAGTGAAAGTTACAAATATGATTAGCTCTTGAAGGGTGTATAATGAGATGCATTCAAATGTGGGGACTGGTACAAGTTAAGGTTGAGAATAACAGTTGGACTTGACGTCTTAAAGAGATCTACATATGACTTGGACATGCTGGCGAGTTTGCTGTAGCTCTGCAAAAGATGTGAATGGGAAATGCTGAATGAATGTGCATATATCATATATTAATGATATCATATATCAGCAGAGCCATTTGGTCTGGTTAGGGAGCTCAATCAATGTGAAATTCCAAGTTGAAAGTTTTGCTGTCAGTCTTTGGCATGTATCATGCGTTTCACAATAGTTCAGCAGCAGTAGGGAATATTTCTGTAGACTGCACACAGATATATTTCACAGGTTCACCGATGGGGTGAAGGAGAACAGTCATCAGGGTAAAGATAAAACATAGTTGGCTAGCTATCCAAAAAGAATATGAGTACTTTTTTCAATGGTGGCCTGTACTTTCCCCCCACCTGGACTATAGTAAGATGGAGTTTGGGTGGAGGAAGGATGACAGGAACAATGAGCGGTAAGCTGCGCCGATATATTTTTGCTTGATTGATCAAGTTAGCAGGCTTCTCCCAAATCCATTTGCAATTACATTTTTATGTCAGTCAGTGTTTCCATGATTTTTTTAGTAGTCAAATAGAAAGGCAACAAAGGCAATATAGTGTGAATATATAGACAGTACACGTACATCACTAAGACGTATATTTGATTTATTTTTTAATGTTTGCTCATCTGCAATATATTTCCAAAACGTTTCCTGTCAAATGTTAAATAGACATTTAGAGAATGTCTGTAAAACTGCTTTTTCTAACACTGTGTCTACACTGAGCACGAGAGGCACAATGTGACAAGACAAATTGCAATAGAGCCATTATAATCAGTGTTGTTGTCTACTACACTGGATTTGGTCCGACACGACAAATCCCTGACAGTAAACTAATGCCTCGTTCTACTTGATACTTCACATAGGAAGGACAATGGATCTGCAACTGTTGCTTTATGACATGCAGTGTAGTCAGCTTCTAGCCATTGTGCCGCCTCTTAATGCAAGGTGGCGTCCGGTGTAGACGTGTTGTAAGATGTTTTTTAGATGGATGTGCATAACACATGTTTTCCAGATTAAGCATTTTGTGGTTATGGATGGTCTTATCATTGGGAGATCTATGGGGCCGTGGCTCTACCATTGGAGACAGTGTAACAGCTAACTCGGGAGTGTAACTTGATAACCAATCACATTACAGCCTTGATGTCATTGAATTTCAAATTAATTTCGAGTTGTGACAGTCAATCATTGTTTGCGGATACCATAGAAATTAATAAGAAGGGCATACTCTGAATCATACCTGTCGCCCAATTGTCTGTGACTTCTCTTACAAAATAGCGTTTTTTTTTTTGGTGTAAACTGAAAAAAAAGAGTTCAACCCAATGCCAATGTTTAAGAGCAAACATGTTGAAGATTAGTCGATGGGCTGTCGATTCATTAAATGATAAGCTATTCCTCACAAAGCGAATTATTAAGCGTAGCGAAGCATATCCTCTATTGACATCCATTCAAAAACAGCCTCTTGTCTCCTTCCCTGCGTACCACAGCTTTGGTAGGTAGTAGGCTTGCCTTCAAGTGGCTTTAACAACAGTCACCATGGTAAGTACACACGAACACATAAACTGTAAATGAAACATGGAAACTGTTCCTGGTGAATAAAATTAACATCATACCTACATAGAAATCATTCCCAAGCTAACACACGAATAGGGATCGACCGATATGGATTTTTTAGTGCCGATACCGATACCGATTTTTTTCCCATCAGCCTTAGCCGATACCGATACAGGCTGCCGATTTTCTTGAGCCGATATTTGGAGCCGATACATTTTACTCCCTCAATTTACATCATAAAAATACATGATGTTAACAAATGTTACAGGTCTCAATTTAATAAAAGTAACATTTAATTCACTTCAAAAATTAATATTTAACAAATAGTAAAAACATTTGAGGTAGAACAAGAACAAGTAAATAAACAATTTAACAAATATTAAAAACATGAGGTAGAACAAAAAAAGTTCAGTGCTGAAAATAAATATTTAAGCATAACTAAATAATTACACTATTGCACACAGTAGCAACCAGCATAAAGTGCACATTGTACTTCATTTTAAAAGAAACGAACTATGTACTGCCATGGTTTCATTTTTTTTACATAAAATAAAATGAGCATTTCTAGTCTCTAATATCACTGCGATGGCGTGGGAGACGCACCACACGCGTCCAAACCTCAGCCAGGTGGGCTCTGAATAAATCTCCCACAAAAAGCACAGAACAACGTTGGCATAACTTAATCCTATGACCAGTGTCGTTACAGCACCCGTATGCATACTAGGGCTGTCAAAATTGCTCAAATGGCGTTTGCATATTCCCTCTAAAAAACATATTCGAATATTCATATACATATTCAATATCCGTTGCGCATTTTGTCATTGACGCGCATTATGTCAATAACAGGACACATTAATACAAAGAGACATAACAGCTAGTATTAGATAGTTTATTTGAGTTTAAACATATTTGACAACGTATTAAAAAGCAAGTAAATCAACTAATGGCCAAGACAGCTCTCACCGTCTCGCCCGGGCACTCGCTCTCCCTCGCCCTTACGCTCTCTGCGCGTCATTTAAATGATCAACAACAAACAAATGTTGAGTGCTGATCAAGACGAGTTTTGTGCAAGCAATTTAAGGTTGTGAGTCGCGACTCTTATCCCAAATATAGGAGGCTTCATTCATTGATTGAAGTTTCACAGTATATTGAACCGACAGTGAGCGCTCCGAGCGAGCTGAGGGCTGTGGTAACTTTAGTCTGCAACCGCGGGCGTGTTTTTCCACATTCAAATATTAATTTTCACCTTCAAAATTAATACATATTCGAATTTTTGAATATTCATAGTCAGCCCTAATGCATACTGAACGGATAGTCTACACCTTAGCTATTTGCAGCTCCCGAATACAATGGCAAGCAGTTAAGTTTTATAGACGAGGCATTCGCGTTTTTCATTTGGACTCACAAACTTGCTTAGCTATATGCAAGCACATAACAGTTATAGTATAGAGCAACGTGTTTCCATTTTCAAAGTGTTTGACAATATTTCAGCTGTCAAATATTTAAAAGATGCTTTGAAAGTTAAAGTTACCGTTCTTGTGAAGAGCAGGTTGCACTCTGCTAGCGGGGGAGGGCGGGGCGCGTGAGCTACAGTCTCCAGCAGCAGCACAGAGCTGCCCGTGAATGCCTGTTTATAAATAATGTCGGGGAAAAAAAACTATCGGCGAACGCGCAGCCGTGTATCGGCCGATTCCGATACACGTAAAAACCGCAAATATCGGCCCGATATATCGGCCGGCCGATATATCGGTCGATCCCTACACACGAAGTACCAGTTTTTAATTTATTGGTATTTTTTCATTAATTTATAAATTCATTTCATGACTTACTAATACAACGAAGAAAGTATGGCATCTGACAGGACAGGAACGGTTTTATTTTGTAATAAGTTACGAAAATAACAATGACAATGACATATAGCCTGACAACATGTTATCTGACCATGTATACTGAATCAGAACAAGTTTTTCTCAGGCACTGTTGCAGTTTATCTTTGTTGCTGTTGTTAGAAACACTCTACTACCCACCCAAAACACTCTTGCAGACCACCAATTGACAAACACTGGTCCAACACATTTAATTGACTATAGAAAACGTCTCTACGTATGTAACCCTCGGTCCCTGAGGGAACAGAGACATTACGTCAGATGACAACAAATGGGGATTCACAAGCCTATCAACTTGGAGTATTACAAAACAGGCCAATGGCAAAAAAATGCCATGGGTCTGCAGAATTTGCATGCCGCAACTCTGCCCAACCTCGTGGGAATCAAAGGAGGATGCCGGCAACATGCAGATATATTTTCACTGAGGAGCCAAGACTGAGCTCAGGCGTTCCCTGCGGTACAACTCGGAGAATCTGGCAAATGTGTTGGGTGTCGCCCAGCCTGCAGCGTAACAGATGTCTGTTAGCGAGGTTCCATGCGCTAGAGCCCAAGAGGACGCCACTTCGGATGGAGTGGGCAGTCACACCAAGCGGGCACGATCAACCTTGCTGCTGGTATACCAAAGCAATGACGTCCAATATCCAGTTAGACAGCCTTTGCTTGGATAGAGCCTTATCCTTCAGCTTCCACAAACCAAGAGCTGGTCTGAGGCAACACTGTGTTCTGTCTACATAGGCAAAGATGGCACGTACTGGACAGAGCAGTGCTGAGGCTAGGTCTGGCTCCCTTCAGGGGCAGCGCTTGCAGGTTCACCACCTGGTCCTGGAAGGGAGTGGTGGGAACCTTGGGCACATATCTAGGTCGGGGTCTCCAGATTATGTGAGAGTAAGCCGGCCCGAATTCCAGGCACGCTTCGTCAACGGAGAATGCGTGCAGTTCCCCTTCCCTCTTGATGGAGGCCAATGCAACCAGGAGCACTTCTTCATTGACATGATCTTAAGCTCCACTGATTGCAAAGGCTCAAATGGAGCACTCTGCAGGGCAGTTAAAACCACTGAGAGGTCCCAAGAGGGAGGCGAGGAGGATTCAGTCTCCTCGCTCCTCTCAGGAACCTGACGATCAGGTCAGGTTCCCTAAGGACTTACCTTCCACTGTATCATGATGTATACTTTGAGGGTGGAGGGAGACAGCCTTCACTCCAACCAATCTTGAAGGAAGGAAAGCACGACACCGATCGAACATCTACGGGGGTCTTCTCGGTGAGAAGAGCACTAGTTGACAAAGTGGTTCCACTTCAACGCATAGGCGTGGCTTGATAAATCACTAGCGGAAGTGATGGTAGCCACCACTGCTGATGGCAGGGTACTTGCCTCGCCCCGATCTTTGGATCTTCCACTTGTAGCTCCTAGATGGGTTTGAATACCCTACCACCAGTGTGTCATAGGGTACCCCGTCCCTGAGAAAGGAGATGATTCCTCAGAGGAATTGGCCAGGTAGGTGCTGTTGCGAGGAGTAAGAGTTTGGAGAACCAGGTGCAGGCGGGCCAGTGTGGCGTGACCAGAACGACCTACTCCTAGTCCTCCCTGACCTTTTGCAGAGTCTGCACAAGTAGGCTCACTGGGGGAAACGCATACTTGCGGCTCCGTGGCCAGCTGTGCGGCAGATTCCGCAGACCCATGGCATTTCTTCGCCATTGGCTCGTTTTGTAATACTCGAAGTTGATAGGCTTTCTAAGTGAAACCCTATTCGTCGTCATCCGACGTAACTCAGAGTGACTACGAAAGGGAACCATTTATGCTGTTTCCATCCAAAGCATGGGTCCTGTCCACCATTTAACTTACATACTGTGCAGGTGTGCTGATAAAATTGTATGAATGATTGTATGAATACATCAGCAGATTCTGGTGCAGTTTATCAATCATGAAATTACTCACACGTCTCATTTTATCAACTGGTGTTTCCAGTATTTTTCACATTTCGGGGATGAAATGGGAGGAAATTATGGCAGAATAAATGACACAGCTGGCATATAACCGTAAACTGAGAGACCATGGAAAGTCGTATTGCAGCATTTTATTCTGATTGAAAAGCCAAAGACAAAAAAAACCCTAACTTGAATCAATAAGAGTAAGATTCTTGTCAACAGCATTTTTAAACAATTAAGCATGTCACATCACAATTAGTATTCATCACACAACATAACAAAAGACTACTTATTCATTCATTTAGCAAACTATATCGGTAACGCTTCCTTATACAGTCCAGTTACCCATGTAAATACCATGTACTTATTTTAGTAACTACAATTACTGGGTAATAACTAGTACTAACCCTGAACCTACCCCTAAACCTACCCCTGTTCCATGTACTTACCTTATATTAGCAGTACTTTCTAGGTAAGTACAATGTAAGTACACTGTAAGTACTGTACTGTAAAAGGAAGCGTTACCACTATATCTAGCTAGTAAATGGTACAAAAACGTATTTTTGACATTGCTGGCAACAATTACAAAGATGTTGCTAATGCTACTTCTAAAAAGGTTATGTTAGGATACTGTAAACTCAATCACAGTAATGTTAATCTATTTTTTTATTATTAATAATAGCAAGGCAAAATACAGTAACAAAACTCTGAGAAAAGGGTCCAACGGCAACAAGAAGTTCACATTTTAGATAGAGTTTGACATATAATCCTCAATAATTACTTCTTATTTTATTTAATACTTTTGTTTCCATGTATTGTACATTCAGAGACATTTACACTTTCCAGGGATTCACATATCTCAAGATACAAGTTAGATTTAAACTTCACAGCGTCACGGCAGGCTTTGTGAATGGCTGCCGTACTCCATTGGAGTGTAAGATGAACTAATTTAGATAATAAGCACCTTTCTAGCTGAACAAGAGAGTGAGATAGATGGAGGGAGAGAGAACGAGTGCATGGAGGTTAATGACAGTCTATTCACCACCTCCTCTCTCTTTCCTAAGTGCCAATCTCCGTCTTATTGTTCTCAATCTCTCTTTAACGTATAGACTAATGTGAAACATTGTGCTCTATTCAGCATCAGATAAATGCAGCCAGTTCATTTCCAAACTCTTCGTTTAGCCTCAATTGATTCATATCTTGGAGTCTGAGAGTTTGTGCCGCACCCCTAGGAGATACTGAATTGGTTGCAAAGAGGAAGATGGTTTTCCCTGGATTGTTTGGATTTTTATTCTCCATGTCCTCTGACTTTTTACCTTCGAAAGACCTTCAGAGTTTTGTTCCCTTTCATTCTCAGAGTGTCACTGAGGGCTTAATTGCCAAACTATATAATTGAAGATGGCGTGATGGGTATTGGCCAAGTGTTTAAAGCAGGAGTTTGGTAATGTAAATATCAGAGATGTGATCATAGCTGGAGTGTATACTGCCAGACTGACTGGAGTCCCCCATCACCACAGTGCACTTAAGGGGCTTTCCATACAGTTAGTGCGCGGCTAGTCTTTTTGCCTGGAATAAGGGGATCTAGGTAGGACAATTTAAAAAAAAATGCAGAAGTGTTTCATATAAAAGTTAGATGAAATGCTTCAATAAATAATAACAAGGACCGAAGACATTTTCTAAAAGGTAAAATGTAATTTATTAGAGGATAATAAAGGAATAATTCTAACAATATTTATTCAATTTAATGGCATTCCAGCCCTCCATGGTTTTCTATCTTCCGTGGAGTCCACAAGTTGAGAGTACTACTAAAAATCGTTCTATTATGCACTTTTCTCTTGTTTTTTTATTTTTTTTTATGTTCTGTATGGCTTGAATGACAGCAGCACAAAATCTGATGATTATGATCTCCAGCAAGATTTGAGAATGCAAGATTCCAAGTCTTTTACTTGAGTGGAAACAAGAAAATCAGATTGTCGGTACAGAGACATATTCTCAATTTCGCTTAATCCCTGACCTTTACTTCATTTTACAGGACTGTTCAAAAGTTTGAGGTCATTTTTTAAGTCTCTTAATCTCATGTTCACCAAGGCTGCATCTGTTTGATCATAAATACAGTAAAAAGTAATAATGTGAAATATTATTTCAATAAAAAAATTAATTTCTGTTTCAGAATATTTTAAAATGTAATTTATTCCTTTAATTTAAAGCGAGATGATTACCGTAGGTAAATGTGCAAACTCAATGCCAGAGAAAACAACTAGCAAAGGGAACACAGGCAAAATAAGGAACAGAACACAGAGCAAATTAAACCAAAACAGAACTACATGTGACATTATGCCTCATGCTGTAAAAAGGTCCAACTGGGGAGGGAGGAGGAGGTGTCTAGAAGGAGGGCACAGAAAGGGCAGTGGAAAGGGAACCAGGGACATACGCTGCCTTCACACTGGCAGTTGAAATCATCTCCGATACGGCTGCGAAACGACCGGAAGTCATTCATTTCCTATGGAGATTCGCAGACCGCATGCGAAAGGGTCCGAAACGGGTCCGACCGAGTGCGGTGCGAAGAAAATCGTGTCCGTTGGTCATCCGCATGCGTTCAAAAATTTGAACTCTTGCGAAAAGCTACGGACGGTTCCTATCCGACAATTCCAGCGGAAGTTGAGCGTTGCTATGGTACTGATAAACAAACCCGAATTATTAACTTTTAATAAAATAAATAATGATTTTATAACGATAAATTGTCATGTCATTTTTTATTTTCATGACTTTCTAATGTTTATAAGGGCAGTTAATACAATTAAATTGAAGGTAGACATTGAACTATTGACCACTATATCACATTTTTAGCCGACCTGACATGTTAACGTCCTCAGCAACTTTCCTTACGCAGCATAACCCTCTCATCAGAGAGATCATACAAAACTGTCAGAATAAAACTTTAATCTCTCCGCCATTTTTGTTCTACTCGCGTCCGACGCTTTTCACTGTGTAGTACGACGTCCGTTGGGAACGTATTGCGTATTACGGAGCTGATTTCATCTGCCAGTGTGAAGGCAGCGTAAGACTGAGGAGGAGACCAGGTTCCCAATAATGATGGGAGGAGCCAGGGCAGGTGAAAAGAGGAGCAGGATTATCCAGATGGTGACCTAGAATCCAGCCAGGATGATGCCCCATGACGAGAGTCGAGGAATGGAGGAGCCATGGTGGAGTTTTCCTCAACAATGCCATGGGGAACACGTATGGCGACGGAACCGGTGGAGAGGGAGCCCCGAGCGCAGATGAAGGGCAGGTGGAACTTTATATCACGCCCTTCTGACTTTATATCTCGCAATTCTGACTTTATATCTCGCAATTCTGACTTTATAACACGCAATTGCGACTTTATATCACGTAATTCTGACTTTAAAGGGCATATTGCAGGTTAGAGGACCCAACGAGTCAATGCATAGAAAAACAATGTAGGAACTAGATTTTCTTTAAAATATACTTATAAATGCGCTACAGAAGCTTCTGGAGTCGTTTTTGTGAGAAAATTTTACTTCCGCGTCTGAAAATGGGCGTGGCGGTCGTGACGCAATGAGCGGGAGAGCCATCGATTCAAACAACAGGAACAATGGATCGCAATGACATTTCGGACGCTGAAGAAATACTCGTATAACGGACCAAACCATAAAGTTATGAGCCTGCTATGCAAAAGAGAGCAGGGACAGGCCAGGATAATGTCAGACAGAACGGTCAGAGACTAATTGAGCTGTGATGTGAGGAGAACCAGTGGAGAACAGGACAGGTGCCTTTAGGTGAGAGACGTGCTTATAGATATACACGCTCACTGACGATATACACTGTGCTCACAATACTGTACAGATTATTATGATCCTATAACAGGCCAGCAGACATTAGTATGTTTAGGGTAGATTTATATACTATTAAACTTTACTTGAGTATATTTCTATTGTACTAAAAGCATACTCAGGTAAATTTTTAATACATATTTTTCACCTGGGTTATAACATAAGCAGAAAATTAAAGATTTGAGTATTTAAACAACCAATTTTGTTTTTCAATTACAAGTTGCCTCTATTTAAGGCATGACATGACTGAGTTACCTATATCACGCTATTTGATGCCATTGGTATAGTACATGATGATCAATATTCTAGCTTCGGCATCCCATATTGAATTCCATCATATCGCCGGGATGATGATCATTTGATCTGAAGTGAACGCTACACACGACCGCGTTTCCCGAAGCCGATGCGGAAGAGAAATCCCGTCTCTTCACCTGCACAAACCGCACCAGGAACGAAAGATAGGCTGCTATAGCACTGTCCCTGTTCTTGTATTGGATACTTGTGGACTCAATCTTGAAGTTCTGACAGGCCGGAGTTTTTGCAACCTCCACAAACACAATAATTTACCATGACGATGATAAATTAAAATACAAAAAGTACCGAAAGCACACTGACTGACGGCCGCTCTCACTGAATACCAGCCTACTCTTCACTGAGCCGAGGCTGCGGCTCACGGTGTTGAAAAAAAAGCCGTTTTTACTAGCAGTCCAAGAAACGCTCACTTTATCTTCTAAATTAGTGCCCTTATGTTGTTTTAAAATATTTTAAATCCTGCATTAACTTTTCATATGGTATTTTCATACAAGGTTATCTATAAACTTCGATTTTTTTTTTTACCTGCAATATGCTCTTTAAGTCTCGCAATTGCGGCTTTACATCTCACAATTCTGACTTTATATCTCACAATTCTGACTTTATAT
Source organism: Cyprinella venusta (assembly GCA_038021265.1). Lineage (NCBI taxonomy): Eukaryota > Metazoa > Chordata > Actinopteri > Cypriniformes > Leuciscidae > Cyprinella > Cyprinella venusta. Next base: position 3,583,727 of record CM075883.1, read on the forward strand.
CTCGCAATTCTGACTTTATATCTCGCAATTCTGACTTTATATCTCGCAATTCTGACTATAACACGCAATTGCGACTTTATATCAATCAATTCTGACTTTATATCTCGCAATTCTGACTTTATGACACACAATTGCAACTTTATATCAATCAATTCTGACTTTGTCTCGCAATTCTGACTTTATATCTCACAATTCTGACTTTACATCTCACAATTCTGACTTTATATCTCACAATTCTGACTTTATATCTCGCAATTCTGACTATAACACGCAATTGCGACTTTATATCAATCAATTCTGACTTTATATCTCGCAATTCTGACTTTATGACACACAATTGCAACTTTATATCAATCAATTCTGACTTTGTCTCGCAATTCTGACTTAATATCTCACAATTCTGACTTTACATCTCACAATTCTGACTTTATATCTCACAATTCTGACTTTATATCTCACAATTCTGACTTTATATCTCGCAATTCTGACTTTATAACACGCAATTGTGACTTTATATCTTGCAATTGTGACTTTATATCTCGCACTTCTGACTTTATAACACACAATTGCGACTTTATATCAATCAATTCTGACTTTATATCTCGCAATTGTGACTTTATATCTCGCAATTCTGACTTTATAACACGCAATTGCGACTTTATATCATGCAATTCTGACTTTAAGTCTCACAATTCCGACTTTATATCTCACAATTCTGACTTTATATCTCGTAATTCTGACTTTGTATCTTGCAATTCTGACTTAATATCTCGTAATTCTGACTTTATATCTTGCAATTCTGACTTAATATCTCGCAATTCTGACTATAACATGCAATTGCGACTTTATATCCAAACAATTCTGACTTTATATCTCGCAATTCTGACTTTATAACAACACACAATTGCGACTTTATATCAATCAATTGTGACTTTATGTCTCGCAATTCTGACTTTATAACATGCAATTGCGACTTTATATCAATCAATTCTGACAAAGAGAGTCTTTGTTGCTATAGATGACGTCAATTCTCATGCACAAGCTTCCTCGCAATGTTCACGGTGATTGGTTGTTAGATGACAGGGCCATCATGCGGAACATAACAGACGCAACAAATCATGGAATTACGACATCTAAATATGTCTGTGTCCTACACAAAATAATAATAGTAATAACATCGAAACGCTTAATGGCATGTTTGTGCAGGCCTCAGTGAAGTGTAACTCTAAAAAGGCAGAGGGTTAGGGGAGAAAAGTCGTGAATTCGATTAAATTAAATCAAGGTAGCCTAATACCCTAATGAAAACTGCCACTTGCCAAATAATGAAAAAACAACACTTGCATTAACACTTGCTTGATTAATTGACATCCTATTAGCCTAAATAGTCTACTTAAAGCAAGAAAATGTTGCTCCTATAGAAGTAATGTAATAGTTGAACGATGGTGGATCATAAACTTGCCAAAATCTACACTAGTTTTAGCAATAGTTCTTTCGTTATACAACATGCTTGTTGTTATCGGTTTTGTTGCCGCTAGTCTGAGGCTATGTTTACACGGAAACGATCTGAAGAGAAAATGCAAAAGTTGCTTTGCGTTATCACTTTTTATTCTGCGTTTCAACATGACATCATGACTTTAGTGTAGACATACACGCCACTTTCAAGTCAAGTGACGTGTTATATGCATTTTGAGCTATCCGTGTGTATGCGTGTATGTCTTCGCCGTTAAATATCTGAGTGATTCCGCGTGTGTGTACACACCGTCAAATGTCCGAGCGAAACGAAGCAAAATGTAGATCTACATCTGGGGAGCGATATTTTTTTTCCTAGGATGGTAGGGGAACACTCATAAATGCTACTAACTCCAGTGACGGGTAGATTTAGGGACGGGGTTGGGGTAGGTCATATCTTTATATACAGTAAAGTAACGTTAAGTCAACGGCGTTCATAAACACGCTGAAAAGCGATTATGCGTGTTGATAGCACAGCAAAAATGGAAATCCGAATTGGCGTGTCATACATACGCCATTTCATGAGATCAGTCTGTCCGTTTAGACGAGCGTTACGGGTGGGAAATCCGTGTGCAAATGGTGACGCAAAAGTGTGTGAAATTTGATGTAGCATGGTGGCAAGGTGGCAATGTGACCCTAAGCTTCCCCCATATAATAGATCCCATACAATTGGTAAATTGGCTACAGCAACATACTTGTTGCTATGTATCCTTGCTTGCTCCAGCTGGTGGTGATGCTTCCCCATAAGATTGGATCTATAGTGCTCAAAATGCCGCTAACATCAGGATGCATTAACCATTCTATCAGTCATAATCGTGTTGGGGTAGTGTATTAAAAAGTGTTTTCTTGGTTTCTACAGAAGTAAACTACAACCAAGTATAACAAGGTTATGACATCATTGACTGGCGCAGTTTTTGCAAACCTACATATTTATGCCTAAATATATCTAAGTATCACATTCACGCTTGTTGCATTAAGCCATCCAGCTGTATTAATGGCATGTGTTGCTGTGTATAATGGCATAAATATGTTCAAAACAATATAAAAGTAAATTTTGCTTAATATGTTCCCTTTAAATCATGTCTACTTTTGTGAAACTATTTCAGTCTCTTCTTCTTATTCAGAGTAAAGAATAATGTCTGCCTGATTGTACAAGTAAACACTTCCACTAGAGATGAGAAACAGTTTACAAACAGTTAGCATGGATTGATTCTTCTGAGTGAGAGAGAGAGGGGGGGGGGGGGGGGGGCATTAATTAGGACACAAGGCAAGCGAGAGTATGCTCACAGGATTACCAACACACAACTAAGCATATGACAGGCTAAAAAAACGTCAGGACACACAAACAGCTGAGTATGCAGCGCCCTCTATTGGCCACCAGGAGCAGGTCATCATTATTCCAACCTTATTTTGGTCTGCCTGTAATTGCATTAAAGATCACCGGGATAAATACTGACCTAAAGGCCTGAGAGTGGCATAAGCAAATGTAGTAGAAAAGAGTAAACTATCAGAATGTGATTAATTCAGACGATGATATTTTTAATTTTTTTTTTTTTTTTTGCCGAGATAAAAAATTGTGCTAAATGCAAATAATAAGAGAAAGCTAAACATGTAGTCTTGCAATAATTAGAAAAGCAACATAAATAAACCAGTTTCTGAAAAGGATTAAATGCTTTGGCATTTATAACAAAACTTTTTTTTTTTTTTTTAAGTTTTTCTGTTGAAGTCAGTGTCGCATTCATAATTTATTGGGCCTACCCACAGTTTACAGTAATACCACTATTAAAAATTGTACAATTAAGATTAAAACTTTTGTACAATTAAAAAAAAAACAACTTTGCTTTACTAGATGTTCAATGTAAAAAAAAAAAAAAAAACAGTGGGTCCTAAAGCGAACCCAATAGCTGTAGATCTGCACTGGATGATGATGGGATGTCAGGAATTGATGAGAGAGAGAGAGAGAGCGAGAGAGAGAGAGAGAGAGCTACCACACTTCCTGGCCAGATTGCTTGCTCCCCTCACACCTTTGTTTGTGCTGATGGGAGGACTGAGGCCGACGGGTGTGAAAGTCACACACACTCGCACATGCACTCTCCCCGAGAAGCCGTACTGTTTTGTTTGTTTCTACTTATCAGTGAAACAGATTGAGCATCGAGGCGTCGTCTCACGTTTGACGTTCGTTTTGAGAAAATCACACCCCCGAGAGCCACGGACCAGACCCGTTGACAGTGCAACTTTGATTTGTGTGTATACGCGCGTGTTTGTCACAAGCCCTCGTCTCGAGCTCACCCCCGGCTCCGTCTTATACACACACACCCTTAACACCTCCGAATTGGTCAACATATGTCAGAAAGCAAACGGAAATAGGAAGAGGGTTGAGGACACCAAGTGAGAATGATGATGTTGTCGTGTATTACACACTCAAACGCTGATTTTCATCGTACACAACATTCAGGGTGCAAATTACTGAGAGCTTCTGACATCAGCCCCTCCTTACGAGTCAAAACTTAAGTTTGGGTATTTTCAGTTCAAAGTAAATATTCTAGACTTCATATTTTGTAAGGAATCCTCATATATATATAAAACCACAAAAAGTTAGATTACTGGTAGCAAATAAATGCTTGCATGAATAAAACAAAATGACTGTCATCGCTTAATTTATTATGGATCAGGGGTCCAAATCCTTGGATATCGCCATGTGCATTTTATTTACTTTTTTTAATTAAGAAACATTGAAGCAACAGAAATGTGCATGTCGCAAAATGTTTTATTCAATTCTCACTAAAACAAAACAAAGTAAAAGAAAAAAATGGCAAATGGCAAAAATGGAAGAAAACTATAATTTTCAAAAAACCTAAAACGAACACTAATCACCATGGTAACTTAAATTTACGTTTTTGGGGTTTTTTGGGGGGTTGTTGTAAGTTTTACCCATTTTAAATGGTTAACTTTTAAGGAATTAATTTGATTAATTATTACTCAATTCTAATTTGTTAAATGAATAATAATTTTAATAAATTTAATTTTTAAATAATACGTTTAATTAATAATATTGCTTGTAATCTGTTGCCACAATTTTTGTGATTAGATAAAGCGTATTCATTTTTACAGTGTGTGTGTGTGTAGGCGTGTGTGCGTGTGTTAAAAGGTCAGAAATGTAATTAAATCAGATCCAGAGATTAGAAGAATTAAAGAAACATTATTTATAAAATATCTATGTATTTGATAGTTTGTTTATAGTGTGCTGTTGCTTTCTGTTATAATTAACTTATATTTAACTTGACTTAAATATTTACAATATTTGACTTTATTGAAAGGATAGCCCCGAGATATTTAAATAAATAAAAACGTATACTATGCAAATCAAAAGGATAGGAACGACAACGACACATACCAAACCTCATACAACACAATTTCGTATTCAATTATAAGCATATGGCTATGAAACCATTTTTGAACCAAGTTAAGATCAGTTTGTAAAGTATTGTTACAAATCAGATTAAGTGTTGTAAATGACAGCACTACTTGTATAAAGATGCACAGAACAATTTGAGCATATTTGAGGTAAATCATTAGTGAAGAAAGATGTAATGGTCCCAAAGTCGAACCTTGAGGAACGCCTTTCAAAACACTCAAACACTGGAAAACAACACACTGACGACAGTTACGAAGATAAGCATTAAACCAAAGAAGAGGATCTCTAGTTTATCAAGAAGAAGATAATGATTGGCCATGTCAAAACCTTAAAAATATCAATAACAACGGCACCAGAAGAACAGCTGCAGTAGAGAAATGGAGATACTAGAATAATTAATGGATGCAGTGATAATTGATTAAAAATAAGTTTCTCAAAAATGTTTGCAGAAATTGGATGATAATTCACATCATACGAGCCTCCGCCTTTGAACAAAGGAGTAACTCTTGCACATTTCCACATAAAGGGGACAGAACAAGTAGACAATGACTAATTAAATGAATTTGCGAGAGGGGACATCCATACATGAGCAGCAGATTTAACAAATGCAGATCCAAACCATCAGGACCAGCAGTCTGCTTTTAGATCATAGAATCTACATCGTCATCGACGGGCATCATTCGTTTACAGGGAAATGAACCATTTGAGGCAGTGGGATTTAAAGAACCAGTAAGCCTGAGCTGAGGACACATGCTGAGTAAATAAATACTTTCATTAATCAAATGTATATATTTTGTATTAAGTTTGTATTGGGTTTATTTGAAAAAAAAAAATTGTTGAACTGATTCCAAAACTGTTTAGTGAAACAATGAATGAGAGTATCAATCTTTATAATAATTGGCATTTGCATACTTTGCAAATTCCTCAAATAGTAGTTTTCCCATCAATGGGATTCCTGCGTTTGGCCAAAGCTTGGAAAGTTCAATAAGATTAGAACTTTAATCCAAGGTAAATTTTCACATGAGCATGTTTATTAATTACATTTATAACCTCAGAACTCAATACATCCTCAACAAAAGGGATTGACTGAAACCTATCCCACTTTATAATTGCAATGTAATTGAACATTAAGCACAACTATGCACAATAAAGTCTTCCCCTTTTCTCAAAAACACATGAAATAACACTTAATTTAGACATTTATTCTCTCTTAATTCAGCCATAAGCAAAGCATGCTGGGAACTGACAAGTACAGCCCAGTTTCAGTTAATGCACCAAAAATCATTCATGTAATCCAACACGAACTGATTAAGTAAACTTACATATTTAAGTAGATTGAACACAATCAAATTAAGTTTGGACAAAATGTATAGCAATTATGTTACTTAAGCTCATTTTAAGTAAGCGATTTCGACAAGCAGCAAAAATCTTTTTTTTTTAGTGTATCATTAGGTCTTAAATAAAACCATCGGTCTCTGTTTTATATATTTAGGAGGAGAATTTGGAGCTTCAATTTTCCAGACTTAATATTTAACCAAGTGATCACTTAAACAATCTGACATTACACCAGATTTAATTATCCTACTAGGACCAGTAACAAGTATCCAATCAACAAAGATGAAGAACGATAGTCAACTCTAGTAGAGTCATTGATTAATTGAAAAAGATTTACACTACCGGATAAATCATTGACAGGGGAACGATCCAAACAATTACTATTAAAATCACCCAAAGTAATCAATTCATTGTGCAAATAATATAGTTGACAAAACACACATTGAAGAATCAGACGGAGTAACAGTAAGTTCGGATATCTGTGTGTGAGAGAGAGTGTGTGTGTGTGTAGCTGCAGGAGGGTGTATTCCAGATTTGTGTCTCCACAGCACTACAGTGTTTTCCAGCTCAGCAGCCGAGAAAGTGCCAATTGCACAGTTTAAAAGCCCCCACTGGTGCGGACATGATAGATAGTTTAAAAATGAGGACATGTGTTTAAAAAAAGGAGAGACGAAAGAAAGGAAGCAAAGAAAAAATTACACAGCACAGCAGAGATGCCAAGAGAGTGTGATGAAATGTGTGTGTGTGTATGTGTGCAGAACAAAAACACATGCTAAATTAATTAATTAATTAATAACGTTAACTGGATTTTTACACGTTGAAAATAGAGAATGTGTGCGTGCTTGAGCGTGAAGAAACGCTGCCTTTAGGCTCGATCGTCCTGGCTCGCCGCAAAAGTGTTCTCTAACAAATGGCTGACGGTTGCCAGGATGTTCCTTGGTGGTTGCTAGGTGGACCCCTCAAATCTGAGGAATATCCTGACCCCCAGATATGCCTCTGTCAGTCTGTGGGATTTCCTTCGCATGTTTATTGTTCTCCAGGTGAAAATCGAGAATTCATACCGATGCCCTCCATCATTTCATAATAATTTGATTAACAGAAAAGAGGACATGGTTTAACTGTAGACGATGTATATTATTGAAAAGTGGCAAATTATTTAAACACTACATTCACACCACATTTGACCACCATAACACGAGGGTAAAATGGATTTAATATGAGGGATATTTATTAAAGCAACACTAAGTAACTTTTCCTCTGTGGTCGCCCTACAGGTTGGAAGCGGAATTGTCCATTACCGCTGTCGTAAATAATTTAGCCTAGCGCATCCTACTGTCACACGCGCAAACTCGCTGTTTATGCAGCACCGACTTTGGAATCAACAATGGCCACAGACAAGTCGAGTTTGAGCAAGTCGAATTTTGTAGTTCTTTTTGTGCTCCGGTTGCTACCCGAAACCCCGAAGTTACATAGTGCAAGTAATGCCTGGTAGGGCTGGGTAATAAATATCGATTTCTCTATATTAATCGATTCTCATTTTTCCGATATCGATTCTTAAATCTCAAGAATCGATTAGTCATCCTGATTCATTTGAATGAATGGAACATTGTATCGCGGCTGCGCGCATCCAAAAAAAAAAAATCGCAATAATCTTTGTCCTTTGTTACTATTGATATGAAACAAAGTTTCAAATTAAGTTTTCTTTAGAAAATCAAAAACATAAATAACGTTTTGGCGCTGTGGCGTGAGATCGCTCTGGCGCAGCTCAAGAGAAGCAGCAGCGCTGATCTCTCTTCCAGCTTAATAATACCAGTCGCAGCGCCAAATAAACATGAATGAGCATCTGAAAGTGTGTTAAAAGATAGAGTACAACTTATCGAAATCTGTGTCATGTCACAATGATTCGCTCAGTCAGCGTTTCAACCGTGGAAAGACGTCAGTTAAACAGCTTATCAATGTCATGTATCGTCATATTTACAGGGATGCAAACACATGTATGCTCAAAAAAGAGAGAGGTAATCGAAAACCTCCCCCGCAGAAAATATCCAGATACTTATATAGCCACCAACCCCTGCCATCCCAGGCCCACCCCTGGGCACATAGTAAATATGTTTCAGCCTTTAAACCATTTTTTCACCAAAAAAAAAAAGGGTTTTATAAAAACAAACCTCACATATTTCAGCCTTTAAATCATTTTTCACAGAAACAAAAGGTGTTATAAAAAGATAAACCTCCCATATTTCAGCATTCAAATAATTTTTTATCAAAAGAGTGAGTCTAAAAGCTTATCTTTTATTAATAGTAAGATCCGGTCCCATTTTCCCGTGTTGCTAAGCATCCATGCACTGCACACCACACCGCAACGACAAAGAAGTTTTAGTTGCTAATAGATATTCACTACCGAAAAATGCTTTCTGTAGCTCTGCTACATGATTTATTTGTAAATAGACCTACATGGTTTTATAATCACTATGGTCCCAAATTTAAGGCAGGGTAGTTAGGGGGGTTCGGGGTTCCCCCGAGAAAATTTTGGATTTCTCTAAACTACAGATGTGCATTTTAAGATATTGTGAAGGCAAAAAAAAAAAACAAAAAAAAAGAAAAATCGATAACAACAGCTTTAAAACCATGTCAGTGAGCTGATTATTTTTCTCTTCTCATCAGCATCACACTCTTTTTCTCTTTGTTTTTATCTTGCCCTCCTAAAGTTGACTTTTTTTAATTTACTAAAGGCTACAATTTATATTTTATTCTCAATATGTACACATTCATTATTAATCCTGTGCCCAACATGATTAAAACGGCTTTGTTCATGTTTCTTGCAAACAAACAACGGATGAAGCGGTGAGTGTTGTATTGGCTGTCCTGTGTTCAGAAAAAAGTAAAAAAAAAGAAAGAAAACCCGACAATGGACACGTTCTTGGATTGCTCGAAGAGGACAGTATGGGCTGTCAATCCTCCAAAGAGAACATGAGGTAAAATATTGTTTTCTTATATATTTTTACTTTTAATTTTAACGTTAGCACCATCGTCTCTCTTTCGTTTCGCCATTTTTGAAAGTTGTGTACGGAAAGGCTTCTGTGCTCCTATTGGTCAACCTCATACATGTGACAGAACCGTCATGGATGACCGATAAAAAAATAAACATGCTAGTTTTTTTGTCGTGAAGTAGGGCTGTCGCGATAACCGCAATATTGCAGTACCGCGCTTCTGACAAGTCAACCGCAGAGGATTGCACGTAACCGCAGCAACCGCGATATTCACTTTTTTTTCATATATATATAAGTCTATACCCTTCTTGTTTTGAACTTAATGCATGTGTATTGAATGTTAAACAAGTTCATAATGATAACAAGACTGTTTATCATGGTGATGTGTAGCCTACAGGCTTCACACAGACAGTGAATGAGAGAGATCAGCAGAGCGCGTGCAATTACCTGCGTCTGTCTTTGAAGTCGTGAAAAGCTTGTCGTGTCAAAGGGAAGCGAAATATTTGTTGCATCATTTTAACAGGTATTTTCCCATAAATGCGCGTCAGCAGCAGTGCTGGTCAGCATCCCACAGCTCAAGAAAGCCGCGGGGAAATAAAATCAGTGAGTCACGCATTAAATCAATACTATATTGGTCTCTAATAAGTGTAGAAGCTTCAGCGTTGCCCATGTGGCGCATTGCTGCTCAGCTGAGCCTTGAAAAGTTGAACCTCAAAGTTAAAAATAATTAACATCTTGTTTCATTACGCTTTTTTAAACGTGTTCGTTGAATGAACGGTTCAATGACTCGCTCAAAGTCCGTTGTCATAACAATATGCGTGCTGAGTGAAAGTCTTTCAATGTGCATACTGAAGCCGCTGTTTAGTTTCGGTTTTGGTTACTGAAAATGTCCTCGTTTTTGTCCACATCGTAAACTTTATTTATATAGCAACAAATACATATAAATTAAATAAATAAATAAATGGCGGTAATACCGCATATCGCGCTATTGAGCCACTCAATATTACCGCAAGGGAAATTCCATAACCGCGACAGCCCTATCGTGAAGCATCGCAGACGCGACGTAGGTTGTCGCCCACTATGACACACTATACGAGATGATACGATCGAATCTTGCGTCCCGACGCCCGTTGTCGTTTCCGAATTCCCACGACACCCTACGTCAAACGGATCGTGCCAAAATCGGGCTAAAATCGTGTGAACCAGGCATTAAAGCGATACAGACCGCGTCAGGCTATGGCGTACGCGTCATTCAACCTGTTGTAAGTTGATGTACCATCACAAGGGTCTTGGAAATATATGATGAAGGTAGAAAAACTACATAGTGTTACTTTAATTTAGGTTTTTTTTTTTTTGGTTCAGGAATATTGGCATTGGTATATATACTTTTACTTTTCTCCACTCTCATGGCATTGTTATGTCAACAAATAAGTTGGAAAAGGGTGGATAAAGTTATGACAATCTTATGAAAAAAAAAAGTTTTTGCAATAAGGTTCATTATTTAATATTAATTAATATATTAACGAACACGAATTAACAATGAACAATACATTTGCTACAGTATTTATGAATCTGTGTTAATATTAGTTAATAAATATACAGCTAATCATTGTTTGTTCATGTTAGTTCACGGTGCATTAACTAATGTTTTCAAATATAACATTTGATTTTAATAATGAATTAGTAAATGTTGAAATTATTATTATTAACAAAGATCTGTAGACACTCGTTCATTACTAGTTCATGTTAACTAATGAACCTTATTGTAAAGTTTTGCAGTTCTTCTTGAATCAAGCAATAAGAGACATTTATTAGGAGATTAGGATTAGGAGATTCCTGGTGGAACTAAATCTACACACACACACACTCACACACTGTGATTCCTGCTTTAGAGCAGGTACTGCATTCGAGAGCGTCTCAGAGTGTTTCTGTACAGCAGGTTGTCCTGCATGTAATGCGTCAGTGAGCGCGTGTAAAGTCGAGCTGATCACAGATGTAAGTATCACGGCCCCGGTACCTGCATGGCTGCCGATGAGAGCTGCTGTATTAATCTTCCCACCGTCTCTCCCAGGCGGGGCCGTTGTTGGTCCGATGCAGGGCCCCTGGGGGCCCAGGCCGAGTGATGCGTCTGCAGGCTGTCAGTGATGAATGGAGAGGTGCGGGGAAATCTTTTTAATAACCTATGAGAAAAGAGTCCAGAGAGCACATATACATACCTGCAAATGGAGGACTCTCGCCAGAGAGTGTATTACAGTCCGCTTGACTGCATTTTCAGAGCCAAAAGAGTGGGAGGAATTATTAGAGAGAGAGAGAGAGAGGTTGAACAGGGTCCCGACTCCCGACGGCAGCGGCGGCTCCGAGCAAAGCTCCCAGGTACCGTTTGGTGCGGCGGTCGTGTTCGCTTAGCTCGGCTCGTGTGATGGTCACTAGGGCTGTCACTTTACGTTCGAAAATCGATTGCACAATCGATCGGACCAACCAACACAAGTATCGAAAACGAAAATAGGGAATCGATTGAGTACCGCCGGGTCCCACGGAGTGTAACATCCTTTGCGGGAGCGGGCGGTAATGGTCGGAAATTCGGCGGGATGAAGAAAACAGTCCCACGCAGGGCTGTACTTGGAAACACATTGGACTCAATAAAAATTACTATTGAGAATAATTTTGCACAAAAAAAAACAAAACAAGCTAAAGGGATACTCCACTTTTTATGAAATAGGCTCATTGTACAACTCCCCTAAAGTTAAACAGTTGGGTTTTACCATTTTCTAAATCATTCAGCCAATTTTCTGATATTTAGAAGAGTATCAGTAACCAGACAGTTTCTGGTCTCATTAACTTACATAGTGGGGAAAAAAAAAAAACATATATTATGGAAGTCAATGGGACCAGAAACTGTCTGGTTACTAATACTCTTCTAAATATCAGAAAATCGTAAATAGTAAAACTCAACTTTTTAACTCTGAGGGAGGTGTAAAATTAGCCTATTTCTAGACAAAGTGGAGTATACCTGATAATACAACACATCAACTATTTGTCAGAGCAGACTGTTTTCAGTTGAAGGCTACCTCAGCTTCAAAGTAATAAGGACCACCACAGGAAGTCATTCATACCAGGTATAACAGTTTGTACTCACCTTATGCCATGAGAGGATAATAATATTGAGATCTGTTACTTTCAACTTTGCTTTCAAATATGATTTAATCAGTCAGGCTTTGAAGGGTTAAAGGAGTAGTTCAATTAAAAAAAAAAAAAAAAAACTTTTGCTGATAATTTACTCACCCCCATGTCATCTAAGAAATCTATGTCATTCTTTCTTCAGTCAAAAAGAAATTAAGGTTTTTAATGATAACATTACAGGATTTTCTTCATATAATGGACTTCAATGGAGTCCAAACAGTTCAAGTTCTAAAAGACAGTTTCAGTGCAGCTTCAAAGGGCTTTAAACGATTCCAGACGATGAATAAGGGTCTTATCAAGGACCCTTTGAGTCATGACTCGAAAAAATATTTGTTCATTTTGATGAACGAGTTCGAACAGGAGAGTCACGAACATGCATCACAGAACAGAGCAAGGCAAGCATGTGCTAATAAAACTTTAAGTTTTTTATTTATTTATTAATGAGTGATCGTTTCGCTAGATAAGACCCTTATTCATTGTCTGGTGTTTTTAAAGCCTTTGAAGCTGAACTGAAACTCTCATTTGGACCTTGAACCGTTTGGTTCCCATTAAACTCAATTATATGGAGAAAATCCTGTAATGTTTCATCAAAAACCTTCATTTCTTTTCGACTGAAGAAAGAAAGACATGGCCATCTTGGATGAAATGGGGGTGAGTAAATTATCAGCAAAAGTTTTCAAAAGTGAACTACTCCTTAAAGAACTCTAATGATATCTTTACCCCCTGATCAGTGGTGGGCCGTCAGGGCCAGCAAGGCCTTCTCTGCTGGCCTAAACATTATCAGAATCACTGACTTGCACTTTAATATATTTTTCCATGAATGAGTATTAAATTATTCCCAATAGTTCGTTATTTTAATATCATAGCTTTTCTCTTGGTTGCGCTGCTTCCAGTAGTGTGTTTTTATGTTAGAGCTTGTATCCAATCATATTTCAGCCATCATGCGTTGCCGGGTAAATAAATCTGCCTGGAGGCCTTCAGAATCGACAGAGCGGGCGTCTGTAACTTAAAATGAATGCCGTTGCTTTAACCAATCAGATAATCCGTCAGATTTAATCAGCCAATCAGATTTCGCTTTGACTGCAGCGGGGCCATCTAGCTGGGATTTGATAACGTCTGTATTTTCTCGTTCTTTGATTGGATGCTCAGAGCGCGTAGCCATATCTGCGTACTATTACAAGTATCTGCATCTGTAGCGAACTGCTTAATCTAAATATTCCTGTAGATGTAATAGTTTTTCAACCCACAAATTAATGTTTCTTTCCCTCCTCGACCCTCAGCAGAAAAAAAAAAAAATCTTTATTCAGCCCTTATTCAGCCCGAGCTAAACGCAGATACGGAACTCTATTCGATCTCTCCGGGTAAAAACAGAACTGACTAATGTTAAGTTATGCCACGAATGGTTCTGAAGGCAAAAGTCCCGCTGATCGCGTTGACTTTGTTCAAAACTCTGTGCGAGAGCATGGGGCAGCTGTAAACATCATGTTTTGCGGTGACTGTGTGTGCTTCTGTAGAGCAGGCACTCTCAGCCATAAAGTGAATTAAAACTGCTAGAAATATGACGAGACAGACACGACATTGTTGGAACTGAAACGCAGATAGAACCTGCAGTCTTCTTGAGGAAAGAAATAAGGATGGATTTTGTGTAAAAATAATCTTGGTGAGTAATATGCTTTACCCCCCCTGGTGAATATGATTTTCTTCTTACTTTTTCGGGACATTCTAAAACGCTTAACGTGAAAAACGCTTAACGTGGCTTACTGTACTAAGACAGTGATATTAAAAGACCAAATTCGCTACACATCATATTAATAAACCATACTATGTATAAAAAATAAGATGAGCCCAGAATATCAACGCAACGCGATTAATAACACGTTAAGCATTTTCTTCCCATAGAAAACCGTTATGAGAAAACGCTTAACGTGGCTTACTGTACTAAGACAGTGATATTAAAAGACCAAATTCGCTACACATCATATTATTAAACCATACTATGTATAAAAAATAAGATGAGCCCAGAATATCAACGCAACGCGATTTTTCTTATAAATTTACGATCGAAACTTATTTATTTATTTTTTTCAAACATGCATACTATTGTAACGTCTGAAAAGGGACTATTGTACGTTAACCCTTGAACGACAAGATAAGGGAGGCTCCGTTTCTGAATTTATAATCTGATTCGGAACGCAAGAACCACTGTACAAATGCACCAACCGAACTCACGCGCTCGTTTCTCGCGGCCTTTCCCGAACTCACCGCATTAATAAATGCCGGTGCAAAATAAAAGCAACAATTATAGAGAGTCTTTGCGCTGATACACTATTGAAAGTTATTAATTCAGGTAGGACAGAAGGCCTAAGTGTGAAATGCACGGCCCGCCACTGCCCCTGATAGAGTTAGGGTTAATATTGCAAATATTGTATTGCAGATATAAATTCAAATATTTTAAAGGCTAAGAGTATGAGCCATGAGTAAACTGGCCAGAAATCTGTGAAAAATAACTTGCATGCCTTAAGTTGTCGACCCCCTGAATTCAGCATTTAAAAGTAAAAAGAATTTCAGTATTTATCAGTAAAAAAAATACATAAAAATAAATACCTTTGAGTTGGACAGTACGGTGTCTGTATCATTGGCCAACTTATTTCAAAACACACCTAGAGAAATAAAATAAAAACACCAATGACCATGATATTCTGTTATCATAGTTAAATTAATTATTATAACTATGACCATTATAACATGATATTTGCCAGCTGATTATTTAGCCTAAAGGCTTCTTAAAGACAATCTCACTGAAAAAAAGGGGTTAAGTATGAGACTTCTTTCAAAAGCATAAATCCTATAGACCCACAACTTTTGAACAGTAGAGTACAGTATGTTTGAGTATGTTTTGCTTACTAGTTACATAGGATTAGATCATAAAGGAAGCAAGCAAGCTAGAACAAAGGTGAAATGCAGAAAAGAGAAAGTATATACATAAATATTATAAAATAAATACATATGACATTACTATCATGAATAAACAATATATCCTCATTAAATTGTGGAGGTTTTTCCTCGTGAAATCACTTTTTTTTTTTTTTGAAATCACTTTTTTTAATCAGTCTTTGTAACGTTAAGTGACGTCACTGATTAATAGTACAGCGCATTATTTTAGGCTGAACGAATTAGCTTACTTCCAGTCACCCAATGACAAATTACCAGCAAAAAACAAACAAATTATTAAAAACCATTATCTACACAAAGATAAAACTCCAAACTTATACAAAACAGCTTCAGAGTAACTTAACTTACCTCTTCTGAAAACGGTTGAGATGCTAATGGACTTTTTCGAAGACCCAAAATCATTTCTATAATGTAAATATTCAACAGAACCGTATCAATTACAAGTAATAAAGGTGTCAGGAACGTTTGTAGGTATTATTTGTGTGATTTGTTAACTTAACTTACCTGAACGGAGTGAAAACAGCGAGAGACGCTAACTAGTGTTTGTCAGTTGACGACGGCACGACGCTTCCTGTTTCCATTTCCAACTGCTCGCGCGCGCTGTTGTGATTTGAATGTTTACGCGCACGCGCATCAAAGGCACGCAAGCACGCAGCATTTAAAAAAAACATCTAGCGTTATAACATATAACATAATTTAAAATGTCATTAATATTAAATTATGAGGTTAAAACTCACTGTCTAGTTCTATGATATTTGTATACCATAATTTGCTTTTGATTTTATTTTTATTATATATATATATATATATATATATATATATATATATATATATATATATATATATATATATATATATCATTTTTTTAATTTTATTTATTTATTTATTTTATAGGCCATATGGAACTTATACTTATGAATGCACTTTCAGGACAGCTATTTTATATTGACTATATAAATATATAAATAAAAAAATTAACTAAAAGAAATGCCTCCAAATTGAACAAAAATAGCTTTCACAAACTTAGAAAAACGAATTAACAAAATATATTTATATCATTTATATCAAATATTATAAATTAATCATTTCCTGCAACTGTCATAGACGTCCAAATGACGTCCAAAAAAAGTTACCCAGTTCAAGGTCAAATGTTGGACGTCAAGATGACGTCCAAGTTGGGTCATGGTTGGACGTCCAAATAGCAGACCTAGTTTGGACGTCGAATAGATGTCCAGAATTGGTCATGGACCGACGGACCCAAAATAGACATGATCTGCACGTCTATCCGACGTCCAATGTTTAGTGGGTAGTAGGCTAATCGAAATAATAACTCTACTTATTTTTTATTTTTATTTCCACTCTGCTTATTTTTTTTTTTTTTCGAGAATGTTACACTCCTGTTTGTCATTGTGCACGGAGCTTCATGTCAATAAAACATCAGAAATATTAAAATGCGCATCTTAAGCGCCCTCTTTAGGCCTACGTTCACCCTTATGCGGTGTCCGTGGATTTGCCTATATTTGGCTAAAATGGAAACGTGTTTAAACATGGAAAATCGATTCAATGAACACTTATGTCTCAAAAATCGATCAGGATTTTTTGACAAAAGTGACAGCCCTAATGGTCACCTTTTCCAGTTGGTTGAGCATGTGTTCCACATCGGCTTCATCGTGGGTGGAGTCCTCTGTCCACCGGGCACCTGCCCAGTTGAATTGTGCTGGAATGTTCGGGTAGTCAGCTCGGTAGACGTTGCGAGGGTCAAGTCGAACATACACTTTCTGAGTGTGGGTCCGGCAGTTGGTAATCAACAATCCGGGCTGTTCCCTCAGGACGATACCGGACTCTGGGCCTGGGGAGGTGAGGTCGCTTTGCGGCTGTCCTCCGGTTGGCAGGAGGCACAGGATAGCAAACCACAGCAGCATCCTGGTACACAAGAAAGAGAGAGAGAGAGGTAGGTAAAATTTTTAATTT
Source organism: Cyprinella venusta (assembly GCA_038021265.1). Classification (NCBI taxonomy): domain Eukaryota; kingdom Metazoa; phylum Chordata; class Actinopteri; order Cypriniformes; family Leuciscidae; genus Cyprinella; species Cyprinella venusta. The sequence continues at coordinate 3,601,079 of CM075883.1, forward strand.
TTATTTATCTGTTTTGGATAAATCAATCATCGACATTCAGCCTACACATTTACCCAAATTATTATATGCATGTTTAACCGAAGCTAATTTGGGTGGGTTTGTCCCATCCCCAATGTCCCTTCTCTTTCTTTTACGGCCCTGACGTGACATCGATCTCCTTGGCTGTGAACCGATGCTGAAGTAAATGTAGTGCCTGGTGCCTGGTAAATGTGCCGATAAAATAGTATTGCGCCACGGAACAAGCGCACTTCGTTCATCACGCTCTTAAAGGGAATTTGATATGATGCTCTATTGGTTTGTTTCACGTTACGCCCAAACCACACCTATGAATAATGACCCAGACAACAAACTGACATTGAATCAACGTGGAAACGACGTCTCTCATGACATCGAACAACGTTGATTTTGCTCATCGAATTAACGTTGAACCAACGTCAGACGCGGCATTCTTCAAAGCTAAATGAAAATCGAAAATTGGTTTGCTTTCATAACGTTGAAACAACGTTGATTTCAAGTTGATTTTCCGTTAGTTTTGAAAGAATGACGCGTCTGACGTTGGTTCAACGTTAATTCGATGAACAATGTCAGATCAACGTTGTTTCGATGTCATGTTTCCACGTTGATTCAACGTCAGTTTGCTATCTGGGGAAGCTACTCCAGACCAACCCGTTTTAGATTTGCGTTGAGCGCAAGAGTCATTTATCCCGCTGGGAAAATAGCAACATCGCCGGGATCCGCCCACGACGTTACTTGCGCTTTGACACTTGCGTTTCAGATCATTACAGGACCCATTATCTTCATGTATAGTTTTGTATGCACTACAAGTAGAAATTCAATACATTTAAAGGGTTAGTTCACCCAAAAATGAAAATTATGTCATTAACGACTCACCCTCATGTCGTTCCAAGCCCGTGAGACCTCCGTTCATCTTCGTAACACAGTTTAAGATATTTTAGATTTAGTCCGAGAGCTTTCTGTTCCTCCATCGAAAATGTATCCTTATACTGTCCTTGTCCATAAAGGCAATACAGACATCGTCAAAGTAGTCCATGTGACTGGGTTAGTTCGAATTTTTTGAAGCATCGAAAATACTTTTTGGTCCAAACATAGCAAACACAACGACTTTATTCAGCATTGTATTCTCTTCCGGTTCTGTTGTCATTGCTCGTTCACGATTCCAATGACGCTGCTGACGTGTTATCTTGTGCGCCCGATTAGGACGATTAGGACATCCGCGACATGCACACTAACGAACCATTTTTTAAAAAAATATTGCAATACCAAAATACAAACAATGTAGAAAAGCTTGAATACAGCGCGCGTCTCCATCAGACTGTAAACGAAGCTCGGGCGCACAAGATAACACGTCAGCAGCATCATTGGAATCGTGAACGACAATGCAATGACGACAGAACCGGAAGAGAATACAATGCTGAATAAAGTCGTTGTTTTTGCTATGTTTGGACCAAAAAGTATTTTCGATGCCTCAAAAAATTCGAACTAACCCACTCATGTCACATGGACTACTTTGACGATGTCTGTATTGCCTTTATGGACAAGGACAGTATAAGGATACATTTTCAATGGAGGAACAGAAAGCTCTCGGACTAAATCTAAAATATCTTAAACTGTGTTCCGAAGATGAACGGAGGTCTTACGGGCTTGGAACGACATGAGGGTGAGTCGTTAAAGGGATACCCCACTTTTTTTTGGAAATACGCTCATTTTACAACTCCCCCAGAGTTAAACTGTTGAGTTTTACCTTTTTTGAATCCATTCAGCCGATCTCCGGTTCTGGCGGCACCACTTTTAGCATAGCTTAGCATACATCACTGAAGTGCACAAGACCAGTAGCAATTACCAAAGTGTTTCGATATTTTTTTTTATTTTAAACTTGACTCTTCTATAGTTGCATCGTGCACTTAGACAGACGGAAAATGTAAAGTTGCGATTTTCTAGGCTGATATGACTAGGAACTATCCTCTCATTCCTGCGTAATAATCAAGACACTTTACTGCTGTACCATATTATTAGATGACTACACAAACTAAGTCCCGGTCACGTTAGAAGCCGGGGACTATTTTCAGGCGCTGCGCATAGACAGTAAAAGAAATGGACAGAGCGATCTCATTGGAACTCCATTGAGACGACTGAAGCCCGTTTTTGGCGATTTTTTAGCACTTCCGTCCCTGACGCGCAGACTCATACAGAGCTAGTCTACGTAGTTGTGACGTGAGTGACCCGTTTGATTTCTAGTGCTGTGGCATGAGAAATCTGAATCATTCCCTTCCGAAACATGCGCAGAGGTGGAGAGTATGAATAGTTGCTGTCCACGGGCTAGGAGAAGGAAACAAGTTTGCTAGGTATTCTGATTAATTATTTTGTCATTCTGCCTCCACGTTTCCCGATTGCGCGCGAGCTTCTTCTCGTGTCCATACGGTAATCTCAAAACTGCGCGACAGAGAGTCGCGCGGGTATGACGCAATCGTTAGCCTACTTTCACTAAAACTGCTTCTACGGGGCCATAATGGAGCTATTTATACATTGGTAATGGAGCTATTTATACATTGTCGAGTTTCTTTAGAAATAAATAAAGGACAAATGCGGTCTTCAAACGCCTCAGATGTAAAGTTATTCACTGTCAAAGTGACGCCAAAATGAACGGGAGTCAATGGGAATGCTAACGCAAGTGAAGTTCTGCAACAAGATGTCAGCTCCCACGAGGCTTCAACTTCCGGTCGATGGATTACCCCCTTGGCGCTGCGTCATAACATTATGCCTCCTGCACTCATTGTACGACAGGAAAGTTTCCTGATTATTACGCAGGAATGAGAGTATAGTTCCTAGTCATATCAGTCTAGAAAATCGCAACTTTACATTTTCCGTCTGTCTAAGTGCACGATGTAACTATAGAAGAGTCAAGTTTTAAATAGGAAAAATATCGAAACACTTTGGTAATTTTTTTGAGAGAAATGCTACTGGTCTTGTGCACTTCAGTGATGTATGCTAAGCTATGCTAAAAGTGGTGCCGCCAGAACCGGAGATCGGCTGAATAGATTCAAAAAAAGGTAAAACTCAACAGTTTAACTCTGGGGGAGTTGTAAAATGAGCGTATTTCCAAAAAAAAGTGGAGTATTCCGTTAATGACATAATTTTCATTTTTGGGTGAACTAACCCTTTAAGGGTGTCACTTTATTTTGATGGTCCCTTTAACACATTCTGTTGACTATAAGAAACGTTGCACCTACATCTCTACTAAATCTCACTAGAGTGTTAGGAGAGTATTAGTAGACTGGTAGGGTTAAGGGAATAAGTTGACATGTAGTTGCAAAATGACTTATATTCAGTAGAATGTCTTTTGGGGAGCATCAAAATAAAGAGATATTAAGCAATGTCTATTTATACTCTAATGAGAATTGGTTGACTTGTTGCAAAGTTACTTATAGTCAACAGAATGTTCAAAAGTGGACCATCAAAATCATGTGTTACCAAATTAAGAGCTTTTCACACTCCTCCATTTTTCCGATGTAGAATTATTGCCTATAATACAATGAAGCATGTTCAAAGGTTGACCTCGCAGTAATCCCACAAACAAACTTACGGTTTGGTGTGAAAGGGTTTAACATGCGTTTGACTGCTCTTCTCACATGCACTCGCTCAGGGTGAGAGGCAACCTGTCAGAGTGTCATAATTACCCATGAGCACTCACAGAGGGGCTTGTTTGACAGCCGTGGCTTCTCTGACAACCTGCTGAGACGCTTGTGAAAAAAGACACGCACTTCAGCAACACACAGGCACTTTAGCGGGAGATAAAAACACTTCACGGCGACAGTGTTCTGACATGACACTCACCCGCGCTTCCTTTATTACTGTCATCTTTCTTCTCCCTCAGTCTCTGTGGGCATCTCGACGTCTGCTGCGGTTCGACCCGCATGCCCGTGCACACACACACACACACACACACAAACACACATGCACAAAAACACACTCACACACACATGCATGCACACACACATACTGTGAAGCTGATGAAGGGAGTTTGGAAACACATTGGAGGCCTGTGAGAGGAATCTGATGACACTATTAGCGGGAAGGTGAGACTAAGCAAGACTAGCTAAAGTCTGTCTTTCACTTTAGTGAAAAGACTTCTCATGTTTTAAAGAAAGAGCATAAGAAATAGCATAATTATTACACAATAAGCATGTTATACAATTGTGCCCAGAATTAATCATACCCCTGGTAAATATGATAAAAAAAAATGGCTGTAAAAAATAAATTCGCATTGTTTATCCATTTGATCTTTCATTCAAAAAATTGGCAAAATTTTTTGAATTTTTTCAAAAATTAAAATCACATTATAAAATTAATGTTTTTCTCCAAAAAACGTAGGCCACAATTATTCATACCCCTAGATTTTTTTAAGAATAAAATATCAATGAAGTATATTCCCATTAATATTTACCTTTTTAGCACACCAGGGTTAGCTTGACTTCGTCATACTCATATTCAAGAAAGAATATGAGTCTGAAACCACTCAATTGAGCTTTAATTATGAGGCGTGTCATAACCGAACCAGGACAAAAAAAAACAACAACTCTGCACTCAATTGGATAGTCGGTAGACCTACCAACCAATCAGAGCAACGCATAAGTCAACTCCTTTGCATAGCGCAGTTTTCAAATACAGAACGTAGCCTACTTTATTTATTTTAGAAGTTAAATAACGAGTGTTACTTCTTTTACTTACTTCTCCATGAGTGCGACCAAAGGAGAAACCACAACGACCACAGGCTTTTCATTACGTCCCGTCTTCTTACTGACCGTCAGAGCCAGCTGATAAGTTACACTTTTCCCGAATCATGTAGGAAGGACGCCAAAAATATATTTCTGATCGACAAATGCCTTGATTGCTGTTCTCTGTTTGTCTATTAAAAATGAATGCGCTGTCGATTTATTTTACAAAAGACGCAACAGTGGAATCTATACATGAAGAGTTCAGATGCAAAAGCCTCTAAGTGCCATTTGAAATTTTCTTCTAAAATGACAATTTTTATCAAACTTGTATATTTAAGTTCAGTAATTTCACTTAAATGACAATTAATAGGTAATCTTCATTGTCATTTAAGTGAAATTACTGAACTTAAATATACAAGCTTGATAAAAATGATCATTTTAGAAGAAAATTTCAAATGGCACTTAGAGGCTTTTGCATCTGAACTCTTCACATCTCAATTCTCCAGCTGCACTCATCTTTGACAAGCGCTCTTACGTTATTAACGTTAACGTTAGGATTACGTTACTGAAGACCACCTGTCAATCATCGCATAAAGCCCGCCCTGGTAATTTGATTGGCCCGATGATTTCTGAACCGATCATAATTTCTCCTCAATGGATTGAGTCCAGACCGAACTTCCCGTCCAAAAAATGTTGTGGGCGGAGTTCGGGCTGGCATCCAAGCTACACCAGGGTGACTAGGAACATGAAATTGTCCAGTCATGACTTCTTAAACTCACAGGAGTTTAAATATGAGGAAGCAAAAAGGCCAAATTCCCTGAATCATCCATCACAATGAATAAAACCAAAGAACATATATCAGAATATTACTGAATATTGTATTTTTTTATAAAACAGTAAATTCATTTACTGTTAAAAAAAGACTTTTATAAAAAAAAAAAACATGAACATAAAAACTGGTAAAACCTGGTGGGACATCGTATATTATGTATCACTGTCTTCATAAAAATACATTCATAAATATATAACAAAAACAACAAACATACTTTTTGATGGACCGTCTGATTTTATAGTAACAATAAAAGTGACACACATGACTTCTGACAATGTAAGATCTAAAGTTTGTACTGAGAAGAATTATTTAAACGAGTAGTTCACTTTTGAAAAAACTTTTGCTGATAATTTACTCACCCCCATGTCATCCAAGATGTCCATGTCTTTCTGTCCCATTCGAAAAGAAGTTAAGGTTTTTAATGAAAACATTCCAGGATTTTTCTCTATATAATGGACTTCCATGAGAACCAGACGGCCCAAGGTCCAAAAGACTGTTAATAGTTTCAGATGCAGCTTCAAATGTCTTTAAACGACACCAGACGATGAATAAGGGTCTGATCATGCGAAACGATCGGTTATTTCAAAACTTATTTCAAAAATGTAACTTTTCTAAGGACAAATGCTAGCCTTGCTCTATTCTGTGAGGCGCGTTTGTAACGTCACGTAATACGTAATTACGTTCAAAAGGTCACAGGCGACGTAGCCAGAAGTACAGAATCAAAATCGTCCGACATCATTGTTTTACCTTTTAATTCCTTTTTTTTGTGAACAGCGTTTGAGTTAGTTTGCACGTTCAACCTATGCATTCAACGTACTGACTCTGTACTTCCAGCTACGTCACCCGTGACCTTTTGAACGTAATTACGTATTACGTGACGTTACAAACGCACCTCACAGAATAGAGCAAGGCTAGCATTTGTCCTTAGAAAAGTTACATTTTTTGGAATAAGTTTTGAAATAACCGATCGTTTCGCAGGATAAGACCCTTATTCATCGTCTGGTGTCGTTTAAAGACATTTGAAGCTGCATCTGAAACTGTTATTAACTGTCTTTTGGACCTTGGGCCGTCTGGTTCCCATGGAAGTCCATTATATGGAGAAAAATCCTGGAATGTTTTCATCAAAAATCTTAATTTCTTTTCGCAAAAGTTTTTTCAAAAGTGAACTAATCCTTTAAATCAATAGCAAAAAGAAGTTCATTCACGTTAACTTGAATGAAATAATGGTACAAATCATCTGGGGTCACCAAAAAAAATGACCATTCTATCAATTTACGGGGCATTGTTTATCCGCTTTCTTTCACCCAAACTCCTCCCTTCTTTTCCATGAGAAAAACATGTTTTTTAAGAGCTCTTGTTTTTGCGAATCTTAAAAAGCTAAAAGTGTGTGCGTGTGATCATGTATGTGCATGTTTGGCAGGTAGAAGGCTGTGAGCGCAGGCTGTCGGAGAGCACTCCTGATTACACACTGCCATTCATCATAGTGTCATGCCGCTGACAGCTGCTAATAAATATACTACCACAGGACCCCCCTCCCTCCAGCGAGCTCCTCACACCCCGCCTCTGACACCGCTGCTGAGGTCGACATCACCCGCGCAAAACTGCAAACCTCATTTGCTAATTGCTGCTTTCGCCATCAATCTGGCTCCTGTCACATGGCTTGTCAATAGGAAAAATGAAATAAATATGTGCACGTCCCGTGATGGCAGGAAAACATGTTTGGTGTGTATTGGAAATATCCTGTCAAATACAAATCTGCGTTTCTTTTGGTCTTTTCAATAGCTAACAGCATGCTACCTACCACTTTTATCACGGTGATAATAAAAACAAGTACGGTTCACCCAAAAACTCAGCATCATTTTCTCTCTCATGTCATTCCAAACCTGTAATACTTTCTTTCTTCTGCAGGAAAAATAAAAAAAAAGTGTTTATATAATGAAAATCAATGGAGTCTAACAGTTCCGAGCTCCAAAAAGGACATAAAGCATAAGTCCTTAACATCACTTTGTAAAATAAACACAGAGCAAAATATAAAGGTTAATCACTGTTAAAGGTGACATATCGTGCTTTTAAATCATTCCTTTTTACATTTAAAACATAAATTGGTGGTCTATATAAAGTGAAAATGCAATTCTTGGGTCTTATTTCCTCATTATTATAGCTCCACAGGCCCCTATTTTACCCCTTTTCTGATGTGCTTCTGTGATCAACCCGTTTTGAAGCGGGCTCTTTAAATAAAAAGGAGGTGTGTCAGAGCACGCCCGCTCTTCATGGTGCTGAGTTTACAGTCGTTTCAACTCCACCTCGTTCGGCCATTATTGTAGTTTTATTAGTTATATATGATCTTATAGCTGCACAGAACATTTATATTCACACAAAATGTCAACAACGGAATCAACAACAGAATTGTCAATCAAGCCTTACATGTTCGAGCCAGAGCCGGACCCGGAGCGAGTTGAACGAGAAGACGACGAACCTGCACAACAACGTCTGCATATGGATGTATCGCAATGGTATGTAACTAACAGTAACTTCGCCATCCATGCCCACTGCTACAATACTGTGTGTTTTACAGCGACCATTTAACACTCACAAAACAAAATATAAGTTATTTAATGAACAGTTATAGAGAAGCACTAAAGTAATATGAACTACATGTGTTTTAAGAGAGTAAATTATATTTAAAGCTTACCGAAGTGTGCTGTTCGTCGTCTCCATATATAGATGGAATTGAACCCTCTTTCAGACGAAGTCGATCGGCAAAGCCTTCTTTAAACTGATGGAGGTTTTGGAACTCGGAATCGTCGAAGTGCTTCGCGCACACTAAAATTACTTTACCCACAGATGTGGGAACATTTCCTTGGTAAATAAAACTCAACCAGGCACTTCGAAGAGGTTCTGATGCTGGGAGACGGTGTAACGAAGCGCGTGGGTCAATACATCCAACAACAGAACATTTTGACTTGAGCTCTCGACACTTCTGCATCATTGAGCTTGGACTACAAAATCGGAGCGAGAAATAATTATGGCGGAATGCTCGTAGTGTAGGACCGGTAGTCAATGTCCTTATTTGGCAGTTCCGCTGCAAATACTGTGACGCAATTGCTCAAAAAACGTCATAGACAACAGAAAAATCTGAACAGGGTGAAAAATATGACCATAACAGAATACAAAGATATAAACAAAACGCCTGAGGAGAATAATTTAAACTTTTCTGCACTTATAAACACTCCAAATATACAACAAAATGCATTTAAGGGCTAAAAAAGTTGATTTTGCGAGATATGTCCCCTTTAAATCAAATCAAATAATTCAACGCATATATACAGAGCCCAAAAGGGATATGGCAACACAACAATAACATCAAACCTGAATGGTTCTTGCGTGTCACGTGACATTACATCAAGTCTCGTGAACCAATGAGGTTTGATGTTATTGACGTGAGCTCTTATTTGAGCTCTTGGGAAAAAAAAAATGTGAAAAAAAAACAGCAGAAACATGTTTCAAAACATCTTACTTCTTCATTTACCAAATAGGAATATTAAAGAAAGGACATGAAGGGAGGATTTGAAATCATACGAGACCTCAAACTTGTATCGTCTACATGAGCACCACAGCTCAAAGCATGGGCTAACGGCTAGGTGACAGTTTCGACACAGTCCAAAATTGCATTCACAACCCAATTTACTTTAATCATACGAGGTATTTCCAAGTGAATCGGGATATGGATTGTGCGCTGATTATTAGGATTGGGTATTAAGAAAGTAAAAAAGGGGCCGTTCTGATTTCATGTAGGCCTCAAACCTAGCTTTTCCAAGAATTTTCCAAATCCAATCACCCACAGTGCATTGTGGCTTAGGCCAGGGGTGTCCAATCCTGCTCCTTATTAAGTGCCAATGTCCCGCAGAGCTCCAGGAAGTTCCTTGGCCGTATCTGAAATGCTCCCTTCTCTCATTCACTATTCCCTACATTGTTTTACTAATATTGTCACCTCGAAGGAGAGAATGAAAATAAGTGGACAGATTTCAGACACCAAGTGTACCACACGTACTGCAGATGTGATTTTCTGGTGAGACACAGGAACTCATTGAGTGTTCCTCTCACAGTGTATGGGTAATCTCTAGCGAGGCCAGTTATTTTGGTGCATTGTTTGATTAATAATGTCCAATATGGTTTCGCCCAGCAAACAAATTTAGGTTCTGTGAACGTTAGTTTTTGGTTCCCAGAACGTTGCTAGAACTTTCCCTTAAGGTTAAGGGAACGTTCCTGGAACATTCATCTTATGTTAAAAAAATGGAACCTAAAAATAACCTACATGGAACATTCCTATAACGTTCTTGTTTGGTTCCTAAAAAATAACCTCATGGGACCATTCAGGGAAAGTTAGGGGAACGTTCTGTCTTTTATAAGGGTAGAGGAGCGATTTTGTGTGACGTCATGATTGACAGGTGCTCTAAACAAAATAGTCACTGAGGCACCAACAGCTAAATAACATAGATCTACCTCGTGATGACAAACCGGATCGAGCTACCGAGCGATACAAAATATTGTGCAGTGCCTGGTTGTGGAAGAAGACAGTCGCTGGATCAGCTTCCTCTGGATTCCAATAGGACTGCATGGATAAACTTCATTTTTAATGACGTTACAGCTGATGAGGTAAAACATCGTCGTCTGTTCGCTTCATTTCACTGAGGATTGTCCTGTAAACAAGACTGGATTTGCAGACTGATTAAGAGTAAAGAACGGTGCTGCTATATTGGATCTGACGGGAATGGTGCAACACAGAGACTTTGGGTCGAACATGTATGGGCGAATCATTCCGGTTGCCATTTTACAACATTGGACGTTTCCAAAACAATTTCCCCCAAGTGCATCGAAGGGTGAGTTGAAACTCATTATAATATGCAAAACTGTTCTCCACTCACAGCAGTGGCCGTTTACTTCCAAGTCTTCAATGCGAGACGCCCATAAAAACCCAGCGTTTTTCAGCTAGGCTCAAAACTAGGGTACAAAATAGCCTATTACTTATTCATTTCGATGTTTTTGAATGCAAAAACCAAGTGAACGTCATTAGTGGACCTCAGACAACAATATAATACAATTTAAAAAGCCAGTTCATGACCACTTTAATTTCTACATATCCGTAACTGTTTTTTTCACGTCGACATGATGAGTTGTTCTGCAGGAACTCGTCATAAGCGTTTCTGCGAGAGCGTGGCTCCACGCTCACTTCTGCGCAGACTTGGCTCCCAGAATCAGGGCCCAAATCAGCGTAAGATGTGACCAACATATTGGGACATTGGCGGCTTCACTTTTCACCAATTTAAGAGAGTGGAGGTCCGTTGTCCTTTATATTACAGTCTATTCTACAGTCTTGGAGCGGCAGTGGCTCAGTGGTTCATGTAGGTTGTCTGCAAACCAGAAGGTTGGAGGTTCAATCCATGGTTCCACCTGACCAAGTGTCGAGGTGTCCATGAGCAACAGTGGCGTAACGAGCCAATAGCAGGCCCTTAAGCAGGATTTTTAATGCGGGCCCACCACAATGTCCACGAGTCTCAAAAAAAAATCCTCTTGACGACAATATTATAAAAAAAAAACACTGCTGGCGACGGCGCACCATAACACATTGTTACTCACTGCTATGACTACACAAACCTTGGTCCAAATACATAGAAAAAATTCTTACTTGCATTATAGCTGCATTTTCCAGGCTAGCATTAACCACGGCGCTGCTACTACTAACGGTCGCATCAGGTGCTTCACTCTCTTGCTCCTTCTCCTTCTCAATCTCCCCTCCTGTGTCATCTTTTTACAGAAGCTTCCTATTTTTGGTAATTTGTTAATTAATTTGTCAAATTCCTCTTTTCGTTTGCGCTTTTGAAAGCCATGTAAGCCACTTTTGTTTTTTGTAATTTGACGACTCCATTATCCATATCAATCTCAAGTTCAAACTTTTTTTTACTATTTTTGCACGCAATGCGCATGTTCACCTGGGGATTCCCCAGTCCCAATTGAAATAAATTACACCAAAATCCATCATTGTTTGTTTCAAGCATCCATTTAATGATCAGTAAAATATGTTGTCGCTATTATTTATTCAAATAAATTTGCGAAAAATTGAAAAATGCGATCAGACTAAAAATATAAAATGCGATGGGGGGCCCGGCTGTCAATCAATATCTTCTAGTCACGCGGGCCCCTGATTGGTCCGGGCCCGTAAGCAACCGTGTACCCTTCTTACCGATAGTTACGCCACTGATGAGCAAGACCCCATAACCCCAGCTGTTCCCGACAAGCAGGATGGCTGACATCGCCGTCGGTGTATGAATGAATGGGTGAATGTGAGGTAAATGTTAAGCACTTTGATGGCCATTGGGTCTGAGAAAACGCTATATAAATGCAGTCCATTTACCATTTAAACAGTCCTGCAGACATTAGATGTGACCTGCTTTCACTTTCTGCCTGTTTCATTAGCCCTGGAGCTCGACTCTACCAGACAGTGGCCTTCCAAGAGCAAGATTAGGCCCTGGAGGATTGGACACCCCTGCTCTATGGACCCTGCCACCCAAGCAGGGAATGTAGTGAATGTATATTGAACATCCATCAGAAACCAGATCCCACTTCAAGATATGGAGGAGAGCCGGCGTAAGGTTAAATGTGTCCACAGATCAGTAGGGGCCATCTGCACTGCCCGGCAGGTCCCTTGACCCCTCTGTCAAGGTTAAATGTTCCTCAATGAGGCCAGGGCCGCAGAGCTTGTGGATGTAAAGGCACCTGAAGTGGTGGTCTATGAAGACGTCTCCATTCAGTTGGGTCAGCAACATCACTGACCTCCTATCCGCCCTCAACAACTTTCAAAAAAAGAGAAAAAACAAAACACTAGTAAAACAGGGCTGTCTAATTCTGGCAATTTCCGAGCTCTAGCCTGCCCAAAACAAACTTTCCTAAAGCTAAACTCGGCAGGATAGAGGCCGTCAAGGACCAGGACTGGACACCGGCGGGGTAAATAATGCACTTAACCTCAGGAAAACTCATGGGCTCAAGTGGGCAGAGTCACAGCCTGCTGTTTGAAAGGTCATCTCTGCTGATTTAGACTATTTTTCTGTTGGACTTCTCACGCAAGTTTGAGACTGACCTGTAAGTGTCCTCATACCCCACCCATCCCCTTTTCCTAAATCCCATCCATACCTTTTCTTACAGTCAACATAAAATGGTATTTGCAACCTATTTTACTTCTGTAATATGATCCATTTTGAGTTACGACTAAAACGATTTTGACTTTGTAAATCATGCATCAACGATTCATTTATTATGAGAACAGGAATGTGTATTAAGGGGAAAAATAGGGACAAGTTTGATTGCATGTTGATTTCAAGGCTTCTGTGTAAACTGCTTAAGATATTGTAGATTCATTAACAGAAGAGTGTTCGCAGTCGTCTCTCTCTCTCTCTGTGTGTGCTTCTCCTGACAGGTGTGTGAGTCGGCTCCCCCTGTAGGGAGATGAATGAAGCGCGTGATGTTACTGTGATGGTGGTCCGGTGGCTGAGGCGGAAGCTGGTTCGTTTGTGTGTGATTCTTGCCAGGCTGGTGACCATACTGTGCAACAGATGGTACCGAAGGTGGGATTCAAACGGGCAGGTTGAGGGGCACAGCAGCTGCTCTGGCGCTCAGCTCAGTAGCGCCCCCTACTGCCTGACACACCCACACATACACATCAGTACTTGAGCTACACTGCTCAAATATTCACTATTCATTATGCTCTAGATCCTATACTATACAGCAGGGATTTTCAAGGTATTAGTAAAAATAGTACAGAAGATTGTGGCCATTTGCATTATACTGCAAGTTGCTTGCGGAGTAACATTATTCTGTAAATACATGGGTTGGGTATGGTTTGAAGCATACCGGCGTGGTTCCAGGTGATTAGAGATCAGAGTAAATATCTCTAACCGTACGTTCACACCGCCGCCGGCGAGAGCGGCAAAATTCGCTCTTGCCGCTCTGTCAATGACGCCGTGGAAAGATTCGTGGACGCTCTGATGCTCTGACGTAGATCGAATGCGTTATCTTTTTTAAAACGCTATTTAAAGGGGCCACAAAGCAAACAAGCATCTCAGTCGTTATTTTTGCAGAAAATTGATCGATGGAAATAACTTTAAAATTATAGTGACATGTTTGCTAACGAAATAAACAAATTAAAAGCCATATGTGTGTGGTGTGGCTTTTGTGTTCATGGTTAAGTGCTATTATAATTTGCATTCCCGCTGAGAAGGTGTTGTAGCACGAAAATCTTGCCTAAAAATAGTGTTGCGCGCCAAACACTATCAAATTCAAATGATCAACCTCCTCTATTTTGCTTGGGAACTAATGTGGCCGTAACCAAAGTTTACAGCACTGTGTTCTCTGGAATTCTCTCAAACGGAACACTTCTACATTCCGATTGGTTGCCGCCGAACCGCGTCATTGCTCATTACCATAAAGTTGAACTGATTTCTACTTTCCTCGCCGCTCTCACCGTGAAAGACGCACCGCGCCGCACTCGCCGGAGCTCGCCGCGGGCTCTCATTGAAAATTAATGACTTCCGGCCACTTTAACGCTCTTGCCGGCGGCGGTGTGAACGCACAGTAAGGACATCAAGGGTACATTTACATGACAATGATGTACTAAAAACGGAAAAGTTTCTATTTTGCGTTTTTCGCATACAGACAACAACGTTGTCAAAATGATCCCTGTTCACACGGATCCACAAAAAAGACTAAAAATGCTGTATTGTTCATACTAGGCCAGTAGATGGCGATGTCACTTTGTAAATAAACACCACACGCCTATAGAACATATGAACACGTGATACGCATCGTCATCATTTTCACAAATTTGAAGACGATAACGATGTTGTTTTAAAAACTTGGAAGGATAAAAGGAGGAGTGACGACAGTGAAAGAAAAAATAATTTTGTTGTTTAATTTTATTTTTTTCGCAGGCAGTCGTCCATGAGGGGCTGCCGCTTTACTTTCATTTTGTTGTTTGTTTATTTTATGATTAAAGTTACATTGATCGTCTGCTAGTTACCGCCTCCTTCCCTGAGCTTTTAACCTTGCCACAGGTGTTCTCTAACTGTATAGCATACATCGGCTGTACACTCGTTATTGTGGGATTAAATGAGAGCACCTGATAACAACCAAAATGGCTTCAGACACAACTAAAAATGACTGTACCCTCAAATAGTGCCCTATTTAAGGGTATACATTTTGAACCTTCAGTGAATGGGGCAGAACTGCACACATAAATGTGCAAAATAAAATCATTAGTGAATGAAGATTTGTTTTAGCACAGCGATTTCTGGTTCGATCTGATTTTGCATCAGAATGCGTCATTATGGTTTTCCATAATGCATAACTCTCTCTATGCAGGTCTGAGACTCACACGTGGCATCTTAAAAAGCTAACTCGGCTCTGGTTCCACGCTCTGTTGTAATGTTATTGGAGGATCGCGCCTCTGGCTACGCTTCCACATCAGATGGTCCCTCGAGCAGGACCAGCTGCGCTCTCAGAGGGCTGCGATGACCAGGGATGCCCGCGCTGTTAATTAGGATGGTGTGATTAATGGAGGAAAGGTTGAGGAAGCGCTGGGTTTGGAATAGGTACAGGGGGAGGGGGAACGATTGAGTTGGTGGTCGAACCAAACGCGCCAGCTTCTTCATCTCCCCCTCAGGCCTGAGTGTGAGAGTTTGAGAGATTGTGAGACAGACGGATGTGGCAGCCCGAGTCAGGTGGGTATCGTGGAACTGAAAGGGTGGATCATCAATCTCACAGAGGTCGTTTCCTTTGATAATCACTGTCTTACATTTGATCTTATTCTTCTTATGAGTGAACGAGGGATGTCAAGAGAGCATACAGAATGCATATTTACTTGTGGTTCTCAACTGGAGAGTCGCAACCAGAAGATTTTTTGCAGGTCTGTTCTGACAGTGCTACAATGCTAAATTCATACTTGAAAAGGGGTGATAAGGATATTTTTTCCATCTAATCAATTCAAGAAGTACCACCAAGAGTCCTCAATCACCGCAGCCCTGTTGCAGTCAACATACTTTAATCAAAAGTAGCGAAAGTCTGATTGAAAAGTTGCTAAATTTCGTCATATTCATGACATCATCGCATCGTATTTGCATAAATATTGAAATGCCAACTGGGAAGCATCATTTTGTAAAGTTTTTTCAATGTTTTACTACAATAAGCGCTGCAGTAATATGTATTTTTGTAGGATGACCGGGCCCAGATGTTGGCCCAGATCCGCCCAACATCTGGTACTCGTGGATTCCACACGGTCTAGCTGTGGGCCGGATCTGGCCCGACATTGTGGTCTGGAGTTTTGTATTCATCATCTTATTGGTCGAATTCCCCAGGAGTTCTGTGAAACGTGCGTGTTGCGTTCTTTAATGGTTCATCTGGGGGAAAAAACACTGTAAAGGTTTATCTTTACTTCAAATATCAGTTTGCTGCTTAGCAGTGGGTTTATAGCTGCCCTTTCAATACAATTAATTCAGTTAAATCTTCAAGTAAATGCAATTAAATCTTATTAAATACTTTTGATAGTTTGATAATCTCCACTAAACTAAACTTTGTTTTAATCCCTTTAATTTGCAAGACATTTCACCATTTCATGCTTTTTATCTTCAGAAAGATTTTTCTTCCTCCACATATTGCATAAGAACAATGATTCGCTTCGCAATGTGGAACAACCTCTTTAAGTGGGGTTTCCATTTAAAGACCTCACAAACTATTTAACAAACCTGTCTGAGATCAATACTAGAGCTGGAGATAAATGTTGTGATGTTCTCTCAATCAAGAGGTGCATCAATTTTTGTTCAAGATTTTGTTTTGTCAATGCAAGAGTCCAACACTTCGTAAAGTCTCCTCCAGCACAACACAAAGACTTTCAATGAATTTAAGGGTGTATTCACACCAGGAAAGTCCGATAGTTCACTTGCTTTGGTCCGAACCAAATAAATTATTAGAATTTTTTTTGGTACGGTTCGCTTTCACACTGCTCTTTTTGCAAGTGAACCAAAAATTGTAAACAAAACTACACATGTGCTAAGGTCGTCCATTCATTGGACAAGGATTCTCAAGGGAAATCAGGAAGTGCAAAAAAGGCTCAGCATGGAGATATTTCGTACTGCATAATTTGTTCTTTTACCTATTTTGTGTTATTCTGTACAAACGATGTTGTAGTTCGGATTTTGAGAAGACTACGAGCGTAACGTTTGAGTGGCTCTATTAAACGCGGGGAAATACAACAACTCTCGTCTCTCGTGCATCTTTTCATTCAACCATCTACTGTTTTTTTTTATCGCTGGCAACATCTCAACTTTGCGTTACAAGTGGCACTGCGCAGAAGACGGAAAAGGTATAAAGTTTTTTTGAGACGAGCTATGTTCTCATTCAAATAATGAGATTATTGTATACTGCCAACAAGTGCTGTCAATAACGCTTGCGATTAAGTTTGTCCAGTATAACGTAAATTAATGCAGTATAATCCTTGTATTGTAACTATTCTTACATTAATGATAATAATAATTCATTACATTGATGTAGCGCTTTTCTTGTCACTCAAAGCGCTTAACATAGAAGGGGGAATCTCGTCAACCACCACCAAAAGGTAGTGAACAGCTAATGCTTTCCTTTTTTATTTTTTTGCATCTATGCGCAATTAGACTAAAGAGAACGTGCTGTATGTGAATGTCCTGATGCACACACTCATTCCCTTCCAATGATGCACACACGACACGCAGAAAGACGTGCAACAGTATCGTGTGGCCAGACAGCGCGCCGGAATATTATCTTTCGACAGTGCTTTCTTTCAATTGGGTCGGTTCATGTTCACACCGTAAACGAACCGTACCAGAGTTCGTTTGGAACCGTACCGAGACCACCTCTTCAGCTGGGTCTCGGTTCGGTTGTTTGGTCCGCACCAGAGTTCGATTGCTGTATTCACACCTGCCCAAAAGGTCTGCACCAAGGGGGCAAACGAACTAGAGTTCGATTCAATCGAACCAAACAAGGTAGGTGTGAATACACCCTAAGATCTGGACTCAAGGTGTGTTAATTCGAGCCCGTTCTCATCTCAAGGCATCATATTATATGCAGACTGATCTCATGAAGTAGCGTGTGTATGACACGCCAATTCGTATTTCCATTTTTGGCGTGCTATCAAGACGCATAATCGCTTTTCAGCGTGTTTATGAACGCCGTTGACTTAATGTTATATAAATATATGACTTACCTCAACCCTGTCCCTAAACTTAACCGTCACTGGGGTTAATGGCATTTATGACTGTTCCCTTACCATCCTAGGTAAAAAAAAGATATGACTTACCTCAACCCCATCCCTAAACTTAACCGTCACTGGGGTTAATGGCATTTATGACTGGATATTTGACGCGCGTGTACAGACACGCGGAATGACGCGGACGTTAATGGCGTAGACATACGTACACGCATACACGCGGATAGCTCAAAATGCGTAGCGATAACACGCCACTTGACTCGAAAGTGGCGTGTATGTTTACGCAAAAGTCATGATGTCATGTTGATATATGACACTTTTCCAAAGCGTAGACATCCACAGACTGATCTCATGAAGTAGCGTGTGTATGACACGCCAATTCATATTTCCATTTTTGGCGTGCTATCAAGACGCATAATCGCTTTTCAGCGTGTTTATGAACGCCGTCGACTTAACGTTATATAAATATATGACTTACCTCAACCCCGTCCCTAAACTTAACCGTCACTGGGGTTAATGGCATTTATGACTGTTCCCTTACCATCCTAGGTAAAAAAAAGATATGACTTACCTCAACCCCATCCCTAAACTTAACCGTCACTGGGGTTAATGGCATTTATGACTGGACATGTGACGGCGTGTACGGACACACGGAATGACGCGAACGTTAATGGCGTAGATATACACGCATACACGCGCATACACGCGGATAGCTCAAAATGCGTAGAGATAACACGCCATTTGACTCGAAAGTGGCGTGTATGTTTACGCAAAAGTCATGATGTCATGTTGACATCCAACACAAATGGCACCCTTTAGCGTCAAATGATACGCAGATACATATGGGCCAGAGGGCGCCTCCTAGTGGTCTAACCCTAACCCTACCCCATACCTAAACCTACCATAACCGAAGCGTCTCATTTGATGATAAAGGGTGCCATATGATGCCTTGGGATGAGAATGCATTGCTAATTCAGGTGTGAAAATTATTTTTCATGTTCCCTCCGAACCCAGACAGCAGCATAGTGTCGGCCCAGATCCGGCCCACATCTGGTACGGGTGGAATCCACATTTACCAGATGTTGCCCGGATCTAGACTGTCACTTTGTTGCTTACAGGGAACCATTCTTTCATAAGTTGCGCTTGATGAATCTTGACATTGTCATCCTGGAATATGGCCTAATAAACACAATAACAGACTCTTAAAGGGATACTCCACTTTTTTTGGAAATTGGCTCATTTTACAACTTCCCCGAGTTAAACAGTTGAGTTTTACCGTTTTTGATTCCATTCAGCCGATTTTCTGATATTTAGAAGAATATCAGTAAACAGACCGTTTCTGGTCTCATTGACTTCCAGTACGAAAAAAATATACTATGGAAGTCAATGAGACGAGAAACAGTCTGGCTACTGATATTCTTCTACATATCAGAAAATCGGCTGAATGGATTTGAAAACAGTAAAACTCAACTGTTTAACTCTGGGGGAATGGTAAAATGAGCCAATTTCCAAAAAAAGTGGAGTATCCCTTTAAGTATTTGCCTCTTTAAATCCAAACTGTGACATGTTTTTTGGCTGGACAGTGTAATTCGGATCAGTGTATACAGTATGTGATCAATTGCATTATTAAATCTTTTAGCAAAATTATAGGATCTTGAAGCAAAACCAACTGAAAACAACCGATATATACTATTACACATATAAATGCAATGTTACAAACTAAGTGTTTGTGTCACAGCACCATTCACACTGAAATCAGTGTAAGAGAGCCGTGAACTCTCGGGGATTGCTCTGAGAGAGAGGACTGTGGTGTGTGTGTGTGTGTCTCCTGATTGTCCTGTTGGCATCGCCGTCTGTAGCGAGACTGTGTGTCTGCTACTGCAGGGAGAGTGAGCCTGTGTGTCTTTGTCTATCCGAGGAGCCAGTGCATTATTGAAATGTAAGAAGTCGCATTGTGACAAACTTCCCTCGAGGGATGCAGTGTGTAAACACGAGTCATTTGGCAGATGCACGCCGAGCAAATTGGCAGCGCATTCCCTCGGTGAAGACACACACACTATTATCTGGATTGAGACTAATCGCATGTCGCATCCCATATGATGAGCAATTAATTTACACGGAATCAAATGCCGTGCCAGCAGAGGGGAGGAAACACAGGACTGAGGAGGAAAGAGAGCAGGAAAATAAAGATTAACATCATAAAAAAGGAGATGAAAAAAACATGTATTATCTGCAAATTGTGCTGAGACACAGTGATGCATTACTCGTATACCAGACAAGAAAAAGTTAAAAATGGGAATGTCTCTAGGAATCTTACCTTGGCCATGATTAGTGAACAGAATCCGAAGCAATTTGATGATCCTGGTTTTGAATCCAATCCCACTTCACAAATCCATTGTTTCAAAACATTTTTGGAGAAGATCCTCCGCAGAATGGTTGCTCTTTACTAAGGTACGTTTCCAGGACAACTAAAAACGTAAAATGCGCAATTTGTTTTCATGATAAGAGGACAACGTTTTTCAAAATGATCCCCTTCACATGGATCGACACGAAACGACTGAAAATGCTGTATTGTTCATGCCAGGCCAGTAGGTGGCGATGTCACTTTGTAAAGAAACACTACAAGCCTATAGACTGAACATGTAATGGGCTCTATGCACGGCGGTATTTCCAGTGAAGGTTTAAGGATGCTCGATAACTTCCGCTGATCGTAGAGTCCAATGCAATACCAAGAATTTATATTGAATTTTATACTCCATGGTTATACTAAAGAAACGTTAGTCACAAAAACAGATAAAACAGACACCCCTCGTTGTGTTTATGCTTCTTTTTAAAATTATATTAAATAACCATAACTATATATAAAATTACATCTAAACGTATGTACGTTTCGTTTCAAAGACGGAAGGAAAGTCAATTTTGACGACTCTGCCATAATCCCGTTTTCCTCGTTTTCCTCCGCTTTAATCTCCACAACCGGAAATGGACGAGCATCCTTGGGTCAAATGCGGAACTTATGCGTGCATATAGCCCATAGGCATTGGCGACGTCAGATGCTGTGTCCGAAATCACCCACTACTCACTATAGAGTGGACTATATAGTGAGCTCGCCATTTTGTAGTGCTGTCCGAATGTATAGTGATGATTATTATACCCTATATAGTCCACTCAATGTATCCCAGAATGCATTTTGAAAAGTAGTGTACAGCCGATGGTCACTACCCAAGCCCTACATACCATCATGCATTGCGCTGATCGTAAAATTAAGTTATAATCGTGTGGAGTAGCGCATTAGTAGGGAATAGTGGTTTGAGTGGAGATTTCGGACACAGTGACTGTTTTCACTAATTCACGTTTTTACAGTTTATACGCTGACGACAATGGTATCGTTTTCAAAAACCTTTGAAACCCATTTTAAAAAGTTTGTGTTTTCAGGCCCCAAAAATGCCATTGTTGCGTAAATGGACGACCAAAACACAAATGTTTTCCGTTTTAGTTGAAAACTGTCATGAAATAATAAAATTATTGTAGGTTTATTGGTAAGAGACTGTAATAACTGAGATAGGTCTAATGGGACATTGTAAATTTACAAAGTACTCTTAAAATTAAAAGACGCCTTATAACTTACAGCGAAAAAACGTAAATTGATATTTTCTGCGCGACACTGCGCATTTGATGGTGTTTGATTGAACTGTTTTTCTTACCTTTTACATATCATCTATGCACATAAGGGTTTTGTTACACATTGTTGCTGATCACATTATATTTGCTTGTGATTAAAGTATTTGTACAGTATTCCTTTATTGTACCATAATATATATAGTACAGTTAATTTATACTGAACAAAATTTCATGACATTGTATATATATATATCAATATTAGGGTTGGGTATCGAGTATCGATTGGAACTGGGACTAACTTTTCGTTTTTCCCGGAATCGTTTAAAAGTAAAAATTTCGATTCCAAGTTTCGATATTCACAGTCCGCCGACGAGAAGAAGAAACCGCTGAACAACACCAATGAAGAAGCGTCTACCGGAAGTGTTGGCATAACCACGCGAGTTAAACATGAGTAGCTTACGTCAGCGGTCCAAAGTGTGGCTTCACTTTTCTAAAAATAACAAAATCTCGGTAAAAATTTGTGACAAAAGGAGTATTTCCTTCAGAAAGACCGTTGGTTAGCAAGGTTAGCTAAACTTTTTTGACCCTGCCACTTAAAAGAATCGGAATCGAGAATCGTTGGGAACCGGAATCGAAACAAGGAATCGGAATCAGAATCGTTCAAATTCAAACGATACACAACCCTAATCAATATGCACAACTAGGCATGTTATGTTTTGCATGCTGAGATCAGATGCTGGTTTGCTTCATTATTAACCATCTCCTTAGAGTCAATAGTTTGTGAATCTGACTGCACTGGTTGTATCATTTCAACACATTCACAAGTAAAACAGCATTTCTTTCGGCTTATTTGGCACAGAAACCATTTTATTCAAGTATTCTGAATTTTTAATGGAATTGGTCCTGAATGAGTAGCAGTTCTTGCTTCCCAACTCTTTCCGTGGACGATTGGAACTGCTCACAAATTAATCTTTTTTTATGTTTTACAAATGTAATTTTTCACTCAAAATTTGAGAGATGAAAAGGCTCAATTTTAATTTCCACAGATAGAGGCAGACGAGGAACAGCTATTACCAGGGCAAACTATCGCGGCTGCCAAATCAATCACACCATCTGATGACCTTTTAGATTAGATAAGCTACATTATAATAGATACAGTCATATAACACCAAAGAGAAACTGACAGTGAAGAGGGACCGGATTTTACCAGCTTCATTTCCCCCCCTCACAGAACAGCCTTGCGTTTTTAACCTTTTTCATCTAGTTATGAATCAAAATGACTTAATTCAAGTGTCTCAGTGGAAGGGAACGGGGAGCGAGAAGTGCAGGAACATTAGCCTGTGATTGTGTGGTGTGCCATCGGTCTCATTACTAGTGAATAATCGAACATTAACATTTGATTTCTGACACTAATTGAATTGACAGTTCAATAATTAATACTGAACTACAATAAGTATTAGTATTAGCAAATATAAGCCATTTCCCCGTACAAATTGAAACTTGTCAACTTCGGTGTCGATGCTAATCCTTCATTTGAAGTCTTTATGGGTTTGGATTAGCCTTGCGTAAACCTACAAATTAATTACAGTGAATTGATGTTATAAATAAACAACATTAAATTAAGTAACTGGTGAATTGCCATGCATAAAAAAAATCATGTAAAACTCACTCAAAAAAGGAGGGATGCTAATAAGAATAAGCGTATTACTTTCACATTTCAAGCTTGATAGTCATTTACAGCAGGTTTATTATTGTAATAATTCATTATTGTAATGTCATCCCTGCTTGCTCTTTGTGTTTTCAGTGGAAATGCCCCAGACAGCCAGATAGTGTCGGCCCAGATCCGGTAAATGTGGATTCAGCCCGTGCCAGATGTGGGCCGGATCTAGGCCGACACGATCTGGCGGTCTGGGGTCTTTATTTTTCACGAGTATTCACACTTCAGAAATACACTGTAGCAGGTACTTTTATTTAAGGTAATTTTTCATCAACTTACAGGTTATAAAGTTTATTGTAGCTCATGGGTGCTCAGTTTTTTGGCCAACATACACTCTCAGAAAAAAGCTGTCACTGGGGCGGTACCTTTTCAAAACCTATAGGATCTGTCATTCAGAAACATGGCTTTTCCTATCACTGTTATATTAAGTTATTTACTGTTTTTCATTAAGGTACCAATATGCACCCTTTAGGTACAAAAGTGTACCTTTTAAAAAGGTACCGCCCCAGTGACAGCTTTTGTACCTTTTTTTCTTAGAGAGTATCATGTTGTTAAAGACGCACAGGCTATACAAGAGAGTCGTCGCTATTACTCAACGATAGCAAACTGACATTGAATCAACGTGGAAACATGACATCGAAACAACGTTGATCTGACATTGTTTTGCTCATCGAATTAACGTTGAACCAACGTCAGACGCGTCATTCTTCAAAACTAACGGAAAATCAACTTGAAATCAACGTTGTTTCAACGTTAGGAAAGCAAACCAATTTTCGATTTTCATTTAGCTTTGCCGCGTCTGACGTTGGTTCAACGTTAATTCGATGAGCAAAACAATGCCAGATCAACGTTTTTTCGATGTCATGAGAGACGTCGTTTCCACTTTGATTCAATATTTAGTTAGCTGTCTGGGTGCTAATCTAAACAAGGCCCGTTCACACTAAACACAATCATAAAGTACTTGGAAAATCACTTATAGTCTGTTGAGGAGCATCAAAATAAAGAGTTAAGGCCATTGCACACTAAGTACGAAATTTACGTATGCGTATTTTCGTGTTCGTCAGCCTAAAAATTCGTCACGCATAGAAACCTTGCACACCGAGTCCGTTGCGTATTTATTAAACCTTTGCGGGAAAAAACGCCAAATGGATTCGTCAAGCAGTGAGGATGATTTTGTTGCCCTCTCTCTTATTAAGAAAAGAAAAGAAAGAGAAAATATTACGTCCATCCAATCCTGCAATTGCGCCAAGAGGAAGGAGAGTTCCACCTTATCAAGGAGTTGCGAATTTATCCTGAGCGATTCAAAATTTACCTCAGAATGTCAGTGGGACAGTTTGATGCTTTGCTAGCGATTCTGGAGCCACATATTAAAAACAAGACCAATTTCCGTGAACCAATCGATTCTGAACGGAGACTGGTAGTGTGTCTAAGGTATGGACACACACACAAACACACACCCGCGCGCGGCCCGGTGGAAGCGCTGGGCAGACTGAACAGCTGTGTAGGCTGTTATTGTGTATATATTGTGCCCAAATAATACATTAGTTATCGAATTGGCTGCTCAATCACACCTTATTCGATCCTAAATTTCAATCTGATTGAAAGGGGAGGTTTATTAATTTCATAATCCAATATAGAGAAGAGAACATAAACACTCGATCGAATTGAAAACCGAAACTGAAAGCACGGCGCATATGTGCAATGATTTGAGGACGAGCTCCCCCCGGCCCTGAATTGTCAAAAGACCTCTCAAAATCACATTTTCACTGGCCCACCCAAAATACAATTTCTGCCTACGCCACTGGTTAGTAGACTGTATAAAGTGGGCTATCGAAATAAAGTTGACGGATTTGATGTAACTTGAGTCATTAGTAGTGGGTTATAATGATATTTACTTTAGAATTATTTATTAATTCCCATTAATTATTGCACTGTATATAGTGGGTGGTATGGAAAAGTTACTTTATGTTTGGCTAATAGGCTGGTGAACAATAGTGATCTTAGCCTAACTCTCGCTTTGATTATTTGTTCCTGTAAAGATGGACCAGTATCCTGTTCCCCTAACGAGCTGCTGAGCACTGGTATCAGCTCACACTATAGACACGACAGATTATTTAGCAGTTCTTGGCCATATGTGAGAGCAGCTTGGCCTCTTGTTTTCTGCACTCTTCTACAACTTTGGCTGCTTTTTTTGCATAACGAGATACAAACAGAGACAAATCGCTGCCGTCCCAGCCGAGTTCAGATGCGTCGGAACTCCACACATCAGCGCGATCGGACACACACACAAACACACGTACGCACCTCCCGCGGCTCAGGATCTGTCGACCCGTGCACGGTTTCTGGAGCTCCGCGATGCGTCAGATTCCTGCGGAGAAACATACCTGCCGTCTGTCGCGCTGCTTGGCGAGGGTGGCTCGCGTTTGGATGCGTGTTGATATGTCTTGTAAACAGCGTATGCGCGGGAGGCCATCACCCGTCCACTTAATTGTGACTACTGGGTTTTGTTCTGCATGCATCATTAGCTAATTTGCTGTGTTGGGTCTCATATGATCTCTACTTTACTGGCACCGAGAAATCTGACCGAAACCATGCAGATCACACACACACACACACAACATGTTTACTTAGCTAGATTTCTAAACAGGGACATTCCATAGATGCAGGCCTAATGGTTTTTATAGGCTACTGTACAAACCTCTCCTCTTACACTAACCTTACCCATCACACACACACACACACTAACCCGAACCCTGAACTTACCCATCACACAACACTTTCCGCATTTTTACATTTAAAAAAAAACAAACTTTAGTTACTTTGTTTTATGCCAGATTTACAATTAAGGACACCCCTAAAGATAGACTTTTGGAGATTTTGTCAGTTTGTTGGTCACTTCAGGGTACAAATTTGGGTAACACTTCCTTTTACAGTCCAGTTACCCATGTAAATACCATGTACTTATTTTAGTAACTACAATTACTGGGTAATAACTAGTACTAACCCTGAACCTACCCCTAAACCTGCCCCTGTTCCATGTACTTACCTTATATTAGCAGTACTTTCTTGGTAAGTACACAGTAAGTACACTGTAAGTACTGTACTGTAAAAGGAAGCGTTACCCAAATTTGTCCCCAAAATATAGTTAAGTACGTGCACATACACACACAAATACACAAACAAATATACAGACACAGATTCAAAACACACATACACATACAAACACACACAGAGTGAGAGAGTGCTGAGTCCAGCTCTGTGTTTCTAGCAGACCTCTTTACATCTGGGCTGCTGTGACAAGCAAGATTAATACTTCACCCTCACAGCGCTACACACACACACACACACACACACACACACACACACACTTAAACGCACACATAACACTCCTCCAGCAGACTGAATATTTGAGAAAAGACGGGAAGAGAGAAAATGAGCCCAACATCACACACTCATCATCTCGTTCAATCTCACACACACACACATGAACAGAATCTGGAGGAAAATCTCTTTCTGCTGATGTCTGACTTTTCCCTCTCTCTCTCTCTTCCTCCTCAAACGTTCCTCTCTTTCCCATCATCAGATCCCGGTGTGAAGCGCAGTCGCTCCGAGGCTGGAGGACGTGTAAAGCTTCTCGGATCTGTCCTTGGAGAACCACGCTGTTCCCTATCACATCACGTCTCACACACACACACACACCAAAGATTATATTGTATAAGCTCCAGAAACATATTTCAGACTCTTCGATTCATTATTTCACAACATATGCTTAGATATTTCAATTATAATAGAACTAAATGAGGCATTTTTGTGGGAACTGAAATAGCCGACTGCGGGATAGAGATATCATGATTAACATTCAGTCTTCATATGGTTCATCGAGATCCTTCATTTAGACAGAATCTTTCGCTTTCTGACATTAAATGCATAAAACCTCAAAAGTTCTACATTAAAATCTATCTCTCAGGAGAAACTGTACGAAAGTCTTAAACAACATCCATGAGGCGGACTGTCATATACTGGGAAGATGCAAGAGTGTTTTTTTATTTATTTTATAATCTGTGTAAAAGTTTGGAGTTTATTTTTTTACTTTCTATTCATCAAAGAAGCCTGGAAAAATAAATGTATTAGCCTACAGTTCCCAGTAATCACATAACGTGCAAAATAAACACATTTGGTGTCATTATTACAGTGATCTATTTAAGTACTGAGTAATATTTATTTGTGGTTACACTTTATTTTACAGTGTATTTGTTAAATATGTACTTTAATAACAGTAAATTATGCAACTAACCCTCAAACACATCCCAATCCTACACTAACCCAAATGTAAAAAAATATTTTCTTGATTTGTAATCACATTTTTTCTTTTGTCAAATCAACTTGAATAATTTATGTAGTTCAGATAACATACTATTTTGAGTTTCTAATGATTAAATCAATCTCCTTCATTGTATCAATGAACTTAAAGTTTTAAGACAACCAGGTTACTTCATTAATAAACCACTACATGTGGTTTATTAATATTACTCAGTATATATTTACACTGTAACAATGACACTGTAAAATAAATTGTTCCCTAAATGTATAATAATCATAATGACCTACTTTTTGTATGAATGAGAACTTAAGCTCTCATATTTCAAGTATGTATAATTACAATGTAAGTACGCTCTTATCCTACGAAAACTCATTAAATTAACTTGGATGTGTATCTTATTTAAATTTGATTTTGTTTCAGCAAAGAGAGTGAAGAAAAAGTATTTTTTCATAATTGTTGTCATGATGAATACACGGTCTCTCTCCATATTCAATTTCTAGTGAGCTTTATTAGCAAGACTGTGTAACACAATGTTGCCAAAGCATCAACATATTACATATATGTTTTATTTGTTTGTTTTATTATTTATATGAATAGATCATGTCACATGTTTTATTGTAAATAGGTAAATAAAAATGATATTATATAAATGATGAATACTTTAAATTATATTAAAGGAGTAGTTCACTTTTCAAAAAACGTTTGCTGATAATTTACTTGCCCCCATGTCATCCAAGATGTCCATGTCTTTCTTTCTTCAGTCGAAAAGAAATTAAGGTTTTTGATGAAAACATTCCAGGATTTTCTCCATATAATGGACTTCAATGGGAACCAAACGGTTCAAGGTCCAAAAGACAGTTTCAGTGCAAACTGTTCAAAGGGCTTTAAATGATTCCAGACGATGAATAAGGGTCTTATCAAGCGAAACGATCACTCATTTAATAAATAAACAAAGTTTAAGTTTTATAAGCTCAAATGGTCGCCTTGCTCTGTTTGTAATTCTCCGGTTCGAACTCAAAACGAAAGAATCTTTTCCGGAGTCAACTCATTCATTTCGTTCGTTAAATGAACCAAATGACACGAAAAAAGATTCGTTCATTTTGATAAACGATTTCGAACAGGAGAGTCACAAACAGAGCAAGGCGAGCATTTGAGCTTATAAAAACTTTGTTAAAACTTTGTTATTTATTTATTAAATGAGCGATCGTTTCGCTTGATAAGACCCTTATTCATCGTCTGGAATCGTTTAAAGCCCTTTGAACAGTTTGCACTGAAACTGTCTTTTGGACCTTGAACCATTTGGTTCCCATTGAAGTCCATTATATGGAGAAAATCCTGGAATGTTTTCATCAAAAACCTTAATTTCTTTTCGACTGAGGAAAGAAAGACAAGGACATCTTGGGATGACATGGGGGTGAGTAAATTATCAGCAAAAGTTTTTTTTAAAGTGAACTCCTTTAAGTTTATCTCTGTAAAGCTGCTTTGAAATGATCTAAAATGATTGTTATGAAAGCGCTATATAAATGAGGATGACTTGACTTGACTATATTTGTCTTCTGCTTCACCACTGAGAGCGAGAGAGAGAGAGAGAGAGAGAGAGAGAGAGACTCCAGAAGCTGCAGGTAACTGAAGCTCACTCATATCAGACTCACGATGGACTTCACAACGCATGAACACACAGAACACATCTCCTAAAATGACGCTTCGCCTGCTCTTCATAATCTGCCAACTCTGCATTTCTGTTTCATGTACAGATGTGACGCACACTAACTGTACACACACACACACTGATCTGGTGATATTCCACTTCTGCATACCCATTGATTCATTCACACACATTAGCATATGATTTCAAAAAAATCTACTTTTACAACACTTGCTATAATGACTTTACACCGCACCCCAGGTTACGCATGTGTGTGTATGTGTATGAAATTATGACGAGTGAAACATTGTTGAGGTGTTTTCACAATATACAGTTTCATAACGCAGATGTGAATCAGAGATCTGTGTGTACTGTATGTGTGTGTGATCGGATGTGCACAGATGTGCAAACACACATATTACAGTAAACGCAGGGCGTTAGAGGAATAAGATACGCAATGTGTGTATAGGCCAAACAATAAACACTCAAATGGCGCGAGTTTTCACAATATGATCTTATGTATATCCTAATGGGAAAGCCTGATGTTTTAAATTGGGGGAGATGGTTTTGTTTTATTTGAATATTGGAGTATTGCAGGAAAGAGTCTCTCCAGGAGCGTTCATGTTCACCGTGAGCCGGCGATGTTATTGAGGCGGTCGTGAATGAACTCTATTCATCCTACACCGGAAACCTTGCTGCTGATCAATAATTCATCCGCTCCTGCTCGAGTCCGTTCACGGTTTCGCACCGCGGGAACACACACGGCTCTCACGTACTAATGTCTGCGTGAAGATAGCCTTTCCATACATGTTGGTGTTCATACATCAGAGTCGTCCTGCTTGTTTTACAGTATTTCCAAGCTCCTTCTCTCGCTGCTTTCACACGGCAGGAATAGAGTTACAATGACATCAGAAGAGAGATCGACACACATCTGACGCTTCGATTTTAAAGCCGCACTGTGATCAGTTGACCCAACTTAAAAATCGTGAGGAATACCTGTTTCCTCAAAATGATCAAGTTAACACACTTCATGTGTAATGGAAAAATTAAGTTATGTGGAAAAGTTGTTTTTTTCAATTACGCATGAAGTGTGTTTACTTTATTTTAAGGCAATGGGTTTCCTCTCCATTTATTAAGTAAGTCAACTGATCACGGTTTACAGTGTTTGCAGAAAAGCGCATTATTAGCACATGAACGTGATGGTTGTCATATCTAAACGTCTGTGGAACTGAATGCTAAGTTGACTGTAAAAAATATTGTTGGTTTAACTTAAATTAAGTAACTTGGTTGCCTTAAAATTTTAAGTTCATTGAAATGGAAGAATTGAGTTAATACAATGAAGGAGATTGATTTAATCGTTAGAAACTCGAAATATTCTGTTATCTGAACCACATAAATTATTTAAGTTGATTTGACAAAAGAAAGAAATGTGATTACAAATCTTGAACATATTTGTTTTACAGTGACGTCCTTCACATTTGTACAGTGTTACACAAACATTTATGAAATGCATAATTGTATCAAATTAACTTTTAATATTCCGACAGAAATTGTGGAAATTGTTACATATTAATAAAAACACAATCCAAAACATGGACATACACTGTAAAAAAATATATTCATGATTTGTAGTCACAACATTTTTTCTTTTGTCAAATCAACTTAAATAATTTATGTTGTGCAGATAACATAATATTTTGAGTTTCTGGTGATTAAATTAATCTCCTTCATTGTATTAACTAATTTTTTTCCATTTCACTGAACTTAAAATTTTAAGGCAGCCAGGTTACTTATTTCTTAAGTTAAACCAACAATATTTTTTTTTTACAGTGTATAATGAAATTCATTTTGCATTAAATAGAGAAACATGATGATTTTTCTTTTTTTTTTTTGGGGTGAATTTTTTTTATCTTTTGTCAAATCAACTTAATTAATTATTGTGGTTAAGATAACAAGATTTTGAGTTCTTATTAATTAAACCAATCTCCCTTGTTGTATTAACTCAAATTTAAGGCAACCAGGTAACTTACTTTTTTAAGTTAAACCAACAAAAAGTATTTACAGTAATGTTATTACATGATCATATATCATATTTATGACTGCAATATACAAGCAAATTCCGACAGAAAAGTTAAAATACAATTATATTAAAATACAAGATTATATTTTAATAGAAAAGAACATAATAGAGGAGATTTTATTCTATTTATTTTCACATTATTATATTCAATTTTATTAATTTGAAAACAGTCCTTCAGTTCTCGGAGTGGACTTATAGACCCCTTCAATGTTTGTACACATCGGAATCCTCTGTTGGGTGCGCGCGCAGCATGGGGTCAGAAAAATGGCACGGCAAATAGACCGGCATGATATTGTGTCAAGTTATGCACTGTCTTTACCACCACAGGAACGGGTACGTTACCATAACAAACTTGTTTTAGTTAATGGCGATTGTCTCCCTGATCCCGAGCTCATAACAGAATGGGTAGACAACGTCAGTAAGTGGCCAGATATTCACTGGCCCGCCATATAACTTACAGCTATCTGGTGGACAAGCCAAGTGTTTACACACGTGAAAAACTCAAAGCCTACAAATCGCTGGAAGCGTATAATTACCTGCGGCTAATTAACGATTCCAACAGCTGGCTAGTGGAGCATGACATTAAGAAACGATTAACCTGCATGGTTTAACGTTATAGTCTATGGTACAAAAAATTAATGCAGTCTTTTGTTTCGAGTTTAATCTAAATTTAATAGAAAGGGATGATGAAGGATGATTTTAACTTACCTGATATGAAGTGAGCGCAACAAACACGAGCCTCTTTGATCATCGCATTGTCCCAGTCTGTCCGTTCTAAAACGCTTAACGTGAAAAACGCTTAACGTGGCTTACTGTACAAAGACAGTGATATTAAAAGACCAAATTCGTTACACATCATATTAATAAACCATACTATGTATAAAAAAATAAGATGAGTCCGGAAAATCAACGCAACGCGATTAATAACACGTTACATTTTCTTCCCATAGAAAACCGTTATATGAGAAAACGCTTAACGTGGCTTACTGTACTAAGACAGTGATTTTAAAAGACCAAATTCGCTACACATCATATTAATAAACCATACTATGTATAAAAAAAAATAAGATGAGTCCAGATATCAACGCAACGCGATTAATAACACGTTAAACTATGGTTACAGCACGATGGAATGAACTTTTCTGACCCCGACATGCGCACTGCGCACCGCAAATTTTTCTGTGACGTCAACCGTGAAGGGGTCTATATAGAGTCGAATTACAGGTAACACACACTTTTATCTATTTTTATTTGATCTCTTCTTTTCTTTTTTTCATTGATGAATGTGATTATCAGTAGAATTGTATATATTAGGTAATGTAAGCCTTGTTGTAAGCTATCGTTCACATGATCTATTTGTTATTCTTATGCGGTTTGATTCATAAGCATCATTTATGGGAACACAGTGTTTTATTAATGATGACAACAACAGCCGGTTCAGCTTTGTTGTCTGTGTGTTTACTCTAGTTGTAACGTTGGTGTATTTGTCGAATCAACTCTACGTTCTAGATATGTCTCTTAGCAACATCATCAAAATACCTTACAAGTTGACTGAAAAATAATTTTATTAAAAAAGAGCGCGTTGTGTAAGATTACAAATACTGTGTGTGTGTGTGTGTGTGTGTGTCAGTTAAGTGAATGGGAGCTGTTATACAGGAATCATGAAAGCAGAATTTTAAAATCAGTAAAAAGTGTGTTTAATGCAGTGTCGTCTTGTAATACGTTTGTCTAAAACAGATTGCATGCATGCTTTGAAAAAAATAAATCTATTTATATTTTAAAAAAAGTTGGGCATTTATTGTGTGCACACGTTTACTCTCACAAAGGTGCTAATATTAATATGTGCATTTTGCCAAATGCTTTCACTAGTGAGGAGTTACTCTTACCCAACAAGCGTGTGCACGTGTGGTGTGTGTTCAGCTGATCTCCTGGAAGAGGAACACAACAGCCTTCTGCCGCCCCCTAGTGCCGCTCCACTCCTCTAGTGCCAGGATTTACTCGGGCTTATATCCGGACACACTTGTGTTGGTGTTTCTGTAGAGCACACAACATTTTAAGACTCTTCTGATGCTTTTTATACACAATGGCAGTAGTAGTAGTTCACTTAAAAAAAACAACTTTTGCTAAAAATTTACATTTATTCATTTAGCTGACGCTTTTATCCAAAGCGACTTACTGCTATATACAGAGGTCTCATGCCTCTGGAGCAACTAGGGGTTAAGTGTCTTGCTCAGGGACACATTGGTGTCTCACAGTGGAATCGAACCCGGGTCTCTCACACCAAAGGCATGTGTCTCATCCACTGCGCCATCACCACCCCGTTTTGGCATTTACTCACCCCCATGTCATCCAAGATGTCCACATCTTTCTTTCTTCAGTCGAAAAGAAATGAAGGTTTTTGATGAAAACATTCCAAGATTTTTCTCCATATAATGGACTTATAATGGGAACCAAACGGTTCAAGGTCCAAATGACACTTTCAGTACAAACTGCAAACTCTTCAAAGGGCTTTAAACGATTCCAAACGATGAATAAGTGTCTTAGCTAACGAAACGATCGATCATTTAATAAATAAATAAATAACAAAGTTTAAGTTTTATAAGATCAAATGCTCGCCTTGCTCTGTTCTGTGTTGAGCGTTTGTGACTCTCCTGTTCGAACTCATTCATCAAAATGAACAAATCTTTTCCCGAGTCAACTCGTTCATTTCGTTTGTTGAATGAACCAAATGACACGAAAATAGATTTGTTCATTTTGATGAACGAGTTCGAACAGGAGAGTCACCAACGCTCATCACAGAACAGAGCAAGGCGAGCATTTGATCTTATAAAACTTAAAGGGGACATATCATGCAAAATCCACTTTTTAAGCCCTTAAATGCATTTTGTTGTATATTTGGAGTGTTTATAAGTACAGAAAAGATGAAATTATTCTCTTCAGGTGCTTCGTTTATATCTTTATATTCTGTTTTGGTCATATTTTTCAACCTGTTCAGATTTTTCTGTTTTCTATTACCTTTTTTGAACAATTACGTCACAGTATTTGCAGCGGAACTGCCAAATAAGGACATCGACTACCAACACTTCGAGCAATCCGCCATTATTATTTCTCGCTCCGATTTTGTAGTCCAAGCTCAATGATGCAGAAGTTACGGGAGGGCTAGTCAAAATGTTCGGTTGTTGGATGTAGTGACCTGAAGCACTTCAAGGATTCCCACTTCAACAACCTCCGCCAGTATACAGAAGGGTTTGCCGATCGACTTCGTCTGAATGAGGGGTAAATTCCTTCTATCATTTAGCTGCTGTGTTTGCTGATGCTTTTCTAAACGCAAGTTATCATATTATTATCAATACAGATTTTTAGTGGTAAGATTAGACTGTAGTCATTTATCTTGTCAGAGTGCTTGTTTTAACAAGAGAAATAGTCGACTTTCACTAATAACACAACATAGTTAACTTAACGTTACATACCACTGCATCCATATGAAGACGTTGTTCTGCAGGTTTGTCGTCGTCTTTTTTTCAAATCGCTCGCTCTGGCTCGAATACGTAACGCTTGATGGACAAGTCTTCCGTTGTTGACATTTTGTTAACGTGTGAATAAAAATGTTCTTTGAAACTACAGTAATCGTTTATCTCTTATCAAACTACAATAATGGCTGAACTCGGGGAGTTGAACCGACCGTGAACTCAGCGACCTTGAGAGCGGGCGGGGAAAGACGCAACTCCTTTTTATTTAAAGGGGACGCTTCGAAACGGGTTGCTCACAGAAGCACTTCAGAAAAGAGGTAGAAAAGGGGCCTGTTGAGCTATAAGCTCAACAGCTCCATTATACAGAGAAAATCCTGGAATGTTTTCATCAAAAACCTTAATTTCTCTTCGACTGAAGAAAGAAAGACGTGGACATCTTGGATGACATGGGGGTGAGTAAATTATCAGCAAAGGTTTTTTTCAAAATTGAACTACTCCTTTAAGTTTTAAAAAGAACCACACAAACACACACACACACACACACACACACACAAAAGCATGGATCAGGTTGTTAATATTATTTTAATGCCTTCTGTATCCGACGAGGAACATTGTGTACTCTCGCAAAACACTTGCATTAGCTATATATATTTCTATTACAAAGTTTTTTAAGCAAATGCTTCTCGTGGATCGAAAAGTTTCTGCGAAACGATTTCTTGCGGAAACGTACGCCAAAAGATCGGTGAGTTAACGCAAAAGTTTTGCAAAGTTTTTCCTGTTTTGCGTAGATGTCGGAGGAGAACATTTTCAGTCAAATAAAAGAAAAAAATTCACGATCTTCTCACATATGAGGATATAAATGGTTATTTTTTGGTCAAGTTTTTTTTTTGGTGAGGAATTCCTTTACTGTAAAAAAAAAAAATGTATATGATGATAATGGCACAGTGGATAAGACACATATGTGTCCCTGAGCAAGACACTTAACCCCTAGTTGCTCCAGAGGCGTGCGACCTCTGACGTATATAGCAATTGTAAGTCGCTTTGGATAAAAGCGTCAGCTAAATGAATAAATGAGTTATGAGAGCATATCATTTAGCATTGCTTTAACTCATCAAAATAGCAATCTTCCACTGTTTTATAAGATTCAACTCATTTTGATGTAATTTGTGTTGAAATGACTTACATTTTTAAGTACGATCAACTTGGATGTTGAAGGCAGCAACTTTTTACAGCGTTTAAACTCTCAAATTACTATCAAACCGATCTCTCCTTTAAACTCAACGCAGCTCTTGAAGTTTCAGTGGTTTGCGCGCAGTTGAAGCCGCTTCCAGATCCAGACGAGAACTTTCAAGAACTAAGAAATCCCCAAGACTCGAAGATCTCTTGAAACCCAAGAGTTTGAGGATGCCGTTCGGCTGTGAGGACGGGGTTGAGGAGGAAAGAAGCGCCTCATCAAAGACGGGCAGAAGTGTGGGCTTGCGCTTTTGATGTCACGAGCGAGACGTTCAAACACAGACGGATGGGTCGGTGTTCAGTTTATCAGGTGTGCCAGCTGATACAACGCAGCTCTGCTCTCCCTCGCTATTAACATCTCCATCACCTCTGATATCATTTCTAATTATCCTGAGTTATGATGGGGGGAAAAAAAACACTTTCTGCAAATCTTGCAGGCCCTAATTTGGAGTGGTGGGAGTTAACACACCTGCCATGTTCCTGCTGACAGCGTGCTTTGAGCAAGGGGGTTGTTTTGTTGGGAACTTTGAGAGTTGCCAATACCGGCACGGCCTCACCATGTGAAAACGTTGACTGCCGGATGATTGATGGTAGTTATTTGTGGCTTCCTAACCCTCATCCCTTCCCCAACACTTCTACCCATCCCTGCCTGCATCTCTCGCTCCGGTTTTTCCGGGGTTTCCGACTCGGAGGCAGTGAAAGGGTGATTAATAATGTGTAATGCCGTGTGAGCTGCTCCCTGTGACATTTGGAGAGGGCGTTCTCCGTCTGCTGCACGAGAGAGAGAGAGAGAAAGAGAGAGAGAGAGAGAGGGAGAGAGAGAGACAGAAGTGTGTTCATTCTACATCTCAGACATTCATTTCTGTCCAAAACAACTCATCTTCTCAATTACGTTTCTAATGTTTTAATGCTTTATTTCCACACATCTTGAAGCTGTTATCCATTGTATATTCAGTACAGTGTTCATAATTAATAATTATCCTTTATACGATTAATCACATCCAAAATATAGGTTTGTGTTTACATAATATGTGTGTACTGTGTATAATTATTTTGTATATATAAATACACACACATATATACACACGGATGGACGGACGGACGGACGGACGGACGGACGGACGGACAGACAGACAGACAGACAGATAGATAGATAGACAGAAAAAAAGACAGATAGATAGATAGATAGATAGATAGATAGATAGATAGATAGATAGATAGATAGATAGATAGATAGATAGACAGACAGACAGACAGACAGACGATAGATAGACAGACAGACAGACAGACAGACAGACAGACAGACGATAGATAGATAGATGATAGATAGATAGACAGACAGACAGACAGACAGACAGACAGACGATAGATAGACAGACAGACAGACAGACAGACAGACAGACAGACGATAGATAGATAGATGATAGATAGATAGACAGACAGACAGACAGAGACAGACAGACGATAGATAGATAGATAGATAGATAGATAGACAGACAGACAGACAGACAGACAGACAGACAGACAGACAGACAGACAGAGACAGACAGACAGACAGACAGACGATAGATAGACAGACAGACAGACAGACAGACAGACAGACAGACAGACGATAGATAGATAGACAGACAGACAGACAGACAGACGATAGATAGACAGACAGACAGACAGACGATAGATAGATAGATATATAGATAGATAGATAGACAGACAGACAGACAGACAGACAGACAGACGATAGATAGACAGACAGACAGACAGACGATAGATAGATAGATGATAGATAGATAGATAGACAGACAGACAGACAGACAGACAGACAGACGATAGATAGACAGACAGACAGACAGACGATAGATAGATAGACAGACAGACAGACAGACAGACGATAGATAGACAGACAGACAGACAGACGATAGATAGACAGACAGACAGACAGACGATAGATAGATAGATAGATAGACAGACAGACAGACAGACGATAGATAGACAGACAGACAGACAGACAGACAGACGATAGATAGACAGACAGACAGACAGACAGACGATAGATAGATATATAGATAGATAGATAGATAGACAGACAGACAGACAGACAGACGATAGACGGACGGGTGGACGGGTGGACGGGTGGACGGACGGACGGACGGACGGACGGACGGACGGACAGACAGACAGACAGACAGACAGACGATAGATAGACAGACAGACAGACAGACAGGCAGACAGACAGACAGACGATAGACAGACAGACAGACAGACAGACAGACAGACAGACAGACAGACAGACAGACAGACAGACAGACAGACAGACGATAGATAGACAGATAGATAGACAGACAGACAGACAGACAGACAGACAGACAGACAGACAGACAGACAGACAGACAGACAGACAGACAGACAGACAGACAGACAGACAGACGATAGATAGATAGATAGATAGATAGATAGATAGATAGATAGATAGATAGATAGATGATAGATAGATAGATAGATAGATAGATAGACAGACAGACAGACAGACAGACAGACAGACAGACAGACAGACGATAGATGGATGGATGGACGGACGGACGGACGACAGATAGACAGACAGAGATAGATAGATAGATAGATAGATAGATAGATAGATAGATAGATAGATAGATAGATAGATAGATAGATAGATAGATAGATAGATAGATAGATAGATAGATAGATTTAAACATTTGTATTATATAAATCAGCAGAAAGAAAGACTAAATATTAAACAATTAAATATGAAAAAATACTTTTTAAATATTACAAAAACAAATGCTATATCACAATTTTTATGTTACAGTACTGCAAATGATATCGTTTTGCATTATGTTAATGAGCTTAATTGCCATAAATTCCAGTCCTGAAGACAACGTCTTTGTTCAAAACACCTGATAATTTCTTATTTATAAGTCCGTATTATAATTTCTTCATTCACTCTTTTATGATTTATGAGATTCACCAGTTAGCCCGTACCTCTAGCAGAGAAAACAATAGTGTGCTGTTCTAATATCTACTATTACTCTATCAATTTCATTAGTATTTATTATTATTATTATTATTATTATCATAATGTATCAACTGAAAGTGCTGAAAGCCAATATGATGTGTATAATTAAAAATCTATACAGTTGGGCCTCTATAGAAACTAAGACTCTTCAGTCACATTACCTGCAAAAATGATAGAACAACCTGTGTGTGTGTCACTGTTAAGCCCTGAATCAGGGGGTCTGAGGTGTCCCATCGGGGCCAGAGCCAGCGGGACCCCACGCACAGTCTCATAGGCACTCTTAGTGCTGTCCTGTGAATGTCCAAAGCAAGTATATTTTTATAAGGGAGCTGTTACACAACTTTCATAATGTGAGAGAAATATTCATCAAGAAATGATTTAGGACTGACCTTTATTTAAACGTTTGGGATTTGATTGGATCATAAATGTTATGCTATGATATCATTGGTGAATTTTATTGTCCCCACCCACACGACCTTGGTTACATCATTATCAGTCATTAATTCGATTTTTATTTTGGAAAAATCAATCTATCTATCTATCTATCTATCTATCTATCTATCTATCTATCTATCTATCTATCTATCTATCTATCTATCTATCTATCTATCTATCTATCTATCTAAAATACATTGATAGAATTATTTAAAGTAAAGAATGATCTGATATGATAGTCAACTCTATGCAAACTGTTCATACAAATGAATATTCACAATGAATTGAGTGAATATCAAAATGCAGGAGCTTTTAAAAAGACAAGACGGAGATGTGGAGAGAAAGTGTTTCATTAAATGGTCAATATATCTTGTGTTTTCTGGATCATTTAAGCCACATTACAGTGCAGTGAAACTCTTTTAATTTCTAAAGTGCCTTTCAACGGCTTTACCTTCAGGCTGGAGGAGAAAGCAGCAGCTGGAGCCAGAGAAGCGCACCGGCACACCTATACACACACACGCACACACATACGTATGGACGCATATATGTGTGCACACAAGCATAAAAACACAAAGACACTTTAACAAACAGTCATTAAATATCCTACACAAAGAATCAAAGGAAAAATACATTCCTAGAAAATCTGATTGCTTAAAAACTACATTTTATGGAACAAATGTTGCTGCCATGATGCTAGTAGTTGCTTACTATCCCAAATGACAACAGCCCTAAACAAAGACATTCATGCCTGTTTGAATAGTGTATATTAAGTTTCATAGTGGTGGAATACCAAAGTATTGATGGAGGTTCAGGCTTGGGAATGACACAGGTGACATAAGCCGCTTTCCGACCAAGTAGTTACAGGAACTTAGTTATAGGAACTGTCCACTTCTAAACAGTTCTAAGAACTACTCTCCCCCAAACTCGGTTTTGCTGCTTGCGTTCGCACTGGCCAAGTGGCCATAGGAACTGGTAAGAGGGGTAACGCAAGCACGGCGACGGTCTTTGAAGCGTCATCACTAGATGTAGCGTGGCCACATACAACAACAACAAACCAGCAGTTAAGCACAATCAGAATTATTTAATTAATTTCATTCTTTTAATGGCAAAATTTTATGTTCATAAATGCAAATTCTCCTGTAAAAAGCCTAATTTTATTTTATTTAGGAAAGAAATTGAGGTTTATATTGATTCACTCCGATTTTCTATGAAGCAAAAAGCGTTTAAAACATTGAAAATATGCAAATGTTATAATATCTTTATATAAGTTTACATTACCCCCTTAGTATGAAAGACTTTGTAATTATGTTAATTTTGCTGTATACATAAATGTCTGTACTAAGATTGTTCTTATAAAAAAAAAATTTAAAAAAAAAGACCGATTGCAATGTACCTGTTCTGCCTTGCCGGGACCTTAATAACGGAGAACGAACGGCGGCATTTAAAGATCATGCATGAGTTCTGTACAGAGAAACACAGAAGACGAAGGCTCCAGCGTAATATGATATTAAATAATATGATGGAAGAAGATAAAAGAGCAGAGCGCAGGAGGCAAACAAAACGACGGGCAAGTTTAGCATTAGCAATTAGCTGGTTGAATGCGTTATGTTTGTCTTAATCCTCGATGTAATGTTTTGCAAAAACACACGGCGTATGGCAGAGCGCGCTACAAGTTCCGTGTTGACAGTGGGCATGACTTATAAGTTCAACCAATCAACGTAAACCTAGGGAAAGGGAACTAAAAAAGTCCTTGCTCTAGACTAGGTACTGAAAGAGTTATAGGAACTACGGTCTGAGGAACTAAAAAATCCCCAATTTAGTCGGAGTCGGAACACGGGAAAAAAAGGGTTAAAGGAACGTTAGGTTCTAGGAACTGCAAAAGTCCCTCCGGTCGGAAAGCGGCTATAGGTGTCACACCTATGTGGTACAATTGAGCGAAGAAGTGAATGGATAGTTGGGGTGTGTCTTTGTTTGTTAATATATAAATTAAGCTGGACTTTCTTGGGGTACACCTGTACTTCAGGATATGAGCGTTTCTGGAAAATTCAATTAACCAGTGTTTCATCTGACAGAATAAAAGAAACAAAGCCCATAAGCCCTTTGTTGTTTTTCCTATAAAAAATGATAAATCGTTTTGAAGCCTCCTGCTTCTCAGATGTTCCTCCAGTAATCTCACTTGAGTCTTAGAAGAGATCTCAACAAATATCCATCAAACTCTTCAAACACTAAGTGATTTAAGCTGCTATCCACATTCATTTTATAACTCCACTATTACTGTCATCTCGTTTTTGTTTTGATTTCTTCTCTTCAGAAACACACCTGAGACAGAGTTTAAACTTGAATTAAAGGTGCCCTATAATGGTTTTTTAAATTATTTTATGTTTCCTGGGTTGCCCTTATAATGTTAGTATGTTTTTTTAGATCAAAAATAGTCATAATTTAGAAATAAAAGCCATTTTTCCTAGCCTGATTTCAGCCTCTGATCTGAACACTCTGTTTGAAGGGGCGTGTCTGCTGTGTGTAACCGGCCTCTGTGATTGGCTGATATGCTTGCATATGAAATAGCTATGTAGCCTATTACATGTGAAACACTCTCGAATAATTTTACTCCAGCTATTAAAGGTTTTTACTATTACAGCCATCGAGATTAACGAATCGTGAGATGTTTTTGAAGTATTTAGATCTATTCCCATCACATAAAGTGTTGCTGTGATTGAGTAAGCAAAGGACAGTGAGTGTGTCGATCGCGAGAATGAAGATCTTATCATTGCAATGCAGTCTCTCTAATGCAGCAGACACGATGATATGAATACAGTTAACGTTAGAGCTTCGTTGTGCAGTGTAACGTGCGTCCTTGAATTCATAACGAGTTTGGCAAGTGTCCAGATAAACTCGTGCTGTGATGGTTCTTTGATCGCTTTCTTTCTGTATATAATTCACAATTTAAATAAGATTTTTTTTTTCATCCTACTAAAAGAAACGATGTGAAGTTGATTTTTAATCACTGGCCTGACTTACTGATGCAAAAAACGATTTTAAAGTGAAAGATTACCTGTCTGAACTTGAACAACAACACATCAGCTCAATCCGAGGCCAGCTCTTAGCAAGTTGAGGAAACAGTCGTCAGTGAAATGTTTGAAAATTTCCAGAGAAAATAAAATTAATCCATTGTTTCTTCAGAGGCTCGGACGAAGGAACTAAAATGTACTTTTGTATTCATGTGTACATCCGAACACTGATCAACGGCCATGCTTCGGCTGCGCTGCTCCGTCTCGTCTATCACTGAACATGGGCTGGCATATGCAAATATTTGGAGTCATACATATTAATGATCCCGACTTTTACGTCAGAGTCGGTATTATGTGGAGATTCACCTGTTTTTCAGGGGTGTTTTTCAAAAACGAGATTTAAGTAAGAAGGAGAAAACAATGGTGTTTGAGACTCACTGTATGTCATGTCCATGTACTGAACTTTTGTTTTTTAACTATGCCAACATAAATTCAATTTCACATTATAGGGCACTTTTAAGTCTTATGATCTTTGATAGACAATATACTTTTACTCTAAATATTGAACGTTTGAAACATATTATTTCCAATCAATTATATTTCATTATGACTCAATTTAATCCATTAATTTAGGGTTAGAGTTAGGGTATGATTATTAAACTGTACTTCAATCATGGTAACTCTCAAAATCGTTTTTGCATTGTTAATGTATTTTGTCTTGGCGGACGAGCTGCTGCTGCTGTTTATTATTAGAGCAAGAATGGACTTGCTACTGCTAATTGGCAGAGAGCATGTAAGATATGCTGCTGCATAAATAGAAATACATAAATCCTGTAGCAGAAATGAAAGCTTTAGCATAAATTCTGCCAAGAAGACTCAATCGTTACTTACTACCTTCAAATTGAACCAATCATGTTCTAATACTTGCACTATAAAAGATTGGTTACACATGTCTGAGTTCGCAGATGCTGACACAAACAATTACCTCCATCCTCCCACCACCACCACCACCACCAGGATTGCCCTTTTCCCTCCATCCTCCCCGCCACCAACAGGATTGTTCCTTTCCCTTCATTCTCCCCACCACCACCACGATTGTCCCTTTCCCTCCATCCTCCCTGCCACAAACAGGATTGTTCCTTTCCCTCCATTCTCCCCACCACCACCAGGATTGTCCCTTTCCCTCCATCCTCCCCGCCACCACCAGGATTATCCCTTTCCCTCCATCCTCCCCACCACCACCAGGATTGTCCCCCTCCATCCTCCCC
The DNA here is from genome assembly GCA_038021265.1 of Cyprinella venusta. Taxonomy (NCBI): domain Eukaryota; kingdom Metazoa; phylum Chordata; class Actinopteri; order Cypriniformes; family Leuciscidae; genus Cyprinella; species Cyprinella venusta. The sequence goes on from CM075883.1 coordinate 3,644,759, forward strand.
ACCACCACCAGGATTGTCCCTTTCCCTCCATCCCCCCACCACCACCAAGATTGTCCCTTTCCCTCCATCCTCCCCGCTACCACCAGGATTGTCCCCTTCCCTCCATCCTCCCCACCACCACCAGGATTGTCCCTTTCCCTCCATCCTCCCCGCCACCAGCAGGATTGTCCCTTTCCCTCCATCCTCCCCGCCACCACCAGGATTGTCCCTTTCCCTCCATCCTCCCGCCACCACCAGGATTGTCCCTTTCCCTCCATCCTCCCCCTCACCTCCAGGATTGTCCCTTCCCCTCCATTCTCCCCACCACCACCTCCACCAGAATGGTCCCTTCCCCTCTATCCTCCAGGATGGTCCCTTCCACCACCATCATTGGTCCCTTCCCCTCCATCCTCCCCACCACCACCAAACTTCCCCTCCATCCTCCTGACCACCACCACCCTTCCCTTCTGTCTCCCCATCACCAGGATGGTCCCTTCCCTCCATCCTCCCCACCACCACCACCCTTCCCCTCCACCCCCCCCCTCCCACCACCACCACCACCACCACCCCCCTTCCCTTCTGTCTCCCAATCACCAGGATGATCCCTTCCCTCCATCCTCCCCACCACCACCACCATCAGGATTGACCCTTCCCCTCCATCCTCCCCACCACCTTCGTCTTCAGGCAGGAAATGCAGATTCTGCTACCCTCAGATTGCGCGCTACGGACGGAGCCTACACGAAAGAACTTTACAAATATTTGTTTGCTGGGCTGTTGATAAATATATGCTTTTGTTATATTTTATCTCCCTTTCTTCTTTCTGGTACAACTAGAGTTCCCTTTAGAGTTTCATGACTGAACTAGATATTTATAGGATCAATATGTTATTTCCTTACCATTGGAACAAGTACCAAATGTAACTGCCAAAGATATCAGTCTACATGTGTGCACACTAGAGAAACAAACAAAACATGTCACATGGAATACAGGAAAACTTCCTGTGTGAAAAGCTCCCCTCGGTAGAAATCACGTTCCAGGGGCACCGCGATACGAACAAAAAGGGCACTGTCATTGTCACAATCAAAGGGGAAGAGGCTCTCTTGCTTAGTCAACCTCAACCACCCTTTTATTCACGCCAGCCCACACCACCCCCTCTGCCCTCGGGTTATCCAATGTTCTCTGCAAGCATCATTCTAAACTCAGGGCCACTCTGGGCAGAGAGGAAGTGGCACAAATCGAAAGATCCCCCTGACCCTGGTTTATATTAATCCCTCCTCTTCCTTCTCTGCTAATATCTCCACTACTAAAATGACTTACTACCACAACAAAATTAACAATTCTTCTGACTCTTGCACACTTTTCAAAACCTTCACCTCTCTTCATAACCCTCCTCCTCCCCCTCCTTCATCAACCCTAATAACTGATGACTTCATAAATAAAACAACAACCATCAGAGGCCAATTCCCCACACTACAAATCGACATGCACATCTTAACAGCTAACACACACACCCTCCTTCTCTCCGCTCTCAGAGGCAGAAGTCTTCAAACTCATCCTTTTCAATCATCCCACTACCTGTCTGCTTGATCATTTCCTTACTCAACTGAGACTGCCCTGCTCTCAGGCACTGAAGCTCTGAGACTGGCAGGAGCAGCTTCCAAATCCTCAATATTCATCTTACTGGATCTGTCTGCCTTTTACACAGTTAACCACCAGATCCGCCTGTCAATTCTCAAGATGCAAGGGCATCTCAAGAACCACACACCAATGGTTTTAGTCTTACCTCTCAGGTAGGTCCATCAAGGTGTAGTGGATGGGTGAGGTGTCTAATTCGCAACATCTAGCTACTGGGGTGCCTCAGGGCTCAGTGCTTGGACCACTGATTTCTCCATGCCATCACTAGGATATGTCATTCAGAACATGTATTTTTTATTATCAGAGTTAGCTGATGACACACAACTCTACCTCTCATTCCATACAGATGATCCGATGATAGCTGCTCAAAAGACATTTCTTGCTGTATGAAGAAGCACCACCTTCAACTAAACCTTAAAGAGACTCAGCTGCTTGTGTTCTCGACCAACCAAACACTTCATCACAACTTTTCCATTCAGCTAGGTTCATTAACAATAACTCCATCCAGGGCAACTAGGAACCTTGGAGAGGTTGGAGAATTGTGATTGATGATAGGTTAAACTTCACAATCCACATTGGTAGAACTGCCCGGTCCTGCAGATTTGCCTTATACTACATTCGGAGAATCAGGCCCTTGCCATAGGTGAATGCAACACAATTTCTTGTCCAAGCTCTTGTTTTACCCAGACTGGACGGCTGTAATGCTCTCTTGGCAGGCCTTCCAGCATGTATTGTCAAACCTCTGCAACTGATCCAGAATGCTTCAGCAAGAGTGTTTTTTTCATCTCAAGAGACGCATGTCACACCTATAAAAAAAATGCCACATCACATAAAATTGCACTGGGTGCCAATTGTCACTTGCATCAAATTCAAGGTGCAGATATTTTCCAATAGAACAACCACTGGCTCTGAACCCCATACCTAAACTTACTATTTCAGACCTATGTGTCCTCCAGAAGCTTGCATTATGCAATTGAATGGCACCTTATGGTGCCATCCCAAAGAGGCACAAAATCACTTTCACGGACCTTTACCTGGACTATTCAAGCATGTGGAATGACCTGCCTAACTCTACCAGAGCTGCTTACTTCTGGCTCTACCTCAGTTCTCCGGCACCCTGGCTCCACCCTGCCCACTTGTCATCACGTCTCTGCCTCCAGGTCCTTCGTTGTCGCCCGGTCTCTTCAGATCCCTGTCAGCTAATTCCACCTGGCATATCCACCAAGGGTCCATCATAACTCCTCCCTCCACCAGCTCCCCTGCGGAACTTCATCCTGCAGTCCTCAGTCGCTCCACCTCTGCCTCAGTTCTCCAGCACCCTGGCTCCACCACATCCACTCATCACCACTTTTCCTTATCGATCTCCAGGCCTGAAGGTCGCTCTGTCTCTTTGGCTTTCCAGCTCTCCCTGGGTCTCCACCTTTCACCAGCTCTGCCTCTATCAGTCGTCCACCTGGTTCTGCCTGGCATCTCCACCAAAGCTCCTTTATGGCTCCTCCCTCCATTGGCTCCACTGTTGGCCTTCATCCTACTAGCTCTGTTTGGGGTCCCTTCCTGGCTCCTCCTGCCATCATCTCCTCGCTGGCTTCTCTCTCATCTTTGGTGGTCCCTTCCGCCACCTCTGCTTTTTCCTTCTAAGCCCCCCTCACACCCTCATCTGTTGGACATTTGTAGTTTTAAAGCGCCTTTTTGATGAGGGATGATGTAACGTTTAGTCTGTGTTTGAGCTGGACTTTGAGTTGTTTTTTCCGTGTTTTCTGATCTGTTTCCTTTTCTTTGCATTTGTTTCCTTGGTTACTCATTGTTTGATCTGCACATGTTTCTCATATTTTGGTTGTTCTGTTCGTATGTGTTGAGAGTTTCAAGAATCCGGAATATTTTGTTATTTCGATTTTTCTGGACTTAATACATACCTGTCAACACTCCCGTTTTTGCCGGGTTTCTCCCGTTTTTTAGCCCCATCTCCCGGACCCCTCCCGGTTTGTTATTTCTCCCGGGAAACTACCGTAATTTGCATGGCCCAAACTCCTTTAAGAATAATCGAACCAATATGTTTGTCTAATGTTGACCACTTGCCAGATTTGATTAAATGCGGTATATTCACACAATCCACAGGCCATTTACAATTTCAACCTGTTTGTCACCTCAACCTGGCAACCCTTTAACCCAGTTGCGCAGTCGCGGAAATCTCAACCCGAAAGCGAGCCGATAGACATGATGGCAGGTGAAGACGGTGTCCCCACAAAGAAACTGAAGTAGGCTACAGTTAACGTTGCTTCAGGAAGAATAGGGATTGCACTAAGGATTGCACACAACTGAAGTTATAGCATGCAGAGGCCAGACAGACTCACAGAGATGATTGGCATCTCACAACTCGCACTTTATTCCCAAATCGAACTCGTGTATTTGTTACTTAATAAACAAAATAAGCTAAAAATTAGCATCAAACAGGAATTACCCACATACATGGGGTGTTCGCATAGACAGTAAAAGGGGTGTTCGAGGCACACGGCACATACAACAGAATACAGTTAATGAAGGAGCGCACAGCTCTTAAGGGGGCCACACCCAAACCCCCCCCCAGGCAAAATCTTCCGGATTTTAAAGACCAAATGTTGACAGGTATGGCTTAATAAATGCCTGCTTCACTTAAATCCTGCTTTTTTTCATTCGCTGCTGCAAAAACATTTAGACAAATATCAAAATGTCAAAAATTCTATAATTTCTAAATATAACAGAGTATTTAAAAATCCCATTTGATTATCTCAATTTTATTCAATTAACCTTAAATTTCAAATATGAGTTATTTTTCATAATTTGTAACTGTATAGTGCATCAAAAACTTGTGTCACAAACAAAATGACAATTTAAAAAATAATAATAATTATTATCTGTGTATTTTCTTGATTTAAGTTAAAGCAAACCCTAATTCAGTATCAGTGGATGATGTGAATGCTTTGTTTAGATCTTTTCCTTTCAAAACACCAATTTGGGCAGCAACTTATTGGGCAAACAATAGAGAAAAGCAAAATCATCCATCATGATGCATAAAAACAGCCTGCAGCAGCACAGAAAATGCAACCACACAGAGGGAAATATTTGCACAAGCCCGCTGGGCCTCCTCGTATGTAAGAATCAAAAAAACATAAATGTTTCAAAAATGTTCTCTTTTTATTAGATGAATTGCACCATTAAATAACATTATACAATGTGAAAATGCACCATTAATTTTCCCCAAAACAGACATAAATATGAGGCGGCGGCTGGTATCTCGTGTCTCAATCTTCGGTGAGTCCCACAGGGCCACATTTCAGAGCTATTCTATCCCATTATGCAAATAGACACAATTGAGGAGAAGGAGATCTATAAAGGAGGGTTTGGGGCTCATCACTTTGAAATGTGAAAATAAATGGCTTTCTAATTGTTTGGCCTGAAACACAGAAACTGACTAATCGAGCAAGCAACCCAGTGGTGGCGATCACAGAATATTCGTTGGCCTGTTAGGCTCTGAACATTAGAGGGGGGGAAAATAATATACAAGCGGGGTGCTTACATAATCAATCATCGAACCAGGAAGAGAGATTTAAGAGAACGGAAAATGCACGTACGGCACGAAGACGTGACTTCATAATGCATGACATGTATTTAAAAAAGTCAATGTCTACAAATGGAGTTTCATCAAAATAAAAAAATAGTGTAATCATCCCAAGACTTAACACTTCTAAAAACAACAAAACTCATCCCATCTACTGCACCAATCTTCGTCCCAAGGCAACCCCTAACCTTTCAAAAATACAAACACACACTCCCCACATGACAAATGAATTCTAAAGGTTTACCAATTTATCAATGCAGATCTGCTTCAGAATTTCATTCTTTTTCACTAGCGGCGCAGGAAGAGCTAATTAATCCACCTTCTACGTGGCGGTGTGTCGTGTTTGTTGTTTATTTTTACTACTGAACGGAGAAATGCAGAAGCCAGGCGTTTTTTCTTCTTCACTCCACGGCAACAGCAGGGAAGGTGATTAATTTTAATACAGCGGGAGGAGATTTTGACCCTAAACAGGAAAGTCTTGTTGAGGTTCTGATTTATTTTTGGAAGGTGACAATGGCATTAATTACGCCGCCGCAGGTGTAGGCCCTAATTTTTCTTCTGCAGCCCAGCCTCTGCTAGCCTCGTGTTCAAGACGTGACAACGGCGCAGCAACAACAGCAGCGGGACGGTAACATTTCGTCGTTGTTGTAAGTCAGACCCACTGCAGATTTCTGGGTGGCTGTAGAGCTTCTCACAACTGAAGATTATACTTGACAGAACAGCAGGTATTTTCAGTGGCTGAAGCATAATCTTCAGCTATATTTATTCCTATAAAACATTTATTTCCCTACCAACAAAATGATGCATAGGGTCTCTTGGGAACACTATGGAGTGAATCATATGAATAAGCAAATCTATTTTTGGACAAGTTCATCTACATCAACCGCTTGAAAGAACTGATCTGTTACAAGATCAAAATTTGCCTGGTTATCATGACCCAGTTAGTCTCTGCTGGTACATTTTTATATAACATAACTACCCTATTTCTGGCTGCATTTGTCTCCTTTGACAGCCAATGCCTTTTTTTAGAAGGGTGAAACTGACTGATATTACTCGTTTACGTCACAGCCTTTGTATTTCCAAGAGGTCCTGCGCCAGCCGAGCATTGAGATGAATAGACGCTCCCCAAACACTGCACAACTGCGAACATTCATTCAATTACAGAGAAAATTCTGTAGCAAATGTCTTCTATAAACCTCCATTAAGGTAAGATTGGCTTGACCCTTGCTTCCTGTGGTAAGGATGTTGATGTTTAGCGTGTAATAAAAGGGTAAAAAAGTGGATACATTTTTTTACTTGTAAGAGTGAACTGCTTGAAACATATATCTGGCAGTAGGGAATTCATTCCTGTGTCTGACAGACAGATTCACATAAGGAAAACAAGGTGTGTCAAGGGTAGATCAAGAACAGCCTTGACTGAGGCAACCAGACAACATTAATCCTGCTATGATTGAGATAACAGTGTGTGGCATGAACATTTGACTCATAGCAAATCATTCATACTGTATACTAACAGTGGCAGTGGCATCTCTATGAACTTAGAGCACAACATAGAAGAAGTGGGTCTACAAAACGGATAGTTCTGCCAGTTCTGATGGGGAAATAATACAGCTAAAGTACTTGTAGGAATGCTTTGGTTTGCAACTTGCATTTTGGTCAAACTCTTTATTTTTGCATTACAAGTACTTTAGCTGTGGCAATTTGTGTCTAATTTTTACATTTTTATTCAATATTATGTCCCACTGAGGGTTAGGGTGAGGTATGGACTTTGACGCTTACTTCTTTTTGTTGGTAAAATAGTTATCTCATCAGATCGTTTGGTTTCAAGGACTGTGGTGTTCTTCTAGAATTAATACACTGATCGAAATGCAAAGGAAAACTGTATTGCTCAGATGTTGACCACATGTTCGCATCTCAGAAGACTTGGGGGTTGTTTACACAAAATTGCTTTCAACTAAATCCGAGTAAATGCGTTTTGGCCGTTCGTTTACATGACAACACGTTTTGGGGGCCTAAAAATGCTAACTTTTAAGTTTTTGAAAAAGAACAAAGTGCACATTTTTGAAAATGAGACTGTTATGGTCTCCATGTCAACTATAGAAATGTAAACATTGTAAACAAGTGTTTACAAATGAAGAAGTCATGCGCACACGATTTACGTGTTCAGTCTACAGGCATGCACGAGTACTTCACCACCAAAACAACAATGGTGGACAACGGGAAGAGTTCTTCTCCAGCAAAGCACCACTACTACCATAGATATCTATATAAAGGTTAGATGTCTTAAGGCGGAGTTTCTATCGTCATTACCGGCGGCCATCTTGTCACAGGTAAGCTGATGTAAGATAAGTGGTCAGCACGAACACAAATACTCTCGTCTCGTTGAAATCTTGACGGATTTACAAACGGTTTGGTTTCTTACAAACGTTATTAACGTGGCTATAATTATCTGGATGATTATTTATTTATACACTTATTATTCATAAGTATGCTGTGTCATAACTACATCTCTGACGTTTATAACAAACCAAACCATTTGAAAATCGGTAGAAAATTGAGCAAGTTGTGGTTATTTAAATAGTACATGTACCATTAAAACACAATGTTACGAGTGAGCGAGCTGCCTGTGACAAGATGGCCTCCAGGTGCAGACGTCGACCTCCATTGGCCAGCAGCGTGGACGAGATATCTAGCCTTTATAGATATCTATGACTAGTTACGACCAGCATAGACACATCCTTTACAGAGTGTTTCTATACAAAGTGACATCGCCAACTACTGGCCTGGCATGAATAATGCAGTGTTTTCTTTTTAGTCGCTTTCGCAGATCAGTGTAAAAGTCTGTACAACAAACTTTTCAAAAAATGTAAAGACATTTCCAGTTTTAGTACATTATTGTTGTGAAAACATACCCTTATTGCGTTATATTTGTATACTGTATATAAATTTATAAATCTGAGAAGCATTAGACTTCATATTAACTTGCTTTAAAAGGCAATATTTGAAGAACCAATAATATAACATCAGTCAACTCAAATATGGATGAGAAGAGAGTGATTTGAATGTTTAGACTGTATATCTGAATACTGTATTGAAAGAGCCAGCCTCTCAGCTGATGACACTCCAGTCCAAATGTTTACTGCTCGGCTCACGTGAAGCGGCGCACTGCCATGTGTCTGATTTTGACAGCACTTACCAAGGGATTTAAGTGCGATGGCTCTTGTTCACAGGCACTGCTAATAAATTATCACCCCTGAGTTCTTGTAGAAGCCTTTGACAGTGACAGACGAGGAGGGAATAGGTCACACTTCCCCTCAGCTCTCTGGATGGAAACTCTTTTTAAAGTATTTTCAGTGTTAATAGTCTCTAGTTGTTTTACTCAGCGACCACCGAACTCAAGATATCATGAAGTTGAAACCAAGAAAAAAAGCATTTGCAATAAACACACAGGGACATAAACTAGTCAAAAACGGCAATACTAGTTTTAACTTATGGTAATATTTTTTGTTTCAATACACCTTGACATAGATATTTGTATTCTTTTTAAGATAATTAAGATAAAAACATAATATTTTATGTGGTATGGGCCTGATTAAGCTATTTGACAAACATTTTCAAGACAAATTAGGCCCTGTTTACACGAGAACGCTCGCGGGTGAAAACGTAAAAATATTTTATCGGATGTGCCTTTCGTTTACACGGCGACGGCGTTTTTGAGGCATAAAAACGCAAAAAAGTGAAACCACTCTCCAGAGTGGAAATCTTAAAAACGCTCCACCGCCGCGATCCCGTGTAAACGGTAAAAACGCAAAAGTCTGCTTGACAGTGAAGGTTGTACGCAGGCGTGTGGACTTGGTGTTGTTGTAGTATGCACTCACAGCCGCCTGAAGTGCATACTACAGGTACATTGAATTTCATACACTTTTGCGTCATCATTTGCACGCGGATTTCACACACAAAACGCTCGTCTAAACAGAATAAAAAATGATGACGCAACGCCACTTTTGCGTTTTCTCTTCAGTATCGTTTAATAATATCAATTTCAAATTCATTCATTCATTCACACACATAGACTACAATCAGACTTGACGGCTTGAAGAGGCAACACAGAATATTAACTCTTTACCCGCCATTGACTGAATTTTACTGCAATCCATGTTTTCTTTGTTATGCATTAGGGGGCGCTATTACACATCTCTGAAACAGCACTGAATCTCCTAATCAAAACACAGGAGAAGAAGAAGAAGAAACAAGCGATAGAATTTGCTTATGCACAAGTAAGCAAACGTGATATATTACACAGCAAAACTGCCTAACGTTATCCAATGAAATGTCGACCCAGGACGAGCTACAGGACTGTTTTGGGGGTGTTGGTGGACTCGATCTTCTCCATCGGTGTTTTGATCATCGTTCTGAATCCAATCCAGACCGAGACTTTGACAAAAGTGCGATTTACACAGATTTTTATTCATATGTTGATTTTTTTTTTGGTCCCACTTTATATTAAGTGGCTTTAAGTACTATATACTTACATTGAAAATAATAATTTGATACAATGGAGTTATTGTGTACATACATGTTTTTAAATTGTACTTATATTTTAAAAATACCAACATGTAATTACAGCTATAATTACTTTATGTAATTACATTTATAATTACACAGTTGACCCTCCCCTCACACCTTAACCTTCCCTTAAACCGACCCATACCACCACATCTGTCCCTAACCTTACCCGTGTCAGACCTCAATAGCAGCAAAAGTGTTTTAGAATACATCAGGAACACAATAATACATTGTACTTATTGTTCCTCGTAAGTACATAGTACGTAAAGCCACTCAATATAAAGTGGGACCTTTTTTTTATGAAACTTACCCACAGTTCAAGTGTTGATTTTGTTTGATTAAAAGCAGAGGCTGTTCTTTCTTTTGGTAAACTGCATGTTCAGATATTCATACAACAAAATATCCTGGAGGCCATGAAACAGTTTTCATGAAAATGATCAAAAATGCTGGCAACTTTTTTTTAAACTTGTAGTCATTTCAGCAAATTATTGCAGTCAAAATAGGTCAAAAGTCAATTTCAAACCAAGCAGCTTTCATTCCTGTTGAAATGCCTGGATTTAGAAAATGTGGCACACAATAAAAAATTGCACCCCAAGACAATATCATTTGCAAAAATCTGTTGATAATTACTTTCATTAGTGCTGTACTAAATAAATAAAAAATGTACCTCTCTTATTCTTTAAAAATATGATGCAATTTCTGGAGGGACTGTGAAAACGTATGTGCACATTTGTATGTATAACTCAGGTTGCAGCTTTTGGGCTCATGGTCAGTAAATCTAAATATCATTGGCTGATATGCGGGAGCTGTTGGGGCGTCCCGTCTGCTTCCTCTGCCACTACACTTGAATTTAAACATCCAGTCCAGTGAACTGACCCTCTTTTCTTAAGATACGAAGACACATGGAAGCTCCTCTGCGTCTTCTGCAGGTCTCCACACACACACACGGCGTGACAACGAGTCTAATTATGGGGTGAATTAGCGTCCCGTGTAGCCCTGATTACCCCCCTGGTGAGCGGACACACAGAGCGGTCCCGGCCCCCGCCGGCCCGTCCTGTTCCTCCTCTCCCGAGTGTTGTCTCTTCATTCCTCTGACAGCTCCCTCATTTCTCCATTACAAATTGCCGGCGGCTCCCCTCGGCATGCATCACGGCGTGAGGAGCCAGCCTCAATACCGCCGCTCGGGCCGGTTCATTTATTACCGAGTTTGTTTGCACTCTTATCTGCGGCCTTGCCTGGCCGGACCATCCATCACACACACATCTGCCTGCTGCCCGTCCCACCCCCCAAAGCCCAACGCTGGCAATATCTCTGTCTCTCTCCCTCTCTGTCTTTCTCACTTACACAGCCATCTGTCTGCCCGCTCTACTCCACCTCCTGGATCCTCCTGTTTTTTTGTTTCCATTTCACTCTTTTCTGAGGTCTGATGTGCTCATTTTTTCCTTATAGACTTGTATAACTGGCATGGAGCTCTGCTTTGCACTTTTATTCATTCACATGTGGAACTATAGCTAAATAATAAACCCTCTTTCCTAGAAGGTCAAGCTCAGGGTCCAACAACGTTACCCTTATCAAAGACCAAACACTGCTGATTACAATTTCAATTCCCATTTGGACGTCAGGCTCCCCAGTGTGTCGTTATCACTTTCTGTGGAATACAAAAGGAAGCATTTTGAAGCATTTTCATGCTTCCCCTTTCCATACAACAACAGTCCGGACTCTATGACTAGAGCTGCCGAATTCAAATATTGAATTGAAATATTCATCAAATATTCATTTAACATAAAAATCCACAACGGTGCATTTCAATTTTAAGTGTGCGTCAGGCAGTGTGGAGTAACGCATTACAAGTACCTCAAGTTAAGTAATTAGATTACTTTTTCAATTACCTAGTAAAGTAACTCAATATTTTTACATTTACAACAAAAGATCAGTTACTTTTTCAAACAAGAAACGCAAGTTTCTTAAGCCCGGAACACACCAAGCCGACGGTCGGCCGTCTGGCAGATTTTGTGCGTCGGCAAACTAAGTTTCCTCGGTGTGATACGCATGGTTCCATGCCATTGGCTAAAAATAGTCCTCGTCGGCTTTATTTCGCCCGATTCAACATGTTGAATCGGCGTCGGGCCGTTGGGGAAAGAGAGAACTCTGATTGGCAGTTCAGCTTAGTGAAAGAGTCAGTGCACGAGAATAAAAGCAAAACAGCAAGTAAAGAAGTCAAAACGGTAAAGATAGAAGGCTGTTCTTATGTTACGTCTTCTTACGTGAGTGTTCCTTGGCGAATATTAACATATGTGGAGTGGAATAAAGAAAGTGTTGAGCAGGATTGATATTCAAAAAGGTAAGCACGCGCTGCTTTGTTTACGGTATGTGTATATGCAGCCGCAGGGTCGTTTTCCTTTTTGAATGACGAACATAGACTAATATATCTGCAGAAATAGACAGTTGGCTCATTAAACGCAGGCGCAGAATGCACATTCTAGCTGACAGTCGCCTGTAGTTTTCTCGGTGTGTTCAAGTGCAGCTTTTTACCTCGACGAGAGGGGATGAAAGGCGACAACACAGTTGGCTTTCATCAGCGCTAGTTCGTTGGCGTCTTCTTGGTGTGTTCCGGGCTTTAGTTTTGCCATTTACTGACTGACAGCTCTCCTGTCCCCATGTTGAGACAAATCGAAGTGCAGAGGCGTTGTGTGTAAATTTGATGGTTATTGTAGTTCTAGACTAAATGTGAGCATGCATTTCTCCTCTCACTTCCACAAAACAAGATTCAGTATTTCTCAAAATGAATAAAATTGGTGAAATGCAAAATCAGAATACTACGTTTGGATTGTAGTTGCTGCTTTGACCCTAGCATACACATAACACATTATAGACTTCTATAATTCAATGTTAGGCCGCATAGATTAGTTCAGCCAGAACTTGGAACACTTCCTAAAAATCCTGATGCACTCGTTACATCATAAGATGAATCTAGTCTAGTCTCTCTCCTGAGGTTTACCGCAGTCCGCCAGATCCAGGCCGTATGCAGATCTGATGAAGGACCTGCGCCTGGACACGGCGACAACGCAGTCCTGAAGTGTCAACTAGCCCCTGCCCTGTGAAGGCCTCCTTCCCTTCCCTTACTGATAAAACGCTGTCAAAATAATTCTGGTTTACGTCGCTACGCGGAAGCAACAAAAAATTCTGTATTATGAAAGTAATTTGGTACGGTCAATTTGTAAAGAGAGACTAAGCGCCTGCAAATATACAGTATATATTCAAATGTGCATACCTATAGACTGAGCGCATGGTATGCATGTACACGCCGTCACCGCTTTCGTAGATTTGCGTTTTTGAAGTTTACGCGAAAATTATAACGTTTGCCCAAAAAATGCAACGCTTGCACCTGGAACACATTTCGAGGTTTGCATTCTCGAGCCACTGGGCACTGTTGTCGTTGATCGCATTAAGGATTTTCTGTTAGAACGGTGTCGTGTTAGCGGGCCTTAAGTTAATAACTAATGATCTTTGCAATGGAAGGGAATCAATAAAAACTAACTTTAGCTGGACAATAACTTTAGAGCTGCTGTAAAGCCAACACAATCACTTTTACTTTTAATTTCCTGTTATTACTGTAAAGCTGCTTTGAAACAGCCCATTTTGTTAAAAGCGCTATATAAATAAAGGTAACTTGACTTGACTTGACTGACTTTTGATGATTAAGTTAAACCATAGCCAAGTCAAGTCATCTTTATTCATATAGCGATTTTTACAATACAGATTGTATCAAAGCTGCTTCACAGTGATAACAAGAAAATAAATACAAGAAGTTTGTTTCCAGAATAAAATTGCTTCATCGTCCACCTGAATTATAATTAAATGTCTCCAACTAAGCAAGCCAAAAACCAAAGGCAACAGTGGCAAGGAACCAAAACTCGATTAGGTGACAGACTCAGTCGGGGGGCAGTTCTCCTCTGGCCAACAAAGGAACAGTGTATGATTACCGGGCAACATTATAGGTCAGAAGTCAAATTGGATCAGAACATTCACAATATTATCCAGTTCCATCTGGTTGGAGTTCGGAGTCATCACGCCAGTATGGAGACGAGTTTGTAGAGGTGTCCATAAGGCCTTCACAGGGCTGATGAGTCACTGCAGTAATGCGTTGTGGTTGTGTCCAGGCGCAGGTTCACCATCTGATCTGGATACGGCCCGGATCTGGCTGACTTAAGTAAACCTCAGATTAAATGGAAAGATTGGCATTATTGTAGATGCCATTCGTCTTAAGATGTAACGAATACATCGGGTGTTTTGGGAAGTGTCCCTGGTTCTGGCTGACCTAATCTATGCAGCCTAATAATCATTTAAGTGATTTTATTAATAGAAATGTATAATGTTCGATGGTTAATGCCAGGTTAAATTGTTGTGTTATTCTAGATTTGAACTGACAGAGTGTGTCTGCCTCCGCGACAATGTTAGGAAGATTGTTCCAAAGTTTATGTGCTAAATAGGAAAAGGATCTACCGCCTGCAGTCAATTTTGATATTCTATTCTAGGTATTATCGACTGGCATTTTGAGATCGCAATAGACGTGAAGGACTATAATGCGTTAAGAGCTCGCTCAAGTACTGCGGAGCTAAACCATCTAATGCTTTGTAAGTAGACAGCGATATTTTAAAATGTATACAATGTTTAATAGGCAGCCAATGCAGTGTTGCCATAATATGGCATACTTCCTGGTTCTGGTAAGAACTCGAGCTGCTGTGTTTTGGACTAGCTGAAGTTTGTTTATTAAGTGTGCAGGGCAACCACCCAGTAGAGCATTACAATAATCTAACCTTAATGTCATGAACGCATGAACTAACTGTTCCGCATTTTTCATTGAAAGCATATGTAGTAATTTAGATATATGTTTAAGATGGAAGAATGTGGTTTTACAGATTATAGAAACGTGACTTTCAAATGAAAGCATAAGCAAGAAAGAATTATTATGTATTTATTTTTATTTTTTTGGGTGAATTGCTAAACTTTCTTCTCCTGCATCCTATTCTTCTGCAATCCAGAATGGCAGCATGGCTGAAAGGTTTGCTTGAGCAGCGCCCTCTACTGTACAGATGTGAATTTGCATTTCCTTCATCCTTATTATTTCGATTTTGGTGTGAAAGGGCCTTTATATTTGCCCAAAAATAAACTTTTCTGTAAATAAAAAAGAAGCCCAGCACAGCTAAGAAAAAAGAACACAAAGGTAACATAACACATTACTCTACTTTTTAAGGGAGCTACGCATTACTGTAATGCAAAAGTTTTCAAAGTAACTTTTTCCCCAACACTGGTGTCAGGCAGACTTGAGAGGATGATAAAATGAGTTGTTACATTTTGAAGTTTTTGTCAGCCTATCCAGTTGAACCCACTTAATGTGGCATTGTTGCTTTGCTCATTCAAAACATTGCAGAAATAGAGAATGCAGAGAAGATCTTTGACAATTATACTCATGTCTCAATGCTTTGTAGGTCGTTTTACAAATCCACTGAATCTCGTCAGTCATAATGTTTTTAATATGCAAAAATAAAAGATGCGGTTTTGTTCATTATTGTTTATGCAAATTATGAAATCGTTTTTGATAAATGTTAGTTTAAACATTGTGCACTTTTTTTGTACTGACCTCAGGAGACAAGCCAAAAACATTTTTCCTCCTACCTGAAATTATGCCTTTTAAATTTAAATATAATTTGAATATTAGTAATATTTAAGTATAAAATTCGAATTTTACTTTTTCAGACATTTTGACTGCCCTAATTGTGACCATTTTTTAACATTCAAAAATGAAATATTATACAGGCCTAGACACACCAAAATGACATCAGTGATGAAATCTGACCGGTGTAGCCAAAGATTTGCGCTTGAACACAGCCAACTAGCGCGTACATTCTGTGCCTGCAAGAGAGGAAATCACTCTCCATACCAGCAGGTGGCAGTAGTCTGTATTCATCATTAAAAAAGGTAAACCGGAAGAGCTAGGACTGTCCCATAAAGACATTTTCACACCAATCTCACTCGACACTCGTAGCTTATTCTGAATATGTTCTTCTCATGTGCCCTCTTGACTTTGTTGTTTGCTTGCTTTGTTCACTTCCACTTTTCTTGCTGAACAGCCAGTCAGAGGGATTTCTCCAACAGACAGACTCCATCACCAATTGAACATGGTCAATTGTCCAAAAAGCCGGCAATAGGTGTCCAAAAATGGCCTAACATTGTCTGATAGCAGCAGACTTAAAGGGTTAGTTCACCCAAAAATGAAAATTAAGTCATTAATTACTCGCCCCCATGCTGTACCAACCCAGTAAGACCTTCGTTCATCTTCGGAACACAAATGAAGGTATTTTTGATTAAATTTGATGGATCACTGCTACAGTAAATAGGCTGCCTGAGGGATTGAAACTTGACGGACGAGAGTTCAAGAGATTTCCACGACGCATGCGTGAGAACTGAAGTAGTTAAAGGAGATCGCAATTCTCGCGCATGCGTCTTGGAAATCTCTTGAACTCTCGTCTCAGGGCTACAAGGAAGAAAAGGAATAGTCAAATAAAGTTGTTAATTTTGTTTGTTTTTTCACACAAAAAGTATTCTCGTCACTTGATAAGCTTATACTTGATCCACTGTTGTCATATGGAATATTTAAACATTTTCTTCAATTACTTTTTGGCCGTCAAGTTTTTGGCCGTGTACAGACACGCGGAATGACGCGGACGTTAATGGCGTACGCATACACGCGGATAGCTCAAAATGCGTAGAGATAACACGCCACTTGACTCGAAAGTGCCGTGTATGTTTACGCAAAAGTCGTGATGTCATGTTGGTTACGGAAACAAATACTGACGAACGACGATACTGTTTTCATCTTGGATCTGTAGGAAATTGAATTATGCGTCTGTTAAAATGAGCACTCTTGATAATTTGTGAATGGATCACCTTGCAATTAAATTTTGATGTGGGATGTTTTTTAGTCTGTTTTAAAAACATTCTCTTAGAGGAGTCCTCATTTGTGCGTGTCGGTGTTGTTGCAATTGTTATGAGGTGATGATGTAAATTTAGGCAAGGCAAATTAATTGTAGTTCCTAATATTAATTTAATAACAATACTAGCTTTATAATAATAATAATAGGCCAAATAATAATAATTTAATACATTATCTTAAAACGAGCCAATTATCGTATTGATATCGTCAAAGGCATCTGCCCTCGGCGATATCTCAGACTATCGTCGATACACGATACTATCGTCTATCGGCACAACCCTAGTGGGTGTGATCATGATCTGAAAATACTGATCATCCCAGTCTGGAAACAGTCGTCACTGACTGATTTAAAATATTCATATTACAATGGGATAAAATCTGTACATCTCTAAACTGACGTTTTACCCTCAAAATTATGGTGTGGCAAAACTGATGGGGCATCTAATTTGCTCAGTGCTTTGGTTTATG
The DNA here is from genome assembly GCA_038021265.1 of Cyprinella venusta. Classification (NCBI taxonomy): domain Eukaryota; kingdom Metazoa; phylum Chordata; class Actinopteri; order Cypriniformes; family Leuciscidae; genus Cyprinella; species Cyprinella venusta. The sequence goes on from CM075883.1 coordinate 3,661,996, forward strand.
GTTTTCCAGATGCACCTCCTGATTCCCTTTCGCCGGAGTCAGAGTTCCTCTCGGACCATCTGAGGCCAGTTGCCAACCGATGAAGGATCTTCCTTCCGATTCACTTGTTATTGTGCTGTCCAGGTGACAAGTATACCTATAGAGTGAGTATTTATTTCAGGAATGTTTTCTTCCATTTTTCTGTCATGATGAATGTTTCTTTTATAAATCCATCGGCGAGGCTTTTAAACCATAAACAATATTTCTTGGGGCCAAAGATTCCTTGTGCAGCACTCTTGAGGAACCTTGAGATTTCCTGGCCGTGATTTAATGGCTCATAACCCTTGAAAGGCAATCCTTCTTCCTCTTCCTCCTTTTCTCTTTCAGCCACTACACTCCCTTTAGCCCACTGGATGGCCAGCGAACCGAGAAGAGTGGACAAAAATATTACCCACAATTCCCTCCATCATGCCAGACCACGTACGGATAGGCCGAAGCTTATCATATTAATGGTGTTTGTCGCGTAGGTTTTATATGGAGATGAATGTGTTTGTGTTTATAAAGATGTTTGTGATCTTAAATATGAATGTACAAAAGTTTCCTGAATGGAACGAATTATAAAACACACGCATTAAAAAGTTTGCTTGCATGCTCTTCATTTGCCGTACACATACAGGGAGGAACATTTTCACGTCAGTTTCTGCTTTTATAAATCACTGATTTGTTTTGCACTTTTGAAATAGGATCAAATCCAATAAATGTAGGTTCAAATCCAATTGCACATACAGTTTAACATTCCATGCGTAACCGATAACATCTGTTCATCTGTATAAACTGCTTTGTTCACACATTTAAAATGAACTTGTCTTTTTACTTTTTCAAAGCAAAACTTAACTTGTGATCCACACACTGTAAAATGGCCACAGAGACACATATCTTGAGAAACAAACACTTCATTCATACACAAACACACTTCCATAGACAAAACAAGCCCATTTAAGCCTAGTTCAGATTGACAATAAATACATTGTGGTCAGTGGCATGTAAAAATCATTAGGCTGATATCACTAATTGTGTTTTCCTTTCCCTTTGCACATAATCCTAAGCTTCTCACTGCAGTCTTCATTAATAATGCATGGATTAATTAAAGCTTTCATAGGATTTCTACACATTGAACCAGTGAGATAAAAAGCATCCTATTTCTCATTGGGCTGGCTCACGTCTAGACCTCTTTTTTTCTATTCCCATTCTTTTAATTGTATGGTTTCCATGTTTTGTCGATAGCAGGATTAATTTCACAATAGATCAAGCTCATTGATCCTCACGCCAATGTTATTTAATTTTTTTAAGGTGCTAATTACCACCAACAGTCTAGCAAATTGCATTGTAACTTGTCTGGGAGTTCTCCAATGAAAACAGCCTTGAGAGAAAAAAATGTAAACACAAAATCATTAGTTAGAGGTTAGTATATTAAGGGTCTCATATAACAGACACATAAAAACCTAGTGCATGTCTGTTAGCTCTGCTATAGTGCACCACTGAAGTTATTATAAAAAGGTCATTGATCTAAGTTGTTATAGTGTTACTGACTATAAAACCTTACATTTTTACACTTAGGGCCCTATTAACAATCTGAAACACAAGTATCAAGTAACTTTGTGGGCGGGTTTTGGGCGCTGTTGCTATTTTACCGGCGGGATAAATCACTCTTGCGCCCGACGCAAGTTTTAAAGGGGTTGGTCTGAAATAGCTTCATTATTCATAGGTGTGGTTTGGGCGTGATGTGAAATAAACCAATCAGAGCATCACATACCCTTTAAGAGAAGGTGCGCATGTTGCATGATGGATTGTTATTATTATGGCAATTTTACCAGGTGCACAGCCGAGGAGACTGACGTTCTTGTCAAGACAGTGAAAGAAGAAAGAAAGAAGAAAGAGAAGATGTTGTATGGGAATGGGAGCTTTTTTTTCTTATTCTTGTCAGACAAACTAATTTGTCAGATATCCTTATATACATACTGTATGTGTCTTGCCACTATTGGGCAAACAGGTCTGATCTGTCATTAGCTCACTGCAATTAGCCTGAAAAATTTGGGTAAATGTGTAAGCTAGATTTTTAGGCCTACATTTTTTACATTTTCGTGGACACCAGAATACTTGTATACTCGTGGATACTTCTCTCAATTAATGTATATAGCCGGGATAAAATAGTCCGAATATAAACACTTATTATAGGCGTACCGTAGTGATTCAGGATAAGTCAAAAACACGGTTTGGAAAATGGATTCATGATGTAGCCTGCTCGTTCATTTTGAACATAAGTTACGGACTGCAGCAGGTGATACAACGGCGTTCTGTTGTGCGACCGTCCACTCGCACATATGCGACCACAAAATTTTAACTCGCACATTTTTAAGAAATGGTCGCAGTCTGGAACCCTGCCAAGCATGCGCGCTTAAAATAGCATTGTGAACAACACGCAACACACCACTGACTTTAGACTAGTTTTTTTCTGGTGAGTGGTGGAATTGTTTTCTGGAACTACAAAATAGCACTAGGGAGTGTTTGCGTCGAAACACGCATCCTTTTTGCACCGACCCGCCCAGGGAGTGCAAGTTCATTTCCTAGTTTACCGATGTGCGTCTGTGAGGGGAAAAGCCCGCTTTGCGCAGGTGCAAAATAGAAATGATACAAGCGTTAGTGTACAAAGTCATTTGCACCGGGTGCAAGATATTGCCCTTAGTGTTTTGCTGAAATACAAAGTTCTGTCATGAAACTTTAGATGGCGCAGACTAATAGGTCTTTAACTCAATCTGTTTGCAATCACATTGTTATCTACAGGAAACAGCTGGTAGGTTAATTAATGCTGTATCAGTAGGCAATGAGCTTGCATGCTCAACCTTCAAATATTTGGTCACTAACTGCTGTAGTGACTGCAGCTCGCTTTCAGAAATGCTTCACCTTCCCCAGATCCACCTGTATAGATCTGCTACCAAGGTAATTCATGTATGCTCTTTGTGCAGCAGCAGCATTATGTTTTACAAGTCCTGTACCAAAAACAGAAGCAATAACAGCAGCAGCAACAATTACTAAAAGCAGCAGAAATTACCAACAGTAGCAGCAATTGACAACAGTAGCAGCAATAACAGCAACAGCAATAACCAAAAGCAGCAAAAATAGCCAACTGCAGCAGCAATAACCAACTGCAGCAGCAATGCCCAACAGCAGCAGCAATAACGAACGGCAGCAGCAATAACCAACAGCAGCAGCAGCAATAACCAAATGCAGCAGCAAAAACCAACTGCAGCAGCAATAATGAACAGCATCAGCAATAACCAACTGCAGCAGCAATACCCAACAGCAGCAGCAATAACGAACAGCAGCAGCAAAAACCAACTGCAGCAGCAATAACGAACAGAAGCAGAAATAACGAACAGCAGCAGCAAAAACCAACAGCAGCAGCAATAACGAACAGAAGCAGAAATAACGAACAGCAGCAGCAAAAACCAACAGCAACAGCAATAACGAACAGCAGCAGAAATAACGAACAGCAGCAGCAATAACCAACAGCAGCAGCAATAACCAACAGCAACAGATATAACCAACAGCAGCAGCGAAAACCAACTGCAGCAGCAATAACGAACAGCAGCAGCAATAACCAACTGTAGCAGCAATAACGAACAGCAGCAGCAATAACCAACTGCAGCAGCAATAATGAACAGCAGCAGCAATAACCAACTGCAGCAGCAAAAACCAACAGCAGCAGCAATAACGAACAGCAGCAGAAATAACGAACAGCAGCAGCAATAACCAACTGCAGCAGCAAAAACGAACAGAAGCAGAAATAACGAACAGCAGCAGCAAAAACAAACTGCAGCACCAATAACGAACAGAAGCAGAAATAACGAACAGCAGCAGCAATAACCAACTGCAGCAGCAATAACGAACAGCAGCATCAATAACCAACAGCAGCAGCAAAAACCAACCGCAGCAGCAATAACGAACAGAAGCAGAAATAACGAACAGCAGCAGCAATAACCAACTGCAGCAGCAAAAACGAACAGAAGCAGAAATAACGAACAGCAGCAGCAAAAACCAACTGCAGCAGCAAAAACGAACAGAAGCAGAAATAACAAACAGCAGCAGCAAAAACCAACTGCAGCAGCAATAACGAACAGAAGCAGAAATAACGAACAGCAGCATCAATAACCAACAGCAGCAGCAAAAACCAACCGCAGCAGCAATAACGAACAGCAGCAGCAATAACCAACTGCAGCAGCAAAAACCAACAGCAGCAGCAATAACGAACAGAAGCAGAAATAACGAACAGCAGCAGCAATAACCAACTGCAGCAGCAAAAACGAACAGAAGCAGAAATAACGAACAGCAGCAGCAAAAACCAACTGCAGCAGCAATAACGAACAGAAGCAGAAATAACGAACAGCAGCAGCAATAACCAACAGCAGCAGCAATAACGAACAGAAGCAGAAATAACGAACAGCAGCAGCAAAAACCAACAGCAGAAGCAATAACGAACAGCAGCAGAAATAACGAACAGCAGCAGCAATAACCAACTGCAGCAGCAAAAACGAACAGAAGCAGAAATAACGAACAGCAGCAGCAATAACCAACAGCAACAGATATAACCAACAGCAGCAGCGAAAACCAACTGCAGAAGCAATAACGAACAGCAGCAGCAATAACCAACTGTAGCAGCAATAATGAATAGCAGCAGCAATAACCAACTGCAGCAGCAAAAACCAACAGCAGCAGCAATAACGAACAGAAGCAGAATTAACGAACAGCAGCAGCAATAACCAACTGCAGCAGCAAAAACGAACAGAAGCAGAAATAACGAACAGCAGCAGCAAAAACCAACTGCAGCAGCAATAACGAACAGAAGCAGAAATAACGAACAGCAGCAGCAAAAACCAACAGCAGCAGCAATAACGAACAGAAGCAGAAATAACGAACAGCAGCAGCAAAAACCAACAGCAGCAGCAATAACGAACAGCAGCAGAAATAACGAACAGCAGCAGCAATAACCAACTGCAGCAGCAAAAACGAACAGAAGCAGAAATAACGAACAGCAGCAGCAAAAACCAACAGCAGCAGCAATAACGAACAGCAGCAGAAATAACGAACAACAGCAGCAATAACCAACTGCAGCAGCAAAAACGAACAGAAGCAGAAATAACGAACAGCAGCAGCAAAAACCAACAGCAGCAGCAATAACGAACAGAAGCAGAAATAACGAACAGCAGCAGCAAAAACCAACAGCAGCAGCAATAACGAACAGCAGCAGCAATAACGAACAGCAGCAGCAATAACGAACAGCAGCAGCAATAACCAACTGCAGCAGCAAAAACGAACAGAAGCAGAAATAACGAACAGCAGCAGCAAAAACCAACTGCAGCAGCAATAACGAACAGCAGCAGAAATAACGAACAGCAGCAGCAAAAACCAACTGTAGCAGCAAAAACCAACTGCAGCAGCAATGAACAGCAGCAATAACCAACAGCAGCAGCAATAACGAACAGCAGCAGAAATAACGAACAGCAGCAGCAAAAACCAACAGCAGCAGCAATAACCAACAGCAACAGATATAACCAACAGCAGCAGCGAAAACCAACCGCAGCAGCAATAACGAACAGCAGCAGCAATAACCAACTGTAGCAGCAAAAACCAACAGCAGCAGCAATAACGAACAGAAGCAGAAATAACGAACAGCAGCAGCAATAACCAACTGCAGCAGCAATAACGAACAGCAGCATCAATAACCAACAGCAGCAGCAAAAACCAACCGCAGCAGCAATAACGAACAGCAGCAGCAATAACCAACTGCAGCAGCAAAAACCAACAGCAGCAGCAATAAAGAACAGAAGCAGAAATAACGAACAGCAGCAGCAATAACCAACTGCAGCAGCAAAAACGAACAGAAGCAGAAATAACGAACAGCAGCAGCAAAAACCAACTGCAGCAGCAATAACGAACAGAAGCAGAAATAACGAACAGCAGCAGCAAAAACCAACAGCAGCAGCAATAACGAACAGAAGCAGAAAATATAGCTGCGAGCAGCGATTGCGGGCCCAAGCCGGTGGCACCGCAACCCCGGTGCCTTTAGTTACCTAAAGGCACCGGGATGGCGGTACCGCCGGCTTTGGCCCGCAATCGCTGCTCGCAGCTATATTTATATATATATATATATATATATATATATATATAAAGCCGGTGGCACCGCACCCTTGGTGCTTTTAGGGTTATTCTACATGACGTGCAAAAACGTAACCCCCGCTTTGACCGTCAAAAAGAAGTGTGCTGAAGAGCTTGCAGCAGTGAAGGCTCTGCAAAAGTGCGGATCGAGGGCACATTTTAACCACAAAGTATGCATGAGCAACCTTCTGAAAGGTCAGGTGTACATCAAGGTCTACATCTGTACTGTGTTTACATTATAGTATGTAGGGATGCGCCGATCCGATACTCAGGATCGTTATCAGCTCCGATACTGCCATCTTTGCCGGATCGGGTATATTTACACCACTTTAATCAAACCACTCTTCTTTAAAACATTACGATGTGATTTTTTCCACATGTATTTTGTTACTCTTATTGAGCTATTTTGTCCGCATAAAAGATTCACTGCCAATCGTACGTGCTCACATCATTCTCTTTCTGTGAAAGCTGTATACTGCATTCACCAGTTTTCACTCTACAGCTATTGACCAGAGCACTGAAATTATTTCTCACTTAAACTACAATCAAATGGATTTTCCCACACATTTTGCATTAGTCCTCTGCATGGCATTTTATTATTTTCTGAGCAGCTTCAGAAGCATGCACACAGCCTAGAACACATGACACGCACACACAGTCACGAGAGAGGCGCGATCGAACTCTGTGTGTGTTTGTGTGTGAACAATGGAAACTCCATTTTGTTCATACAGGAAAATATTCAGACTAATGTCTTGTGGGAGCAACAGAATACATGTAACAGCATTATGTAATCAGGAAACAAAAATCCAGTAACTGTATATTATTACAGTGAGTTACATCAAAAAAAGTAATCAGATTGTAGTTACTTTTTGAAAAAGTATAAAGTACTTAAAGCCAATTAATATAAAGTGGGACCCTTTTTTATGAAATAATTTGTAACTGTATCGGAATACATTTTTTAAAGTAACCCTCCCAAGCCTGGTCTTGTGTGGACGTCGTGAAATTAGAAAATAGAGATCGTTCATTTAGTTCTTTAGCCTATATACATGTTTTTATATCCACATATTTTGTTCTAATGTCACAAATAATAATCTTAGGGTTTACTATAGCCTACATTTCACTCAAATATTTTTGTACTTTCGAGCAATAAACTGAAAGTAATGTGAATATTGCCATTCAGGACTGGACTGGGACAAAAAATCAGCCCTGGACACTTCATCCAGACCGGCCCACTATACAAACACACACACACGTGCATTAATCTATACGTGCATTAATCTGCATGTAAAATTACTGATTAGATTTTATTTACTATCAAAACCAAGAAAAAACTATTAAAATAATAAACAAAGGGAATGGAAATGATTTTATAAGGCTTTATTGTAAATAACTGGTCTGAATTTATGTGCCACTTAATATTTTAATAGAATATTCTTAGGCTACATATATTTCATGAAGTGCAACATCACGGTGAGGACCTACAGAAATATATATTCTGTAGCTCCTGGCAGTGATGTTTCACCTCATGAAATATAGTTTATATAATATAGCATAAGAATATTCTGTTACAATATTATGTTCACATTTATGACACAGACAGTAGATAATATTATGTTCACATTTATGACACAGACAGTATAGGCTTCTGCCAGGCACTTTCAGGGAGACAAATTTAAAAAATATGTATTTATGTGCATATTTATATGCAAAATACTCCTTTTTTCACATCAACTATGTGCTATGGTCATTAACACTAGAACTACCGGAATTCCATAACTACTACAACGACCATAGCGGTCATTCTGACCGTTCAAACTTTAACGTTCATTTGGCTGTACTGAACGTCATTTTCGTCATGTCATATCTGCATTTGAACCTTTCTCTTTAAGTTTTCCAGTGACACTTATAATTCCTGTTGTCATGTTATAATGCCATCGCCCTTAAAACAAGCAAAATATTATATCATATTATAAAGCCAATACAAAAATATTTCCCGACAGGTGCTGCCGAGGAAAGTTTTGCGTCAAAAATATTTTTTCACCGCACTCTCCACGTGAATAGACATGCAAAAAATCTAGGAAACGTCAAAGCTTCATACAGTAGCCTACAGCCCTGTTATACAAATACAATCAATGTGAAATCTAAAAATAAATAGATATACAATGTTAAGATAGATGATAATAAAGATGTGGGCTCATTTGAACGGTGGAAACCCCAATATTCATTCACTGACGTTACGCACACACACATAGGAAAACACCGCTTCGCGTGCAGCTTCAGTCCCTCACACTACTTTGTGACATTTGGCACATGACTCCTTGATTTAATTTTTGCAGTTTCTCCTTACTTGGCACTGCCTTCATCATCTTCGTCCCGGACCGCCTACCCGACTCTCGCACCAGTTGAGTGGCTTTTGATTTCATGTTGTCGGAGCGAAATTCGCTTGCCAGTTGCGTGATGGACGCGAAACTTGCTCATTTGTGCACTTCTACAATATGTGCGTGTTGATCGCGGGAAATATAGCGGACTTATGATATTTATAATGCGTGCGGTAAAAATGACCGCCATGGCCATTCTAGGTAGAAATAGGACGCAACTGTTTTGTGTTTTGTGATTGTAATAAAATAACAGTGCCAGAATAAAATATACACATATTTAGGAAAAGTCAGAGTCCTACAGCCACATTGATTTTATTTTAACAAATAAGTTATTACACTGTAAATTTTAAAAACGGTCAAAATGACCGCCTTGGGAGTTCTGGTGTTAAATGGCTATCCTTTTCACTTAAGTCCAGCAAATAATTCATTTATTTTAACACATTTGGTGGCATCTGCCTCAAGTTATTGTCGTTGTTATGAAATACAGTCGTATGTTTGCATAGAATTCATTTTGAACACTATAATATTACATGCTTTCAAAATCTGAGGTAAATTATCCGTTATGGCTTGTGGCACAGTGACCTATTTTTAACTAAAAATAAATAATGTGTACTCATAACCAGTGTAATTTCTTCATTCTGTCAGCCGCGACATCGCAGAAATAGGAACCGTTTCTAAATTAGAAAAAACTTCGCATGTCGCCGTCGCGTCTGGTTAGGACAAAAACTCTGATTTACATGGAAAAGATACCTTTTATCGCGTGTCGCGGCGTCGTGTGTAGTTAGGACATATTGTACCGTAACGGTAGTCGATACGCGTTCTTCTGATCATTAAAAAGAATGAGGTTATATTGACAGATGAATATAGGCTACGCTCAGTTTATCAAATACGCTCAGTTTATTAAATGTCTCTTGCAAACTATGAAGAGACAATGATGAATCAATACACACTGACATGGCGATGCTGGACTGATTCTTTATTTACACCATCATACAGTAATTTTGTCGGTTGTTTATTACAGATATTAGCATGCATTTTATTGATCATCAGCTAATTTCATCAATAGACATCAATAAGAGAGAGTGGCAACAGCCCTTGTAAGAGTCAAGAGATCATTTCTTTCTTTACTTGAAGATGATTGTGTAGATGATTAAGCGTCTCTGACTTACTTTCACTTTTATTTGCGATGTTTGCACGTTGGTTTGACGCTCAGCTGCTGCTTATCTGCGGTGGTGATGCGTGTCGCAGTAGCGCCGACATGTCTGACTATAACAGCCTGTAAACGCTCTCACTCGTTTATTTTTTAGCATTTTTGGGAGGAGTAAAATATACATGTGTGATATCAACAACCAGATTGCGTTTACACGTAAAGATCCGAACACAATGCGAGCCAGACTACCTCCAGATGGTCAGGCAAATCGATCACAATCCGATCACAACGTAATACCTTGCATTGATATTTCTTTTTTATTATCCGGATAACTTATCTGGATACAGATCGCATTTTAATACCAGGTGTAGGGGTCTCAGAGACGAGACCGGCGAGAAACTTCACGAGACCTGCGGAATGCCTCCACAGGGCGGGGAGATACTATACTGCCTATGGGAGCGGCCGCTTCTCCGCTCTTGATTCCGATTGGCCAGTGTCAGACAGTCAGACCTGTCAGTCTCGCAGCTGGACCAAGTTTATGGACCAAGTTAATTTAATTAATAAACTAATTTTATAAAACTATTGTCAATGCACTACAATTTAACTGGTTATATTATGCATTCACTTATAAAAATTTAAATAAAAACTTATTTAAAACATACCAGGCTTAAGAAATGTATTAAGAAATTACACAGCAGAAAAAAACACACAGCACTGAAATGGTTAAGTTAAGCCCCTCCCCCTACTAACACACACACAGAGAGAGACAGAGATGTAGGCTCAAAGGGAGCATGACCAGATTCAAACAAACATATCTTACTTTCTGTGGGTCCTAGTTAAAGAGTGTCAATTAGAAAGTTGTCCGGCTCGAGGAGTACAATATACATACTGATTTTTGTAACTGTAGATAAAACTAACAACCCAACTTTTGTCAAAAGGTGGCGCTACTGAGCCCTCACCACGCCCGTTTCTGAAACTTTGCACATGTCTACTGGCTAATAAATGTGATGTGTCTGAGGAGTTTCATGCAATTTGAAGCATGCTAAGGGTCTCAAAAGCATCCTAAAAGAATGGTAAAGTTTGATGCGTCACCACGGCAACAGTTTCAAAGATATTAAGAATCCATTCACAGGTCTACATCTGCCGTATGTTTACATTATACAGATGAAGTTGGAAGCAAATCGGGTTAAAATAAGAGGGTGATTTCAAAGCATTTTGAAAGTGACACACTTCCTGCTGCCAGTTGGTGGCGCTATAACTTTGACACACAATAGTCACATCCATGTGATCGTCCTCTTACGGCGAACACACTCCTGAAGTTTCATCAAGATCAGTTAATGTATGCTGAAGTTAGGACACACTTCCTGTTTCACGTTTCTCACCATAATTTTGTTTCCTCGCCACAGCCAAACCGTTCGAGATATCAAAAATCCCCTCGCAATTTTTGATCGTCTATGTCTTGACTTCAGGCTGACCGAGTTTCGTTCCATGCGGATGAATGCTCTAGGAGGAGTACATTAAATTCCATTGCAAGCATTTAAAAAAAAAACGTAAATATCTGACTTCCTGTTGGGCTGGGGTAAAAAGTAAAAGTGCGATGAATATATGAAACGATGAGATCGACATGTGTACCGAGTTTCATATTATTACATGCAAGCGTGTTTGATTTATGGACAAAGTGTTCAGACCCTGTTCCAGGGGGCGCTGACGAGCCGCCCTGCCATGCCCGGGTACCAGCTTCAGCCCGGCTCTGATGGCCGCGGGTTCTGACCCGTGTGCAAAGTTTCAAGAGTTTTTGAGCATGTTAAGGGCCCCAAAAGTGCCCGGATAGTCGTTAGAAAAAAAAAAAAAATAATAATAATAATAATAATAATCCTAAGGAAAACAATAGGGCCTTCGCCCTTTCAGGGCTTGGGCCCTAATAACGAACAGCAGCAGCAAAAACCAGCAGCAGCAGCAATAACAAACAGCAGCAGAAATAACGAACAGCAGCAGCAATAACCAACTGCAGCAGCAAAAACGAACAGAAGCAGAAATAACGAACAGCAGCAGCAATAACCAACTGCAGCAGCAAAAACGAACAGAAGCAGAAATAACGAACAGCAGCAGCAAAAACCAACTGCAGCAGCAATAACGAACAGAAGCAGAAATAACGAACAGCAGCAGCAAAAACCAACAGCAGCAGCAATAACGAACAGAAGCAGAAATAACGAACAGCAGCAGCAAAAACCAACAGCAGCAGCAATAACGAACAGCAGCAGAAATAACGAACAGCAGCAGCAATAACCAACTGCAGCAGCAAAAACGAACAGAAGCAGAAATAACGAACAGCAGCAGTAAAAACCAACAGCAGCAGCAATAACGAACAGAAGCAGAAATAACGAACAGCAGCATCAAAAACCAACAGCAGCAGCAATAACGAACAGAAGCAGAAATAACGAACAGCAGCAGCAAAAACCAACAGCAGCAGCAATAACGAACAGCAGCAGAAATAACGAACAGCAGCAGCAATAACCAACTGCAGCAGCAAAAACTAACAGAAGCAGAAATAACGAACAGCAGCAGCAAAAACCAACTGCAGCAGCAATAACGAACAGAAGCAGAAATAACGAACAGCAGCAGCAATAACCAACTGCAGCAGCAATAACGAACAGCAGCATCAATAACCAACAGCAGCAGCAAAAACCAACTCCAGCAGCAACAATGAACAGCAGCAATAACCAACAGCAGCAGAAATAACGAACAGCAGCAGCAAAAACCAACAGCAGCAGCAATAACCAACAGCAACAGATATAACCAACAGCAGCAGCGAAAACCAACCGCAGCAGCAATAACGAACAGCAGCAGCAATAACCAACTGTAGAAGCAATAACGAACAGCAGCAGCAATAACGAACAGAAGCAGAAATAACGAACAGCAGCAGCAATAACCAACAGCAGCAGCAAAAACCAACAGCAACAGATATAACCAACAGCAACAGCGAAAACCAACCGCAGCAGCAATAACGAACAGCAGCAGCAATAACCAACTGTAGCAGCAAAAACCAACAGCAGCAGCAATAACGAACAGAAGCAGAAATAACGAACAGCAGCAGCAATAACCAACTGCAGCAGCAAAAACGAACAGAAGCAGAAATAACGAACAGCAGCAGCAAAAACCAACTGCAGCAGCAATAACGAACAGAAGCAGAAATAACGAACAGCAGCAGCAAAAACCAACAGCAGCAGCAATAACGAACAGAAGCAGAAATAACAAACAGCAGCAGCAAAAACCAACTGCAGCAGCAATAACGAACAGCAGCATCAATAACCAACAGCAGCAGCAAAAACCAACCGCAGCAGCAATAACGAACAGCAGCAGCAATAACCAACTGCAGCAGCAAAAACCAACAGCAGCAGCAATAACGAACAGAAGCAGAAATAACGAACAGCAGCAGCAATAACCAACTGCAGCAGCAAAAACGAACAGCAGCAGAAATAACGAACAGCAGCAGCAATAAGCAACTGCAGCAGCAAAAACGAACAGAAGCAGAAATAACGAACAGCAGCAGCAAAAACCAACTGCAGCAGCAATAACTAACAGCAGCATCAATAACCAACAGCAGCAGCAAAAACCAACCGCAGCAGCAATAACGAACAGCAGCAGCAATAACCAACTGCAGCAGCAAAAACCAACAGCAGCAGCAATAACGAACAGAAGCAGAAATAACGAACAGCAGCAGCAATAACCAACTGCAGCAGCAATAACGAACAGCAGCAGAAATAACGAACAGCAGCAGCAATAAGCAACTGCAGCAGCAAAAACGAACAGAAGCAGAAATAACGAACAGCAGCAGCAATAACCAACAGCAACAGATATAACCAACAGCAGCAGCGAAAACCAACTGCAGAAGCAATAACGAATAGCAGCAGCAATAACGAACAGCAGCAGCAATAACCAACTGTAGCAGCAATAATGAACAGCAGCAGCAATAACCAACTGCAGCAGCAAAAACCAACAGCAGCAGCAATAACGAACAGAAGCAGAAATAACGAACAGCACCAGCAATAACCAACTGCAGCAGCAAAAACGAACAGAAGCAGAAATAACGAACAGCAGCAGCAAAAACCAACTGCAGCAGCAATAACGAACAGAAGCAGAAATAACGAACAGCAGCAGCAAAAACCAACAGCAGCAGCAATAACGAACAGAAGCAGAAATAACGAACAGCAGCAGCAAAAACCAACAGCAGCAGCAATAACGAACAGCAGCAGAAATAACGAACAGCAGCAGCAATAACCAACTGCAGCAGCAAAAACGAACAGAAGCAGAAATAACGAACAGCAGCAGTAAAAACCAACAGCAGCAGCAATAACGAACAGAAGCAGAAATAACGAACAGCAGCATCAAAAACCAACAGCAGCAGCAATAACGAACAGCAGCAGAAATAACGAACAGCAGCAGCAATAACCAACTGCAGCAGCAAAAACGAACAGAAGCAGAAATAACGAACAGCAGCAGCAAAAACCAACTGCAGCAGCAATAACGAACAGAAGCAGAAATAACGAACAGCAGCAGCAATAACCAACTGCAGCAGCAATAACGAACAGCAGCATCAATAACCAACAGCAGCAGCAAAAACCAACTCCAGCAGCAACAATGAACAGCAGCAATAACCAACAGCAGCAGAAATAACGAACAGCAGCAGCAAAAACCAACAGCAGCAGCAATAACCAACAGCAACAGATATAACCAACAGCAGCAGCGAAAACCAACCGCAGCAGCAATAACGAACAGCAGCAGCAATAACCAACTGTAGAAGCAATAACGAACAGCAGCAGCAATAACGAACAGAAGCAGAAATAACGAACAGCAGCAGCAATAACAAACTGCAGCAGCAAAAACCAACTGTAGCAGCAAAAACCAACAGCAGCAGCAATAACGAACAGCAGCATAAATAACGAACAGCAGCAGCAAAAACCAACAGCAGCAGCAAAAACCAACAGCAACAGATATAACCAACAGCAGCAGCGAAAACCAACCGCAGCAGCAATAACGAACAGCAGCAGCAATAACCAACTGTAGCAGCAAAAACCAACAGCAGCAGCAATAACGAACAGAAGCAGAAATAACGAACAGCAGCAGCAATAACCAACTGCAGCAGCAAAAACGAACAGAAGCAGAAATAACGAACAGCAGCAGCAATAACCAACTGCAGCAGCAAAAACGAACAGAAGCAGAAATAACGAACAGCAGCAGCAATAACCAACTGTAGAAGCAATAACGAACAGCAGCAGCAATAACGAACAGAAGCAGAAATAACGAACAGCAGCAGCAATAACAAACTGCAGCAGCAAAAACCAACTGTAGCAGCAAAAACCAACTGCAGCAGCAACAATGAACAGCAGCAATAACCAACAGCAGCAGCAATAACGAACAGCAACATCAATAACAGCAGCATCAGCAGCTATTGCTGACTGCAGCAGCAATGAACAACTCCAGCAGCAATAACCAACAGTAATAACAGCAGCAGCAGAAATTACCAACTACAGCAGCAATAACAGCAGCAGCAATGGGCTATATGCACGCATAAGTTCCGCATTTGACGCAAGGATGCTCGTCCATTTCCGGTTGTGGAAATTAAAGCGGAAGAAAACCGAGGAAAACAGGATCATGGCAGAGTCTTCAAAATTTACTGTCCTCCCGTCTTTGAAACGAAACGTACATACGTTTAGATGTAATTTTATATAAAGTTATGTTTATTTAAAATAATTTTAAAAAGAAGCATAAACACAACGAGGGATGTCTGTTTTATCTGTTTTTGTGACTAACGTTTCTTTAGTATAACCATGGAGTATAAAATTCAATATAAATTCTCGGTATTGCATTGGACTCTACGATCGGCGGAAGTGATCGAGCATCCTTACACCTTCACCGGAATTACCGCCGTGCATAGAGCCCATAACAGCAGCAGCAATAACAGCAACAGCAGCAGCAATAATAGCTGCAATATCAGCAGCAGCAGCCATAACCCACAGCAACAGCAGCAATAACCAACAATGTTCATTGTTCATACAGTTGACCCATTACTATCTCATAAGGCCACGAGAGAGGATTTGTGAATGGAGGTGAAGCGGCAGCAACAGTAACCAATAACTGACCCTGGTAGGTCACATGATAATGACAACATGGTGGATGAACAGGGTATATACAGTATTCCTTAAGTTAAATTTACTACTTTTTAATACCTTTTTTACTACCTTCAGAATTTTTTTTAAAACCATCACGACACTGAATTAAGTGTTAATCAACAGCAACCTTTCTATTATTTACACAGATTTTGACATTTATAACATAAAAATGGCAAAAGATCTGCTTCGTGACAGGATTTAATAGGGGAAACTGCGAAAATGCGACTAAAACGAATAATTTTATCAATTTAAACTAAATATTGGACTCAATATAGTGTTCCTTACAACTCACTAAAGATCCAGTGATCCGTGGATATTGACATGCAGTCAGGAATCGTGTTGCCTGACATTTATGTTTGCCTGATTTCGACACCGGGGAAATAAAAGCAATATAGACCTAAACATAAAGCAAATTTGCCTGTGAACGCTTTATGTAAATACAATATAGGTAGGTCTAAATCCGAGTGATCACTTGTTCACAGATGATGTCGATCGACCATTGAATATGGCGTCAGCATCAAACATAGACAGAGACGAAAGATCTTTGATTGTGCCCAGATAAGCTAAAGCCCATATTTAAATGGACTAACACAAACACAGAATAGGACACCTGATAGTCTGAAAAAAATAATACCTAATTTTTAAAAAATAATACCTCTCAGACTACATTTAACACTTTTAATGGCCTTAAATTTGACAATTTTGATTTATCACTTTTTAATACTTTTTAAAACCCCGCGGACACCCTGATGAAGTACATCTGAATTACATTCATTCTGCACACATTCATACGATAGAGAACGCACCTTTTTAGCGTTGTTGATTACAGTAATTAAGTAATTACGGTACTTATTTAAAATAAATACGATGAGAGAGCAGAATGGTATGAAGTATAATCATTTACATTCTCTTATTGTTTCTTAATGCCCATGAAACTGTATGTGCTAGAGCCAGACCGATATATTGGCCGGCCGATATTATCGGCCGATATTAGGCATTTTCCAAAATATCGGTATCGGTAGTTATAATGGCCGATAAATGAATATTTAAAAAATAAAATAAAAACGGACGAAACACGCTTTAATCATCTCTCCTTGGCCTGTTATATTGAAAATGTATGTTTTACAATTTGCCGTATGATATCTATTGCTAAATTATGGCTCATCATAGACTAGCTAACCACAAAGCTAGCTAATGCCACTATCATCAGTGGAAGACCACTAATGTTAACATTAATGAGCTTGGAAACAACAATGAAATTTTTCTGCCTTAATAAAGTAATGATTACTGTATTTATAACTAGCATATCTCTAGTTACAGTCCCTGCATTGTAAAATGTAAGTTATACTTGCGAGGAGTGAACATTTAGACATTGAGAAAAAGTATCAAACGTATCTTGTGCAGAAAAGTTAGCTTTTCTTTTACACGTGTGTGAAATCCAACAATATTTAATAAAAAAAAAATATCGGCCGATATATCGGAATATCGGATTTTAAAACCCCAAAATATTTGTATCGGTATCTGCCTTCAAAAACCTTTATCGGTCAGGCTCTAGTATGTGCATTCTTCTATATAAATACTCTGAAAATAACTGTTTTTGCTTTGTATTTATGTGACCATCCAAAATGCATTTGTGTCACTGCAGTATCATGACTGTGAAACTGCCCGTCACATAAACCTGAAAAGAAAAATGATCGTTTTGCTGGTTTTAAGATGCAGTGACGTTTTTATGGAATAGATGTCATGATGATCTCAGTGACAGCATAACAGTATAAAAAGAAGTCGCACGGTCATCTTGCTTGTTTAGCCAATCAGAAGGCTTCTCATGCCTTTTCGGCCCGTTAATAATTTTGCACTTTTTCATTGAGCAGTCCATGTATGGGAAGCCAGAAGCTGGAAGTGCGAGAGATGAAGAAAGCGATTTCCATGAGTTTGAAGGGGGGGAAATTGTTCACAATTTCTCATCTGTCAGCAACGGCTTACACAGCCAAACGTCCTAAAAGCGATACATCGGCAGAGGGGAAAAAAGAGATCAACACAGCGCTTAAGAACAGATGCTTGCTATGCTTCTGCTTGACAGATAAATATACAGGGGTAGCGTGTCTAATTAAGTTACCAAATCTGGAAGAAGTTCTCGAACGCCTAGCATTGCTTACAGAACCTTTAGTGACTCAATGGGGTCCAAAAGCCATTTTTCGAACCATCTGACACACACACAGGGCATCACAATTAAGATAAAGTCTTGCGACATCTACGCCAACCCTGAACTCCCGGTGCCGTGACCCTGCGTGTTAAACACTCGTCTCTCACCTTCCTCTCTCTTTTTCTCCCCTATCAACCCCTCTAATGAACTGAAAGGTCAAAGCGCTAATAAAACTATTAGCAGAAATGAAACTCCCCAATGTGTTAATGCACTTTTAATTCCTGTTAGCAAATTTCATCCCCCAGCAGTTTGCCTCACGCTAATGAGAAATAAAATAGCAAGCACGCAAGGGGAAAGGGATTTCAGGCGGCGTTTGCGAGGGGACAGTCCGATAACTCTCCTCCTGCGCGGGCGTCTCGGGTGTTATTCATGGGCTGAGGCCTGGTTCCAGCCTCCTGATTCTGTCGGGTTAATTAAAGAGCACATCTCCATCTGTTCTCATTCAAACGGCCCATCTCTCTTCCTCAGACACCAAGCGGTGTCTCCTCTGTTCTCCTCTGCTCTCTCCGCTCAGTGTGGGAAGGGTTCTTTCAATGCCACTTGAATGTCTTTGTTATTGTGAGTCAGTCGAGTTATTCCCATTGCCCATCAAATATATCTTTATATATATATATTTTATATATATACAATACTGTAGAATTTCAAAATTATACAGAGCCTTGTTGAAGCTCGTTTCCACTATAGAATTTATTTTTTTGCTTTTTGGTATTATTGTGACTTTAACTTACAATTGTCTGTTTATATAACAGAATTCTGAGGGGAAAAGAACTGAATTGTGAGATTAAAAATTGCAATTAATTTTTTTTTGTTTTTAAGTGGCAGAAACAACCTTCCATAGAGATATTGTGTGCTTGAATTGTCCACAATTGAACTAAAACCAGGGAGTGGATTAATAAAAAAATGGTCACGAATCAGTAAATCACAGGGAGGGAATGAATATATATTTTGGTAACACTTTATTTTAAGGTGATGTAGTTACATGTAACTACATAGTTACTAATCCCAAACCAAAGCTTAACCGTAACTCTATAGTAAGTACATGTAGTTCATTAAAATTAAGTACAAGTGTAATTATGTCACCTTAAAATAAAGTGTACCCCTTTTTTTTCCTCAAGCATGTCACACGTGGGACTCTTTACAATAAACTAACTAGTACTCTGAAAAGCACTATACAAATAAACTTAAATAAATTACATTTAAATAAACATAGCGGAGTAAATTTCAAAATTGTTTTGAGCATATGTAACCATTTTTGTTAAATCATTTTATTCAAAAAATATTCTATTTTTACTTTTTTTATTTACTTTATTTTCCACTCTTTAAAGGGGTGATTGATTATGATTTCACTTTTCTAATTTTAATTAGTGTGTAATGTCGCTGTTAGAGCATAAACAACATCTGCAAAATTACAATGCTCAAAGTTCAAAGCAAAGGAAGATATTTGCCTTTTAAGAAATCACTTTTTAAGAACTACAACAAACGGCTGGTAGGAACAACACAACATTCCTCCCAGGTCAGTGACATCCCCAACCCTAGAATTTGCATAAACCCAAACCCTTGAAAACGATTTATAGATAATCAAGACAGAATATGCTAATCAATGATTAGAAGATAAATACACTTCAGCTACATAAATTCATCAACTAACCATTCAGAAATGTCTTGTTGCTTTTACATGTAGTCTCTCCATCTTTGACTTCTTCTGACTCTGGTTTGAACATAAAAAGCTAATGGTACGTTCACACCGGACGCGAATAGCACGTCAGGCGCGAATGATTTCAATGTTAAGTCAATGCAAAGACGCATTACGCGCGTGAAAAATTCCTGCGGCGCGAACAAGGCGTGGAGCGCGGAATACGCGAATTTAGCGTCTTGAGCGTTAAGCGCGAATGATTTAGTTAGTGCCATGTGCATTCACGCGTTTGACGCGAATTCGCGTCTGCCGCCCGAGTTGAAAAATCTGAACTTTGGCGTTAATTCGCGCCGTGTTAACCAATCAGGAGCCAAGCTGCTTGCTCACGTGGTGAAGTGTCTGGATGCTTCAATAAATTATTTTGTATGTGCATGGTGGGATTATGCACAACAAAGCAAATATTTTATCACTTAAAACATTATTTCTATATACGAGACATGTTCATTTTGTATTGAATTTTATTCATTCCATATCTAGATTATATGAAATAGTATTATGATTTAAGACAATCAACATTTGTGCATAAGTTCGTTTCTGGTCGTGAGAGAGAAAAAATTCACAGGACAGGTTAATAACTTTAATAACTTTCGAGCAAATATTTGGTGAAACTACCCACACGGTTCGCCTCTGAAGGGTCCGGTGGACACAAATACGGCGACGATGATCCCGGGTTTCGGTTTTAACGCGTGAAACGCGCGTAAATTTTGCTTCAAACTACACGCGTCAATTTTGCTGTTGACGTGCGAATGGATTCAAAGTGGTCAAGCGCCAAACTAGGCGCGGTAGACGCGAATTTGACGCGCGATTCGCGTCCGGTGTGAACACAGCATTAAAGTGTTAGAAATTTTCGATGCATGTCTGTGTGAGGTAAAACAAGCAGCTCATTTGCATTTAAAGGGACAGACACAAAACGGTGCATTTTTGCTCATCCTCAAAAAGTGACCATTTTAACATGTGGGGTATTTTGAGCAAAAACTTCACACACACTCTGAGGACATCAGAGACTTATCTAATATAAGTGGATACTCCACTTTTTTTGGAAATAGGTTCATTTACAACTCCCTCAGAGTTAAACAGTTGGGTTTTACCATTTTCGAATCCATTCAGCCGATTTTCTGATATTTAGACGAATATCAGTAACCAGACAGTTTCTGGTCTCATTGATTTCCATTAGGGATGCACCGAATATTCGGCCGCCGAAAATTTTTGGGCCATTTTCGGCCGAAAATTTTCGGCGAAAGACTTTTATCACCGAAACAAAACGGCCGAAATATTGTGATGACGCAAACAGAAACCGCGAGCCGCACGTGCTTGTCTGAAGCAACGTGTCTGAGGTGTGGACGCATTTCAGTGTATCTGAAGCCGCGAGGAGACGGAAGCCTTGTTTATCCACCTATATCTGCTCTAAACAATGCGCGCCGCCATGACGACCACTCCGGTTGCGAGCGGGTCAAGAGCGGTGCACGCGGTTTCTGTGGAGACTCGCGCTACGGAGGCAGGCGAAAGTATAAACAAGGCAGCGCGAGTCTCCACAGACAGCGCGCGCACCGCTCCAAACGGTCGAGGCATTTATACTTGACGCGCTCTCCGTTGTACTATTCCTTGAAACGACAGTGGACAACTCAAAACTGTCCTCTAACCATCAGGAATCGGTGAGAAGAAGAAAGATAAACACATGACAATGAATGTTTATTTCTTTTAGTATTCCGCCACCAATACAAAAATAATCATGTAAAACCCAGTAAACCCTGAGATTATTACTTGTGACATTACAAAAAACATTGGACATGGACCTAAGGCATTAAACATGGACCATTGTTCATTAAAAAAGGCTTTTATGCTGTTGTATGCTAAATTTTTAAAATGTAACTAATTTAGACGTGCAAACTGGGTGCTGGTGTGATGAGAAGTTTGCACTCGGCTTTGTTTTTGAGAGAACATTTCATTTTAAAACCTTTCTGCAGGCCAGTAGATTATTATTTAGTGTACACATGAGTGGGGTCAAGTTAAACATTTTAGTTTGAATTTTATTTTATACTGTGCATTGTGCAAAATTAATATTTGCATAGTTTGTAATTGATTTATTCTTTGAAAATGTTATATTAATTTATGCAATTGCAATGCCTTGATTTTAGTAAAGTTTGTACACAGTCATAGCCATAAATGCAATGATACTAATAATTGAAATTATTTCGGTTTTCGGCCTTGGTTTCCTCTTTTTCGGTTTTCGGTTTCGGCCAAGAATTTTCATTTCGGTGCATCCCTAATTTCCATAGTAGGAAAAAAAAAACATACTATGGAAGTCAATGAGACCAGAAACTGTCTGGCTACTGATATTTTTCTAAATATGAGAAAATCGGTTGAATGGATTCGAAAACGGTAAAACTCAGCGGTTTCACTCTGGGGAAGTGGTAAAATGAGCCTATTTCCCAAAAAAAAGTTGAGTATCTCTTTAAAACTCATCTTTGATCACCAAAATGACACATTTAAAAGTTTTTTTCCTTGCAAAAAAGTCTTCATGCCTTAAAACAGAGTGAATGTAACTCTACACCCTTACCCTATTTAGTATGTGTGGGTCTATGAATATGCAAATGAGCCCTGCCTCCACTCACTCAGCTCATAGATCCACTGGTTGACGATCACACGTTGATCTGATTGGTTACTTCACAAAAAGTCTTTTGTGAGGTCAGAAACACAAGCGATTTCAAACTGTTTTTGAGACTGTCACCCCAATCACAGTCTTTGTACACCCCAGATGTACAAATTCAGTGAGGAATTCGGCCGCCCGATGGAGAAAATCATATTGTTATTTTTTTTGTTTGTTTGTTTTTCTTTTTGGCTTCTTTTGACTGGCCGTTGGGTTACTTTTGTTTCACAGATCTGGCAACCCTACCGGCAAGCATTACAAATATACTTTTAAGATTTGAAATCATTCAAAATGATTACATAGACTACTCTTTCACAATGGAACATAATTATTTTGTTGATAATTGAGAAATGATGACCTTATATTTTGTTATTTGTTAATACTTAGTACTTTACAGCCTTTATAAGGCAGAATTTACTTGCCACAGAAGCAAGTGTGAACCATCAGCAAAAAGTTAAACACGCCATGCATGGCACTGATGAGAGACAGGCTAGCTTGCTGGAGATATTTATATTTAAAACATATTTCAAGTCCCAGAAAGGCCAAAAAAATGGCTTTCAGATATGTGTTTTTGAACAATATTGTCTGTATGGCACACACCATATACTGTATTGCTCAGAAGCACTTCCTTCCAGTAGAGATAAAACCAATTAGTCGAACAGACTATGAGAAATAAAAAAAAACACAGCGGTAATAAAAACATAAGATCCAGAAGGCGGGGCAGACGCACTCTATTACCAAACTGTGCCTTTTAATCAATAAAAAGATAAAAGATATTTTAATCAAAGGCATATTTCCTTGTTTGTGTAATGCCTTTCCAGCGCACACGTAATCTTTAAGCAAGTGAGAGTGATGCATAATGCACTCCCAGAGAGCCACTCATCCGTGGAAATTGCCAAAGCAGATAGTCAGCAGAAACACACACTCGGCAAGTGCTGGGAGCTAAAGCGCGCGCCTGCCGCTAAATTAGATTAGGACATTTATATTAAAGAAAATTGCATCCTGTAAACTCGAATAATATCCCTCCCTTTCACACACACATACAAAAGAGCACATTACTTAAACACACACATACACACATCACCACCACTGGCTATTAGGGCAAATAGCACAAGCTATTTGTCCAACACGCTAACATCCGCTGGCTTTGATGTTAGCGGTGAAATAACATTAGCGTGGTAACTGGAGCCACACTCTCGCGGACCAATCCACGGTGTTTCAGGTTAATGAGCTGGAGGCCCGGGGTGGATCGGGTTCCAGTCTAGCGGGTTAAACGGCTGTTGACATAGGCCGAGGAGACACACGCGAGCCCGGGAGACTAGCCTAGCGCCACTCACTTTACCTATGTAGCTGCGCTGCGGTGAGTGTGATTGTTTTGCTGGGTTTAAATGCGTGCATTAACTGAAATTCATCTCCCATCTAGTCGGTGAGGTACTGCGCTCGCCGTCTGAGGGACGTAGCAGGTGTTTGGGAAAAACATATCAGATTAGCAACAAACAGCCTGGCCGGGCTGATGAAACCTTGTGGAAATTACATTGAGGTCTACTTAAAAGCAAGGCCGTCATAAAAATAGGCTACAGACACTGGCCTGTTTAAAAGCATTGTTTCCTCTCATCGAAAGGATCATTTATATAATCATGTTTTTATCCAGTTATTCGTCCATAAAATTCTTTCCATCCTGGTTTTGACTCAATCAGTCGAGTTCATTAAAAAACACTGTGGCGTCTCTGTCGGATGCTCGTAGTTTTGTTTCTTTGCGTTCTCAACTGATCACGCTTTTTCAGAGAAGTACTTCTCAAAATGAGTAATACAGTAAACAGGATTATTCCTAAAGGTTAACCAATTAACCAGAGGTTAACCAGATTAACAGCTGATGAGGTCGAGGTCAATCTGGTACTCCGTCTCCAACTGGCTGTTGAGTAGTCCACCTTGGGCTACATCAAATAAACTAAATATCAATAACTAAGGGTGTGTTCACACTTGTAGTTCGGTTCACTTGGTTTATTTGGTCTGGACCAAATATAAAAACATAAGTCCTGGGATGCGTTTCCCGTACAACGACGTAGTTCACTGCTTCACTACCATAGTACGATGGATCGTTGGAGAAATCGACTAGCCAGACACGACTGTTTCCCGAAACCCAAAGTATCTGTCGCAAATTATCGTTCAACCAGGTTTCGCATGTGGTGGAATAATAACTACTTTTAATGAAACTGTTTGAGATCCAATTAACGCTAATTTTTTTAATATAAATTACAGACATGTCATCTGAGGACTATGTCTAATTGTTCTCAGTTTTTCTGCTTTATTACCAGACTCAATAATTGGCTCGTTCTTACATAGTAGAGCACGTTCGCACATGCGCACTCTTCAAAGACGTTACTTTAAATCTTTTGAAAAACTAAAAGACGTAAATTACATTTGAATGTATTCTAAATAAAAGGCATCGGTTGTACTGAATGTCAGCTTGCTTATTTTGCTCAAGATAAGGATTTGTTACATCCAAATGTGTTGCAATATAGAAACGATGCCTCTAAATACAGGTCGAGAGCTGTCGTTCAAACCACACAACTTTGCGATCCTGTTTGCGAATGTTCGTTGGAACGATTGTTTCGGGAAACACCGACTCGTTGAACTATGCAGATAACGATGGAACTTGTGACTATAGTGATGCTTTTGGGAAATGTACCCCTGGTCCGAACAACATCTCCAAGACATTACACACCATCTGATTAGTAAATCAAACTCCAAATCAGAGTCTTTGCTGTCCCAAATTAATTGATATCATAAGTAGTGTAGAACGTTATATAGAAACTGTGTCTATTCCTCGTTTAGTGAGGCCAAACAATAAATCTATTTGTAAAAAATCTAATTGTAATTAAACCAAAAAATCTCAATATCGGTGAACAAAAAGAATTTCCAAAGCTAGGTCTTCTAAACATTAGATCGCTCACACCTAAAGCGGTTATTGTAAATGAAATGGTCACAGATAATAGTTTCGATGTACTTTGGCTTACTGAAACCTTGCTTAAAACAAATGATTATTTCTGTCTAAATGAGTCTACTCCGCCATGATACTGTTATAAGCATGAGCCCCGTCTGACCGGTCGTGGCGGCGGTGTTGCAACAATCTACAGAGATATCCTTAATGTTACTCAGAAAACTCGTCGTAGGTTTAATTCGTTTGAAAAACTTGTGCTAAATGTTACGATGTTAGATGTAAGAAAAAAAATCCCTATTATCTCTAGGATTGGCTATACCGTATATAGACCTCCAGGGCCTTGCGCCGACTTCTTAAAAGAGTTTGCAGACTTTCTCTCAGATCTATTGGTCAATGTCGATAAAGTAATAATTGTTGGAGATTTTAACATACACGTAGATAATTCAAATGTAATATCAAGTCCTGTTTTTGGTGTGTGTTGAGTTCATTTCTGAGTCGAATCGCACTAGAGTTCGTTTGGAAGTGGATCGAGTCTCATCTTTTTATTGCTCTCAGTCCTCTTGTTTGGTGTCACCAGGGTTCAGACGGCAGCGTTCACACTTATTCAAATGATCCACACTAACAGAGCAATCGCACCAGGATTCGTTTTAATGCAACCAAACATGCCAAGTGTGAACAAACCCCTAAGTTTCTACCAAATTTGACTTGCTGCTGTTTGGTCAGTTTTAGGAGCAAGCTAACGTAGCCTCAATTATCAGTCAATAAATCTTTGAGAAACGCTGTTGGTATCGGCTCACTCATTGATTTTTCACTCTTGACATGATGACAGATGACTAGATTAACTCTAATCAATCCAACCAGTTCAGCTAATTTACTTTGATTTTAACTGGAAAAAAACTGTGTACAGGTCAGAGAGGATTGTGGACAGCAACGTTAAAAAGTATTCAATTTCACTGAACAGTTTTATTATTACCTCATCAGCTCTCTGAATCAAAGATGGTTGCTTTTGGCTTGCTTAGTTGGGGACATTTAATATCCAACAATATTATTGTTCTACCTTACTTAATGTGGACAATGACGGAATTTTCTTCTAGAAACAAACTTTTATCACTGTGAAGCTGACCTGTGGCTTTTTTACCAGTTTCCAAGAGCAGGAGTCTGATGTTAGCCAACAAAATATACATCAGGAAATATACACGCTTATTCCGAAAAGAAATGATGCTGACTGTGTATGGATTCAAAGATATGGAGATTTATCCATAGATATCTATATAAAGGCTAGATATCTCGTCCACGCTGCTGGCCAATGGAGGTCAACGTCTGCACCTGGCGGCCATCTTGTCACAGGCAGCTCGCTCACTCGTAACATTGTGTTAATGGTACATGTACGATTTAAATAACCACAACTTGCTCAATTTTCTACCGATTTTCAAACGGTTTGGTTATGAATAATAAGTGTATAAATAAATAATCATCCAGATAATTATAGCCACGTTAATAACGTTTGTAAGAAACCAAACCGTTTGTAAATCCGTCAAGATTTCAACTAGATAAGAGTATTTGTGTTCGTGCTGACCACTCATCTTACATCAGCTTGCCTGTGACAAGATGGCCACCGGTGATGACGATAGAAACTCCGCCTTAAGACATCTAGCCTTTATATAGATATCTATGGATTTATCTCCCAGCATTTTATAGTGTCGCTCCGAGCAAGATGACGCATGGTAAACCTTTTTAATAATGTGCAACGTATATAACGTACAAAAACGTACATTTTTTAGAAAAAAGTAACCATGAAGGCCCAGCCTTAAGCACACTTGCCACTGGAGTGTAAGCAAACCCTATGAAAACATACAAATGAGATTGATTTAATTCTTACAAATTAGCCACCAGTTCCCCAAAATGTAAAAGTTACGAAATGCCATGAGATTGTGTTGTTAAAGCTACACTGTGTAACTCTTTTAGTTTAATCTTAGCTAAAAACACTTAGTTCTTTCAAAAATGTATGTGCTCATTAATGTATATTTACTTCGTTCGAGTAATAAAGTATTCTGGTGAGTGTATAACATGCCATTGAAAATATATACGGGTAAGGGGTTCTAATGTCGCCATATTGTCCCTCCATCTTGAAAGTACATTAGCCAAAGAAGGACATACCCGTTAATTCAAGCTTTGCCTTTCGCGTTTACGTTTGAGTTAACACTCGAGGTCGGACTGGAAGCCATGTTAACATTGGACACCGAAGGAGTTAAAATGAAATCGGAATTGAGAGGAACAGAAACTAATATGGCCATATATGTTTTTACCGCTAGATGGGGGTAAAAATCACACAGTGTAGCTTTAACGCGATGTCTCTGTTTGCTGGAACCTACGGAGAGAGAACTTGTTTTCATCAGCTCTAACTCCTCGATCAGTCTATTAATACCATTACCTTTGTTAAAATGAGGGATAAACAGATAAGAACATGTATATTGTGTTCAGTTTGATTAGTGAATTCCACATTTAAGTGCTGATGAACTCAAAGCGATACTTTCTCATGAAGGCGCACTCAGTTCACAGTGCAATAAAGTCTACACGAAACAGATCAAACGCCATTTTAAAACTCTTGAACTGACAGATTTCTGAGCGAAGCAGAATACTTAACCAAAAATGCAGAGCGGGACTTGAGTTCATCCATTGGGAATGTTCTGGATTGTGAAACGAGGATGTTACATACTAAAATAAAGACAGGTGTTTGGAGCGAAAGGCTTCAAGAGATATTTGGAAATCAGCCATGTAAGAAATTACAGTCTGCTCCGATCATACTTCCACTCCAATATAGATTATATTGAAATGTTCCTTCACTTGAAAGAGCGTATTTATCATAGAATCAATTCCATACAATCTTAAACAAAATCACAGAGTCGTGGTTATCACCTATAGTGTGGGAGCGACGGCAGATATTCAAGAACCATCTTGATTAGGGAGTTTCAGAGAGATATTATCACCTTTAAACACTTGACCATATCACTCTAACACTTATTGTTCTCTTCGATTTACATTTAAGGACAGAGTTTGGAATAACAAAGACCTAGCACGGAAGCACCGCTTGTATCGTTCTCTTCAATTTACATTTAAAGACAGAGTTTCAGCTCCACGCTGAAAGAGAAGACGAACTTGATTGTCTTGATTTACATTTAAGAGAAAGCTTCATTTACATGGTGAGGGGGAAGGCGGATGTAATACTGTATAAAATGTTTGCGCTGGGATGAGTTCGGGGTTCATTCTGACGCCGGTGAACCCAAGGTGCTTCGTGTGCCTTGCCACTGCTATGCTGTAAATTAGGGATCGACCGATATGGATTTTTTAGTGCCGATACCGATACCGATTTTTTTCCCATCAGCCTTAGCCGATACCGATACGGGCTGCCGATTTTCTTGAGCCGATATTTGGAGCCGATACATTTTACTCCCTCAATTTACATCATAAAAATACATGATGTTAACAAATGTTACAGGTCTCAATTTAATAAAAGTAAAATTTAATTAACTTCAAAAATTAATATTTAACAAATAGTAAAAACATGTGAGGTAGAACAAGAACAAGTAGATAAACAATTTAACAAATATTAAAAACATGAGGTAGAACAAAAAACGTTCAGTGTTGAAAATAAATATTTAAAGCATAAATTAAATAATTACACTATTGCACACAGTAGCAACCAGCATAAAGTGCACATTGTACTTCATTTTAAAAGAAACGAACTATGTACTGCCATGGTTTCATTTTTTCTACATAAAACAAAATGAGCATTTCTAGTCTCTAATATCACTGCGATGTCGAGGGAGACACACACCACACGCGTCCAAACCTCAGCCAGGTGGGCTCTAAATAAATCTCTCACAAAAACTACAGAACAACGTTGCCATAACTTAATCCTATGACCAGTGTTCGTTACAGCACCCGAATGCATACTAGGGCTGTCAAAATTGCTCAAATGGCGTTTGCAAATTCCCTCTAAAAAACATATTAGAACATCCCGTTGCGCATTTGGTCATTGACGCGCATTACGTCAATAACAGAACACATTAATACAAAGAGACATAACTACTAGTATTAGATAGTTTATTTGAGTTTAAACATACTTGACAACGTATTAAAAAGCAAGTAAATCAACTAATGGCCAAGACCGCAGAGCTCTCTCGCTCACTCACCGTCTCGCCCGGGCACACTCGCTCGCCCTCGTGCTCGCGCTCTCTGCGCGTCAGTTAAATGATCAACAACAAACAAATGTTGAGTGCTGATCAAGAGTTTTGTGCAAGCAATTTAAGGTTGTGACTCGCGACTCTTGTCCCAAATATAGCAGGCTTCATTCGTTGATTGAAGTTTCACAGTATATTGAACCGACAGTGAGCGCTCCGAGCGAGCTGAGCAGCTGTGGTAACGTTAGTCTGCAACCGCGGGCGTGTTTTTCCACATTCAAATATTAATTTTCACCTTCAAAATTAATACATATTCGAATGTAGAATATTCATAGACAGCCCTAATGCACACTGAACGGATAGTCTACACCTTATTTGCAGCTCTCTAATACAATGGCAAGCAGTTAAGTTTTATAGACGAGGCATTCGCGTTTTCCATTTGGACTCACAAACTTGCTTAGCTATATATATGCAAGCACATAACAGTTATAGAGCAACGTGTTTCCATTTTCAAAGTGTTTGACAATATTTCAGCTGTCAAACATTTAAAAGATGCTTTGAAAATTTAGGTTACCGTTCTTGTGAAGAGCAGGTTGCTCTGCTAGTGGGGGAGGGCGGGGCCGTGAGCTACAGTCTCCAGCAGCAGCACAGAGCTGCACATGAACGCCTGCTTATAAATAACGTCGGAGAAAAAAACTATCGGCGAACGCGCAGCTGTGTATCGGCCGATTCCGATACACGTAAAAACCGCAAATATCGGCCCGATATATCGGCCGGCCGATATATCGGTCGATCCCTACTGTAAATAAACTTCATTTTTGAGATCTTCGACGTCCACTTCATTTTTTCTAACACTGGCGAGCCAGCCAGGAGGTTTCCAACAAAAATCGGGAAAAGGGTAAGAAAAAGCTGTTTTCTTTCATCTAAATGCTGTTTTGTCAGGAAACCCCTTGTTTCAAAAAATCTAGAAGAGGAAAAATCTAAGGACAGAAGAGAATTGTGTTTATTCAATCTTAGCAGGAGGAGTTGTTAAGCCTATTCTGTACGATTCTGTTTAAGATTCTAACGGAACTGAATCAACCCGAAGTAGTGTGGTGACAGAGTTGTATTAGAATTGTTGTTTCTAAAGTAATTGAAACAAAGTGCTTAAGTGTAAAGTTTCTAAAGTAACTGAAACTTGGGATCGGTCTCTTATAATTCTGTTGAGATTCTAAAGTAAGTGAATCAACCCGCAGTAGTGTGGTGGCAGAATTATATTAGATTTGTTGTTTCTAAAGTAACTGAAACAATTGTGCGTGTTTCTAACGTATTTGAAACTGATGGTGAAGTTGTTATAATTCTGAGGAAATTCTAAAGTAATTGAATAGACCCGACGCAGTGTGGTCACAGAATTATTTCACAACTATTGCGTGTTAGTTGTTAAGCCTATTCTGTACGATTTTGTTTAAGATTCTAACGGAATTGAATCAGCCCGAAGCAGTGTGGCAGCAGAGTTGTGTTGGAATCGTTGTTTCTAAAGTAATTGAAACAAAGTGCTTAAGTGTAAAGTTTCTAAAGTAACTGAAACTTGGTGTTGGCCTCTTATAATTCTGTTGAGATTCTAAAGTAAGTGAATAAACCCGAAGTAGTGTGGTGGCAGAATTATATTAGATCAGTTGTTTCGAAAGTATCCGAAACAAAAGTATGCAGCCAACTTGAAACCGATTGTGAAGTCGTAATAATTCTGAAAAAATTATTTGTAATTATTTGTAAATTATTTGTATTGAAAAAGTAATTGAATAGACCCGACGCAGTGTGGTCATAGAATTATTTCACAACGATTGTGTTTTATAGTGTTGTAGATTAGTGGCCAAGAGCATCAAAGGGGGGAAATCTGTAAGAAATTACAGTCTGCTCCGATCAAACTTCCACTCCAATATAGATTATATTGAAATGTTCCTTCACTTGAAAGAGCGTATTTATCATAGAATCAATTCCATACAATCTTAAACAAAATCACAGAGTCGTGGTTATCACCTATAGTGTGGGAGCGACGGCAGATATTCAAGAACCATCTTGATTAGGGAGTTTCAGAGAGATATTATCACCTTTAAACACTTGACCATATCACTCTAACACTTATTGTTCTCTTCGATTTACATTTAAGGACAGAGTTTGGAATAACAAAGACCTAGCACGGAAGCACCGCTTGTATCGTTCTCTTCAATTTACATTTAAAGACAGAGTTTCAGCTCCACGCTGAAAGAGAAGACGAACTTGATTGTCTTGATTTACATTTAAGAGAAAGCTTCATTTACATGGTGAGGGGGAAGGCGGATGTAATACTGTATAAAATGTTTGCGCTGGGATGAGTTCGGGGTTCATTCTGACGCCGGTGAACCCAAGGTGCTTCGTGTGCCTTGCCACTGCTATGCTGTAAATAAACTTCATTTTTGAGATCTTCGACGTCCACTTCATTTTTTCTTACAGCCATAAAAGAAAGTTGTTTCAGACGTGGATAACATTGGGTCACACTTTAATTTGGAGAACACCTATTCATTATTAAATATGAGTTTTGCCTCAATAAACTCTGAATTTACGGCATAGTTTGTAAGGTAGTTGTATCAGGTAGGGCTTAAGCGGGATTTAAAATATGGTCATGCCAAATAAGGCATTAATATGTGCTTTAAAAGTACCAATAAACAGCTAATATGCAAGCTAATAAGCAGCTAATTAATACACTGTAAAAATTAATACGCTTTATCTAATAAAAAAATTTGTGGCAACGGATTACAAGCAATATTATTCATTAAATTTAACAAATTAGAATTAAGTAATAATTAATCAAATTAATTCCTTAAAAGTTAACCATTTAAAATTAGTAAAACTTACAACAACCAAAAAAAAAACCCAAAACGTAAATTTAAGTCACCATTATGGTGATCGGTGTTTGTTTGACGGTTTGGTTTTCTCCTTCCGTGATTCTGCTTGTTAACATCAGGTGTCTTCAATGTTGGCAATGTAAAATAAAGAGTTCTTAATTAATCTTTGACGTCTGACTGTTAGTGAGATATTTTTGTTAATTTTTTTGGTGTAAACTTTACTCATTTTAAATGGTTAACTTTTAAGGAATAATTTGATTAATTGTTACTCAATTCTAATTTGTTAAATTTAATTAATAATATTGCTTGTAATCTGTTGCCACAATTTCATTGATTTGATAAAGCGTATTAATGTTAACAGTGTAGTGAGAATTGGTCCCCAAACTAAAGTGTTACCTCCTACTTTAATTTAAAAAAAGATGAAGGTAAACCAGTAGGGTTTACTGGTATGAAGGTAAACTGGTGTGCTATTATTTATATATATATATATATATATATATATATATATATATATATATATATATATATATATATGTGTGTGTCTGTGTGTGGATCAATGGATATTTTAAAGTCTGCATGTTTGCTGTACTGTAAATGTACGTTTCACACACACAAATGCAGAAAGTAGGGGAAACAGAGAGAGATGGAGGGGGAAACGCAGCCCCTCTAATAGTGATTCATGCTTTTCGTCAGGCCGTTTGACAGCTGAGGTTCGATCCTACGCTCACTGCGCTGTAACGCGATCACTGCCAACATTATCATAACAGCATGTTTGTGGTGTTTGGGTACTGACATATTGATCTGCCTGCCACTGAGGAGACATGATAGATTGGCCTTCAGGAGCCAACTCTAAAAAACAAGTGCTCCGGAAAACCGGGAATACGGGAAAGCTGTTTAAGCAGCAGAAGGTGCTCAAAAGGACACGGCGGCAATCAACCTGTTTTTCCCGTGATGAGGACAACCAAACTGATTAAGACTTCTTGTCACCAAAGGTCTCGCTTGAATTTCCACTCCGCCTCCGTATTCCAGCCGGCATGCTGAACAATGGTGATTCTGGGAAGGCTGGGTTAGTCCCTGTCATCGGGTCTGGATTGCTCTGGAAAAGTCCATGCCCGAAAGCCCGTCCTGGAAGCCATCCCGGGAGGCGTAGAGCGAGCCTGAGCTACGTATTCGGCACTAACAACAGAGGAAAGGCAGCCGGCGAGGTGATGGGCTGCATTGTCCTGGACGCCAGCTGACGGGAAGTGATTAAGCACCGGAGCGGCTCTGGGATTCGGGGTCAGGAGAGGAGTGCCACGGGCTGAGCCTCCAGCTCTCCACCCATAAGATGGTGGTATGAATCATTTCTGACCCAGACCTGACCCGGGCCTAGTAGCCCCTATATCCCTTTCCACCGACACGCACATGACAAATCTGGTGTTTATTTACTCGGAAAAAAGAAAAAAGGTAAGGAGCAGCAGGATGGAGGAGGAAAAAGTCCTGAAAATCAATACAGGAGTTATGGAGACATGGCCCCTGATCAGAGTTTAACCACAGGGTAAGGGAGGGTCTTCTAGTGCGCTTGGAGAAACGGATTCTGGTCAAGGAGATGGTCAAATGAAAAAAATAATAACATCTAGGACATTTTAATGGTTTCTTCTAGGCCGATCTCATAGACTTTCCTGCTTCTTCTGCACAATCTCGCATTTGTGTTCCCATAATGCCCTGTTCACTCCTGGTGTTAAAGGGTTAGTTCACCCAAAAATGAAAATTCTGTCAGTATTTACTCACGCTCATGTTGTTCAACCCCGTAAGACCTTCGTTCACGTTCTGAACACAAATTAAGATATTTAAAATATTAAGATCGCTCCTGCATACTAGTCCATAGGCTTCTTGAGGGAATGACACTTGCTGGCATCTAAAAGTCATTAAAGACATCGTTAAAATAGTCCAAGTGACTACAGTGGCTCAATTTTAACTTTATCAAACGACGAGAATACTTTTAGTGCGCAAAAACAAACAAAAATAACGACTTTATTTCAACTATTCACCTCCTTCTCTATGGGCCTCTAGTCAGTTAACGTAGTGTGATTGCGTAGAGCTACGTCACATGTAGGCTCACTATTGGCCAACGCTGGTCATGTGTGTGATGCGTGTGACTCAAGTGTTACTAAAGACATTTTCGAAAAGTATACTAAAGTTCACCAAAAATCTCAAACGTTTGCACAAATCATGACTAGATCATGTAGTAACACTTGAGTAATTACTAGTTAGTTCCAATGATCTTCACTTTATAATACGGATCCAAATAATTAGTAATTCCCACAGAAGTATCTAGTAACACTTTCATCTGTGAGCTATTACGTACTAATTCGTTAATAAGAGTTTCCTTTAGTTAATAGTAGTTACTAGATTGTTAATAAACTTTTTCAGTAGTTCTCTGGGAAGTATTAAAAAAAATAGTAGTTATTGATTACTTAATAGTGAACTACCACTTTCGTCTGTGCGCTATTACTTACTAGTTCGTTAATCAGAGTTTCTTGTTAGTTAATAATAGTTACTAGATTGTTAATATTGTGTTACTCATTAGTTCTTGTGTAGTTATTCATTAACGAAGGAACCGTATTCTAAAGTGTTACCAAGTTTTGTTTTAAGGTGTCATTGTGTTACAGTGTAAGTGCGCTGTAAAAAAAAATATTTTCAAGATTTGTTATCACAACATTTTTTCTTTTGTCAAATCAACTTAAAATTTATTTAGTTGAGATAACTTATTTTGAGTTTCTGATGATTAAATTAATCTCACTTTTTCCAGTTCAATCAACTTAAAATTTTAGGTTACTTAATCAACCAGGTTACTTACTTTTTTAAGTTAAACCAACAATATTTTTTACAGTGTATATATGTACACTCTGAGAAGAAAAGGTTCTATATAGGACCTTAAAAGGTTCTAAAGCGCTACGTATTTGGAACCCCTAAAATGCAATGAGTGTGAATGATCACAAAATTCAAGATATGGTGGTTAAAAATGTAATTAATCAATATCACACGAAGAGTGACATTTCAGTTTATATCCTCAAAAAATCAGCATGATTAAAATGTGATATTAAGTTACTACAACAGTTTAATAAACAATAACTTATTTACAACTACAAAGTGGTGCAGAATAATGTAATATATGAATGAATAATAGCCTATAAAGAACCTTTGTGCCAAAAGTGTTCTTTCTTGTCATTATTGAACCTTTTTTAGCATAAAATGTCCTTTGGAGTTGAGTAAAGAACCCTATGCTACATATATAGAACCCTTTTTTCTAAGAGTGTAAGTGCTGAGCGATATTAATTAAATACTATAGGATTAGTTGTATGTAATTATGCATCATTTACTGTTATTACTAGGGTAAGTACATGTAACAACAAGTACACTGTAAAATAAAGTGTTACCTAAAATTCTTTGAAATATGAATTATTAAGGAAGCTTTAGATTTGAAAATCAATCACGGGAGGTCAAAGGAGCACAGTATTAAAAATAGATTCACTTCACACTCTCTGCGGCACAAACACAGACCGGCGACGCGAAGGGTCAGGCGTTATTGATTCCACTCGTGTCTGACGGACAGCTCGGGAAAACACACACACACGTCGTGTCCTGCCCTCCGTGTGAATCAACAGATCAACACATCAGAGCGTTCCTCAGGCCGACACAGACGAACGCATCTCGCCCGCGAGGAGAAGAGGGCACGCGTCAAGGCTCCTGTCATATTTCACATCACCGCTCCAAACGTGTGTAAAGTGCCGTAAAATGGGAAGTAATCTTAAACTATTTTCTGCTCAGGAGCGCCCCGCTCGCGCACCCCTCACCCCCCGGCCCACTCTCCTCTGCCTCAACAAGACAAATGGGCCCGAGCGCATGACAGAGCGCCTGGTCCACAAATCACCCCGCGCCGGCCCGTCCGGCGCCCCCCCCCTCCGCCGGCCCGCTCCATTACTCATCAGCATGCGGAGCCGACCCGCTGCCGTAATTAGACAAGGACAAATCGCCGCCGCCGCGGACACTGGAGAGGGACCCTTTACACGCAGGCCGCGGGACTGAGGCCAGGGCTTGCAGGGATCAGGGGCCGGTTTGGTGTCCGGGCCTCAACCCCGGCATCACCCTGAGGTGCGCAGGACACTCGCCGGGACAGGTCAGGTGGATTTGCTTCGCTTTTTAAGGATATGTTTATGCAGATCTCACTTTTTTTGCCACTCGCATTTAAGTATCCTCTTGATCATAGACCACTAAATCTCAACACGTTTAATCAGACTTTCCATCATTGTGATGGTTACTCCATCTCCATTTGAACAGTTTTGAGGACTCTTTTATTTCATTAGGTAAACATGATCTGTGAATTCATTCAGATTTATCTGTGAGTTGTATATTTAAAGAATTGATGTTTGTTAATTAGATTTGTAGAGTAACACATATTGTTTTAAGTTGCATATTTTAAAAGTAGATTAGCTTGGCCCCCCGCACATAAAACGTTGTCCCGGGGCCCCGGGAATTCGATCTATGGCTCTGATGTAAACATGTGGAAGCCATATCCCCCACTTAAGAAGAAGAAAAACGGTTATAACCTAAACAGTAAGAATTGTAACAGTCGTTTATTTATTTATGGTTGGTTCATTGGTCACTTAAAGAGACGATTACGAGATAGCAAATCATAAAAAAAATTTTGTCATAATTTATGATTTTATCTCAGAACTTTGACTTTTTATGTTATAATTCTGACTTCGTCTCACATAGTCTATTATAATTAATGTCACAATGTGTCAGTATTTAGACATTTGTCATAACTGAATTTTTATTTTATAATTTTGACTTTTTATCTCATAAACTTTGTTTTTGTGTAAATGTTTTTTTTTTTTGTGTAAATTATGTTTTTATTGCCATTTTTCACTGTCTATCATACTTTTGACTAAAAACTTTTCTCAATATCTAATAATTCTGATTTAGTACCTCGTAATTTATATATATATATATATATATATATATATATGTGGTGTGTGTGTGTCATAAATTTGACTTTTTCTTAAATAATTTAGACGTTTTAAGTCATTATGTTTTTAATGTCATTTGTCACTGTCATACTTTTGACTTTTTGTTAAAATTGTTTTATTTTCATTATTTTGACTTTTTATCTCATAACTCTGACCTAGTATCTCTTAATTTATAATAATAAATGTCATAATTTGTCATAATTGTATCATATTTACATATTATCTCATAAAGGTTTGATTTTGTTTAAATGTTTTTAACTTTAAATGTAAAACTCATAACTTCGACTTTATGCAAAAATTTAGACCTCAAGATGTAATTATGTTTTTATTGCCATTTTTCACTTTCTATCATACTTTTGACTAAAAACTTTTCTCAATATGTAATAATTCTGACTTAGTATCTCGTAATTTATATATCTGTGTGTGTGTGTGTCATAAATTTGACTTTTTTTGAATTTAGATGTTTGTCATTATGTTTTTACACATTTTCTGCTTGATCTGATCCTGTGTGGGATTATCACACCAGTTTGCTTGCTGTGTTTTGTTAACTTTTTGGAGGGAAAATTCATTATGTTTTTAATGCCATTTGTCACGTCATACTTTTGACTTTTTGTTAAATTATTTTATTTTCATTCTGACCTAGTATCTCATAATGTATAGGCTATTAATTAATGTCATAATTTGTCATAATTGTCTCTTTTTATATCATAATTCTGACTTATGTCATATGTCGTAATAATTTTAACGTTTGTCATAATTGACTTAATATCTCACAATAAACTCATAATTTTTACCTTTTTATGTGACAACTTTGACTTTTCAAATAACTATGTTTTAATGTCATTTTTCACGCTCTGTCATTCTTTTGACTTATTAATATAATTTGAACTATTTATTATTTCATAATGATTTACCAAAGCATGATTTTTTTTACCGTACACTGTAAAAATTTTTGTCAAGATTTGTTATTACAACATTTTTTCTTTTGTCAAATCAACTTAAAAAAATTATTTAGTTGAGATAACTTATTATTTTGAGTTTCTGATGATTAAACTGATCTCTTTCATTGTATTAACTCACCTTTTCCAGTTCAATCAACTTAAAATTTTAAGGCAACCAGGTTACTTACTATTTAAGTTAAACCAACCATATTTTTTAAGTTAAATCAACCATACTTAAGTTAAACCAACCATATTTTTTTACAGTGGTGTCAGAAATGGGTATCAATATAAACACACTCAATCTTTTATTACTCCCTGAAATGGACATCATTCCAGGGGCTAAACATCACGTCCAAAGAGCAAAATAAGAAAAACTGCAAAGTGTTTATCCGCAGGCCAAGCAATAAAAGATAGAAAGAAAAGATAGAATTAGCAAAACGACGGAAGGCCAGCGAGAGCAGGGGGAAACAGTCATGGGCAGCCGTCAACCAAATATAAATTGCTATTTCTTTTTTTTTTTTAAAGAAGTCCGATGTAAACCCACGAGGCGTCTGTTCAGATTGCTCCGAGAGGCACAGCTCAATATGTGACATTAGGGATGAGGGTCTCGGGACTGACCAGCGAACACACGCAGCAGGCCTGTGTCACACTGGAGCAAACATTATCGACCCCACCTTAATTTCCTCATTATTTTCCTATTGGATTTCTGCTTTCATAATCGTCATCAGGACACATTACCAGAAACCCAAAACCCAAGCAGGATTTTTTTGCCACGGTAAACATTTTCAGTAAAACTTACAAAAAAAAAGAAACGTGAAATGAAGCTGTATATTCAATTTCTGGGCCCAGCTGGTGTATTCGACCCCCTCACGCCACCCCACCCGTCCACGTTTCCTTTTCTGCAAACACAGAGCTCTTGGAAAGCATATACTGCACAACAGTTGTGCTTAAGGAAATGTAAAAAAGCTGTTTCTTCTGCTGACGGCTTCGCTAATGTAGATGTTTAGCATTGCACATTTTCTGCTTGATCTGATCCTGTGTGGGATTATCACACCAGTTCGCTTGCTGTGTTTTGTTAACTTTTTGGAGGGAAAACTCAGCGAGGGGCAGTCGGGGAAAAACCGGAGTGTCCATCTTGAACATGTTTGTTCCTGCGGCCTGGCCTGAGCGGGAAAGAGAAAACGAAAGGAAACCGACAGGTGTTTTGTTCCAGAGGGACAAGAACATAATGACAGCTCTTCCTCAGAAACTGACACTGGCCCATGAAACGTCACCACCTTGTTCGACTGTTCCTCATTTCCCAGAACTGGGAAAGATGCGTATTGCAGTTGTTATTTGCATCACTTCTGTTGCTGTAAATGAGGACGACTGATTTAAGCATACTGTACATTAGACTGATGAAAACTCAGTGTAATGACTTCCTCAGACAGCCTGATGAAAACACCAGCTTCCACTGACAGGATGTTTCCTCTTCCATTTGGGAAAGAACAACTGGAATGGGAACTCGAGGAAATTCCGATGGAACACTATAAAAAGAATTCCGCAAAATTTATGGTAAAAAAAAGGCAGCTGTGGTTGGCAGAAATTTACCGTAAAAAAAACACGGTAGCAACATTTTAGGTTTTACATATTTAACGTAAATTTACAGGAAAAACGTAATACATTATCTAATATAATGATAATTTTCCAGCCTATTGAAGTACTATTATCTATTTTTTACCGTTGATATACACTGACATCCACCAATCACAGAGATGAGTCACATGATGTATCACAAGCAGCATTTCCACATGAAAGTTAATTCTAATATACACTGTAAAAAATATTGTTTGTTTAACTTAAAAAAGTAAGTAACGTGGTTGCCTTAAAATTTTAAGTTGATTTAACTGGAAAAAGTGAGTTAATACAATGGAGATTAGTTTAATCATCAGAAACTCAAAATAGTTATCTCAACTAAATAAATATTTAAGTTGATTTGACAAAAGAAAAAAATGTAGTGATAACAAATCTTAAATATATATATATTTTTACAGCTGCACAGTGTGATTCACACAAACACTAAATACCATCATGGTAACACACATGAAATTACAAAAATGCAATAAACATTAATTTAACAACATTAAAAACATTAAACCCTAATGTACTGTACATACCTGATGAGAAAAAATTGTATATACATTACACTAGTTATTTCAATATCCAGACTGATCTCATGAAGTAGCGTGTGTATGACACGCCAATTTGTATTTCCATTTTTGGCGTGCTATCAAGACGCATAATCGCTTTTCAGCGTGTTTATGAACGTCGTTGACTTAACGTTATATAAATATATGACTTACCTCAACCCCGTCACTAAACCTACCCGTCACTGGGGTTAATGGCATTTATGAGTCTTCCCCTACCATCCTAGGAAAAAATAAGATATGACTTACCTCAAACCCGTCCCTAAACTTAACCGTCACTGGGGTTAATGGCATTTATGACTGGACATTTGACGGCGTGTACAGACACGCGGAATCACTCGGACGTTAATGGCGTAGACATACACGCAGATACACGCGGATAGCTCAAAATGCGTAGAGATAACACGCCACTTGACTCGAAAGTGGCGTGCATGTTTACGCAAAAGTCATGATGTCATGTTGCAATATCATGTTGTCAAGTGTCACGCAGGGAATTGTGGGAATGTCAATTTACAGATTTACATAAGTTATAAGTATAAGTATATACATAAGAATATAAGTATATACATATATACATAAGTATTTATTTACATACGTTATGACCCAAAAACTGTAAATGCACATTACATGAGGTTAGATCCATCACAGTTATTCACCGTATAGTATGGACATTTCTGTTAACCGATTTTTCACCGGTTCACTCGTTTACCGTTAAAATCGCGATCATTTATAAAAGCGTATCGAGGAGTTCTGGGACCTGTGGCTTTGCTATAGTGTGTGCCAGGCTCAGGACATCCCTCGATTATGAATTGACTGCTGAGAGACCCAAGACCCAAGTGTATGATGGCTGATATCTGCTACGAGAGATCAGAGATCAGGACAGAGCCGAGACTCCAGAGAATAATTACAGACATGGCTTTCAACAATCAAACGGCGGTGGGAAAATTAAAAACTTGAAAAATGCATTCAATTTCTTTGGTTAAATCCCAGAAATAAATGATTCATCTTTCCCCCTTTGATTTAGGGGACTTTTTGGGCTGATGTTGTAAAGGATCTGAATAGTTTGTGCGTAATCATTCTGTGGTGCACGACGGAGTAGTTTCCCAGCGGCACTGCACTGGCATTTACTGTTTCCACCATCTGTCCGCTTATTAGACTCACTCTTACATCAGCTAGACCTTCTACACTGACCTTTCTTTAAGGAGATGGATGTACAGATCCACATGTAAGGAACAGATTGTATAATGCTTCCATGGGTTTTCTTTTCTGATAAGCAATACTTTATTTTGATGGTCCATTTTAGACACTCTATTGACGATAAGTAACTTTGCAACTACATATCAACTAACTCTCATTAGAGTATTAGTAGACTGTGCTTAATATCTTCTAATGAGAGTTAGTTGACATGTACTGTAGTTGCAAAGTTACTTATCAGTAGAAGGTCTAAAGTGGACCATCAAAATGAAGAGTAACCTGTTTTTTCTGGGAAATTGGAATGCTATAAACACATAAGACACATAAAATGTATAAATGTCTTTGCTTTCAATAAAAAAAGAAATGTAGCAGAAGCACACTTCTCACAACCAAACATTTCACAAAAATAGGTGTTAGGTTTTAAATAATAAAACAATTAGAAATATTGTCCAAAATCGAGAAAAACACATTTGGATAGGTTACTTTTATATTCGTGTAACATATTAATGTGGTGAACTATGGTTCCCTTTCGTAGTCACTACGAGTTATGACATGGCGATGAATGGGATTTCGCTTAGAAAGCCTATCAGCTTCGAAAATATTAAATGAGCCAATGGCAAGAAAACGCCATGAAAACGTCTGCGGAATT
Source organism: Cyprinella venusta (assembly GCA_038021265.1). Taxonomy (NCBI): domain Eukaryota; kingdom Metazoa; phylum Chordata; class Actinopteri; order Cypriniformes; family Leuciscidae; genus Cyprinella; species Cyprinella venusta. Next base: position 3,704,394 of record CM075883.1, read on the forward strand.
TGCATTGCATAACTCGGCCAGACTCGTGGGTATAAAAGGAAGGACGCCGGCAACATGCAGATATGTTTTCTCTTCGGAGCCAAGAGCATTTCTTCTCTCCACAAGCCATTCTGAGATCTTCTCTTCACTCTTCCAGACGAGCCAACTCTCCAGGTGTTGGTGTGACGGCAAATTCCAGTGAGGTTCACATTGTCTGCTAATCTGTGTAGTAATTGCCAGACGTTTGTTTCTCCCAGGTCGCTTTAGCATTTGCGAAGTCTTTTTTCCTCTCATTATAGAGTTTGCGCGCACTGCACGTCTTCCCTATACAGTAGGGAAAGATGTCTCGCTTGTGCACTTCTAGTTGCAGTCAGATAGTTTCTCAGTCTGATGGGCACAATAGCTGCTTCGTGTGTTTGGGCATTGATCATGCTAAAACAGATTTTGTGGATGGTTCATGTTCTCACTGTGAGAAAATGACCATCGTCAGACTGCAATCGAGATTCCATGAGCTCACCAGTTATCCAGATGAAATATATGTCCAGTCCCTGAAATCATCCACCCTGTCCCGATGCTACGCCTCCCCTGTCCTGGCCGGTCATTCTGTCTCACTGCCTCACCGGTGGTACGTCTATGGTTCGCATGACACCGCTGGTACAGTCCTTGGGACCCTGGCTAGAGCTTCCCAACCTGAAGCTTCCCAACCAGTTTTACTCCCAGTCCGATTGCATGCTCGGCGCGGATGCTCTGATGCACAGCTGATGCATGCAAGTATGCGTTTCCCCCATTGAGCCTTCTTGCACAGACCCTGTGCAAGGTCAGGGAGGACAAGGAGCAGGGCATATTGGTTGCGCCTCATTGGCCCACCCAGACCTGGTTCTCCGAACTCCGAACTCCTCAAGTCAGCACCTCCCTGGCCAGTTCCTCTGAGGAAGGACCTTCTTTCTCAGAGATGGGGCACTCTATGGCACCCTCGGCCCGATCTTTGGAACCTCTACGTGTGGCTCCTGGATGTGACTAGGCAGGTTTGAGTACCATACCCCAGCGGTGCTGGCTGCCATCACTTCCGCAAGAGCATCTTCCAGGAAACATGCCTATGCATTGAAGTGGAACCTCTTCGTCCACTGGTGCTCTTCTCACCGAGTGTTGTGCTTTCCTTCCTACAAGATGGGTTGGAGCGAAGGATGTCTCCCTCCACCCTGAAAGTGTATGTTTCCGCTATAGCTGCACATCACAATGTAGTCGAAGGTAAGTCCATAAGAAAGGATGACCTAATCATCAGGTTCATGAGAGGAGACTGAATCCTCCTTGGCCTCCTCTTGTTCCCTCTTGGGACCTTTCAGTGTTTTTTATTGCCCTGCAGAGTGCTACTTTTGAGCCTCTGCAGTCATTGGAGCTTAAGTTCCTGAAAATTAAGGCAGGACTCCTGGTTGCATTGGCCTCCATTAAGAGGGTAGGGAATCAGCACACATGTTCCTTTGAGGAAGCATGCCTGGAATTCGGACCGGCCTATTCTCTCGTGATCATGAGACTCGGCCTGGATACGTGCCCAAGATTACCACCTTTCTTGATCAAGTGGAGAACCTGTAAGCGCTGCCCCTAGAGGAGGCAGAACCCGCCTTGGCGCTGTTCTGTCCAATATGTACTCTCCGTGCTTACGTAGACAGAACACAGTGTTTCAGGACCTCAGACCAGCTCTTTGTCTGTTTTGGTGGAAAGGTGAATGGAAAGGCTCTCTCCAAGCAAAGGTTGTCTCACTGGATAGTGGACGCCATTGCTTTGACATACTAGCAGCAAGTTTGACCATGCCCCCTTGGTGTGAAGGATCACTCCACCCAGAGTATGGCTTCCTCTTAGGCTCTAGCATGTGACACCTTGCTAACAGACTGCAGAGCTGTAGGCTGGGTGACACCCAACACATTTGCGAGGTTTTACAATCTCTGAGTGGAGCCTGTGTCCTCTCATGTACTCGCTTCAACTAGCTGGTAACTGGAACAGCTCAGGTGTCTTTGCTTGCTTGCCATTCCACTCCTCGGACTGGATGTGTGCGATATTTCCACAGTTGAGTTTTCTCCAGCACTGTTGATGTCAACGCCAGAGTCTATGCCACTGGCAGCTTTCGCATTGCTAGGTGCTTCCATGATTCCCCAATGTTGACCCTCACATGTGTATTTCCACTGTAAGGCTCTCTGAGTCTTTCTCTTTGCAAGCAACTCTGCCACCCCTGAGGTTGAAACATTCCACCCTGCGGGCTGGACACCCCAGTGTTTTTCCATATGCATCCCGCCCGGGTCATATGCATATTTTTAAGTACTCCCCCTTCAGGCTCACACTGATTGCATATTTCCAGCTTCCCAGTATACCTTGGAATTCCTGTGTTAAGTAGGAGTCCTTCATTCGTGCTAGTCTCACAACAGGGCTCAGACTTATGCAGGGCACTGGAAGACAGACGAGTGGCGTGACTTGACTGGGAACCCCATTCGTCGTCACAACGTAACTCGTAGTGACTACAAAAGGGCTACATCAACGTCACATCTCCCTGCCACTTCCACTGTACTGCGGGAATTGCCTGAGTTCAGTCTCTGCTCCTCAGCGAAGAAACAATCTGCATGTTGCCAGCATCCTTCCTTTAATATCCACGAGATGGGGCGGAGTTATCATATGCAAATTCCGCAAACCCCATGGCATTTTCTTGCCATTGACACATTTCATATTCTCGAAGTTGATAGGCTTTCTAAGCGAAACCCCTTTTGTTGTCACGACGTAACGTCTCCGTTCCCACCTCAGGGTTACATAAGTAAACGATAAAACACAATAACTGGTAAACACAAAAGTGGATAACTTGGCTGGTGAAAATAGGTCCCTGAGGTCAGCGAGGAGGACTCAGTCTTAGGCCAGCAGTGGCATATATGCAGGATGGAGACCACGAGCAGAAGGATGGAGGGACAGAGAACAGAACAACAAACACGCAGACAGGACAGGACAAGGCAAGATTCTCCATAAGAGGATTAGCTGAGTAGAAGGTAACTGCTGATAGTACAGGAACTAGCCTTAACAAACCAGCAATAATCTGGCAATGCAGGGAGAATGGTTATTAGAAGTAGTAGACAAAATCAGACCAAAGAGAAAACAGGTGGCGTGATGATCAGCGTGAGCGCTGGGATGATTAGTGGGGAGGGGGGGGGTGTCATGACAACGCGCACCAAATGTTATATGGATCAGGGTAATCAAACTATTCATTTCTAATTGTTTTGTTTAAAAGTACACATATTTTGACCGTCTATAGACCTATTTCTCATGTCTATGAGGCAAGTATCCTATATGCTGAGTGTCGGTTCATCTGATCTGTGACGCGCTCCAGTTCCTGCAGTGGAAGACGGACTTTGTACACTCAACAAGTGTCTGTGCGCTTATCAGATTTACCATGTTACTGGTCTTGGCGGCAATTATCCTGTCGAAAATATTGCATCGCGTGCTTCTGGTATTGAGTCTGGCACACAGGTACACTTTGGATCATTTCCACATATTTTCTATCCATCTGGGTTGGGACGCTTACACGCACGCACACACACTCACGTGCGACGAGCTGTCTCTGAGCAGCCGCGTTAACTAGTTTTCAGCCACAGCCTATCATGCTGCGTGCTTATTTTTTCACTGACGTTGACGAGATTAACCACTTAGGTACCGAAATTTGGTATCGAAAAACAAGACATGTTTCGATACTCGGTAGCACCGAGGCAATTCGGTCGGTACCAAAAAAGTACCGAACTTCGGTACCCAGCCCTAATTATTTTACATTGACAGTCCTAAATAATATCACAAAAGGCACTTAATATAGTAGGTTATATATCTATATATATATAAACCATTGCATCATGAAAATGTTTAATTAGACAGACTTTGTATTATATACATCATACATATCAAAATATAAAGATGTGCACTATAAAATAGAAAATATTCATTTTAAATTGAAAAGTATAATATTGTCTAATGTTATTACACTAGGGGCTATCCTTTCCTTTGCATATCCTTTCAATAAATTCACAAATATTACATTAAATAAATGCAGTAAGTGTAGATAAGCACCAACTAACAGATCCACAGTAAATAGTGTAAAAATATCTAAATGCCAATTTGAAACACAACCCTCTTTGTTCAGCACAACACGATCTGCATCAACTCCTCCGTCAACCGGAGGCTTCTTGTGACACGTTAACTGTTAACTGCTTCTCTGATCCCTGATTCTCTCGAAACATTTCCTCTTTTAAAATCTGATTGAAACAAGTCACGAGAGTCATAAAGCATGTTCAGAAGTTTGCAGCAGAGAGGTGCTGAATGAAGCCATAAAATCAGAGCGTAAAGCACTTAGTTAATGAAGGACAGTAGCAGGTCCTGCTGAACCACACCAACATACACATCCACATTCTGCATTCGCAGACGATCAGGAGAAATTATATCCAGGAAAATGACACTGGTCCATCTGATGAGGCTGGCTGATGGAGGAGGGATTTGTTGTTAAGAAGGCCGTTGAAGCCAGAGCCGTAGCACAGTGCTTTAACAGTCCTGGGCATTAAAGGATTAGCTCACTTTAGAATTAAAATTCCCAACATGACATCATGACTTTTGCGTAAACATACACGCCACTTTCGAGTCAAGTGGCGTGTTATCTCTACGTATTTTGAGCTATCCGCGTGTATGCGTGTATGTCTACGCCATTAACGTCAGAGTGATTCCGCGTGTCTGCCCACGCCGTCAAATGTCGACGCGAAACGAAGCAAAGTGTAGATCTACATCTGGGGAGCGATCTTTTTTTTCCTAGGACGGTAGGGGAAGGCTCATAAATGCTATTAACCCCAGTGACGGGTTTAGAGACATGGGAGACGTAAGTCATATATTTATATATACAGTAATAACGTTAAGTCAATGGCGTTCATAAACACGCTGAAAAGCGATTATGCGTGTTGATAGCACGCCAAAAATGGAAATACGAATTGGCGTGTCATACACACGCTACTTTATGAGATCAGTCTAAAATTCCTGATAATTTACTCACCCCAACGTCAACCAAGATGTTCACTTCTTTTTTTAGTCGAAAACTAGAGAGTTTTATTAAAAAACACAAATTATTAAATGATCATTATGGCTTTCAAGTAAATTGATCCACAGAAATGGCTGTAATAGAGCTAGTTGAAAAAATAACCTCTGCAATAGAAGATAAAAAATTATTCGGTTAGAATTTTTATAGACTTGAACATCCCAAAAGTCATATAACTGACGTTTTGGGATGTCTTTTGACCATACGTCAATATTCGCCTTTTTAGGGCCCCCTTAAACGTCGGTAGATGAGGTTATGGGATCCTAACTCTACCCCAGACCTAAACCTACCCCTAAACCTAACCCGTCACCTAACTGACGTTAAAGGTAAAGCGTCAGTTGTATGACGGCCCAGGATCGCCATCTACCAACGTTTAAGGGGGCCCTAAAAAGGCGGATATTGACGTATGGTCAAAAGACGTCCCAAGACGTCAGTTATATGACTTTTTGGGATGATACTGTGTTAACTTGAAGACACTATTGATCACAAAATATTGTTAAAGAAACTTGAATGATATGGCATCAGGGGCGTGGCACAAAGATGGATTAGTGACTATCTTAGGAATAGATTTCAGTTTGTGCAATTCACCAAAGACAGGTCACAGTTACAGAAGGTCACTTGTGTGGTTCCACAGGGATCAGTCCTTGGACCAAAGCTATTTTTATTATATATAAACGACATCTGTTAAGGTGTTTACGCAACTAAATTGTGTCTCAGCCGAGGAATAAGAGTCTGATCTAGGCAAACCATCGGCCATTTTCTATAAAAATAAACATTTATATACTTTTTTAATCATAAATGCTCATCTTATACCAGCTGTGATGATGCGCCAGTTCACAAAGACAGTCTCAAAAACACGGTTGGAAATCGCTGGTGTTTCTGACGTCACAAACGACCTTGTAACCAATCAGGTCAACGTGTGATCATCAACCAGTGGATCTATGAGCTAAGTGAGTGAGTGGAGGCGGGGCTCATTTGCATATTCATAGAACCACACATACTGAGGCAAGTTGAGTTACATTCAAGCTATTTTAAGGCACAATGGCATTTTTTCAAGGAATTTTCTGTTAAATATGAAAAGATGACTTTTAAGGGATACAATTATTGACTACAGGTGGACTTCAACATTTTTACAACATTAAGAATCAAAGTCATGATAAAACGGAAGTAGCAACAGATCTTTTAACATTCCATAAAAACCTATGGATGAATCATTCACGATGGGATCTACAATGCATTGAGAAAATAGATTGAAACAACTGACATTATTTCAACCTACACATTGTCAAACACATTGCAACAATAAACATTAAAATACTTATAATAATAATAATCCATTTGCATTGCTCAAAAACCCAAACCTGATCATCTCATGGTCCTCATATGACTGTGGCTCTCGCTATTTTATAATAACATTTAAAGTCCTGCCATTTAGTTGTCAAAAGAAACTGACTTCTAAACTAATTCCAATCACACAGTCATTCGCTTTTAGATTAAAGGAATCATAAATCCAGTCATCTATCCAAACTTTTGTCTGGTCTAGTGATCTGATGGTTTCTGATGGTGAGGTGTGTAAGCATGTTTTGTGTGTGGGGGGGGATCAGAGTATCAGGGTTTAAATCCCAGTGAAGATGTTTTTGGCCTTGATCACCATCCCGATCGATTCTTGGCTGATTCACTTTCAGATATGTCTTATTTTATTAGTAGCTTCAGCCTTCCACGGACCCATTCACGCGTGATCAATACGATGGCCCAGACGGGACATATTTTTCTCATTTTTAGTGCCTTAACGCTATTTAACCGTGTCATCTGATAAATGAGTGGCCGTCCCAAAACGCTGATTTTCTATTGATTTCTCCCTCAATCTCAACACCCTTTGCCCCGTCAACTCCTCCATTGTTTGTATGTCCAGTTATCTGTCCAGCTTTAACAGACTGCGCCGTCTCCTTCCTCCACACGGGAACCCGGAGGATTGTGCCGGAGGAGCGTTCGACTTTTTTTTCAACATTAACAGCGCTTTATTCGTTAAATCTACTTCTGATGAACATTACATTTGTATATTTCAATTAAATTGAAGACTTTTATTGTGAGGTAATAATTAGGGGGTAATAATTTGGCGGGGTCAAGACACAGCCACTTAATCATAATTTAAATCTAGCCCTGACTGTCGCAGAATTCAGTTTATTATACTAAACTGCACCAATTACCTGCGCAAATATGACTGAAGCCATATAGTTTAATTGCACCTGAATCTTTAAAGGGATACTCCACCATTTTTTCATATTAAACTACGTTATTCCCTTAACTAAAACGAGTTGATGCATTCCTCTCTCGTCTCAGTGTGTGCTCAATCGCGCGAGACACTTTGATCGCACTTAACTAGCCCAGTTCATTCAATATGGGACAAGCAAAGAAGCGACCAAACACCTCGACGTTTTCCCTATCTATATACAGTTACTCGAGTAGAGTAACTCTACTCAGAATGGTAACAAAATAAAACGTTACGCATTTCTAAGCGTGTAAACTGGATAACTATATTGTATGGCAGAATACCACAGTGAGTGCTTGGGAGCACTTCGACTCTGCGTATAATATCATCACTTGTGAAAAGTCCTCTCCCCCTCTCACAACGTTTTATTTTGTGTCACCGTCCTAGGTCGAGTTACTCTACTCGTGTAACTGTATTTAAACAGGGAAAACGTGGAGGTGTTTGGTCTCTTCTCTGCTTGGCCCGTATTGAATGAACTGGGCTAGTTAAGTGCGATCAAAATGTCTCGCGCGACAGAGCAATTGAGCGCACACACTGAGACGAGAGAGGTATGCATCAACTCGTCTTAGTTAAGGGAATAAAGTAGTTTAATAGGAAAAAACGGTGGAGTATCCCTTTAAGCACTGGCTATATGTTCAAGTTTTCACGTATTAATTACTTTTTTTTATTGCCAATGTGTGAATAGCTTGAAACAAAACTTAAAAACGAGGCCTTCCCTGACTTCCTAGGGTGTCTATGAAAGCCTGTAGACTGATTTCTATGTGAAGGACTCAGGACCTATTTTACTGGGAAAATCCTTAAAGGTCTTATAAGTCACTTTTTTATAAAATGAATCATTTTTTATTGCCTGTGTTTGAAGGGGTTGTAATCACACATTGCAATGATCCACTTTTCGGGTTTTGCTATTACCTCTGAAGGCCAATATTCATATTTTCGACCAACGGCACTTCAGCTGACGACATGGAGTCTCGTAATGCCCCAAAACGTCCTGCCTCCAGCACAACACAGACTCAAACACAAACTACACATAAATATATAAAACAAAAAAAGTTTTATCTGCTCAAGCTCGTCAGGCAAAACGTGAATCTGATCGACTCCAGACGAAAACGCGGATCAACATCGGCAACATAGTACAACATATTAGTAAACTCAAGTGAAATAGCAAGGTAAACTACATGAAACATTAAATGAATACAAAAGAATGTTCCACGATAACAAAAAGTCGGTGCTTTAGGATGTAACTTATTTTATTTACTAGATCTACTGACTAACGTCACTCATCCACTACTATCACACTGAATACACATTTCCAGACACGTTCAGTACAGTAATGTCACTACATACGATCTTACTTAAGGCCATTGCACACGGAGTACGAAATTTTCGTATGCGTTTTTTCTTGTTCGTCAGCCTAAAAATTCGTCACGCACAGAAACCTTGCACATTGAGTGCGATGCGTATTTATTAAACCTTTGTGGGAAAAAACACAAAAATACAAAATGAATTTGTCAATCAGCGAGGATAATTTTGGTGCCCTCTCTTATTGAAAAGAGAAGAAAGAGAAAATATTGCGTTTGCGTCCACGATCCAATCCTGAAATTGCGCCGAGAGGAAGCACCTCCTTATGAAGGAGTTGCGATTCAAAAGTTTGATGCTGGAGCCACATTTTAAAAACAAAAACACCAATTTCTGTGAACCAATCGATTCTGAACAGAGACTGGCAGTCGTGCATGCGGCCCGGTGAAATTTCAATCTGATTGAAAGGGAAGGTTTCCTTTCATAATCCAATTGAGAGAAGAGAACATAAACACTTGATCGAATTGAAAATCGAAACTAAAAGGACTGCGCATATGTGCAATGATGTGCGGAACGAGCTCCAGCCGGCTCTGAATTGTCAAAAAACCTCTCAGAATGCTGGCTGTGGATGCGAAAAACGCAGAAAATCGAACCCGATCCGAATTTTTTTATGACAGACGAAAATTTCGGAGGCGGTGTGCAAGCGTGATTGACATAACGTGAGGTCGAATTTTTTTTTTTAACGTGCAAAAATTTCGGATGCGAATTTCGGACTCAGTGTGCAATGCCCTTTACACTGAAACTGTTCAGGCTAGTTCACTAACCGTGTTCGTTATCATATTATACATTCACCGATGTTGACATTGCTGATTGTGAAAGATACATGAATAATCCGATTGTAACATTATCATGGTATGAGCACAGAGCATTAGTTCAACGTCAGGCTGATAAAAGTAGGCTATTTTTTGTGCAGTGGGAGTTTACATTAGCTTCCAGTATGTTGTGTGATGATTTCGCCGTTGCGTTGAAAGTCTCCGTGAGTCCGTGTGGCCGGTAGTGAATGCTCGCTCTTGAAATCGAGCACGCACACGAGTGCTCTTGTTGCATTCTGAAACATCACCACTAGAGGCCGCTAAAAATTCCATAGAGCACCTTTAATAGAGCACCATGGTTTTATTATCGTAAAAACGTGGTAACAATGTTTTTTCGTGGACTGATTCCCATTTGTATTATAAATGGCTAAGCGCAGCTTTGTTTGATGCGCTGACGTAATTTGAAACAGGAAGCGGAGGCGGGACATATTGAATGGCTCCTCCCCCTTTTCAAATAGCCAATAACATTTAGTTTACCTCACAGAATGCAGGTCAACAGAACCGAAGCGAATCGGAGTGCTGTTCAATAGTATTCAATAGTTGTGAATAAATTCTAGCCATTTCATTCTTAACTAACGTACAGTTGGAAAACGGAATAAAACTCGAGTGTCTGAGGCTGAGCAACTGAACACACACTCCAACACATATTGCTCTGTGACTGTCAATGGTCGCTTTGGGCCAGGTGATCTTAATGGCATAGGGGCGGAGCTTCAGGTTCTTTAAGAGAGTTTGATTGGACAGCAGCTGAAGTCCGCGGTGATGTCATAAAAATCCGTGAACCATTTCAGCGGAAGTGAGAGACGGTAAGTTTTGAATGCTTATATCTCCTAAATGTGACTTTTGTCATCATTTTGGAACAAACCAGCCCATTCATAACCTAAAGGCTACCATATTCATACTAAAAGCTAAAAAACTAAAAAAAAATATTTCAGGGGGCAACACTGGTTAGCAAAACCTAAACTATTGTTAGGTAACATTCACTTCACAGCCACCGGAGTCGCTAACAACAAGGGTTTCTCATTTCTACAGACTCTTTAAATCAGGGTTCCAGACTGCGACCAAATTGGTTCAGTTAACTTGTTTATTCGCCAGAGCACAACGTGCAGGCATTCAGAAAACACAGCTTCAGAATAGAGCAACAAAAACAACAGACAAACTTCCTCAACCCGCCCCCCTCTCCCCAGACCGCCAACCAACAGCGCGCCCAGGGTTCCACATAGCCAACATGACATCATGACTTTTGCGTAAACATACACGCCACTTTCGAGTCAAGAGGCGTGTTATCTCTACGCATTTTGAGCTATCCGCGTGTAACCGCGTGTATGTTTACGCCATTAACGTTCGCGTCATTCCGCGTGTCCGTACACGCGCGTCAAATGTCCAGTCATAAATGCCATTAACCCCAGTGACGGTTAAGTTTAGGGATGGGGTTGAGGTAAGTCATATATTTATATAACGTTAAGTCAACGGCGTTCATAAACACGCTGAAAAGCGATTATGCGTCTTGATAGCACGCCAAAAATGGAAATACGGATTGGCGTGTCATACACACGCTACTTCATGAGATCAGTCTGACATAGCTGTTTGACAGCCACACAGCCATTGACAGTCGCTACATTATGTTCAAAATGAACGAGTACTCTACATCATGAATCCATTTTCCAAACCGTGCTTTTGATTTATCCTATTTAATCCCAGGATCGACTCGCATGCAGAGTTGCCCAGTGCCTGCGTGACTCACCATAGACATTAATTGAGAGAAGTAGCTCCGGCTACGGTGTTCTTCCGCAAGACACGTGCAGTTTATTTATTGACGAGCGTAGACGTCACGCGTAGTGCACACTGATGGTGAAACACGCTAATTACGAATTCACAAATTAAGGCATATACAAATGAAAATGTCTCACGAAACAGCGTGCCCCTTCCTACGTCTTTTCAGCAGTTAGATGAGAGTAATCGCGCGACTGAGGAAAAGCAAGTTATGCAGAAGTGCATAAAATGCAGAAGGTAAGGAGTGTGAGATTTTTGATATTTTTTTACAATTATAAACTTTGATAATGAAAAATCTGTATTAGCTTATTTTAATACTCTAATCTTTTAAAATGTTATGCATACATTTGCATGTTTAATGATTTTTAAAAGATAGAAAGATGATGCTGATAGAAAGATGATGATAGATAGATAGATAGATAGATAGATAGATAGATAGATAGATAGATAGATAGATAGATAGATAGATAGATAGATAGATAGATAGATAGATATAATATAATTACACAATAATATATTACAGGTATTTATGCTGCAACCCAGAAAGCCTTTGCTAGCTTTGGTCCATTAAAACCACTGTTCATCAGCATGCATTGATTAATACCATGGCATGTAGCATTAAAAAAAAAAAAGGTGCGACTAAATCCTATGCTGGTGCGACCAACTGAGAAAGTTGGTAGCACCAGTGCAACCAGTAGAAAAGTTAGTCTGGAGCCCTGTTAAATAATGTAATTAATTAGATTAATATATAGAATAATATTTATTTTTATTTAACGTGTTCATTAGTGTTTCATACACAGTCTGACTGTGTATGAAAGTGCGTAATATCTGTTGTGCTCCTGGATATGTCATAGCTCAAATCACGACGGACACACACTCTCGCTCACACACACTCAACTTAATCCATTCCTGCATTATTAATGCTAAATTAAAGCAGGCCCCGTCTCCTGTCTTGAGCACAGTAATACATATTGATCCTTTCATTACCAAAGAACCTCCATAAAGTTCTTTACTTATTGCTGAGGCATTCTGGGTGAAACTATAACAGATGTAAACACTCTCGATGCATGTCACGCGTTCCCCGAGGGCAACCTCCCGCAGATCAACCTGGACATTTTGTAAACGGAACAAAATTTGTACAAAATGCATTTGCCAAATGAATAAACCTTCATTAATGTTCATTTCAAAGCTTCTCCTTCACATGGGATCTGTGCACACCTGCAGCAGAGCCATAACACACACATTATGTAGTCCAATAACAGCGGTGTTGTGTGGGTTTTATTAGACCTTTCAACTCTTATATAATGGGTTAAGTGATGAAGTGACGTTTACTGGCCGTTTGCCGGGTTATAACACACCACTGTATATGCAGAACACAACTATCCCTCTAAAACCAGCACACACACCAGACTGAATCAGGAAACCAGTTCAGAGCCCATGTATAGTTAATAATGTCCCAGATTATGCTGTTTATCTCAGTTTAATAGAGAAACATGGACAAATAATTCACAATAAGATCATTTTTAAACTAATAGGGCCTACCTTCTTCTTTGTTGTTGTTGTTGTGAGTTTTATTTAAGCAAATCTTCATTGTATCATACACTGAGATTATCGATCAGTGGTCCATAGGGGCCTAAGAAAGCTTACAATTCATATACTTTTAAAATATTAACTAATTAACTACTATTAACTAATAAGAAAATCTGTTTATAGGTAGTTCACTTTTAAAAAAAAAAACTTTTGCTGATAATTTACTCACCCCCATGTCATCCAAGATGTCCATGTCTTTCTTTCTTCAGTCGAAAAGAAATGAAGGTTTTTGATGAAAACATTCCAGGATTTTCTCCATATAATTGACTTCAATGGGAAACAAACCGTTCAAGATCCAAAAGACACCTTCACTGCAAACAGTTCAAACAAACAGGCTTTAAACGATTCCAGACGATGAATAAGGGTCTTATCAAGCTAAACAAACGCTCATTAAAAAAAAAAAAGTTTAACAAAGTTTTATAAGATCAAATGCTCACCTTGCTCTGTTCTGTGACGCACGTGCGCGACTCTTCGAACTCGTTCATCAAAATGAACGAATCTTTTCCCGAATCAACTCGTTCATTGAATGAACCAAATGACAGGAAAAAAGATTCGTTCATTTTGATAAACGAGTTCGAACAGGAGAGTCACGATTTTGAATAACTATTCCCTGACAAAAATCTCAAAAGCTTACAAAGACTTCAGTCAACATTAGTTATGTTTTCCACATTATAATACTGATCCAAATAACGAGTAGTTCCTTTAGAAGGATTTAGTAACACTTGAGCCATTACTAACGGGTTATCGTTACCTTTTATTATAAATTATGCATTATTAATATTAATTATGAACCTGTATAATAGTAGTTTTTAAATTTTGGTCACAATTTTTATAAATGTTAGGCCACTGGTAGTCGCTGTATGAAGAATATTTCTGTATAATATCTCCCAGTTTACTTTATTTTGCTCTCCTCACTTGCATAAATGAACTGCACGCACTAGTAAAACAATATAAAAAATGATATCTGCTGTCTGAATAATTTTCGGTGTGGCTGTTGGCGAGTTAGGAAGCAGCAGCGACTTACCAGCTCCCCCTGGTGGCTCCTCCACACACACACACCGTCAGACAGGCATTAATCATAACCAGAGGAGTGTAAAATTCAATTGCCTCCCTCTATCCATTTGGAGTGTAGAAGCCTGAAGGCCAGCCTTGTACTTCACCTGAGAGAGAGAGAAAGAGGGAGAGAGGGGGGGAAATAAATAAATAAAGCAGAAGAAGCCTCTGCCTACACTTCATCAGATCCCCTCTTCATAATAGATGGAGTGTCTGTGCGGTGGAGTTGTGCCATCAGAAACTCGCCCTCTCTCTATCCATTTAATTCCAGCGGCGCAGGAGAAGGGTCAGGGTAGAGCTTCCCTCAGTCACGCTGTAAACTACCTTTTAGGAATTGTTTCTCAATAAGAAATGATCAGTCCATTTATCTGCGGCAGACGGAACTGTCTCTTCGCCCAGACCTCCAATATTTTTCGTTTGACCTGATCAGGGCAATAAACTAGAGCGAGACACTTTCGATTTGTCACCGGCCCGAGAGCCGGGGTGTGTGAACGACTGATTACATCCCTCTCTCCACACACACACACACACACACATGCAGAGAGACACATAGACACACACACACAGAGAGACACACACATACATACATACAGTCTCACACACACAGAGAGAGAGAGAGAGAGAGAGAGAGAGAGAGAGAGAGAGAGAGAGAGAGAGAGAGAGAGAGAATCTCACACAAAGAAATACATGCATACTCACAAATATGCACACATACACACAAAGAGAGAGAGAGCGAGACAGACACACACACGCACACTTACAAACACACACACACAAACACACAGGGACACACACACACACTCACACATACACTCACATAAACACACTCACACATATACACACAGAAACAAACACAAAAAACAAAGACACACAAAAGAGAGACACAAAACACACACAGACACACACACACAAACAAACACACAAAGAAACACTCACATGCATACACTCTCTCTCTCTCTCACACACACACACACACACACACACACACACACACAGAGAGAGAGAGAGAGAGAAACCATCACACTCACATTTTCTCTCACACACACACTCACTCTCTCTCTCTCTCTCTCTCTCTCTCACACACACACACACACACACAGAGAGAGAGAGAGAAACCATCACACTCACATTCTCTCTCACACACACACACTCACATGCACACACACAAACACACACAGAAACACAAACACTCTTTCTCACACACACACACACACACACAGAGAGAGAGAGAGAGAGAGAGAGAGAGAGAGAGAGAGAGAGAAAAAAACACACACTCACATTATCTCTCTCACACACACACACACATATGCACACACACACACTCAAACACACAGAAACACAAACACTCTCTCACACACACACACACACACACACAGAGAGAGAGAGAGAGAGAGAGAGAGAGAGAGACACTCACACATACACTCACATAAACACACACATATACACACAGAAACAAACACAAAAAACAAAGACACACAAAAGAGAGACACAAAACACACACAAAGACACACTCACACACACACACACTCTCTCTCTCTCACTCACTCACACACACAGAAACACTCACATGCATACACTCTCTCTCTCTCTCACACACACACACACACACACACAGAGAGAGAGAGAGAGAGAAACAAACACACACTCACATTCTCTCTCACACACACACACTCATATGCACACACACACACACACGCAAACACACACAGAAACACACACACACTCAAGAGGAATTCATTCAACTCCAACTCCTCCCATCCACACACCTCCTCCAGTTTATGATTTACATTTAACATAATCCTTCATAATAGATTTGAAACTGATTTCCCACAATTCCCCACATCAGTTTATACATTTGATCTATTTATGTGTTGTTGTTATTATTAGATGTTTTCTCTTAAAACTAATATTATCAAGTATTTATCAGTGAGCATCCATTAGGCTAAGTCAGCCTAGCATTAATCACAAAGTGGATATTATCTCGCATATGGAAATGATGTGCTGGCTTGAAAAATTAAACCTCTCATAGGGGGTTATTTATTTAGGACAATTCCCTGTCAAACTATTTCCGGTGCTCTGAGTGAAAACACAAATGGCGTCACAACTTTACGCTTATCTGAGGTGAATATAGTGTTTTTCTCGCTCGGAGGCAGGACATTAAATAGGCTATGATCAATGACATTAGAGGACATAAACTGGGTTTACAATAAGCACACTCATCTATGATAAGATCTGACGTCATGGCCTGACCGTGAGTAGCAGGAACACGAGATACACTTCTTCCTCTTCCTCCTGCTGTGAGGATTCTCCACCTTATATTAAGACGAATAAATGAATTAGTTTACACTAAATGAATCGACTTTAACGAATCAAAGAGCCTGTGTTGAGTCCTGTGGTGTCGCTCGGTGTTTGCAGACGCTGTGAGGACTGAGGACTAGTCTCGAGTCTTTACACCGTGTGTGTGTGTGTGTGTGTGTGTGTGTGTGTGTGTGTGAGTTATGAACCACTCACTCACCCACTCACGTCAGTTCGTTCATGAAGTGTCACTGGGTGTAACATAATGGAGGATTGTGCAATAACAATAGGTTCTTTTATTGGAATCGATGGTTCCTTAAGAATTAATGATATTTCCATTCCTCCAAAGGTTCTTTAGATTATTCAAATGTTCTGAGGAACCAAAAATGTATTTTATTGCATTGCTACGAAAACTTCCATATTTTTAAGTGTTTCAATTTAATTAGGATTCAAATGATCAACTATTAAAATAATGTTATCTGATAGGCTACAATGATATTATGAAATAAAAACACAAAAGTTACCAGTATAAACTGGATATTGCGAAATAAAAACACTGCATATATTTGCATACATTCAAATGCTTTCACGTCTTTTCATCGCTAGTCTCAAAATCACTTTTCATCACTATTTTCAAAATAACTGTTATACAACATGGAAATACATTTTCTTTTATAGGCTATAGTTCATGATAATTCCATAGTTTATTTTATTTATTTATTTATTTAGAAAAGGGAGTGTACATTAATAAACATTCTTAAATGTAAATGTACCCAAATTAGCCTGAAGGCTAGTTTTTAGTTAAAACTGTAAATAAACGTTCAAGCCCAAATAAAGACTCCACATGGTTTTGTTGTCTTCTATACTAAAATTATACTTTGCTATAGCTGTTATGTAAGAAGTGAAATTGCACTACCGTTCAAAAGTTTGGGGTCAGTAAAGATGTTTTTTTAAATAGAAATTAATAATTTTATTCAGCAAAGATGCATTAGATTGATCGAAAATATGTCAGTAAGTGATTTATAACGTTACAAAGATGTCTATTTTAAAGAAAGCTGTTCTTTTAAACCATATAATTCTGAAACAATGTAATAATACAGTTTCCACACATCTGAATCAGCACAACTCAAAATTATTAATAATCAGAAGTGTTCGAGCAGCTAATCAGCATATTAGGATTTCTGAAGGATCACGTGACATCGCGGTAGACTACAGGATTAATTTATATTTTAAAGTATATTTAAAAATATATATAATTTAAATTATAGTAGCCTAATATTTCATTGTATCACTGCTGTTAACAAAAATAAAGTAAATGCAGTATTGATGACGAGCATAAAAGGCTGAAATTTTTCAGACCCTCGTAGTGTAGATTCATACTCAATGTGGTTATTATATATGAGACGTATATATTTATAAGAGCACAAGCTAGAAAACAGGATTGCTGTAGATAATATGATATTGTCCTGAGTTTGTCTCAGTCCTCGTGTTTTCTTGACCAACACTGACACCTTCCGGTCAATCACACGAGGAGACTTTTTTACGTTTATTTGTGTTAAATCCAGAAACATGACAAAAAATATAGGCTACATTCTGTAAGCAAAAAAACATTCACTGCTATTCACTCCTATCCACACAAAGCCAAAACGAACCATGTGTCAGAAGCACATATTTTGATGAACGTTAACGTTACTATAAAGATGACGTGGATTTCTGGAAGACTCCCGCTTCATTAGCTTCACATTTTATAAATCAAAACCACATACCTCTTCCCACAAACTACTGCACATTCATTAACCACGAACATAAGACTTTATTGACTTTATGCTTCACAGAGCGGCGAGAAACTACATGTTGCGCATTTACATCAGCTTTTTTATGATTCCTCATCAAAACACTGCACTGCCGTGAAACTACTTGAGGTTTACTAATGTTTAAAGACATGCGAGAAGGTTTAAACTGCGATAATATACAGCTAAATCTACACTACTCACAGCTACTGAACCGACTATACACCACGGATACTGTCTTGAAGACATTTGGCAAAGATACCGTGAAAGTAGATTTTAACAAGTTTTTTTCTCTCTCTCGGACGTAATAAAGAAGATAATAAAGGAAAAAGAAACTAATTAGTCACAGTAAAATCAAATTTGGGAAAAAAAATGCCCATTTGCTGAAAGCCAAAACATTACAGTACCGAGGCTCCGCCTCCTCTCGCATGATTGGCACCTCAGCCTTCCCGTTAAAGCCACGCCCAGAAATATATTTGATTGTAGTAGGAAATTAGCTCTTCCCTGAGGCGTCTCGTTCACTGTGCTATTAACTCACCACTTAAACTAGTCATGGCTGATCTTTCCTAAATTACACTATACGATTAAATGAATAATTACACCTACTTACACAGTTTTTTAGGCCAGAGGTGCACAAGGCTACCGTTTAGGAACCTATACATATATAATATAAAAAAATGGCACTTTTTTGTCACATGCTTACAGTGTAACTACAATTATTTGCACATTCCATATACAACAGGAAATGTTCTATGGTTTTATAATATTTGGCACATAATGGTTAAAAGGCCACTACGTTTGAGCTACACAGTATTTCTCCGATGAGGGTTTTGAAAAAAACAAACGGGAGGGGGAAAATAGCTTATTATAATAATATTCCGTTGTTGTTATTGAGGGTAGGTGTTCGTGCGATGTTGTAAAGCTGTACATCTCTATCAATCCATCCAGTCATTCTCTCACTCTCAAACAGTAATCACGAAAGTCACAGTCACGTTTTTCCGATGGCTCTCAACCTTCACTAAAAAGCTATTAAATAATACAAAGATGACCATGACAGCATAAATATGTCATACATTTGTATATACAAAATAACACAGTGTTCCCTTTCGCCTTGCAGCTGCAATAAACACCCCGAGTCAGCGTGTGTGGATCCTGTGGTTCAGGAGAGAGTCCTTCAGAAGACTTTGGCCCGTTTGCTGCTCAGAGACCCGTGCTGAAAGAGAGAGAGGTCAGGAACACAGGGGGACAAACATTTATTTTTGTGGTGTTGGGTTGGGTAACACAAGTTACATACTCAGATTGCTTTTTTCAAGTAACTAAAGTAACACAATACTTGTAAAATGTCAACAAAATGTCCGAGTTGCTTTTTTTTCAAATGAGTAATGCAAGTTAATATTGTCACACACACACACACAAGAGGCGGAAATGAATAAAAATGCGTCCAAAAACCAAGATATGGTGCAAAAATCTACGAATAAGTTCTTGTTTTTAATATTTATAATCAATTTGCAAACGTGCTGAATCTGATGTATTGATGTATTGATTTTATACAACAATTCAAGAAACAATAAGTTAATAGGCTATGGGGCGCCATTTGTAAAGCGGCTCATGCTGAAAATAACAGCAACATTTTGTCACATTTAGCTTCAAACTCTGTTTAAAAACTGGTATGAATTTTTGACGGTCACTTTTTAGCACATTTACATCTATATTTCTCAACTAAGAGATATTTTAAATCTAAATATTAAATGTTACACCTAAATGTTAAATCTAAATCTAGATGTTAAATCTAAATATTAAATCTAAATCTTAAATCTAAATGTAATTGTTAAATATAGAGGTTAAATCTAAATATAAATGTTAAATCTAAATTCTAAATCTAAATTTAAATGTTAAATATAAATGTTAAATCTAAATGTTAAATGTTAAATCTAAATCTAAATGTCAAATCTAAATCTTAAATCTAAATGTAATTGTTAAATATAAATGTTAAATCTAAATGTAATTGTTAAAAATAAATGTTAAATCTAAATATAAATGTTAAATCTAAATTCTAAATCTAAATTTAAATGTTAAACATAAATGTTAAATCTAAATATAAATGTTAAATATAAATTCTAAATCTAAATGTACATGTTAAATCTAAATATAAATGTTAAATATAAATTCTAAATCTAAATGTTAAATGTTAAATCTAAATGTCAAATCTAAATCTAAATATTAATGTTAAATCTAAATTCTAAATCTAAATTCTAATTCTAAATTTAAATGTTAAACACAAATGTTAAATCTAAATATAAATGTTAAATATAAATTCTAAATCTAAATTTAATTGTGAAATCTAAATATAAATGTTAAATCTAAATTCTAAATCTAAATTTAAATGTTAAATCTAAATATAAATGTTAAATATAAATTCTAAATCTAAATGTTAAATGTTAAATCTAAATGTCAAATCTAAATCTAAATATTAATGTTAAATCTAAATTCTAAATCTAAATTCTAATTCTAAATTTAAATGTTAAACATAAATGTTAAATCTAAATATAAATGTTAAATATAAATTCTAAATCTAAATGTTAAATGTTAAATCTAAATCTAAATGTCAAATCTAAATGTTAAATCCAAATTCTAAATCTAAATTATAAATCTAAATTTAAATGTTAAACATAAATGTTAAATCTAAATATAAATGTTAAATATAAATTCTAAATCTAAATTTAAATGTTAAATATAAATGTTAAATCTAAATATAAATGTTAAATATAAATTCTAAATCTAAATGTTAAATGTTAAATCTAAATCTAAATGTCAAATCTAAATCTAAATATTAATGTTAAATCTAAATTCTAAATCTAAATTTAAATGTTAAACATAAATGTTAAATCTAAATATAAATGTTAAATATAAATTCTAAATCTAAATGTACATGTTAAATCTAAATATAAATGTTAAATATAAATTCTAAATCTAAATGTTAAATGTTAAATCTAAATGTCAAATCTAAATCTTAATGTTAAATCTAAATTCTAAATCTAAATTCTAATTCTAAATTTAAATGTTAAACATAAATGTTAAATCTAAATATAAATGTTAAATATAAATTCTAAATCTAAATTTAAATGTTAAATCTAAATATAAATGTTAAATCTAAATTCTAAATCTAAATTTAAATGTTAAATCTAAATATAAATGTTAAATATAAATTCTAAATCTAAATGTTAAATGTTAAATCTAAATGTCAAATCTAAATCTAAATATTAATGTTAAATCTAAATTCTAAATCTAAATTCTAATTCTAAATTTAAATGTTAAACATAAATGTTAAATCTAAATATAAATGTTAAATATAAATTCTAAATCTAAATGTTAAATGTTAAATCTAAATCTAAATGTCAAATCTAAATGTTAAATCTAAATTCTAAATCTAAATTATAAATCTAAATTTAAATGTTAAACATAAATGTTAAATATAAATTCTAAATCTAAATGTTAAATGTTAAATCTAAATCTAAATGTCAAATCTAAATCTAAATATTAATGTTAAATCTAAATTCTAAATCTAAATTTAAATGTTAAACATAAATGTTAAATCTAAATATAAATGTTAAATCTAAATTCTAAATCTAAATTTAAATGTTAAACATAAATGTTAAATCTAAATATAAATGTTAAATATAAATTCTAAATCTAAATGTTAAATGTTAAATCTAAATCTAAATGTCAAATCTAAATCTAAATATTAAATCTAAATTCTAAATCTAAATTTAAATGTTAAACATAAATGTTAAATATAAATATTAATGTTAAATCTAAATTCTAAATCTAAATTCTAAATCTAAATTTAAATGTTAAATATAAATGTTAAATCTAAATATAAATGTTAAATATAAATTCTAAATCTAAATCTAAATGTCAAATTTAATGTAATTGTTAAATATAAATGTTAAATCTAAATGTAATTGTTAAATATAAATGTTAAATCTAAATATAAATGCTAAATCTAAATTCTAAATCTAAATTTAAATGTTAAATATAAATGTTAAATATAAATATGTTGAATCTAAATGTTTCGGGTGAAACTAAATATTTAGCTAATATGCAAATTAAAAATGCTGCTAAGTAGCTCGTGGCCTGATTAGAGGTAGCTGGCCAAGTTCGTTGTTTCAAATCTAGGCGCGAGACGAGCAAATTGAAGTGACGCACACATTTTTCCCAGGCGCAGCGAGATGAAAAAATAGCTAATTTTCAGAATGCCGCAAGCGCACCGCAGGTCATGTGACAAGAAACAACCAATCAGCTTCACCCTTTCCGTAACAACACTGTAAGCTCAGTCAACATGAAGGATGGGGGTGCAAACACTATGGGTGTTTTTCTCTTCTCTGTAAATTAATCTTGTAGCAGAGCTACGTTGTGGAGAGCGCAGTGAAGGGTTGCTTAGCAACGACAGACGCCACACGAAAATGTTACGATTAATAATAAAAGATAAGCTAATGTGCATTGTAAAATGTCAGTTATTTATCTTTTTTGTATCATTCTTTTTATAAAAAATGATTTAAAGGCTGAAATATGTGAAGTTTATCTACTATAAAACCTTTTTTGTCAATTTAATTTGAACTTGTACGTGTTAGTAGATAACATCGCGGCCATCATTTTTATCCCTCAAATGGTCTTTGTTTCCTGTTTACACTTCTGGGCTTCTGGTCAACAACTGATTGAGTAATTGTACAAAAAATATACATTTTTAATCATACAAATAAAATATCATTTTTTTGTTTACTTCTCATCTATTTATTAATGCTGTGTTTTCCATATACCACACAATTCCTCAACTACACCTTAGCATTAGCATATGAAATATTATTTTTTTTATGATACATTGCATTTATGCTCTAGTACTAGGCCTTCATTTCTGTGTAAAAAAATTCAGATTTATGCCGGATTTTTTTTTTTTTTTGAACAAATGAAGAAAATATTTCGTTGTTGTTTTTTTTTCACATTTCCCATTCATTTCAATGTGGGGTCATATTGACCCCGAAGACCAGAAGTGTAAACATTTTTTTTACATACTTTCAGAACAACCGAATCAAGCCCAGTTTTTTGTGTGTGTATAGATATATAATGTATGAAAAGTCACAATCTTATTCCACTGAGATGAAGGGAACCTTTTTTTTATTAAGTAAAAGTCGATTGGGGTCATATAGACCCCATGACCCAATTGAGGGCTACTAAACAAAAAGTGCATATTGATGCAAATTTTATTTGTTATTTGCTAGTATTCAACATAAATCTTAGTGAATTGATTTTATTGTGTAATATCAGTACTTTCTGAACAGGATTCTGTGATAACCATGATCATTTTGGGAAATGAAATTTTCACACTAAACTCAACTATAATTTATTTTATAATTGATTTAATAATTATAATTGTATAATTGTATAATATAAGTTTTAATAATAATATTTACAGTATAATATGGACCCCCAATTTGTAATAATATTTCTCAACATTACCTTCAAAAGGACTTCAAAAACATGAATAGATGTTGGCGTCCCCAAACCTTTGAACAGTAGTGCACATATTAAAGTGGGCAAACTTTAATAAAGAGAAGGACTAAACCTCACCTTGGCCTGTTTGTAAAAGTGCGGCGCCAGCTCCACCAGCCAGGACGACTCCACCGCGGTCACGTCCCGCATGTAGTACTTGCTGGTCTGAACCACCTCATTGAAGACCACCCTGAGACACACAGCTGGGTTAATATCGGCGGGAGCACAACCAAAGCACAGTTTGACCCGTTCGGGTAACACCAGTACCATTTTGGGGGCTTTTCTCCAAACAGCACCGAATCGGGGTGGATGAACAGCTCTCGGTCGTCACGTAGAGTCCTGCATTACAACAACAACAGAGACATGCAAACACGGCTGGAAAAGTCAGGTGACTACCACTGATGAAGAGGAACCGACCTGTAGGAGCCGGAGTGATGCATACGGGCCGCATTCGCGAAAAACCCAGACACGATACATCGGAGAATCACGTCCGGGTCACCTTCAGGGCACACACACATCTAACTCATACGGCAATACACACATACTTATCACCATACCAGATTAGTGCGATACTCCAAGAAAAACTGAACACAAAATGTAATGTTCATGTAGTTTTTTCATTGTGTGTGTGTGAGTGTGAATTAATAGGCTTGAACTTGTACAGGAAACCCAAAGCACAGGACAATAGAGACACCAGAATAACAATATTCATGATTCTGAAGATGAAAATACACAATTACTCTACACAAATATGCTTGTGCTCTTCACTGACTAGTAGGGTTGGGTATCGAGAGTCGATTGGAACCGGGACTAACTTTTCGTTTTTCCCGGAATCGTTCAAAAGTTCAAATTTCGATTCCTAGTTTCGATATTCACAGTCAAGAAGAAACCGCTGAACAACACCAACGAAGAAGCGTCTACCGGAAGTGTTGGCATAACCGCGCGAGTCGAACATGAGTAGCTTACGTCGGCGGTCCAAAGTGTGGCTTCACTTTTATAAAAATAACGAAATCTTACGAAAATTTGTGACAGAAGGAGTATTTCCTTCAGAAAGACCGTTGGTTAGCAAGGTTAGCTAAACTTTTTTGACCCTGCCTCTTAAAAGAATCGGAATCAAGAATCGTTAGGAACCGGAATCGAAACAAGGAATCGGAATCAGAATCGTTTAAATTCAAACGATACCCAACCCTACTGACTAGATATATTTAAATAACGTTGGCCACTTTTACTGCGAACATCACACATCCGCCATTATCAGGACACACACACATTCCCCCATTGCATGATTATACATTATAGTCAACATTAGAGCCAGACCGATATATCGGCAGGCCGATATTAGGCATTTTCTATCGGTGTCGGCAGTTATAATGGCCGATAAATGAATATTTTAAAAAAATAAATTAAAAACGGACGAAACACGCTTGAACCATGTCATGAGTGTTGGAGTTGTATAGTTTGTCCACCAGAGGGCACTCTACACCGTCCCTGTTGGCAACACTCGTCGAGTTGGTCACGAAACATACATTGCTTGAATAACAATTAAAAGAACATCCACATCAGTTCTCTCAACTCAAATAAGCAGGACAAAGTTTAAATAGATAAATAAATAAAATATCGGCCGATATATCGGAATATCGGATTTTAAAACCCATCGGTATTGGCCTTCAAAATCTTTTATCGGTTGGGCTCTAGTCAACATTATATACAATAGTTTACGGAAGCCCTGAACCGCAACATTAAAAAAAAGAAGAAAAGTCGATTATTAAAGTCGAAATATTTTTCTGGGTGAACTATACACAAAACATAATAGTCACTATCCACGATAAATATTGTTGCATTTTCGCATTGCGATACATTTCGCAACGATATATATCGTTCAGTGGTGGAATGTAACGAAGTACAAATACTTCGTTACTTTACTTAAGTACATTTTACACGTATCTTTACTTTACTTAAGTAGATTAAATAGTGCATACTTTTTACTTTTACTTCGTTACATTTTGCAGCAATTATTATACTTTCTACTCCACTACATTTCTACAACTTCTGTTACTTTTTCATTACATTTTCTGATCAGTTTTTCCCCTGCCAAAACGTAATCTGACCGTCCGTTCGTTGCACGTTTGTCTCACCAGTGACGTTTGGTTGCCATAGATACATCAACTAAATGCGTCTCGCACGCAGTGTGTTTATCGTGCAACTTATACGCGAAAATTTGTTTTTACGTGCATAGGAAACACACCGTGTGTAATATATGTTTGGTTTGGTTAGGATTATGGCAAGCCAAGAGGTTCAGAATTACACCATAAATTAATCTCGTTTACTGCCAAACATAGTTATTAACATATAGTAAGGATAAGCATGATGTGTATATTGCCTAATTGCAAGCTTGTTTCCGAAATGGTGACATTTTTTTTCCATAATTATTGAACATCATTATAGGAGTATTAGGTTGAATGAGTTAGAATTAAATGTTTTATTAATCATTAGAAAATAGTCATTAAGAGAATAAATTGTTATGCAAGTACTTTTACTTTTAATACTTAAAGTACTTTTAAAATAAAGTACTTTTTACTTTTTACTTAAGTATGGTTGTCATTGTGTTACTTCGACTTTTACTAAAGTAAATATTTATCTGTTTATTTGTACTTTTACTTCAGTACTGAGATTCAGTACTTCCTCCACCACTGATATCGTTACACCCCTAGAAAATACGGTCATGAGCTGACATGACACCATGTTGGCGACCGAGAGGAGAGCTCACCCTCGCTGGAGGTGCGAGGCACCTTGAACTTGTTGAGGAGGTGTCGCAGCTGCTCTCGCACGGCCACGGCCCGCAGGAGACCTTTATAGTGGAGGAAGTGCTCCTGACACCACTGCGAACTCTTCTGGTGCTGCGGGAACATCACAACACCAACACAAGCAACATTATTACCTCATCCAAACTCACACATCTGTGCTTCTCAAACAGGACGCCTCAAGATGAGGCCTGCGCATGTAATCTAAACAAACCCCAAATTACGTCATGGCTTAAAGCGCTTATTAGATCGCACAGGCTGCGTATTAAAGGAGTAGTGCACTTTTGAAAAAACTTTTGCTGATAATTTACTCACCCCCATGTCATCCAAGATGTCCATGTCTTTCTTTCTTCAGTCGAAAAGAAATTAAGGTTTTTGATGAAAACATTCCAGGATTTTCTCCATATAATGGACTTCAATGGGAACCAAACGGTCAAGGTATAAAAGAGAGTTTCAGTGCAAACTGTTCAAAAGGCTTTAAACGACACCAGAAGATGAATAAGGGTCTTATCAAGCGAAATATAAAAAAATAACAAAGTTTAAGTTTTAAAAGCTCAAATTGTTGCCTTGCTGTTCTGTGATGAGCGTTTGTGACACTCCTGTTCGAACTCGTTCATCAAAATGACCAAATCTTTTTCCGAGTCAATTCGTTCGTTTCGTTATGACTCGGAAAAAGATTTGTTCATTTCATCAGCAAAAGTTTTTTGAAAAGTGAACTACTCCTTTAATTAAAGAAATATACGTGCTGCCACTGCGTGTTTCATAGTGAAGCACAGCACTGTGTTCATTTACACACACGCAGCTCATGATCGGTTTGTTTTTTCCCATTGCCATAGAAACCAATGCAGATACGGAAACGGAAAAGCCGCATAGACACTCGAATCGGATCTGAACAGTTGCGATACACATATGGACGTCCTCCAGTCGGATACACAAATAAGCGGAGAACGAGCCCTAAGGGCTTCAAGGTTGACGGTTTAAAATTTGAAAATGAAATTCAAATGTTAAACCCTCAAGCGAAACGATCGCTCATTTAATAAATAAATAACAAAGTTCAAGTTTTATAAGCTCAAATGCTCGCCTTGCTCTGTTCTGTGATGCGTGTTCGTGACTCTCCTCTTTAAACACGTTCATCAAAATGAACAAATCTTTTTCCGAGTCAATTCGTTCGTTTCGTTCGATGAATGAACCAAATGACTCTGGAAAAAGATTTGTTCATTTTGGTGAGTAAATTATCAGCAAAAGTTTTTTCAAAAGTGAAATACTCCTTTAATACGCAGCCTGTGCGATTTTTAAGAATGAAAAGATAATTCAGATAGATAGATAATTTTACAGTTATATGGTAAAACAAAACTTTTTTTTTAGTTTAGTTAATTTAATTTGTAGACATTTCATTTCATATATATCATAATATAAAGTAGGTCATTGACTAGGCGTTGACTAGGTATTTTTTACACACTTTATATTTTATGATGGATATAAACAAACACAGGTAAATATATATGTTATTTTTGTGTTTCTTAGTGTGTGGAGATGATCGGCCAACCGGATGATTTTAACGAGTAGTGGAGAAAGGCTAGGATTAAATAAGCTTATACGTC
This sequence comes from Cyprinella venusta, assembly GCA_038021265.1. Taxonomy (NCBI): domain Eukaryota; kingdom Metazoa; phylum Chordata; class Actinopteri; order Cypriniformes; family Leuciscidae; genus Cyprinella; species Cyprinella venusta. The sequence goes on from CM075883.1 coordinate 3,732,355, forward strand.
TTCCTACTCCTTTACGGACATGTATAGGTTAACATTGTTCTGCTTGTTTTTATTTTTTTTTTTTTTTTGTCCATTAGCTTTTATGGCATTATTGTTATTGTTTCTTTTACATGTTCGAAATAAAGCCATTCACTCATTCATATATACACTCACCTAAAGGATTATTACGAACACCATACTAATACTGTGTTTGACCCCCTTTCCGCCTTCAGAACTGCCTTAATTCTACATGGCATTGATTCAACAAGGTTCTTTAGAAATGTTGGCCCATATTGATAGGATAGCATCTTGCAGTTGATGGAGATTTGTGGGATGCACATCCAGGGCACGAAGCTCCCGTTCCACCACATCCCAAAGATGCTCTATTGGGTTGAGATCTGGTGACTGTGGAGGCCATTGTAGTACAGTCAACTCATCGTCATGTTCAAGAAACATTATCCTGCTGGAAGTAGCCATCAGAGGATGGGTACATGGTGGCCATAAAGGGATGGACATGGTCAGAAACAATGCTCAGGTAGGCCATGGCATTTAAGCGATGCCCAATTGGCACTAAGGGGCCTAAAGTGTGCCAAGAAAACATCCCCCACACCATTACACCACCACCACCAGCCTGCACAGTGGTAACAAGGCATGATGGATCCATGTTCTCATTCTGTTTACGCCAAATTCTGACTCTACCATCTGAATGTCTCAACAGAAATCGAGACTCATCAGACCAGGCAACATTTTTCCAGTCTTCAACTGTCCAGTTTTGGTGAGCTCTTGCAAATTGTCGCCTCTTTTTCCTATTTGTAGTGGAGATGAGTGGTACCCGGTGGGGTCTTCTGCTGTTGTAGCCCATCCGCCTCAAGGTTGTGTGTGTTGTGGCTTCACAAATGCTTTGCTGCATACCTCGGTTGTAACGAGTGGTTATTTCAGTCAAAGTTGCTCTTCTATCAGCTTGAATCAGTCGGCCCATTCTCCTCTGACCTCTAGCATCAACAAGGCATGTTCGCCCACAGGACTGCCCCATACTGGGTGTTTTTCCCTTTTCACACCATTCTTTGTAAACCCTAGAAATGGTTGTGGGTGAAAATCCCAGTAACTGAGCAGATTGCCACGCTCAAAATTGCTTAAATCGCCTTTCTTTCCCATTCTGACATTCAGTTTGGAGTTCAGGAGATTGTCTTGACCAGGACCACACCCCTAAATACATTGAAGCAACTGCAATGTGATTGGTTGATTAGATAATTGCATTTATGAGAAATTGAACCACTGTTCCTAATAATCCTTTAGGTGAGTGTATATACTGTATATACATATATATAAACTTACATTATTAAGAAAGAACTGTGCTATTTAAATGGTTTTAATCCATTATAAAGCCTTAGAGAACAGTATAATATAATAATGCAGTTCACAGAAGTCGCCACTTCCGGTCAAAGCCGGACAGTATTGGAGTACATTTACTTGAGTACAGTACTTAAGTACAATTTTGAGGGATCTGTACTTTACTCAAGTATCATTTTTGGGGAGTACTCATGACTTTACTCAAGTACATTTGAAAGGGAAATATTGTACTCTTTACTCCAATACATTTCTATCCATAACCATGAGTAAAAAGTAACTACTTCTAAAAAATTTTTTAAAAGAATGGAAATAAGAAAAATCTCGTTTCCCTCTCAAACGTGATTGGATTGTGCAGGCGCCACTGATTGAGACAACCTATCAAAAATCACCTTCAGCTTTCCGCCAAAGTCAACTCCATGGTTAGATTTAGATAAGAGACCAAACCATGGACGAAACAATGGATGGAGACGCAGCAGGTCCATCACGGGAATGTGCCAACCCGTGACCCCACCTCGCCACACTATTTCAATTTTCTGAATTTTCTGAAATGTTCTTAAATGTTAATTAAAGCAACATTAGAAAAAGATGAAAATGACTTGATTTTACATTAACATTTTTCATAACTAAATAAAATTATGTATTTACAGAGATGTTAAACATTGAATGGGGTAAAATTGACCCCAAGGATAATAGGAGGGTTAAATGTTAAATAAAGCAACATGGTAAAAAGATGAATATGACTTGATTTAACTTTCAATTCCTTTAACAATCTCCAAGGTATTGACATTAACATTTTTCAAAACTCCATGTGGACGTTTCTGTCCATAAATGTAAGCACTGTGGCAGGTAATGCAATATTTTGAAAATGTACTCTTGTACTCTTGATACTCAAGTACTTTTAAAAACAAGTACTTCAGTACTTTTACTTGAGTAGACATCTGACTGTAGTACTTTTACTTGTACTTGAGTAAAATTTGGCAAGGGGTATCTGTACTTTTACTCAAGTAATAAAGCTGTGTACTCTGTCCGCCTCTGCTTCCGGTTAATCGATACGGGTGAATTGCAATCATTGCAATCGTGACAACACCTAAAATAAACCATTTTCCATTGAGGTGAAAGTGAATTTGAGTGAGGGTCCGTTACCTTTATGAAAGCCTCATACACATTCAGCATGGTGAGATGATCCCCCTCCGCCACGGCAAACTTCCGGTGCTCCCGCGCCTGCGACACAGACACACGGCCTATCGGTACAAATGCCTTACACCGTAAATCATACAATCAGACAAAACAGCGGTGAGAGCCGACGTACAGCTGCTTTCCTCTGATTGTGTGGCACCGTGAACAGGTTCTGAATCTGCATCATGGCGGCGATGGTGACGATCTCCTTGGAGCAGCCGAAGTTCCCCGACTCCAGCAGCATCTTGGCGAACATGGGGCTGAGCGGGAACTCGGCCATCCGCACCCCCATCGGGTCCGTGAGGCGCCCGTACTGATCCAGACCTGTGAGAAACACATCCAGTGAGGTCACACGCAGACGAGCTGTGTCAGAGAGCGTGTGTGTGTGTGTGTCCTGTACCTCCGAGAGCGAAGAGCAGCTCCAGGGCCTGGACCATGGACTGAGCGGGAGGAGGCTGCGGGACGAGCACACGGAGTCATGCACACGTGGACAACAGCGGGGCGTAATGTGTTGATGCATCGGTGGGACACACTCACGGAGAGGAAGTTGAAGCGCAGCACGTTGTCGATGCCCAGGGCTTTGAGCTGCAGGATGACCGGAGCCAGGTTCGAGCGCTGCATCTCGGGGACCGTGGACTCCGGCAGCTTCTCAAAGTCCTCCTCTGATCCAGACACATGCACAAAACACACCTCAGTTACCCACACTACAGCACAACAGGCCGACAGTGTTGTGGAACGCCTGTGAACATTATTGGTAAATCCCGTTCCTCAATTTAAAATGAGGATTCAAATCTTTAAGAGTCATGTTAAAGGAGTCGTTCACTTTTCAAAAAACTTTTGCTGATAATTTCATCCAAAACGTCCAGTCGAAAAGAAATGAAGGTTTTTGATGAAAACATTCCAGGATTTTTCTCCATATAATGGACTTCAATGGGAACCAAACGGCTCAAGGTCCAAAAGAGAGTTTCAGTGCAAACTGTTCAAAGGGCTTTAAACGATTCCAGACGATGACGGGTCTTATCAAGTGAAACGAATCGCTCATTTAATAAATAAATAAAAAAAGTTGACGTTCGTTCGTGACTCTCCTGTTCGAACTCGTTCATCAAAGTGAACAAATCTTTTTCTGAGTCAATTCAACGAACGAATATAATGCACTTCGTTCATCAAAATGAACAAATCTTTTTCCGAGTCAATTCGTTCATTTCGTTTGTTGAATCAACCAAATGACTCGAAAAAAGATTCGTTCATTTTGATGAACAGGAGAGTCACGAAAGCGCGTCACAGTACAGAGCAAGGCGAGCATTTATGCTTATAAAACTTAAACTTTGTTATTTATTAATTAAATGAGCGATCTGTTCACTTGATTAGACCCTTATTCGTTGTCTGGAATCGTTTAAAGCCCTTTGAACAGTTTGCAATGAAACTCTCATTTGGACTTTGAACCGTTTGGTTCCCATTGAAGTCCATTATATGGAGAAAAATGCTGAAATGTTTTCATCAAAAACCTTAATTTCTTTTCGACTGAAGAAAGAAAGACATGGACATCTTGGATGAGTAAATTAATAGCAAAAGTTTTTTTTAAAAGTGAACTACTCCTTTAATTTTCCCGAATGCTTTAATTTATTCCAAATCTGGATGTCAATATATCTTTTTTAAACGGGCATCAAAATAAATGACTTATGTTTTGTAATATTAATATATTTATTATTTTTTAAATAATTTACTACATGTATTTTTTTTTTTTTACTTATTTCTAATTTTACATGTTCTTATAAAACTTTGGTGACTTGTGTGTTTCTTTTCATTTCTGTTACAATACCAAGCGTTACATTAGTCTCCTGACGTCTGAAAGTAAAACATTCAGTCAAACTGACAGATAAGGATCATTTGTAGCACAACTTTATGATTCGAAATGATTTATTTCAGTCTTTTTGAGTGGAAATTCCGCAAACCGGAAGTTTAATATATTTAAAGGAGACCTATTATCAAAGTCTTGATGTTGTTTTTGAGCTCTACCAGAACAGGTTTTCATGCTTGAATGTTCAAAAACACATTATGTTGCCCATATTCTCCATTTTTGCGGCTCCTCTCCTCCCAGTCTGTCAGTATCGCTCTGTTTAGTTCCTGTCTCCATGAAAAGCACACTGTGCTCTGATTGGTCGGCTGGATCAGTGTGTTGTGATTGGTCGAGCGCTTCGAATGTGTTTGGGAAATGTCCCGCCCCTTACCATACCCGCCAGTTTATCACACTACTAAACTCACTCAACCAGGCCCCGCCCCTTTATTCTGCATATGAATTATTATAATGAGGAATATTGTGACGTGTTCATTCCCGGAAGAAACTCAAGACTACAATGGAGGCGTTTCAGGAGTTCAGAAACACTGACACTGATCTAGAGGAGAACTCCCGCTGGAGGGACTTACATTACACACTAAAGAAAGATGAACATGTAAATAAAGCATCATGTGTCCCGTTTAACCCTCTGGGGTACTTCGGGTCAAAAAATGAACCGAAGCGTTAAAAATAAAAAAATGTTAAAAAATCGTAGCTTCATCGGAATGGTCCGAAACTTGGTGACTTTATTGGTACTTGGTATATGAACAACCAAAAAAATTGGGGACAGGATTTGAAAAGTCTAAGTGGTCGTAAAAAAAATAGTCACACTCAGGACCTTCGGGTCAAAAATGACCCGCATAGGAAATGAATGGGAAATTGGCAAAAATGTGAAAATACTGAGTTTTTTTGTGCGTACAATCTACAAATCAGCAACGATCTTGAAAAAAAGCACACAACTGTGAAGGGGTGAATCTATAAAACATCAAGAGTGCAAAACAGACACATCCACACACACACACACCCCCCTTTATACACAAACACACCAAAAAATTCAGATTATACATGTGTTTTGCATTTTTAAAAAGCTCAGTTTGTCCACGAAATGGCATCCATCTAAGTTCAAAAATTGCTTTTATGAGGCCTAGGCTTGACTCCAAAATGAAATACAGCTTTAAAAAAAATATATAAAAAAATATTTTTTTTAAAATATTTTTTTTCTATTATATCAATGGGGGAAAATTTGGTCATAATTATTGCATTAATACTAATTATATATATATATATTTTTTTTTGAAATTTTCTCAAAACACCAAAAAAAGAAAAGAAAAAATATTATAAAAAACAAGTAAAAAAAAAACAAAAAATTATGATTTTCTTTTTTAAATATGAATCCCGCCCTTCGGGTCAATTTTGACCCGAAGGTCCTGAGTGTGACTGTTAAACGAAGAACCCCAGAGGGTTAATTAGTTGACAATATATTTCTATTATATATATATATATATATATATATATATATATATATATATATATATATATATAATACATTTTTTTAAATATATTAAATGTATATGTCGGTACCGGTGTAGAGGCGGAAGCACTTCCCGGCGCGGTTCCTCCCGGCGCGCCCGGCTCTCTGGCAGGCGGAGGCTTTAGAGATGGGCGTCACGATCAGAGACTCAATGGCGGTCACGGGATTATACGCCCGCAGCTTCACAAACGCACAGTCGATCACAAACACCACCCCGTTGATGGTGATGGAGGTCTCCGCTATATTGGTTGCGACCACCACCTGAAAAACAGAGAAAAACTCTCGTCAAGGAGTTGTGATGACGTGTGCCCATCCCTGAGGTTAGTTTTTGTGGTCACCTTTCTGACAGTGGGCGGCATCCTCTCGAACGCCCTCATCTGCTCGCTGTAGGGCAGGCCCGCGTACATGGGCAACACACACAGGTGCTTCTTCATCCCGTAGCGGGACAGGGTGCGCGCCTGTTCCTGGAGCAGAGACACCACCTTCTCCACCTCCTCCTGTTCAAACAGTCAATGGCCATGTTTATCTGGAATTGAACACACTTCCCATACGCGAGTGCTCGGGGTGTGTCGTAACTCAATGCGTACACAGGGGTTAAAGTGAAAATAATTCCTGAGCCTGAACTTTTCTTTTTTGGGGGGGGGGGGGGGGGGGGGGGGAGGGGGGGGGCAGACGGACTTATCTAGTTTCAAGTATTACAGCTGTATCTTAATGCCATCTTTTTATGAATGAAAGTGGAGCCAGACCAATTATCGGCCGGTCGATATTATCAGCCGATATTAGGCATTTTCCAAAATATCGGTATCGGCAGTTATAATGGCCGATAAATGAATATTTAAAAAAAAAAAAAAAAAACGGACAAAACACGCTTCAATCATCTCTCCTTGGCTATGTTTTACAATTTGCAGTATGATGTTATCTATTGCTAAATTATGGCTCATCATAGATTAGCTAACCACAAAGCTAGCTAATGCCACTATCATCAGTGGAAGACCGCTAACGTTAACATTAATGAGCTTGGAAACCACAACGAACTTTTTCTGCCTAAATAAAGTAATGATTATTTATAACTAGCATATCTCTAGTTACAGTCCCTGCATTGTAAAATGTAAGTTATACTTGCGAGGAGTGAACATTTAGACGTAGAGAAAAAGTATCAAACGTATCTTGTCCTGAAAAGTTAGCTTTTCTTTTACACGTGTGAAATTCAACAATATTTAATAAAATAAAATATCGTCCGATATATCGGAATATCGGATTTTAAAACCCCAAAATATTTGTATCGTATCGGCCTTCAAAATCCTTTATCAGTCGGGCTCTAAATGAAAGCCTGTATCTCTAATATTATAGCTACTGTTGTTTTGATGAAAATGATTTTCCCACAAATTTGAAATATTAAGGCCTGTTCAAACCGGGACAAATTTTGTGTGCGTTATTCGTTGACGTTTAACGCCTCGTGACTAAACAAAGGGCGCTAATGTGAGTGTGCACACCGACGCGTAAAACACCACGCGTAAAAGCGACATTTAAAAAAAAACGCTTTGCGTTCGTTTTTTTAGTTTGACGAGCTGCGTCAAAAAATATCCGACCAATGCGATTGGCGCTTTTGTTCGCGTGTTTGGAGCTTCTGAAGTTACAGTAAAACACAACTTGGGGGCGCTCAAACACAAAACGGTCTCGCCGAGCACACATTTGCAACGGCGAAGAAGATATCCGCCAAGTAGCGTCGCCATCTACACAGCCAGGAAGAAATAAGAGGAGGAAGATGCGAGGCAAGATGAAAGTAGAGCTGCTGGTCTCGTTGGTCCTCGAACATAAAGAACTATGTGACAAACGTGACAGCGACTACAAACATCTTGATAAAAGAAAACTGATATGGAGTGGTATTGCAGAGGAAATTGGCGCCCTCGGCTCATCGTCAGCGAAAAATCGCTCGGGTGTGAACACAAAAAAACGCGTTGAAAAACGCTGACGAATAACGCGCACTGATATTCGTCCTGGTGTGTACGGGCCTTTTAGCCTGGTAATACCAGACTCTGCTACTTCACTTTGCTTCGTAGACAGAGTCTGGAATGGCATAATAGAGAAGTGTTTTCTCTCTCGCAAGGGGGCACTTCTCTGAAGTTTAAAATCATTGATTACCCGTAAGCCAATCAGATAAGTTTATTTATGACGTATGTTATGCGCCGACACAGCCGCATCGAGACATTATACATCGAAATCAAATCTATGATCGAACTTCCACTGTAAACAGGGAGCGGCGCTTTTGTAAAGGCTGCAAAATGTGTGCCAACCGGGAACAATTCACAAACTAGGTTATTTATATGATTTTCTGAGTTGCGGCCGCCCGCAGCGTCGGCGCGTGCCCTGCTCTCACGAGTCATGACTGATTTAGCGTCCGCCGCGCCACGAGGGCGAGCCCTGCTCTCGCGAGTCATGAATAGGAAGTTCATTTTACTGATTCTCTGAGTCATTTCGTTTATTTAAGTGGCTTAATGTTATAATTTTAACAGCCAAATTCCCCGATCACATCCACCTACGCAATGTTGATCATATTCTGAATTAAGAAATCATAATGCAGTAAAAAATGATTTACAGGGAACATAAATAATCACTTTACCTTCCGAGTCTTACGTTCATTTGTCACATGACATACGTAATGAACAGATTGTTCATGAATCACATATCTGGGACTAATGCAGCAGGATGTCGAAAAGAAAATATGGTGGATTGTTGTTATTATTATGATAATAATAATATGATAATAAGAGCGCACCAGGAGCGTTCACAGCCGAGGAGACCGACGTTATTGTCATGGCCGTAAAAGACGGAGAACTGACGTTGAATGTGGGTAAGTTATGTCCTTATAGTTATGGCCAAACAGGTCTGATCCGTCATTACTACAATTAGCCTGAAAAAAATGGGTAGCCTTATACTAAGCTTGAATGTTAATATTTTTCCTTGTTATAATGATTTGCAAAAATAAAAACGGCTGCATCTGTGTTGAGAGAATGAAAGTGTATGTGCGTTGTGCAAGCTATATATGTTAATAGCCAAGCGTGCTGGATTTTGCTGGTATACGTTGCAAATAAAGGGGCCGTAAAATTGTTTTTCGCCTAGAGCGGCAGAAGTGCACGCGCCGGTCCTGGCTGTAAACACTTGATGATGCGAGCGAAATACCGGAGTGAACACGGCTGTAAACGACCTTTGCTTCAGTTTGAAAAACCCCGGAATGTTCTCCATAACAGAGCAAAATTGCATCCCGTGTCTTGTTTCCCATTTCTGCGGTCGTTTCGGTTTTCGATTTCTCTAACCTACAATTTAAAACTCGGCGCTTAGCGTCTACGTCACGGCTCTCAGCCCGCCCTCTGTTCGTTGATTGGCCGGCTGTTTTCAGGCCGGTGGAAAACTGAAAGATAGGCCGCTATCTCAGACGGACTACAGGAGCGAAATGAAATTAGCGGAAGTAGGAAGTCTGACGTAGTCAGGCTACGGGCCTTTAGGCCTAAAAAAATATTAAAAACTTTTAATTTAAGTGAACTTAAAACAATCCTCACTTTAACCCTTAATATATATCATTTACCTGTACCATACAGAAGTTGAATAAGTTTATAAAACAGTTCACACTGCGTAAATTATACATGAAATATAGATTAAGCCTTATCAAAACTACAAGCGTTGTCTAGTCAAGTGCATTTAGTAATTTTCTCCATTCCCTGTTTTACTGACAGACAGAATTAATGCGTCCTGTCACTTTAAGATCTACCGCTGCTGACAGGATCTCACGCATCTCATTCTCTCACCACTAATTACTTCAATTTAAGATTTTAACTCATTTAAGACTGTTCTTGAGAGGATACTCGAAAAAAGGGGGGTGGGGGGAGGGGGGCATGGTAAGACCGTTTGATCGACGCATTTTCTGTCTAATGATTCTAGATGGCTCTTGAAAATGATTGGCTGGAGTTTTTCATTTCAGTGTTTGTAATGTACAGCCACTCAGTGGGTTTACGAATAAGGATTTCAAGTGATTTTGAAAAAATGGCCAAAAAAAAAAAATCACACACCCCACCTTTAATAAACAAATCAAATTGAGTAACACTTTATTTGAAGGGGTGTGCATAAGACTGACATGACACTGTCATAAACATGACATAACACCTGTCATGATGAAGTCTTTAAGAGTGTTTGACCGTTGTCATCCCAGAACACACTAGGGCTGTCAACTTTAGTCGTTTAGTCGACTAATCGGTCGATGCCGTCTTGGTCGACTGATATTCTTATTGGTCGACCAGTTGCATTTTTTTTTTTTACCAATAGAAAGAATTTTTCAAAGATTTACTCCTTGATATTTATTACTTTATAAGCAGTTATTTATTGCAGTATTCTAAATATAATTAGCCTATGTTTTATCCCCAACTTTAAAATGCTTTAATTTAGGCTATTTTTGTAACAGCGCCACAGTTTAACGCACACACATAGAGACTCAGGAACCACACCTGTCGGCTGCGCTGCTGCTTCGCGCTCGGTAAGGGATGCTGTATTCATTCAGTTAGAATGCTGCTTGTTTTGGCTTTAGTTGACAAAATGTCCAGGAAATCTAAATCTTTCGTCTGGCTGAGTTTTAAATAAAAGACGACAAGACTGTGGAGGGAGGCGACCGCGTTGCTCCATGAAGTCGCGCGCCATTTGAAATCAAACTTGAGCGCGCAAAAGACGTGAGCAGCCTTTTACCGGCTATATCACGCTGACTCAATAGATTGTGTTTTCTTAATATGTTTTCGTTTGTACACTTGACGCATTTGAAAATAGCCTAAATAATGCAACAAAACGAAAATAAACCTAAACGCGGTCCTACAGCCTATTATCAGGATTGTTTTTTAGGCTATTTGTTTTTTTTTATGCGTTGTTTTAAAACGCCTTGATCGTCAGGATGAAAGTTAACCCATAGCTTTGAAAGTAAAGAAGAATATAACGCCTGTATAAACGAGAGCTTTTGTTAGGATTTTTCATTATGTGGCAGTCAGTTATATATTTTTGCAGCGTGTGATGTGATCAGGTGCGCGATTGTGACTGTTATAGACCTAGGACAGAGCTCCTCACTTTTTGCAGTTAAAAAAATCACTTAATTTTCAAGGAATTGTATTATTATTATACAGGGTATATACAGTTTTCCTTAAGTTAAATTTACTACTTTTTAATACCTTTTTTACTACCTTCAGATTTTTTTTAAAACCATCACGACACTGAATTAAGTGTTAATCAGCAGCAACCTTTCTATTCTTTACACAGATTTTGACATTTATAACATATAAAAATGGTAAAAGATCTGCTGCGTGGCTGGATTTAATAGGGGAAACTGCGAAAATGCAAATAAAACGAATAATTTTATCAATTTAAACTAAATGTTGGATTCAATATAGTGTTCCTTACAACTCACTAAAGATCCAGTGATCCGTGGATATTGACATGCAGCCAGGAATCGTATTGCCTGACATTTATGTTTGCCTGATTGACACCGGGAAATAAAAGCAATATAGACCTAAACATAAAGCAAATTTGCCTGTGAACGCTTAATGTAAATACAATATAGGCAGGTCTAAATCCGGGTGATCACTTGTTCACAGATGATGTCGATCGACCATTGAATATGGCGTCAGCATCAAACATAGACGAAAGATCTTTGATTGTGCCCAGATAAGCTAAAGCCCATATTTAAATGGACTAACACAAACACAGAATAGGACACCTGATAATCTGAAAAACTAATACCTAATTTTTAAAAAAATAATACCTCTCAGACTACATTTAACACTTTTAATGGCCTTAAATTTGACAATTTTGATTTATCACTTTTTAATACTTTTTAAAACCCCGCGGACACCCTGTTATAGTTTTATTTATTTGTGATGTTTTTTCGTTTTTGTTTTATAAATGCTCAATGACAATTGCTTAAAAAACGTTCAATCAAAACATCACGTTTTTGTTTTTTTTTAGTCGACTAATCGTTGCGCAGGACAAGACTTTGGTCGACTAAGGATTTCTTTGGTTGACTACAGCCCTAGAACACACACACACACACACACACACACACAGACAGACCTGTCCTGTGAGAAACGCCAGCACGTCTCCGTCGTCCTCGGTCTCGTGGATCTTCATCACGGTCTCCACCGTCGCCTTCACATAGTCTGGCACAGGACTGGACACAAACACACACTCCTCAGTTTCATCACTCAGCTCAGAGACTGAGCGTGTGTGAGCGCAACGGTGTAAACACCTGACAGTGTAGAAGATGTCCACCGGGAACGAGCGGCCCTCCACCGTCAGAATGCCGCAGGTGTCTTTATTTGGGTCTCCGGTCTCATTCAGGTTGAAGAAATCTTGAAATTTCTGCGTGAGACGCATCATCAGTACATTAACACCGTTACAGACGTCTGCTCCACAACCAACAACCTTGCCAACTCATAATGCGGTTTCAAAAGTTTGGGGTTGGTAAGATAATACACTCCCGGTTTCAGAGTATTGTGCTGTAACGGGGTCCGAGACTCACTTTGGCGTCCAGAGTGGCGGAGGCTACGATCAGGCGCAGGTCTCTCCGCTTCTTCAGGATCTGCGGAGCGAGAGAGAGAGAGGATGAACAGAGGAACGCCACAGGGACGCTCACCCCCCAGAAGCCCCGGCGCCGCGCACCTTCTTCAGCAGGCCGATGGTGATGTCCGTGTACAGCGTCCGCTCGTGCGCTTCGTCCAGCATCAGCACACTACAACCAAACAACACACACGTGTGTGAGTCACAAACCTCTGAGGTTCAGCGCTGGCGGACGGGTGTGTTTTACCTGTACTTCTTCAACAGCGGGTCAGACATCATCTCCCGAACCAGCATCCCATCTGTCAGAAACTGAGAGAAGACGACAGTAACTCACAGACGGATACGTACGCGTCCATAGCCACGGGCTCCGCTTTACAAGGAGTTATGTCATTTAACCACAGGACGTCTGTAATAATGATGGCCAATCCGCACAAGATAAGAAATCTCAGTAAAACTAGCAGAAGTGGGATATGTAAGCAGTAAGGTACGAGAGGCTGCGCTGTATGGTGAATATGTAACGGCTGAAGGGCGTTTTTAGGCTCGACGCGAAGCGGAGTAATACAGCCGTCACTTATTCACCGTACAGCTCTCGCCTCGAGTACCTTATTGCTTTTAGAAAACGGTTGCCACACAATACAAATATTAAAGTAAAAAAAAATGCATTAGAGTAACTTTCATGAAGTAAAATCACTAAAAGCTAGAGCCCGACCGATAAAGGATTTTGAAGACCGATACCGATACAAATATTTCTTGGTTTTAAAATCCGATATTCCGATATGTCGGCCGATATTTTTTTTAATTTCAGAAACACGTAACAAAACATTAACAGATTTCCCTAACATTTGTAGTTATTTATGAGTTTTAACTAAAATAATATGATAATGCATTTTAAAATGAAACCTGTCCCAGATAGCAAACTGACGTTGAATCAACGTGGAAACATGACATCGAAACAACGTTGATCTGACGTTGTTTTGCTCATCGAATTAACGTTGAACCAACGTCAGACGCGTCATTCTTCAAAACTAACGGAAAATCAACGTTGTTTCAACGTTATGAAAGCAAACCAATTTTCGATTTTCATTTAGCTTTGAAGAATGCCGCGTCTGACGTTGGTTCAGCGTTAATTCGATGAGCAAAATCAACGTTGTTTCGATGTCATGAGAGACGTCGTTTCCATGTTGATTCAATGTCAGTTTGCTGTCTGGGGTTTCTTTTATTGTCGCAACAGAACAGACTGATGGTAGTGGCATTAGCTAGCTTTGTGGTTGGCTAGTATGATGAGCCATAATTTCGCAATGGATAACGTCATACTGCAAATTGGAAAACATTTTCAATATAACAGGCCAAGGAGAGATGGTACGTCTCATTGCTATAACTGTCACACGATATTAAAGAAATACTTAACTTCAGTCACATTGTCAAAAGTTAAAACGACAGTCAGTCAACTACACTGTAACAACGTAACGTAACTATTACTAGCTAATTCCGCTTCACTCTCGGCTTATTGAACAGCAGCAAAACTGTGTGGCTGGTTATACGCGAGTGTTGCCAACAGGGACGGTCTAGAGCGCCCTCTGGTGGAAAAACTACACAACTCCAACACTGATGACATGGTTGAAGCGTGTTTCGTCTGTTTTTTTATTTCATTTTATGAAATATTCATTTATCGGCCATTATAACTGCCGATACCGATAGTTTGGAAAATGCCTAATATCGGCAGATAATATCGGCCTGGCTCTACTAAAAGCCTTCCTTCCGCTAGAAAAAATAGTCCCTGACCGTGAACAGCAACACCGCTCCAGTGTGTGATACGCATGAAAGCTCAAATAAACACAACACAGGAACTGCAGTGTTGCGCAGTGATACGTAGAGCTGTTGGGTGAAGCGGTAATAGCCGCGTTTCATGACCAATCAGAATCAAGGATTGGAACCAATTTATAAATAAACAGTTAGGTCCAGTTAAATAATGTATTATTTAACTTCAGACTGGATTATGTTGAAAATAGGCACTTACGTAATGCTAAAAGCAGTTTCGTGTCTCTAACCAGTGGTATCGATCTTCTTTCTGATCTGAATGGCGTGTGGAAAACACTTAGTCCCACCGGCTAGAACACAGTTGAATGCTTTTTCAAGCTTGGAAAACTGCGGAAACTGCTTTTAAACAGGAAATGATGGAATATTTACGTACATATTTACAGCGAGTCTATTCGCACGGGATTAGTGTCACCTGAGGTCATTTTTGCGGAGATTCTTACTTAAAGGAGTAGTTCACTTCACATCCAAGATGTCCATGGCTTTCTTTCTTCAGTCGAAAATAAATTAAGGTTTTTGATGAAAACATTCCAGGATTTTCTCCACATAATGGACTTCAATGGGAACCAGGCTTGTGCACAATTCAGAATTGAATTGAGAATGACTACTAAATTCCAATTCAATTCTTGAATTTGAATTGATGTCAAAAACAGGACTTAGAATTAGAATTTGAATTAAAGGAAGCAGAATTACAATTCAATACAAATTCTAAGAAATTCAGATAAGTGAAGTGTTAAACAATGTAGCTTTACAATATATGTCAGATATGATTGCCTATTATATAAATTATATTAGTTTGAACTAACCCCAGCAATCAATGTTAAAAGCTCTAGTCACAGAACAAATAATAAGTTTGATCTGTTGTAATTGTAAGGCCATTACCCAGAATTATTTTAGTAACGGGGAAATTTTTCAAATTAAAAGGAAATTGCTTTACATTGATAAAGTAATCCGAATAAATTAATCTAAACCACATTTATAATGGGTTAACTTATAACAGTGAGCAATTACATTTCTGAGCGCGGGGCACGACGTAACGCGGGGCTAGTTGTAACACACTTGTTTTAAATACTTCCACACGCTAGCATGACGAAACTTGATGTATTTACTAGTTGCCATTTCAACTCTATACAGAGAAAAAATTGCGCCAAAATTCAGAGATCTTTGCAAGATATCACTGAACATTTAACCATAGCAAAAGTACATTTCCTACTTAAGTTAATTTTTCATCTCTATTTTTTTGTGTTTAATTAAAATTAGACAAATCATATATTTTATTAATCTCTAATCTGTGGTTTAACAGTTGATCTAGTCCTTTAATTCTTCGCTAACTAGCAGAAGACACTAGCAGGGTTTAAACCCCAGTTGTGGCATGTTGTCACACTGTGTTACATTGTGCCCCTATTAGAAATATGCTATTATATTCTATACTTTTATGAATTCTATTGAGAAAACATGAGAAACGTGTAAATAAAGAGTGAAAGTCAATGTTCGGAAATGATTAATTATTTTGTTTTGAACTATGCTGTATAGTTGTGTTTTCCTGTGTGCTTGTTGTCAAAATCAAAAATTAGATTATTTTTAATTATTAAAAAATGCCATTATTTCATATGAAAAATGTGGTAACACTTTACAATAAGGTTCATTAGTTACTACATTAGTTAACATTAACAAAGAATGAACAATACTTCTTCAGCATTTGTTAATCTTTGGTAATGTTAATTTCAACATTTACTAATACTTTATTAAAATCTTGTTAACATTAGTTAATGCACTGTGAACTAACATGAACAAACAATGAACAGCTAGATTTGTATTAACTAACGTTAACAAAGAATAACAAATACAGTAACAAATGGTTAGTTCATGTTAGTTAATGCATGAACTAATGTTTAATAAATGAACCTTATTGTAAAGTGTTACCAAAAAGGTAATAATTTTATTTTAGTAACAAAATATTTTGGTTTGACTTGTATATTTTTTTGATTAGATGAGATTTTATGCTGTCATATATGGTAGGATGTGTGCCCCTCACATGTTACAATGTTCCCTACCTATGGGTCATGTCACATTTAACATTTCTTTCAGGGTAATTCAAGAAAAAAGTATATGTACACTGTATTAATAAAACAAAACCACATAATTGTACTAGACATGTGGGAAATTAATCTTTCTGTTGGGTGACTGTGTGGAATTTCTTTGAATTGCCATGAATTTAATTCCTTTTCCTGTCATTCCAATTCAAATTCAACTTCTTGGGGGGGGGGGGGCGGGGGGGTGGAGTCAATTCCAATTCATGAATTGAATGGAGGCCAATTTTGAATTTCTGAATTTTTCACAAGCCTAATGGGAACCAAACGGTTCAAGGTCCAAATGAGTTTCAATGTAAACTGTAAACTGTTCAAAAGGGCTTTAAACGATTCCAGACGATGAATAAGGGTCTTATCAAGCGAAACGATCGCTCATTTAATAAATAAATAACAAATTTTTATAAGCTCAAATGCTTGCCTTGCTCTGTTCTGTGATGCGCGTTCGTGACTCTCCCGTTCGAACTCGTTCATCGAAACGAACACATTTTTTACGTGTCATTTGGTTCATTCAACGAACGAAACGAACGAGTTGACTCTGAAAAGTCACAAACGCGCGGAGCAATTATATTATTCGAATATTAAATAAAATAAGGAATGAAATTCGAATAATATTGTAGAGGAAGATTGACAGCCCTAATACACACCCCACCTCTCCATGTTAGACTAGTCCCGTCCGGATAGGGCTTGAGAATGAGAATGAGCGTTTGTACCTTTATGCGAGTGGCGTGTGGGTCTGAGCAGTCGTCGAACCTGATGGTGTATCCCACCTCGTGCCCGAGAAACGCCCCTCTCTCCTCTGCTACGCGGCTGGCCACCTGTGCACACACACACACACACACACACACGTTCACAGACTACAGCAGGCGTTCACCCTCACACATGAGCCGAGGAGAAGGGTTATACTTACAGATGTGACCGCCACGCGTCGAGGCTGCGTCACGCCGATCACCTTCCCCTCCGCAGCCCAGCCGGCCTCCAGCAGATACTGACACACACACACACACGTCACATCATCAAAACCCTGCTAACTCACTCTGACTAGCAGGATAACTGACTGTTCACTGACTACCTTTACACGCACAACTTTTGTTTCAATCGGACTGAGTTCATTACGATTGCTGAATCTGAATGAAGTGTGTACATGAACGCCGAACATGTGATACTAACCATTCTCCTACATTGGTCATATATTTGTTTTTTAACAGCAGACTTCATATTTATCCATTTCTGGTCATAATTTGGAGAAAATGAGCAAATGAACCGCAAAACCAGTCGTCTGTGGATGAGAGTCTGAATCAAGCACTGGTGGGCTGTTGTCCGGCTCCACTTCACACACACAGTGAACGGAGGATTATGGGATGACGGGACACTCATTTAGAAGACACTTTATTAAAAGGTGCATTGCGCCAGTCTTTGAGTTTTTGCAGAACTACACCCCCTCTGGCGACAAGCGAAACTGCAACCAGTTCCGGTACTTCATACCTCACTATATATTTCAACATCATTACACATGCGCAGTCCTTTCAGTTTCGGTTTTCAATCCGTGTTAAGTGTCCTCTCGATCGGATTAGAAAAGGAATAAACCGACCCTTTCCGTTCTGATCGATTAAGGAGTTTACATGAAGGCTTTCCAGTCCGATTGAGCCGTCAACCCGGTTACTAACGGATTATTTGTTTGCATGTAAACGGACAAACCTGTGGGATTTGTGTGCTTTTCCCAGATCCTGTTTCTCCAACAATCACCACAGTCTGGAAACTCTCCACCACATAGAGGATGTTGTTTCTGTGCTGGATATGCAATCAACAAACATCATTCATTAATACAGAAAAACTGAACACAATATTGTAAACAGTAAAGTGTTGGGGAAAGTTGCTGTGAAAAGTAGTGTTGTAATATTGTGTTACTCCTTAACTAAGTAACTAATTGTGTTTATGGAAAGTAATGCGTTAAATTACTTTTGCATTACTTTTCTATGACAAAAACAAAACAAAAGTTCTATTCTTTGGCAAATGTATGTGGAAGCTTGTTTCCACCACTGAATAAAAAAAAATAATCATTTTTATCTAAGACTTTTTATCTCACAATTCTGACTTTTTTTTTTCTCCCAATTTCAAGTTTACATCTCGCAATTCTGACTTTATAACACATAATTGTGAGTTTATATCTTGAAATTCTGGCATCTTTTCTCAAAATTGTGAGATATAAACTCGCAATTGCGAGTTATCAGCCCAAGTCTTTTTTCCCCCCTCAGAATAATTTATATCTCACAATTCTGACTTTGTCACGCAATTCTGACTTTATATCTCACAATTCTGACTTTATATCTCGCAATTCTGACTTTATATCTCGCAATTCTGACTTTATATCTCGCAATTCTGACTTTATATCTCGCAATTCTGACTTTGTCACGCAATTCTGACTTTATATCTCTCGCAATTCTGACTTTGTCACGCAATTCTGACTTTATATCTCTCGCAATTCTGACTTTATATCTCTCGCAATTCTGACTTTATATCTCACAATTCTGACTTTGTCACGCAATTCTGACTTTATATCTCGCAATTCTGACTTTATATCTCGCAATTCTGACTTTGTCACGCAATTCTGACTTTATGTCTCGCAATTCTGACTTTATATCTCGCAATTCTGACTTTGTCACGCAATTCTGACTTTATATCTCTCGCAATTCTGACTTTATATCAATCAATTCTGACTATAACACGCAATTCTGACTTTATATCTCGCAATTCTGACTTTGTCACGCAATTCTGACTTTATATCTCGCAATTCTGACTTTATATCTCGCAATTCTGACTTTGTCACGCAATTCTGACTTTATATTTTGCAATTCTGACTTTATATCTCACAATTCTGACTACACTTTAAAAATTAATACGCTTTATCAAATCAATAAAATTGTGGCAACAGATTACAAGCAATATTATTAATTAAATTGAACAAATTAAAATGGAGTAATATTTAATCAAATTATTCCTTAAAAGTTAACCATTTAAAATGAGTAAAGTTTTCACCAAAAAATGTGACAATAATATCTCACTAACAGACAGACGTCGAAGATTAATTAAGAACTCTTTATTTTATATTGCCAACATTGAAGACACCTGATGTTAACAAGCAGAATCAATGAAGGAGAAAACCGTCATTTTAAAACAAACACCGATCACCATAATGGTGACTTAAGTTTAGTTTAAGTTTTTTTTTTTTTTTTTTTTTTTTTTTTTTTTTTGGTTGTTGTAAGTTTTACTCATTTTAAATGGTTAACTTTTAAGGAATTAATTTGATTAATTATTACTTAATTCTAATTTGTTAAATTTAATGAATATTGCTTGTAATCTGTTGCCACAATTGTTTTGATTAGATAAAGCATATTCATTTTTACAGTGTATAACACGCAATTGCGACTTGATATCTCGCAATTCTGACTTTATATCTCGCAATTCTGACTTTATATCTCGCAAATCTCACTTTATATAAATCAATTGCGACTTTATATTATGCAATTATGACTTTATATCTCGCAATTCTGACTTTATATAAATCAATTCTGACTTTATATCTCGCAATTCTGACTATAACACGCAATTGCGACTTTATATCTCTCGCAATTCTGACTTTATATCTCGCAATTCTGACTTTATATCACAAAATTCTGACTTTATATCACGTTTCTGAGAAAAAAGTCAGAATTGCGAGATGCAAATAGAAAAAAAAGTCAGAATTGTGAGATAAAAAGTCGCATTACCTTTTTTATGTTTCATTCTGTGGCGGAAACAAGCTTTCATAAATTTAAAAGCCATTTCACACGAAAAGTGAAATGAATTAACACTGTTGTCACGATACTGGAATTTCTATCTTCGATACGATACCTTTAAAAATATCGAAATTTTCGATACCACAGGGAAAACCGCCATATACATATCTTTATCATCATCTCATATTTGTAATTTGAGTAACAAAAAAACAAAAGGGTAATTTTGGATAATCTAATTGTAATTTTGCTGTAATGGCTTTCACACAGCGCCGTAGGACGGCTTTATTTGAGACTGAACTAAATTCACAAGCAAGTAAAGACACGTAAACAGTCAGAAATAAAATAAGAACAAATAAAAAATAGCACAAATGGATTAGAATAAAGAGACAAATGAAATAAACATAGATTTGAGTTGTTCAGGTGGGTCTAACTGTAGGCTAGTCCTCGGGGAAGAAACACTACAGAAATGAAATAAAAAATAACACTGGATAGTCTTAAATACTAAAAAAAATCAAAAACATATAAATGCTTATAATAAGAGCAGTGAGTGATTTTTGCCTTTTGCTCTCTGATTAGCATGACAGCTTTATTAGGTGCTGCTGTCACTTTAAGAGTTTCTCCACTGATCCAACTTTAAATCACTTTAAATCTCCACTTATCGATTCCTTTGTGTGCATTTAATATGACTTTATACCATTCAAACGCATCAGACCGAACTCAATGATTGAAGGAATGTTTTTTCGTCCGGAGACTTCCACAAAAGATTCAAGTATATTTAACATTTAGACGACTATTGTTAGCAGGATGTGAAGAGACTAGTTTCAACCAGTAAAACAAAAAGTGTTTATGACAAACATTGGCTACACTGCTTTTAACAGCGGTCCACACACACACACACACACACACACACACACACACACACACACGGTTACCTTGAAGACGGGCAGCCTCTGTCTCTGTTTCTCTATGGAGAGAGCCGTGTGCGGGTTGAAGATGATGGGCGAGCCGGTGGTCTCAGTGGACAGATCTCTCTCCTCACTCACACCCGGAGCCTCTGAGCCTGAAAGACACACACACACACACACACCACAGGAGCAGCTCCATGTTTACTGTCTGTCATGCATCAGTAGATTGAGAGCATCCTAGATAAATGCTGTACTTCTGCGAGAGAATAATGAGTCTGGATCAAACCGTGACATTCTAATGCATTATTATAGTGGGATAACTACTTTAGTGTATTGTGTGTTGTGTTGTGTTGCTGGTTCATGATGCACGTGATCATGTTATATAGTCATGCAGCACTGCAGTAACACTCTAATACATCAAATACACACCAACATTGCACATAAATCAACACACAGCACAGAGCTGCTGCGGCATACGCTTACTGTGGACTAATATCACCCGTCAAAATTTGTATATATTTATATATTAGTATAACATGATACGCGATATGAATTTTACCGGGTTTCCAGAATTTCATGGTGTTGTGGGGCGCCGCCATGATGCTACGTCATTGAACACGGTGATGTCATGATCGCTCGCGTGAACTCAACACTAGAGGACGACAAAGGAGAGACGAAATCAGTGCGAACTAATAATATCAATGTTAAAATTTTATAAAATGTATAACAATACATAACCTTTTTTAGATATGATTCGCTGTAAAAAAAAAATACAAATTAAAAAGCCAGTTCTGTTCAATTTCAGGTGATTTTGAACTCATATCTCATATCTGCACATTACGGTCACAGTCTATGCGTGTGCAACATAATATTAGCCTATATTATCATGCAGTGAGGCTTATAAAGAAACACAAAAACCACGGATAGAAAAATGTGTATACCCACAGACTTCAGTTGCTGCTAATGAATATTAATATGCCACAAATGGAGCCCATTGGTTGGTTTTACTGATCACAAATACACAAATATGACTTGGCCTTCTCAACTGCAACAATACCATTACCAATGAGCACAAACCAGCGATTCCCCATTAATTTCCCAGTTTTCTCTGTGTGTGATTTACTCAATAAGGTTAAAGGATATTACTCAAAATTTCTATTCAATAAATTTTTTATAGCTTGGCTTAACTAAAAATGTAGGTAAACTCATTGTAAGAGCCATTTTAATGCAATTATATGTTTGTCCATTGGGGGCGCTCTGACAATATTAGGAGCACACATGGGTAATTAGCTTTTTCTTTTTTTTCAGTCTATGGTAATTAGACAACTGGTAGTGGGGAAGCACACAGTTTTTTGACAGTTAAACCATACTATTGTGCTAACAGACAAATAGGATGAATGTGTTGGATTGAGCTTAATGGTGCTTAACTATAAAACCCAACAAGTTAAGCGAACTCATTTCATTTGAGGAAACCGATTGCCTCAATTCATTTAAGTTTATGAAAAACAATAGTTATGAGTACTCTGAACTTATTTTATTCGAGTTCACTAAAACAATAACATTTCTTAAAACACAATTAAACTTTACACGGCATTTAAGACTGTATATAGCTGAAACTTCACTTTATTGAGTAAAAACAGTGTGATGTTCAAGGACATATGGACAATGTTCGTGCGCTGTATTTGCAAGGCATAGACTAAACATGCTTTTAACTACAAAGAATGAGACACCATAAGTAGCTAATTAGAAAAACAAATATTAAAGGGATAGTTCACTTTGAAATTAATTTTTGTTATGTTTTAGCTTACCTCAAGGGCATCCATGATGTAGTTGTCTTTGTTTCCGCAGTATTTTCAATTTTGACATTTTTAGGTCAAACCGTTGTTGTCTGTCAGTCATATAATGGAGGTTTAGGGGGTCCACGTCAAAGAGCATGCACAGAGAAGTCCAAATTAAACATGATTTAATAACTCGTAAATGTAAGCACACACTGATGGCCTAAGACACGAAACGAGCGGTTTGTGTGAGAAAACGAACAGTATTTATATAGTTTTTACCTCTTGTAACCACAGCCACGTCCAACTGATCTGAAGACACGGGCGCATGCGCGGAAAAGTGCTGGAAGTCATCTCTCGCGCGTGTACGTCACTCATTGTTTACACAGAGACTTCGGGAGTGTTACTTTTCACTGTGAAGATCTAAACATATTTAGATATACAGGAAATCGCAATGGAAGACGATTTCGATATATCAACAAACATTTTTTTTTCGATTTTTCTTTTTCCCGCAACCATGCGAGACATCACTTCTAGCGCTTGCACAGACCGAAGCGCCCGCGCCATCTTACTCGAAAAGTGACTCGAACACACCTGGAGCCAAACACAAACTTCACCAGAGGACCTGAACACGACCAATAATAATATCGAATAATTATAATATTTAGTATGTTTCATAACTTTTCCAATTTGAAAAATCTCATCTTTAAAAAATTAGGCAACCCCATATGGGAGAAGGGAAGACATGGGGGAAACAGTCTTGGGAGGGCGAATTAAAATCTTGATTCATAGTTTTGCCTTATTTTAAGTCATCTTGAGCTTCCCTGGTTGAGATGGATCGAGCCACCGCCTTATATCCGAGCTTCTCGAACAAGAACAAATGCAAGTCTGGGTGTGATCGTGTCCGTCGGCGAATCGATTGGATGGTTGTGGATCTCTTTAAGATCAACACACTCAAACAAACAACTTTACTGGATCTGTAACGCTATTAAGAAAGAGGATAAAATGTCCATCAGAGCGTGATCTGTTGAAAAGTGTGGGGCAGACAATGCCCAGGATTTATTTTATTCTCCAAAACATTTCAGCCAGAAAATAGTCTCTCTACAGCCTCGGGTACATAATCATAACATTCGCATTTCCATGAATACACTATAAAATACTGAGCAGTATGTTACAACAACGAGACATAAGAAACTCTTTAATACATTATGGATTCAATAAAATGAATTGTACAGAATTTACACACTCCTATTGTATCTGACAGCTCATAACGGAGTAAGACAATCTGTGTTGGAAGCTAATCGTGAAAGAAACGAACAAAACCATAAAATTAAGTTAAACTCCGCTCGAGCCAGAAAAAGCGGCGAGGACGAACAGAAAGAACAGTTGTGAACCCATTAGCCGTGGCAGTGCACTGGACAGTGTTAGCTTAAATTCAGTGACCCCTGGGGGTGCGAGAAGGTCTTGTACCCATGATGCACCTCTTCCTCAAGGCTCACACATGCTGCTGGTTACATAGACAGAGGCTTCGGAGAAGTGGCTCGATCCAGCCTTTCCATTTTAAATCAAACAAAATGTCTGTCTTAGTCTCTCCAGGACTATGGGTTTCCTTCAGGTCCTCCTCAGTCGTAGTGCAGCGCCGTGTAGAATATGATCCAAACCACCTTAACACACACACACACACAGTTATCAGACAAAGTACAGCAGTGTTAGAGATGATCAACAGGAATCACAGCCCGCATTCCAGTCATAATCAATTAAAACAACAATTAGTGGAGTGTTTTATAATTGTATTTGGTGTTCTGAATTAATTCAATGTAAAAAAATTTGTAAAAAATAAAATAACGCTGTTTCCAGACAGGATGACTTCCTTCATTACAGTAAAATTAATAATATTTCATGAGGATGAGAATTTACTAGATTTGTGCCATGAACATTCCGTCACAATGCAAAAAAAAAAAAAAAAAAAGAAATTTATGAAAAATATAATTTTTTTTCTGACTTTGATTTTGGAATAAATAAATTCCTTAAGATGAACAAATCCTTTTTCGAGTCATTTGGTTCATTCAATGAACGAAACGAACAAATTGACTCGGAAAAAGATTTGTTCATTTTAATGAACTAGTGTGAACAGGAGAGTCACGAACGCGCATCACAGAACAGAGCAAGGCGAGCATTTGAGCTTATAAAACTTAAACTTTGTTATTTATTTTTATTAAATGAGCGATCGTTTCGCTAGATAAGACCCTTATTCATCGTCTGGAATCGTTTAAAGCCCTTTGAACAGTTTGCACTGAAACTCTCTTTTGGAGCTTGAACCGTTTGGTTCCCATTGAAGTCCATTATATGGAGAAAATCCAGGAATGTTTTCATCAAAAACCTTAATTTCTTTTCGACTGAAGAAAGAATGACATGGACATCTTGGATGACATGGGGGTGAGTAAATTATCAGCAAAAGTTTTTCCAAAAGTGAACTACTCCTTTAATGAAAAGTGGGGCAAGCTGTGCTACTCTTTAAATATGTAAAAATACACAGAATTTACTTTATTGGTTTAACTTAATTTCACCTACCACGTAAAAATTAGGCTAATATTAACGTCTCATGACACATATTACACAATACACTACCTTTCTAAAGTTTGCAGTCAGTACATTTGAAGAATGTAACATTTGTAATTCCGGACACTTTAAATTGATCAAAGTGACATAAAGACTATTGTGTTATAATCAGTGTTTAGAGTAACATTATAAGTAACATGAGTTATGTTATCAATTACTCTTTTCCAAATAACTAGTAAAGTGACGCATTACTTTCAAATTTACAACAAAATATCAGAGTTGCTTTTCCAAAATAGTTTTCCCAACAGAGTCTTTCATTTCATTTGTGGCTGGTGTCGAAGGGCCTTTACATTTGTCAAAAAAATAATAATAATAAAATAAACAATTTTTCTTAACCCTAAAACCGTATTCTGGACAAATGTGGGCAAAATAGTTTTGATTTATTTCTAAAAAAAAAAAAAAAAACACTTCCCTTGATCTGAGCGGTACAAGACTTGGCTACTTTCCCTAAGTTTGCCCCCTGAACACACATTTTTTTTTTACTCAATTCTACAATTTTAAGTGGGTGAAAAAAAAAACTCCTTAATCTTGTATTTGGGTCAAAAATGGGCACCCATAGAAATGAATGTGAAAAACTGTTATTTAGAGCATTCTAAAATAAGCCAAAATAAGACACTAGGTGACAGCGAAGTCACTTCATCTTTAGGTTTTAGCTCTAAGAACTTATTGGAATGATATTTAATGTAGTTAAAAAAAAATAAAACTACTTGGTAACTAATTTACATAGAAATAATTTACATAGAAAATATGGTACTTTTTGAAGTAAATAAATTCAAAAATACCCCCAAAATAAAAAAAAACACAAATAAATACCATAAATGGATAGACAAAACTTTATCGACAACAGTGATACAACATTTATAATAAATAAAAATTAGCATCACACCCGAGTCCTCTGTGCCCACATTTGTCCACAATTACAGGATTAAGGGCTATAAAGTGAACACGGTTTGAGGGTTAAACAATCAAGCCAAGCCCAGATGAGAAAGAGGAACACAAAAGTAATGTAACAATACTTTCAATAAAAAGTAACTAAGTAACGCATTTCTTGCCTAACGTTTTTAGGGAGTAACAACATTCTAAAGCATTACTTTTAAAAAGTAACTTTCCCCAACACTGGTAATCAAAGATATACATTTACAAAGAAGAATTGCTGTTCTTTCAAACTTTCTATTTGTCAAAGAAGAATTGCGGTTCGTTTAGCTTTGGTCCGGCCAATTGAGCACGTTGACCCTGCATTGGGAAAACAGATCCTTCTGATTGGCTGTTGAGCCTTGTAAACCAGCGCGCGAGAAGACAAACAAAAGTGACGAAGCAAGCAAACGACTAAGACGAGAGGAGACGCACAAAAGACGCTTTTAAACCTTCCCACATCTTTTTTTGGTGCGTTCCAATCCTTGTGACATGGCCGTGTGTAGTCAGGTTGCGCAATTAATCACAATGAAACCACACGCCATTGGGTGAAGTCTGCGATTACACTCCGCATTTATAATTATTATATACTTTCATTTCTTCCGTGTGGGAATCTGCATCAGTTCCTCAGTTCTCACTCATGCGGCGCTAAAGTCGTTATTTTTGTTTGTTTTTTGCACACAAAAAGTATTCTCGTCCAATCTTTTTCCGAGTCATTTGGTTCATTCAACGAACGAAACGAACGAATTGACTCGGAAAAAGATTTGTTCATTTTGATGAACGAGTTCGAACAGGAGAGTCACGAACGCGCATCACAGAACAGAGCAAGGTGAACATTTGAGCTTATAAAACTTAAACTTTGTTATTTATTTATTAAATGAGCTTGATAAGACCCTTATTCATCGTCTGGTGTCGTTTAAAGCCCTTTGAACAGTTTGCACTGAAACCGTCTTTTGGACCTTGAACCGTTTGGTTCCCATTGAAGTCCATTATATGGAGAAAAATCCTGGAATGTTTTCATCAAAAACGTAATTTCTTTTCGACTGAAGAAAGAAAGACGTGGACATCTTGGATGACATGGGGGTGAGTAAATGATCAGCAAAAGTTTTTTTTAAAAGTGTACTACTCCTTTAACGCTTTGGACCTCCATGTTATTTTGGCTGACCTTCTAAAGCATCCGTCCAAACACAGTATAACAGGTTTAGCAGGAGAAAGACGAACATAACTACCAGAAACAAAGCAAATGAAGTCATGAAGCCTTCTTTGGTGAGCTCCCATGTCCCGCCGTACTCCTCCTCGTCCACCTGCTGGAAACTGCTGAAGTACACGTACAGGACGCCTGCGTTGATGACACAGAATCTGGAGGACACACACACACACACACACACCACTAAAGCTCATGCATGACTGTAGGACGTGATCAAGTGTTCAGGTCCAGGACTTCAGTACTCACATGACGATACCCAGGAACCCTTTCAGAGGAGCCACGCCCCATATTACGCCCAGTATCACTGCGATGATCTGCCGGAACCAGTAGACCACGTCTAAAAACTCATCCTGCGAGGAAAACGACAACAATTAAGGAACAATACACACGCATTAAAGTTAGTTTTCGTTTTTAATCCCATTCCAATTTCTATGAGAGCAAGGTTTAGTTATTCAAAACTATAACTAAATGTAATGTTTAAGATTAGTTCAGAGAAAAAGTTCCTCGAAGGGCTTAGAGTATTACAGGCCAGTAAAGCGTGTTTAATCAGAGAGCCCGTCCAGACAGCTTAAATGGACACAAACACACAAAAATATGCCTAATAGCCGTTTAGTCGAGTATCCCCATAAGCACAGTAACATGAGCTAGACTGTTGTAGCTTTAATAAGCACTAATATAATTGAGCATTTATGCAGTGAAACCTGGGAAGTGTTTTGATACCTGAAAATCTTTGTTTACAAGCGTACATGGGTCAAAAAAACATGAAAACGATAACTTTTTGTGCATTTTTTTCAACCTGTCTGACTGGACCAATAGGAAAAAACATATGATATTGATGAAACATATTATTATGAACATGTGATATTGAAGGGCAGGTGAATGTGGCGTTTGGGTTTTTGTGAAGATAGTTTTAGGTTTACTTAGTTTTAAATTAACACATTTTAAGGCCTAATAAATGTTCAAATGTATAGCTTTCAATTATACTGTAATGTCGAATGGCAATTTCATAGAGACATCAGTCACAGTATTAGCATTTTCATAAAAAGATGACAATAAACGTATTTAAAATATAGGCTACGGTCTTGTTGTTGTTTCTACATTAATTTGGAGATTAAATGTGAAATTACAAAATAAAAAAAACGAATGTATAATTAATATTAATAATAAAATATATTCTAAAAAAGTATATTTACAACTCTAACATTAGGTGCAACTAATCGCGATTAATTGGTTAACTTTTTAATCGATTTACAGCACTTATACTTATGATAATATAAAATTATAATACATAAATCTTATATATATATATATATATATATATATATAACGTTATATTAATGTGGATCAGCACAAGCCAGCCACAGTAATCTCCTTTACACTGCCCAATCCCTACACAAGACACCCTAAAGCCCTGAACCCTACCCAGTGAACACCATAGTACACACACAGAGAGAGAGAGAGAGTACAGATCAGACCTTCTCTTCCCACACTGCTTTACAGCTGATGGCTTTGCTCCATGAGGACTGTTTCACTCCTCCATTGACCACATGAACCTCGTCTTTCCGCTTTGAGCTGCTCGTCATGTTTCCTCTATTTAAACACGATAAAAAACGCGAACCGATGTTTAAAAGCCTAGAACCCGAGTGTAAAATCTTCTTCAAGCCTTCAGATCTGCAGCTTTTCGCCCCACATTGACACCGCGCTGGGAACGGACTCTGCGCATGCGCACCGAAGTCATGACCTTGCCACGCCATCCAATGAACGATTGCGACGTCTCAAGGTTCAGCCAATGAGAACGCTGAACTGACCCTTCTTTTCTATTTTACTTTTCTTCTTCTGTCTTTTTTTCTCTAAATGATATATCAACACGAATACAACATGATCATTTATGCCTTAATTGTTTTTACTTGAATTCTCTATATTAATAATTTAATAAAACGCTGAACTGTTCTCCTGCGCATGCGTGCAGCCACTTTGCGCCCTCTACAGGTTAGAGATCATTACTGCCGTTTTAGAGTTCATTCATTTCTGCATAATTTATTTATTTTGATTACAAAGTAAAAAAGCATCTACAACTAGAGGCAAAAATAATGTAAAACGATACAGACTCTTAGAGATGACAGGAATTGTGACTCGAGTGAATAATAAGTTAGTCATTTGATCAAGAACCGATTTTATTGTATTCTAGGCTAAATATTACAGTGTTGGACGAAATAGTCATGATTGTGTGTATTTTATACGCATTGTATATGTATTTATTGAGAATATATTGTGAGAGGCAAAAGCATGCTTAATAAAATAACGTTTAATGAAAATTCTTTAACACTTTATTACAGTGTTCTCGTTACGCGTGTTCCTGTAGGCCTATACTATACATTATATAATTACATGCAACTAACCCTCAACCAAACCCAATCCTACATATAGTTCATATATAAAATAATTATTTTAAGATGTCCGTGTTACATTGTAATTCATACATTTAAAGTGTAACCAAAATTGTGTCAGCAATATTTTTATTATGTAAAGTGTAAAAAGCAACAAGATGGCAGTGATATATTGTGAATAATAAGATTGCTAGAAAAATGACGCAGCGATATCTACTGTAAATTACCCATAGACTGTGAAAACTGTAACCCACAAGAGCTGGTCCTCCAACGCCGGCAGGGGGCGCCAGTTATAGAGAATACGTGGGACTTTCACCGTCTTCACGATAAACCATCTATTAAAACAATTCTAAACACAGTATTAGATTTCCAGTGGCTCCTAAAGCTAAGGAAACTCATTTTTAAATATTTAATGGGGTATACCCATCAAGTGAATTTTTAAGACAACGGTTTAATTTTGAAGAAAATGCCTGTAATTTTTGTCAAGCTGACAGAAAGACAAGACAACTTATCATCTTTTCTTCTTTTTTTTCCATGTTTCTTCAAATACTTTATTGGTCTTATAGGTTGGAATCAAAGATTAATTCTACCCACTTTTGATTGGAAACTTATTATGTTTGGAATGTTTGGACGAGAAAAGAAATTAATTTCTTATTAATGTAATGTTGATCAGGGGCGGACTGGCCATCCGGTACACAAATATGAATATATATATATATATATATATATATAAGAAAATGTTTAATTGGCACAAGCCAAAATAGCAATTACAATGTGTTTACATAGCAATTAGCAATACAAAATAGCATTTAATCGACAGCACATTTTTGTTAACCTATATGTCATGGAGTATCCCAATAATAAAGTTCAGTATCGTGATACGTATCGAATCGTGACCCGAGGGTTACACCCCTAATAATCAGTTATCAGTATTTATAAAATAATATTTTATCACCTCTTCAATTTGTCTCAAGGTCTAATTATTCATCAACTAGTGCTCTTCTAAAGTTGACTTACAGTGTATTTTATTTTCAGGCGCTATTTTTATTAATCTTGAGAAGGCTTTTGATCTAGGTGATCATTGCTTCTTATTAAATCAGCTTTAATTTATCTTAAAATACTTTATTGTGGTTTAACTCTACATAAAAGAAAATAACGTGTTGTTCTTCGAGGGAAACAATCCGATTTCTTTATCCCAGAAAGAGGCGTACCACAGGGCTCAGTGTTGGGTCCTCTTCTCTTTTCTATTTACCTTTAGCGTTTTCACACTCTTCTTCTCATCTTTATGCAGACCATACTGTCATTCATACTTCATAACCTCACTTAAAGTCAAAGTAAACACATTTGTTTGGACTCTTTGTGTTTCGTCATATCATTCATTTGTTGCTTATGTTCATCGATCACCAACGCCTTGTGTTCAGTTCTGTTTCAGTTCAATGGTGTTGTCTGTTGTGGAAGTTTTGTGTGTTGCTCAATTCCTGTTCAAATTACCCGTTTGGATTTATTAAATATCACCCTATTGAATTCATCTTCTTCGTGTGTTTGGCTCGCGCGCATTGGGATAATCTGCCTTTTAATGTAATCTTTGACTCCAAAAATGGTTTGTTTTGTTGTTTTGAAACTGCTAGTTTTAGACGATACAGCAATGTTTATATTTAGCAAACGTTCATACTGTATGTGTTTATTCTGTCAGGATGAGTTTGTTGTTTTGAACGAGGTGGCTAGTTGTTGTTTATGTTTTGTGTTATTATCAAACTTCTGTGTATTACGACCCCAATGAAAACGAGATGATTCGTCCCAAGGGGTTTATCCTAAATAATAAAATTTGTTACAAATAAACAAACAAACTAATGTCCAATTCTCTAGCCTACATGTTTGTTTCAATGTGCTTTCTAAAGACTAGCCTGGAACCTTTCTAAAGATGATTAATAGGCTATTAGTCATGTTTATTTGATTATTTGACTGCCCTTTTGGTGGTTTAAAAAGCATTCAGAGTTAAGTCAACTTTATCTATATAGCGGTTTTTACATAATATTTACTTTGCTTCTATAAACCAAATAATCAAGACAACAACACAATCTCTATAAAAGTATGTATAATGTTGTTATGTACAGTCTTTATACAAGAATCAATATGTTTGAGAAGCCCTGTGGATAAGCCTAGTATTTCTGCAGCATTCGTATTACCTCACTTGACCTCAGAGACAAACGGCACCAGCTTAATTGCTGTTCCTTCGCTGTTATTTGAACTTCCCTCAAACTTTTTCACTCGAGTTCGCAGAAATAACTTTTCACCCATGACCACGACACGGATTCACTTCGTATGAATCTTAATTACTCATCATTATCAGTTTATATCCATGAGCTGATCATCAGGGCTACGGATGCCAGTGACGCATCCAGTCACATGACTCTGCTGCTGGTGACGTACGGCGTGAGTTTCTTTCCCCCGTCTGTGTTTAACACACACTCACTCACACACACACACTCGACTGGACATAAACAAGAGTGAAGGGCCTTTTGTGTTACACTCATCATCACTGTGTCTATCCTCCAGCACGAGCTAACTTGAGCTGTGTGTGTGTGGCAGCTGACGGGATTCGGCTCGTGCGCGCGCGGGTGAGTTTGTGTTTGACTTTTATTGTTACACATCGACGTCACAATCTATCATTACAGCAGCTATACAGCACTGATACATTTAAACTCACTGCTGCTCAGTGAGTGACTGAGTGAGTGTGTGTGAGAGAGTGTGTGAGTGTGTGAGTGAGTGTAATGGCGACAGGAAGAAGGGGTGGCGATGTAGTTTGTGGTTATGGTTTATAATATGTGATCATATTTCATAATATTAGTATTCATATACAGTGAAGTTGATCGGGATAACGGCACACGTGTGTGTGTGATCAGACATGCACAGTATAGGCTATGTGAATTACTAGTGCTGAGATCCTGTTCATCTAATCTGCTTTAAATGGTTTTAAATCTTAAATTAAATTAAGTTGAATTTATAAAGTTGGTTGGTTATTCATTCCTTTAAACATATTTCCATTAATCACACATTTTTATGAACTCTTATGTGATAAGAACTCTAAATTATGCCTGACAGTGGACACATTTGAGTCATGTTTAGAGAACGATATATAACAGAAAGACTGATACATGAGGCTCATTTTGAGATTATGGCATTGGCGGATAAACAGAGAAAGTTTGCCCATGTGTCAGATTTAAAATGTACCAGTAGTTTGTTTATGGATTATGCACATTTTCAATTGTAAATGTTTGGGGAAATACTAAA
The DNA here is from genome assembly GCA_038021265.1 of Cyprinella venusta. Taxonomy (NCBI): domain Eukaryota; kingdom Metazoa; phylum Chordata; class Actinopteri; order Cypriniformes; family Leuciscidae; genus Cyprinella; species Cyprinella venusta. Next base: position 3,765,584 of record CM075883.1, read on the forward strand.
TGAATGTTATTATACGATTTGACAAGTGTTTATTTAAATTTGCGATCATTGAATGGTATTATTCATACATTTTCCCACCCTGCACCATATAGCATCAGTTTCTTGTCAGTATCAGTCATTTCAAAAACACTCGCGTACTAGTGTCACATTCATGAACGATCATCCACTGAGAGACGGCAGACTGTCTCCAGTCAGTAAAGTTTAGTTGAGTAATAAAGAGTGAAATGGATAAACATCTGAAGCTCAAAGCAGGCTGTGGTGTTAGATTGATGAAAACTGCAGATCTGGAGGATTACCTCCTTCACGGGCCTCTCCTCCTCAGCGATCCATAGAAATGCTCTTTTACATCTCACAATGACTGACACAAGACTAGAAAGTATGCAGATTAATGCTGTCAAATTGATTAATCGCATCTAACATAATAGATTGTTTATATAATGTATGTGTGTGTGTGTGTGTGTGCATGAATATATAAACACACGCACATACATATATGAATGTGTTCATTCCTAACATGACGTCAAACCGATTAATCGCGATAAATTGCGTTTGTACAAACTTTAAAGTGAGATGCAGTTAATCGCGATTAATCAGGCCGTCAAACGACTAATCGCATCCAAACGATTAATCACATCCAAAACGATCAATCGCTGTCAAACGATTAATCACATCCAAAACGATTAATCACTGTCAAGCGATTAATCGCGTCCGAATGCTTAATCACTGTCAAATGATTAATCGCATCCAAAACGATTAATCGCTGTCAAACGATTAATCACATCCAAACGATTAATCACATCCAAAACGATCAATCGCTGTCAAACGATTAATCGCATCCAAAACGATTAATCACTGTCAAGCGATTAATCGCATCCGAATACTTAATCGCTGTCAAACGATTAATCGCATCCAAAACGATTAATCACTGTCAAGCGATTAATCGCATCCGAATGCTTAATCACTGTCAAATGATTAATCGCATCCAAAACGATTAATCGCTGTCAAACGATTAATCACATCCAAACGATTAATCACATCCAAAACGATCAATCGCTGTCAAACGATTAATCGCATCCAAAACGATTAATCACTGTCAAGCGATTAATCGCATCCGAATACTTAATCGCTGTCAAACGATTAATCACATCCGAATGCTTAATCGCTGTCAAATGATTAATCGCATCCAAACCATTAATCGCTGTCAGACGATTAATAACATCCAAACGATTAATCGCATCCAAAATAAAAGTTTGTGTTTACATAATATATGTGGGTGCACTGTATATATAAATACACACACATGCATGCATATTTAAGAAAAAATATTATTTATATATAAAATATTTATATTTATATACAATATAAATTATATATAAATAGTATATACATGTAAATATTTCTTAAATATATACAAGCATGTGTGTGCATTTATATAATAATAATTATACACAGTGCACCCACATATATTATGTAAACACAAACTTTTATTTTGGATGCGATTAATCGTTTGACAGCCCTAATTTATATATATATATATATATATATATATATATATATATATATATATAAGTCGATCTGTATGTTAGGAATGTAATGTCATCTGAAAATATTTGGTTGTGCTGAAACTTTCGATATAATAGGTTTTATTTCTATCATGCATTAACACTATTATCATTTTTCTAGTAGTGAAACCCCTAAATCAGCGGTGAACACATCGACCAGTACAGCGTCAGTGTAAGGTTCAGTCTTCCTGGTTTTACTCTGCTCTCCTTCTTCCAGGTGGGATTATTGCAATTCTATCCCGTAACAAAACAAGGAAGCGCTCCCTTGGCTTGCCCATGAGCGTGAAGCGACTGAGTCAGGACGAGGTTCGGGTCCGGTCAGCAGGAGCTGGCATTGAGACTGTGGTGATGTCAGCCATTTTAGGTTGGACAGCACAGTGCGTGTGCGTGTGTGTGTCTGTTGTGCCGCCATGTTTTTCCCCTCACTCGTCCATTTTTAACCGAGCCTTAACACCTTAGGTGCTGGCCACGGCGAATCTGTGCCACTCTGCTTTTCAAGAGCACTTCAGCAACGACTTAGAAAGACGTCCCAAAAAAGCCACTTTAGGTCTATTTGACGACGAGGACGCGTATTGTCAGTAGAACCCCCCCCCCCCCCCCCCCCAAAAGTGACTTTTTTACGTTAAAATGGACTGTTATCACCAATGATAAATCAGTTGTAGTGCGACCTAGAAACACGTTTTGGTCTGAGCGTCAGCACGCATTGATGTGCCGTTCAGGACGAGGGAACACCGTGCTGTTGACAATGAGTGAGAACAACCACACCTCTCTGACAGCCTGAAATAAGAGCAGGGCCTGCTGCCGGAAAAACAAGCCAGGGACCGAACGCTGTCCGTGGGCTGACCACTGTGTGCAGCAGTGCGTTGACTCGGAGTGTGTGTGTAAGTGTGTGTTGGGGGGGGAGGTTGCTATGGGGATAGTAACACACCAGTGGTGCTGACGACCCGTCTCCCTGCAGACTGGGCTGAACTTGTTGAAGGAGAGAGAGAGAGAGGGAGTGAATGGGGGAGGGGAGGCGAGCAGGCAGACTGACGGTGGGGTACATGTGTTTTCACCAAAGCAACCGTACCAGATAGTGAATAGATTGTGACCCCAACTACACAAAGCCAATGTGTAACGCTTCCTCTATGGCTGAGAATTGGTCAGTTTAGGCGCTATTGTGTCCCACGGGACATGTGATATTGTTTATTTACGTGTCCTCCGGGCAGAGAGACAAAGATATCCTGTCGGGAGGACGATAGGTGTCTAAACGCATAGGCATCAAACATTTAATATAGGATTTATTCATAGCTTTAAGTCACGTGTCAACAGATTGTTTGCTCAAGGGTAAAGATCAACACTCTTGCAGACAGGTATTAGTTACATACGTGAGCTTTTGAGTTCGATCTTGGGCTGGTTGCCTAAACCGCTAAGACCAGTCTTACAAGATAGTCGACCGTTCATAACTTAGGCTTCATTAAAGGTAGATTGGCCTAATCTGAGTCTGGTTGCCTCTTGACTTATTGCTAGTGGGACAATGTCTAAACATAATCGCGATGTTTATCTCAGTCAGCGTTCAGTTAATGCTACAGCATGTCAGATCAATGTGTTGTTTTTTTTCAGTAACAAATTCTTAAGCGTTTACATTTTTCAACATCGGGTTGAAGTGCGAGCTTGTTTTTGACGTGGGTTGCATGTTATAGTGCTTGCTCATTCGAGAGGCGCTCGTCTCCCAGGTTGACCACTCGCTAAATAGCTCATGGTGGAACATTCCAGAGTGCTTGGAGTGAGGAGGAGGAGACGAGGGTAACGGCTCTGTGATTGTTGGATGAGGGTGTGTGTGTGTGTGTGTGTGTGATGGGGGTAGGGATGGGGAATTGGTATCAAGGCAAAAAAATTCCTTGCTGAAACACCTCACTGCTTCCTGCGACAATGACACACACACACATGCTCGCACCTCGGCCCAAACTTCCTCGCCCTGCCCCCACTCGTCTTCTCGTCCTCGGGGTCTGACCCACATGATGGATGTGGAGCCCGCCCACCGCTCAACCCCTTTGTGTTGGTTATCTGACCCAACAGCGTTGGCAGGGCCTTGCCCCTCAATGGCAACACTGCAAGCCACAATGAAGGGCATTTCCATCTGGGAAAAACAGGAATGCGTGGCAGAGTGTTCCTCTGCGAGGTTGACAAACACACGACTGCCTAGATGACGCGATTTGGCCTCAGAACTCATTGAGGCGATCACCTAAGCCATGACTGATCTCTCTGAAGCTGCAGGACACGTATATCGTGGCGATGGCAGCAAAAAAGTCTTTTTTAAAGAGCCTTCCAAGTTGGGCCCTGGAAAAACATCTTCTAAATTAAAACAAAATCATAGTGATTTTTATGAGTTGCTTGTTTTAAGATTTAGATAGCCAGAATACATAATTGCTGTTGAATGGCCATCAATGGAGATTAAAGGAGTAGGTCACTTTAAAAAAAAAAAAAAAAAAACGTTTGCTGATAATTTACTCACCCCCAGGTCATCCAAGATGTTCATGTCTTTCTTTCTTCAGTCGAAAAGAAATTAAGGTTTTTGATGAAAACAGGATTTTTCTCCATATAATGGACTTCAATGGGAACCAAACGGTTCAAGGTCCAAAAGACAGTTTCAGTGCAAACTGTTCAAAGGGCTTTAAACGATTCCAGACGATGAATAAGGGTCTTATCAAGCGAAACGATCGCTCATTTAATAAATAAATAAAAAAGTTTAAGTTTTATAAGCTTGACTCTTTTTCCGAGTCAATTTGTTAGTTTCGTTCGTTGAATCAACCAAATGACTCTGAAAAAGATTCATTCATTTTGATAAACGAGTTCGAACAGGAGAGTCGCGAACGCACAGAGCAAGGCGAGCATTTGAGTTTATAAAACGTAAACTTTGTTATTTATTTATTTATTAAATGAGGGATCGTTTCGCTTGATAAGACCCTTATTCATCGTCTGGTGTCGTTTAAAGCCCTTTGAACAGTTTGCACTGAAACTCTCATTTGGACCTTGAACCGTTTGGTTCCCATTGAAGTCCATTATATGGAGAAAATCCTGGAATGTTTTCATCAAAAACCTTAATTTCTTTTCGACTGAAGAGAGAAAGACATGGACATCTTGGATGACATGGGGGTGAGTAAATTATCAGCAAAAGTTTTTTTTAAAAGTGAACTACTCCTTTAATATGATGTTTTGGGTACAGATAGTGTAGTTACTGCTTCTGCCAGCAGGGGCAAACCAGACCATGCTGACAGACTAAAGCAGAGGTATTCAATAAAGTTTCAAGAGGTCCGGTCTCTATATTTCCGGACAATATTTTTTGGGAATGGTTATACATTTTCATCTGGGCAGCAGTGGTACTTTTGTAAAACAATAAATAATTATAATTCCTAAATGGTCAAAATATGTTCCTATATCTGTGTTCGAGTGTCAGAAACATTTCAGAAACAAACAAACTTCTATTTTTCTGAAACAAAACTAATTTTAAACAACATTGTCATGGATATGAAAGGTAAGATCAGGGGCCGAGTTAGACAGGTAGAGTTCGACTACGGCTTAGATATAGTAGATAGTCAGACTTCAGACATCTAAATCAGACTGTTGCTTAAAGCACTTTGACTATATTCACTGCAATGCATTCTGGGTAAACTAAAACACTTTTCAAAACAAAAAACATGGCGGACGGAGCAAGCGCGTTCAACCGATCAGTGCAGTTTACCCCAGCGGGAGATATGTGTGTGTTGGAGGAGTGTAACGGTCACAAGGAAATTTACTCTGGAAATTTTGTAACAAATGTAGCAAAAAGAAGAAATGTTTAATTTGGAAAATTGCTTCAACAGTTGACAGTGTTAATCCGACCGTTGAGCGGAGCGTAAAAGACGTACAGAGAAGATACAAAAACATGGTACAAGATACCAAAAAGAAATATTTAAGAGGAAATATCCAAAAACGGGAGGAGGACCCCAAGAGAAACTTGAAGACACTGAAATGGTGAATGTATTTGGTGGACAGTCGCCTATGTTTTCTTTCGTCTGTTTGCAGTGTAATTGATTGTTGCCTAACAGATTCTGAAAGGTGTCTAATTTTTGGGGACTAAATTAAGTCAGTCTTTGCTTTGTGAATCAGTCTAACTTTTAACAGGGTTTTCCTCTTGAACCATTCTGGACCATATTTTTTTTTTTTTTGCTTAAAACAATTATGAAAAAAAAGTGTTCATGATAACCCTTAATGAGCAGAAAACAAAGTTAACTAGTAATTCCAAAGTTTAAGTTGTCCTTCCTCGCCATAAAAATAATTTCCCCAATTATGACATTGTTAATTATGAAATGCTCAAATTATGCTAAATGTAGATGTCACAAACCTGGTTAAGTTTAACTTCTGGAGTCATGTAAGTATGACCGATAAAAATAATTGTTTACGCTGCGTTCTCGTTTTCATCAGCATTTTGGCAAACATTTATTCTGCTGTTTACAGTGTTTCACTACTGTTGGTAAAATAACTGCGTCATCTTCATCACTTATAGGATTAGTTCACGTTTAAAAAAAACTTTTGCTGATAATTTACTCACCCCCATGTCATCCAAGATGTCCACGTCTTTCTTTCTTCAGTCGAAGAGAAATTAAGGTTTTTGATGAAAACATTCCAGGATTTTCTCCGTATAATGGACTTCAATGGGAACCAAACGGTTCAAGTTCCAAAAGACAGTTTCAGTGCAAACTGTTCAAAGGGCTTTAAACGACACCAGACGATGAAAAAGGGTCTTATCTAGGACCCTTCGAATCATGACTCGGAAAAAGATTTGTTCATTTTGATGAACGAGTTCGAACAGGAGAGTCACGATCGTGCATCACAGAACAGTGATGCACGACCAATGCCGTAAGGAGTGTGTTATAGTGATGACGCTCGTGCCATCGCGCGACTCTTTTGCTCTTAGAAGAAAGCCGAGATCGTTCACCAGCTTTGTGGAACGGTATGCGCATGTACATGTTTTCGACATGTGCGTTACACGTCTCATCCTGATGTCTTTCATCATGTGTCTTTCCGGGATCTTTACGAGTTGTAAGTGAACGCACTCACAGATCCTGTCAAATCACTGGCAGTGTGAATGAACCGAAATCAAATTATCCCGGGACAAATGCCGGGTCACACTATCTGTGTATTTTCCGGAATCTCTGTGTGAAAGCTCCCTCTAAACCCCTTTCCTTTTCAGGGTTAACTTGCAGCTAAGAAACTGTGAGCCAAACTGTGAGCCAAGAGAAGTGGCCAAATATTTCTAGCAGTTTCTAACAAGCCATTAGAAGAAGAAGAAATGAACTGAAGTGGCTTTTTTACTGAGTTTTTTTCTTCTTCTTTTTTTCTTGTTGTTGAATACATGGTCAAACTTAATTGTTTGGATGTGCATACATAGTGAAATGAATGTTTTTCTGACATCAGATCAAGTTTGATTGATAGTATGCGCTTCACTTTGACTACAAAAGTGAGAAACCTTTCAGAGTGGTGATGGGTGTGAGAAGTCTCCGTAAACAGAATGAGAGGCTGTAAAAGGTCGTTTAAAAGAGGCTCAGTCATCAGAGACTGACATGAAAGCAGCTCTTCTCTTTCAGTAAGAAAGACATTTAAAGATTGGTCAGAATGCAGTTTTTATTTAAGCATAACTAAATTGATTTTGAAATCTGTGGTTGTTAAACGCTCTTGTTTTTTTTGTCTTTACAGATTGGTGTTCTGATGCCTGATACACATTGCAATAAGGACACAGAATACTTATAATGGACTGATAATCATGTCCATCACCAAGTTATCAGCGGATGTTCTGTAAGAGCGAATAACCATAAGGAATCAGGAATCTCACTGGAGACAAATTAGACAGAACCATGGCTAGCAAGAGGAAGTCCACCGTTCCATGCATGATTCCTATAAAAACCATGCATCTGCAGGACGACTTTCAACGGGACAGGCTGTCGCCTCCAACCAAGGGCATTGGCTTTTCCTTCAGAGAGGAAGCAAGTGCAAAAGGCTGTGAGAGTTTGGGTGAGACCTCTGGCCAAGAAGCAGGTGATCTCCATAAAGATGGCGGCATTTACACTTGTATGCCATGTAACTTTGAGACCCAGGACCTAAACCTTTTCCTTGACCATGTCTACAGCGGGCACCCAGATTTCCGCATTGACCCCCGTTTTCTTTGTGTGGATTGCGGGATAAGTGCTGCAAAATTTGAGGGCTTAGCTCTGCACAATGCCCGTGTCCATCCCAGTACCATAACCACCACACTTCAGCTCAAAAAGAAGGACAGCAGGATTATTGTAGAGCAGAGTCTTTGCATGGAACCATGTGAAAGCACTAGCTCCAAAGAGACTGAGATATCCATCACCAAGACACCAATCATGAAAATGCTGAAGGGTAAATCAGAACTCAAAAGGATTGTTGTTTCCCACCCTGCCTCTGATGACCCTCCGCCCTCGATTACTAAAGCGGTGGGCAAAAATGACTCTCCTGCGGTTACAGTCACCCATGTGCCCACTATTGTTCACAGTGGAACAGCCAGCAAAGTTTCCATGCCATCAGCGATACAGATTGTTAATGGCTCTGGGGCTTTACCCATGCTGAAGACGGCTGTTACACAAGTTGTGTCTGTTGTGCAGAACACAAGTCTCATCCAACACTCTGCTGCAGTCTCCTTATCCCACTCCCCTTCATCAAGTTCTAAGAATCTTCCAAAAGTGATGATCCCGCTCAGCAGCATTCCTACCTATAATGCATCCATGGACAATAGCAGTTTCTTAAAGACATCCTTTAGCAAGTTCCCTTATCCAACCAAGGCTGAGCTTTGCTACCTCACTGTCGTCACCAGGTATCCTGAGGAGCAGATCAAGATCTGGTTCACAGCACAGAGGCTAAAGCAAGGAATCAGCTGGTCTCCTGAGGAAATAGAAGATGCCCGCAGAAAAATGTTCAACACGATCATACAGGCAGCGCCTGCTTCCAATGGCCAGCAGCAACGTCAGACCCACCCCACTGCTACTCAGCCGACTATCACAGTTTTGGGCACAACGGCCATCCCTCACATCTTACAAGGTAGCCTGGTTGGGCAAGGTGGGGTGATTGTCACCCAGCCGATGATGGCTAATGGGATTCAGGTCAGCAGAGCCCCTGTCGCACTAGCGGTCACACCCAAACATCAGGCGGCTGCGAAGCCTATGATGCAGGCTAGGCCCGCTGCCGCCCTGGTGGCTGATAAAGGAATCAGCATGGTTTTAGGCACTGTTGGTAGCAGTAGTAGTGGAAATTGCAGTAGTAGCAGCAGTGCTAGTGTTAGCAGCAGTTCAAGCAGTATTAGTAGTGCCAGCAGCTTATGTAGCCAGGCAAGTGTAATCAGCGTTGGTGGCAGTAGCACTGCAAAGTCAAATAGCAACAGTAACGTTAAGGTCAATACAGCAGGTACTAATGGCACTTGCGTTCAAACCAATAGTAATATTGTGAAAAGTGAGGGTAAAGGTAATTCTGAGGCTAAAAGCAACATTAACAGCAAGAGCAATAATTCATCTGCCAGTACCACTCCAACCACTACCTTGGGATCTACAACTACAACAGATAGCACAATACCAAGTAAATCAGACTCCCCATGTCCTATCTCTATGAACTCTCGTATGTTCTCCTCCTCTAACTTCCTGGATCCCAGCTTTAACAAAACCAAAAAGTCCCAGGGACAGCTGGCAGCCCTGAAGGAGAGCTTCCTTGTTAGCCAATTTCCCAATCAAGAGGAAGTAGACAGACTTATAAGCCTAACTGGTCTGTCTGTGCGTGAGGTACGGAAATGGTTCAGTGACCGCCGCTATCACTTCAGGAATCTGAAGGGTTCAAGGTCAAGTGGTGGTCAAACTGTTACAGCTAGTGGAGGTATTTCCCAACTGGATACACTTGCTGGTGTAGACCTGTCAGAAAACGGTACACCCCCAGAGAGGCCCAAAACTCCCCAGCAGTCCTCTCTCAGCCCCTCGCAGACACCATCACCGCCAACTCCCTCACGGCGTCCTCCACGACCCCCGTCACCAGATTTCACCGCTATACGGTACAAAGAGCGAGAGCCTCACCAGGTTCGTGCTTTGGAAGCCAGCTTTGCACAGGACCCAGATCCACCCGGTGAGGAAGTCGACCGGTTAAGAGCAGAAACAAAGATGACTCGCCGTGAGATCCATGGTTGGTTTGCCGAGCGGCGAAGGAGAGTAGCAGCAGAGAAGAAGAAAGAGGAAGCTGAGAAGGCGGAAAAGGAAGATGACGATGTTGTGGGAGAGGAAGAGGTGGATGGAATACAAAAGGACAAAACTAGCAACGCGGAGATGCATGAAGCTGAGGATTCCTCCATAGAAACACAAGAAGTCAAAGAGGAGAAACAGAGGGATGAGTCCGGCTCTGAGCCAAAAGTGAACCCTATCAAGATCAATCTCAAAATGCTGAAAGTTACTGAATCGAATGGAAAAGGTGAGCCTGAGGGAAGTC